>JARKIA010000046.1:0-600000 GCA_029289565.1 Mycena galericulata
GAAGCCGAAGCATAATCATTGAACTTTAAGCGTCTCTTGGGAAGATGATATGCCGCCGAGTGCTCTCTTTGAACCCGGCCTTGTTCAATTGTTGAACACGATAGTTTCAATTTCAGACCCCTATTCTAAATTGGTCCCGGACGTCGGCCTTTGAAATGATGTCGGCGTTATGCGGCCGAACTCTCTTCCTCTTCCTCTCTCTCAATGTTGGGGACGGGCACCACCGGTGATCGATCCGGCATATTTGCCTTTGTTTATCCTCTGCCAACCAAGAATTTTGCAGGTTCCGCTGTGTACCGCCTTCCACAAGCACTTTCATGGTTCCTTTTGTGGGCGGAAAATATTATTTACACTCATAAGTCACCTGTCCAATAATAATTTCATAAAATCAAGAGAGAAACAACTATTTACACGGCCCGACACCCTTTATCACTGTCTATCACACCGAGTGGAGACCACAAGTAAAAAGGACGGGAAAACCTCCATAATGAGTTCTCATACGCAAAAACGTACCCGGAGCAAATTTTGAGCCCAGGATTATCGACGCGACCATTTTATTATACGTATCACGTGATCGAAGCGCTGCTGCAAAACACCAACTACTTGCTCAATGCGACCCGGATTGACGATATTTTAGGCAAGGATTGCAATTGAATGCATATTATACTGATTGCTGTCAACGCATATGTGAGAATGTAGTGTATAGTAAGGGAATTACCCGAAATGCTGAAAAAATGCTGAAAAGGTCCATCGTTTTGGCAGTTCGTCATGAAACCCTCCAGTTCCGCAGAGTAAATGGTAGCTAAGAATGTTCTCCATAAAAGTACTGTGGCCGATTTTCCATTTTTTGTTTCCCTCGCTACCAACCCACCAACATTCTGGAAGATAATGGTCCCATCCCGCAAATTTGAGCAAAATGGGAAATCGAGCACAGTACTTCTATACTATGGTATATTTTGAGCAAATCTGTCTATTCAGAATTTTTATACAGCTTCACAGGAAGAAACGATGGGGGGTGCAAAACTGGAACCAACGACTCCAGCCAACCAAACACGGCCAAATCTGCCGGATCAATCATAGGCAACGCCCGTCCCCAAGACTCTCATGTTATCATACGCGACGCGCATCCGCACTGCTCCATTCCTGCTCCATCTATCCCATCTGCGCCGGCTCTTCCCCGAATGCAATACCTGTCGGATCCAAGATCATCCACCCTCTCCGAGTCGCTGCCCTGTCTGTGGATGCGCTGGCGCCATCATGCTTTGGCTTTTCACTGTCACATTCGGTGTGCTCGTGGTTCCCTGACGCTATATTCAAGCCACCCTGAATGGAAGACTGTCAGCTCGCCGCTGAACTCCCAGTGGCGAACCTACACGATATCTACAGGCGGCCCGCCGCTCATGCTCGTTCTGGTGCCCCTCTGCGACCAGCGCCTTTATCGTACCCCGTATCAACTGTGTTCTCTTCCTTAACGCGCATTCCAGATGACTGACTCGCTAGCTTCATGAGGTCGGGTGAGTCACGTTCGAGCCCACTTTCTCCTTTCCATTCTTCCGCCTTCCTTCCCCTGAAACTTTCTCTCCATTTGACTCGCGCAAATACCGCACCTTCAATCACCTCGCACGCCGTAAGCTGATCCACCTCTCTGTTAACGAATGCTCCTTAGCTCCTCCGCTCGCCACGTCCTCGCCACGTCCTTCCATTTTCCTCATTCTGTCCAATTCACCTCTCCCACCCCTCCCAATTGTCCCGCACTTAGCGCGTTCTTCCCGCCCTCGTCCGAATATCCGTCGAGCCATCACGCTCTCCCGCTCCTCTGTTTTTGGATCTGTGCCGCACCAATTCTCACTCTGCAGATTCACCTTGGGCTTGGCCTCCGGGAACCATCTTGTCTTGGTTCCTCCTTCAGTTCCAGCTCTCTTCGAGCGCCAGCGTCTCACGCATTTTCGATCGAATGCCACGCTCATGTCGATGTTTGTTCCGGCGCTCTGCCACTCTGGATGTGCACCACGGACGGACTCGCCCGCTGTGCGACGGAGGTACGCGCTGGGGCATTATTCTGCGACTCATGCTGCAGCGGGGGCGTACAATCCCATTTTTTTTCAACCCGCCGCCTTACCACAGGCACTCACGTCCTTGGTACCGGTGTCAGTTCAACGTAACTGTGTCTTCTTCTTTGCTTCTCGGCAGACCAGCGCTGAATACAGCATATTACATACAACCCACCGTGTTGTCTGGACGCCCCGCCGCGCGATTTGGGTACCGAGTGGGTTATAGTTATATCTAGAGTACTCCGGGCGGATTTCTCCCGGATGCTCGCACCAGATCCTATTCAACATTGAATATCCCTTCGCTTTCTACTCACTAACGATCCTTAGGCCTCTGTCTGAGAATCGTAAAAGCTTCGGGAATAAAGGGCAGTGAGTTTAAAGACATACCTTGCGCAAAGATACTGGGATATACTCCGGTCTGCAGAACTGTATAAGAAGACCTGGTAGCGCCACGACGCTTCAGTCTCAATTCCTTGATACGTAGAACCCCCCGTTCAACTCGGGGCCAGGTCTTGCATGCATCTGTTGTTCCAGTTTTTTTCGCCGCATTCCACATGTAAGCTCACTAAAGACCTGTAGCAGCGTGAAAAGCTGTGACGGCAGCCAACGAAAATCCAACTCCGAAGGTCGGTTCAAAAGCCGGTAGCGCCTGGGCGCGCATCTGCTCCATATTTTCCAATGATTCCAAGGTATCACCTCGCTTTAGCTAGGTCCCCCGTTCGCGAAACTCTGCACCCGAGATTCGCCAAGGACAAATAAAACCAAATACCATAGCATTCTTACTTGTGGAAAGTCTCGTCTGCCAGAAACAAATAAAACCAAATCCCCGAGTCCCCCGAGAAATACAGGGACAAATACCATAGCAACTGTACTTGACGAAACTCTCGTCTGCCAGAAACAAATAGACCCAAATCCCCGAGTTCTCCCCGAAAGATATAGGGACAAATCTCATAGCATTCTCACTTGACGAAACTCTTGTCTGCCAAAAGCAAATAAGACACAAACAACGGCTGCCGTCCCGATTCGATCCCACCGCTGTCTACTCTGTACATAAAGCTATTCGAAATTAGAGAGGATGCGCAAAAGCCGCATGCGGGTTTCAAAGCCGCACACGGTAATATACCTTTTTGGCTCTCGGGCACCACTAGGAGAGACTAGGAGTGTCGAATGACACCCTCTGACCGCCAGAGCCCCCTCCAAAAAAAACCCCCCTACGGTCAGCTTGCGCACCGATAAAGCCGCATGCGGCTTTGCGCATCCTGTCTATTAAGTTACATACTAGAGCTCGTCCGGAATGGACCGACTCTTGAGCGGAGTTAGAAAAGTGGTTGCTCACGCCGATCTAAAGATTGCATGCTACCAAGCTTATAGTTGGGCCCACATCTGCGAATAATGGCGCAAATTTCATCACTACAAACACGGGCACACCAACATTTAAAGCGAGGTTATAGATGGCAACGCCAACACCTAGTGCAGAACACCCGTTCGAATCGGGGCCGGATTAATGACTTCTTTTTGGTCCAAGTTCATGCAGGACTTCGAGGTCGGCTTTCGTTTCTAATGCCGCGTATGTCATGGGTTACGATAATATCCAAGCTAATGAGCCCGGCGGGAGTCGCAAAATCGACAAAATCGAAGTCACTGTGTTTAGACGAATGACCAAAGTAGTAGAAGTAGAAGTGGCTTCTACTTCCACTAATGTGTCCCAGTGGAAGTGGAAGTCACTTCCACTCACCCACTTCCACTTCCACTGGTAATTGTCACACTGTGGCAATGGCGACACTGCCGCTATCCCGCTCCCCGCCCCGCCGTTTCACGCGCACTTGATCAAGTTCGTCCGATCTGTGTTATACCAGCCCTTTGGCTACTATATAATTAGGGAAATTTCAATGGTATGCGCGTCGTGTGACTACAGAAAAATTAACTACTGCAGGGAGAGAGTAGTAGATAGGAATGTACAAATGCGAAACCCTCTTCCGCATTATATGGGTTGAATCGTGTTTCTGCCCTCATTGCGGTGGTTCATTGTTTCCGCACCCTGAGATTGATATTGGTACTCAATCCTCGTAATTCCTCTCTTTGACAATACCATACTCAAGATCCGAGTGGGAGACGCTCGTTCGACTGGTGTTTCGTTGGGGCAACTTCTTTTCATTTTTCATTTTAGTACATACTCAATCCTCGTAATTCGTCTCTCTGACAATACCATGCTTAAGAGGATGGTGGCGGGTGGTCCGGATCCGCTCGTATTCATTGATCCGAGAGATACGTAGGCATGGATAAGTCCAGTGGCGGTTGACCCGCACCCGTACGGCACTCAGATGTTATACGGATGATCCATGCCGGCATACGACGTCGGCATCCGCCACTTTATCTTTCCGAGTTGATCGGGGATGTACCATTCGAGATTCTGCCGAAGTGCCGGGCAAGACACGAGGGCAACACGAGGAAGCGACGTGGACGCCTCTGTCTTACCAGCTCGTCCATGTCCTCCAAAAACAACACAAATCCGATTCAGGTAGTCCATGCCACCCACCCCATCAATGAGGCTCTCTTCAACGTGCTCGCGCCTTCATCCAAAAACATACGCACCGCGCGGAATAGGACGCACCTGATGTGCGCCAAGTGTCTCAGGATAGACGATGAGCCTGGGGTGGCAGTTCGCCAGTGTAGTAAGGTGTGTATGGCCCTCGCCGGCTAGACCGGTCTGGGCTCAAAGGGCAATTCTTAGTGTAAAAGCGCCTGGTACTGTTCTAAAGAGGTAAGCGCACAGCGAGATGGAGCAAATTTATGTTCTTACGCAGCATAATGTCAGTGCCAGAGCCAAGACTGGTGAGTAACGTTAACAACAAAACATTAGCGCGGATAAATAACCCTGCACAAACTCCGTGATATACAGGGCCGAGCACAAGAAGTCCTGCAGCACAGTCGATGCATCGATCCTGAAGCTCGTGCAAAATATGTGCTCGAACCGGACCCTCAATATCTTCATCCAGTCGTGTTTCGTACTCGAATTTAACCTACTCCGTCGCCCACAGCTCACCCAACCGTTCATGGCGCGCGTAGACATAGCTGTCGAGCCCGCCAATCCAGTCGAACTTGTGAACATAATGCTGGGCCAACCCGTGGGCAATGAGGAGATACTGGGCATGGTCCAAGTTAACGCTTTCACACCCATCCCACAGGCCACGATGAATCTCCCACCGACGCGTCAAAAAGTCTGGCGCGAAGCCAGAGAGGCCGCGAATAAGGCCGGAGATCATTCGCAATCTGTTGGACTCGTGGAGATAGCATACGCGGACAGCGCGAGGACAATAACATTTCCCATCGTCATCGAGCGACCGGTGATGCAAATGGTGCAGAAGTCGGAGCCATTTACAGGAATTTCAGCGATCACGGGGCAGATCAGGTCGCGACCCTTTAGTCTCGATGCATGTATGGAGTGAGTCGATCTTTCCGAGTCCTCTCTTTACGGGCGGACGCTTATTCCTCCAGATTCATGAATTCGCACATCCGAGCCGACAAAAATAACCAGCTGTTACTGCGCGCCCAGATGCGGTCCACCGATATCCAGATCATCCGCGACGCGGCCGGAAATTCTGCTACCGTCCCCGCACGCATTTTGAGGGAAAAGATGGCCAGGGAGGACATTTACAGATCGTTGTATCAGCACCTTAACAAGTCGGCACCCCGCAGCTTTTCGAAGCCGTTTTATCCCTCGTCTTATATGCACCTTCTTTGTTGGCTTTTGACCGTGGTTCTGGTGGTTTACGGGGCCTATGTTCTTTTCTAATGGCAATATTTTGTGGAAGTCCCGTCACATCTTGCGAGAATATTATGCGACAGATATTTTCTACAGCTCTTCCTGTCCATTGCTGAACTCGTTCAATAGGACCCCGCCAAGTATCATTATCACCGACCGGGATACTGATAACACCAGGATACTGGCCTCTTGGCCTCTATAGAGTCAGGACCTTCAGAAATGTGCGAGGATGGGGTTTGGTAAGGAATGGGACCTCTAATGATGGTCCATAGCATTGAGGCACGGCAATTTAAACGGGTGTCAAAATCTCGAGGCAACTGCGAGATTACGCTTCGGCCGTATATAGCTAAGAAAGACAGACAGTATATGGAGTGACCCAACGTAGGAACTAGGACCAGGACAGAAATTTAACGCATCATCAGAGGCCAAGAATTCTGAACCAAACATTCCCAGTGGGGCCAGTCCTGGTCCGAGGTGGGCGAGGTAGTGGTGACACTGTTACCCTGAAATGCAAGATTGGGACCAGAAGGCTGAAGCGCGATATAAATCATATTTTTGAAACCCTTCGCACCCGGAGGAAGAGTTAAAGTCGTAGCCCTAGAAAGATTATGAAATCGTTGAACATACCTCTGCCAGGACTCGATGTTCAATGGCGACTGCAATGGCCTCAGACGATACTCAACTCTCTTCGACTGCTTTCCTCGGCGGGTGGTGTATGAGGCCTTCTTTACGCGTAGGGTACGAAATCCAAAGGCGGAAACGGCTGGTATGTGCTTGCCATAGGAGTCAAGTACAGCGCTCACAATGTCCTCAGGAGTGCTTTCCAGCGAAAGAACCGTCTTCTGAACGTACTGCTCCGAGTGTCCTGCTAGACTACTGTACTATTTCGACGAAGTCTTCAGCCCATGTCACGTGTCACTTAAGGTCTTCAGTTTATTAGGTCTTCATTCTGACTAACACGATCAAAAATTGCCTTAAATGGAAGGCCGGCAGATGCCGGCAAGACTTTTCGGCGGTTTTTCAGTAATACACGCGGAGCTGTCAACACGGGTGATCGGCAGTGGTCGGCAGTGGCTGATGCCGGCTCCCAGTGCCGGCCCGTGTATCGCCACCGTTTATCACTGGCGCAAATAGCCCTGCCCAGCGATATCCACCGGAAACCATTGGATCACAGTGGCTCTTCCTTCAGAGGGCTGCCAGTGATTTCCGATGGCTCCCACCGGATATCCCTGCCCAGTGATATCCACTGGAAACCATTGGATCACAGTGGCTCTTCCCTCACAGGACCGCCAGTGATTTCCGATGGCTCCCACCAGATATTTTTCTTGGCACCTGGTAGACTGGAAACCACCGGGGATACAGTGGCTGATAATTTTGTTCTTCAGCCATTGGAACCCACCGGATTCCACCGGAGTTCAGTGTATTGGATCTCCATTTCATCCTGCCCAGTGCGTTGCACGAAGATTTGGGTAACTTTGGGTGAATACTACCGTGTATACAGTCTCAAACTAGGAAGCGCAACGTAACGTAGAAGAGCAACACTAAGAATTATGTACCGTAGAGGTCTTCAGTTGGGCCCTAATTTTATAGGAGCATAGTAGGGCATTGAAAGGTACTGTTCACAAAAGGATTTATGGGAAATGACCCTGTGGTGCCCACAAAATCGCAGTGTTTGTGGCTGCATTACACAGCCGCGCAGCGCCATTGATCGGGACAACTTCAACTCGGATTCCGATGGCAGTAAAATAAATTGGTTCAATCGCATTGGGGGTTTTCAGGGTCGCTGATCACGGCTATGTAAGTCACAGAACCGGAATCACCTATCCCAGAACTACAATCGATGATGTTGAAGTGTTGCGCTTCTACGTTATTTGTGCAAATTTGGGTTGCCATAAATATCGGCCTCGTTCTCAGCAACCACGTATGCTAGCCCTGAGAAGTAAATTGTGGCATGGACTACACATCAAGGCGATCTAGAATATAATTTGGACTGGATGATTTGGATCAGAATTCGCTCATATATTCATGAAACAATCTAATTGTTGCGCTTCCTAGTTTAAGACTGTATATTGTATGCACCCTCGTAAAATTAAGTATGAGCAGCCTGCTCTTGAAACATTCACCAATTAAGTTGAAGCGCCTTTGGCGTCTGGTCTGCTGACTGTTGCGAACAAGCTGGGGATTTAAAAAACAGATGCTGCTTTACATCCTGGAAGATTTTTTGGGTCCAGCCTTGAGTTTGACCTCTTCCCGAACTTATTTGTCTTAGAAGCCTGGCTTCTCACATGAAGAAAGAAGTCATAGTTCATGTCAGACATCTGGAGCAACTGAGATTCGAAGCCGGTAAGCCACGAGTTTAACTGTTCCGCAGTTTCGGTGTTGAATGCACGCGTCTGATGCTTGTAGCCATTAGCGTCTTCCTCGACAATGATGAGATCATGGCCGGTGGAATTCAGTGGTTTCCGACGATTTACGATGGAATTGACTGGCTAGTCGGGACACGAAGGACCAGTGAGAACCACTGGGAGCCATCGGAGATCCTTGTTGAATGGAATTCAAAGACATTTAATACACAATGGTTGACTTCCGGCGGGATCCAATGGTGCACGGTGAACGACGGCGGGATTCAGTGGCGGCTTGGGCATGGCGGACCGGTGAAAGCCGATGGTGATTGGCGGCACCCGCTGATTGGTCCCACATACACGATGGCAAACAGGATCTGCCATCGGCTGCCACTAGCCAGTGGTGTCCACCGGCGGCCACCAGCGAACTTTCCAGCGGCGGGTATATTACTCCGGTTTTTAAGCCTATTTGGGCCGAAAAATTTCAATGTCACCGTCACCACGACCAAAAGTCTTCAGTTCAGAGGGCCGCATCACGCGTCACCTGAAGACTTGGTCGAAATGGTACAGTAACGAGCCTAAATAAGGAGAATCAGCATTTCTGTCTTTCAAAAGCGGAGTCAGATGCCGCACTTGTCGGGTCCCGGCCGGCGATACCTGTCCAGTGCAACATCCTTCGTACCCTCGACCAAAACCATTGTATACTTGGTCCCCACAATCTTTTTGACGGCTGCCTTTCCCGTCCCAGAGTGCGCCCCCGGGCCGTCGGTAGCCTTGCGCTTTCTCTGCTTCGATGTTGAGTTGTGGGGATTGAGATCGCCCTCAGCTTGAGCCTAGAACTTCATAAGAGGAATGCGTAACCTGAATTGCCTAGCTACTTACCTTGGCCGCCGGGTTGAAGGGTTTTTGACTTGCGGTCCGATCCAGCGGGTGGCGGAGGGTGGCCTCAATGAAGTCCTCCCGCTTCTGTGCCGCCTCCCGAAATGGACCCGAGAGCTTCTCCTTCGTCCCTCCAGCGGCCGCCGTGGCCTTTGGTACGTGATCGCGCGACCCAAACATAGTGTTGTGGGTCGCCGAAGGAGCTGGCCTGGACTGGGGAGCAGGCACTGAACTTGAGGGTGGGTTATCGTACTGGGAAGTGGATGAGCCCTCGTTCTCTTCTTCAGATAGATACTGTACCGCTCTGATGATGTGCTGGCCAGCGACACAGCTACAGATTGCACATTTCACCAGTGCTGGGTTGGCGGCTGGAGGACCAGAAGTATCTGGGACGAATATACCACATCCCATGGCACATATCTTGCTGGTGCACCCGCCGAGGTTGAGAGACTCCATGGCGGGTGAAGGGAGGAAGGCGACGAAAAAAAAGATGCCCGCCAATCCTCCATCATTATATAATCATTTTCCGCGTGTCTACTCTGGGTGCTACTGCCGGTTATCCGGTGATGCGGAGCGGGAGGAGTAGCGGAGTAGCAGAAATTTGCGAAGTCATTTCGCGGTGTTATTCGCGATGGGTCACATGAGCGTGTTTTTTCGAGCCGTTGTCATTTCAACTTTTGTATGACAGATGCTGTCATTTCAACTTTTTTCCGTGAATATGTCGTTTCAACTGCTGCTATTTATTGCACAGTATATGGCCCATACACTTACTTATAAGACCGCATTCGAGTCCACAGTGGCGATAGAATGTTCAAGGCACTCTCCAAATTCACCGATATGTCGGGTATGTCGTCCCAATTGGACGCGCAAAAACCATCGACGCCCACGGACACGAGGGAACACAATACTGCAGCAGGGGTTGAAACGACATGCATCAGATCTGCGGGGATCCGTCACCCGCCCAGCTTTTTTCACTAAGTTGCGAAATAGCGGTCAAGAATTCCCCAGCTTTAATCAAGGGCAGCGTACATGAACTATCGATTTCACCGATTCCATATTTTTTGCAGCGCCAACGCTGTGTTGTTCCTGAAAAGCACTTGCACTTATAAGACAGCTAAGATATCACCATTCAACGCACTCCCAACATTCACGATATGTCAGGTAGGTCGTCCTAGAGTCCTCTCGGGAGTCAGCTCATTCCCCACCAGGGCAACAGACAGCCAGCAGCAACAGCGCATCTTCTGAGACGCAACCAACAGCAACAAGTCAATGACTGGTTCGTCCAATTCCTGCTTCTCGGCCTTGCAAGTCTGAAGTTGGCGATCAGACGCCGTCTGTCATCAGTGTGAACACGCCCTGGAGGGCCTGCATCTGCTTAAAAGTTGCCCGATAAAGGCGCATGGCGGAACCACAGTACACATGTATTGTGATCTGTGTTATGGATGCGCGGACACGATGGCATACTGTACTTAACAAACCGGGATAGAGTGCATACCATGCCACCAAGGGCTTTACTCGTTGCTTTAGGGGTTCTGCTCATTTTATACGCCTATAAGGCTACCGTCGTTCAACCGTACGGTTTGAGTATTTCCTTGATTTATTTATTTCTTACCGATGTGCACGTTGTATTATACTACTGTACCATTTCGACCGTAGGTTCAGGTGACGGTGACGGAGGGTCGTGAACTGAACCAGGACCGGTGATTATGTGGTTCGAGGTTGGATACAAAAAATCGCTGCCGAAGACTTTTTGTCCGGACTTTTTTCTAGCCGGGGTCCCAAAATTTTGTCCGGATGTTGTTCTGACTATTGATTTTGGCCAAAATTTTGTCCGGATTCCGCTTCGACCTCAAAAAATTGCCAAAAAATAGGAAAAAAAATCCCAATACTTTCTATGCAGCTACATCCTCCTCCTCCTTGATATATACGATGTTTATATTGGGTTTTCTACGCGTGGCACAGAAGTGGCGCGTGAAACTGTGAGAATGGGGTATCCAAAAGAGGGGGGGAAGCAAGGGGGAAAATAAGATTCGATTTTGTTTATTCCAAGATGTAGGCGAGCTTTTATACTCTAGAGAACAATGGGAATATACAAGTACAAACAGACATGTTGAACAATGGAGAGGACAATGTTTCAGACCAGCTGAGACGTGTCTCACAACACTGCTGTGCATCTCCTTCCTGATACGTGTTAAATCACGTATGTGAAACACGTGTCGGCTTGCATTTATTCCAACAGAAACCTCGATGGCAACGAAATCAAGTATGTTTGGAAGGATTTGCCGCGTCCAATCCACTCATCGGGGTTCCAGCAGGGATTTGGTTTCAGTAGGCCTGAATTGTTGATTGTTACTAGCTCGTCCATAGCTGTGGTAGAGGAATGATTTGGTTCTGCACACAAATAAAAGTATTTTTCAGCCCGATGCGGCAGTGGCCCCGAGTGGCCCACACATGATGTGCCACTAAACATTATCCAAGATTGTGGAGCATTGTTTAACCAACATTCATTCATCATTGTTCTACCGACATGGCAACTGCCTATGTACCACTTGCCGGTGATCCCCTGGATCCCAGCTGCAGTCGGTGTCCGGACTGTGATCTGACTTGGGGTCGGCCGAGACCCTTGTCCGGATTAGTCGAACAAAGCTTATCAGCTCAGAGGCTGGTCTTGTCCGGACTATGATCCGAGTTGAGTCCAACGTTTGATTTTTTTTGTCCGGACTCCGTATCAAACCTCAGCTAGCATAAACACCGGTCCTACTGAACCTATTTGGTACAGGTGATGGTGACAGTGGGTTTTTATGGCCCAAATAGGCTGAAAAATGTGAAAATTTCTCCTCCGGGAGTTGCCGGATTACTATAAATGGCAATTTTGCTGTGATTGCCGAGGAATGAACATCTTATAAAATGAACATGTGCGGTGATGGGTGACATACCGTCGGTCCGTGAACCTACGGTCGAAATGGTACAGTATTGGAGGCTCGAATTTCATACATCTACCGTGGTATCTCGTCGCATGAGTCGGAGGTAAGAGGGCGAGACGGAAGGTGGAAGGAGGAAAGAGATTGGGCGTTGTGGCTTAGTAGGCGCTTCGGAATTATCCGAAGTAGCCGTGCCGCAAGGTCTGCCGCCATCACTCGGCACAGCTCCATCCCGAGCCGTACGGTGGCGTAGCTCGGCGGTCGAAGTACAGGTCGGAACACAGTGTTCTAGCTTCAGGCGTAGGAGTCGAAGAAAATGACAGAAACAGCTTCAGCTTTGAACACCCCCGTCACAAGGCAACGAGTTGCCCACCGCATTTTTGTCTCTAGCCAACCATCTCCTCTTTCCTGAGGGGGGCGCCGAAGCCCCTGGAACGGCAACATACGGACCTCTGCAGCCGAAACTCTCTCTCCCCTGCTCCGCAAAAAAAAAAATCAAGGATCTACCATAAGACCTCACCCCAGATTGAACGGGCTTCTGTACAGTGCACACCGAAATATAGAACGTAATTATGTTTGACAGAAGCATCCTGCGCAGTGAGGTCTCTTGTCTCCCTCCATATAATCTTTCCAATATTAGTGCAAGAAATGCAAAGCAAGAGTGTAGCACACGCACAATAATTCGGGGGGATAAATATTCACTGGATGTACGTGTTGGAAATATTGTGCGTGGTTAATCTTCAAGGACGTGCAGAGGGGAAGGTCATAACGCCTCAACGCTCTAGCAAAATCCGGGCTGAGATCAGACGCGAAAGGAGGGAAAAAGGAGGGTCCTCACTGGCGAACTGCCCCGAATCCAACGGGCCTTCCGGATGTGCTGCTTCGGAGATGGTGGGCGCGCCAGCGCTTTCAGGTCTCCTTACCCATCCTCGCATCTCTCTCTTGGTTCGAAATTTTCCTGCACAAAGCGTGGTTCTGCTTCTCGCACGATGAGAACAGAGATTGCGGGATACTGCTTTTCACCCTCAAGTTTCCGAATGAACAATGACTGCCAGGGGTTCGTGGCTCAAAGGTGAAAAAATAACGAGGGGAGATGAGGGTCAGCAACAGCGAGAATAGAACAGGGACCTCAGAGAGTGATATTGGCCTTGGCGAATTTTCGACAAACGTGCTGCGTGCTGTATTCGCGTCAGATAATCATGAGATACTGCAGGAATCGTGTGAGATGGAGGGACATACCGTAAAGATCACGATATCCTTCAAGGACCTGATATAGTTTGAGAAACAAGAAGCAAAAATTCACCAAAATCCCGAGATCAGCGATACGGATGTAAGAAACGCGGACGCTCGCCCGAGACGCTCCTCTAGCGCCGAATCAGAGTGCATCTACGACCCCAGGCTGTTTCGCATCACCGAGAGATGTAGGAAAAAGGATATCACATATGGAACCGCGGATGACCCGACCCCGGGTCGAACGGCGGGATTCCGCTGGTGTCAGTTCTCAATCTACGAATAGAGCGCGGATGCGGTCTTCACGGTCGGGTCTGACCGGGGGTGGATCGAGAGGGAGTGTGAGAGGAATATCGAGCATTATCGGCTCCGCGTTCCACCCGCAACCCCACGCCCGGGCAAGAGGCTAAAATCCTAGGGATAATTCAACGCGAGGCGAGTGCGAGTGCTGCGCCGGGCTTGGCAAGGGGTTGAGATGTGGGAGTCGCTCGCCAGGCCAATTTTAATCGCGTCCTAACGGGCAGCTCAAGGCACGGATCACACATCGTCCGCGTCGGAAGAGGGGGCGAGGATCGTCGAGGGCGGGACGCATCGCAGAAGATGCAGTATCGAGGAGCGTCCGCAGAAATCAGACTGTTATTTAGTATCTAGCAAAAAAAGGACTCCTGCGACGTTGGACTTCGAGATAAGGGAGAGTGATTGGCGCACGGAGTATGAGAGCGCGAGTCGCAATTTACGGAGAAAATAGAGCGATACGGAACGCGGGGATTGCGGAGCAAACCGGAAGTCAGAGAAAGAGAGAAAGAATCTCAGCAATGAGACAGGGATGAAGGAAATTAAGGAGCGCAACATTGAGAGGATCAGAATAAGAGGAGGGGGGGGAGTTAACGAGAGAAAGAGGATGGTGGCAATGGAAGCAAGGAGGAAGACAAAGATCGCACAGGACCTGAATGAGAGCGAGCCAGATCGTCATGCGTCCCAGCGTCCTCAAGTCCAATTGGAAATCCGTTTGACGTATGGTCAGCGTAGGTGGAGTGGGGAAGGGTGGGACGCATCGCCGAAGTTGCCTTGTCGAGGAGCGTCCGTAAAATTCAGACTGGTGTCTGGCACAAGGGACTCGTGTGACGTCGGATTTCCAGATACGAAAGAAGGGATTGGCGCACGGGGCACGGAAGCGCGAGCCGCAATTTCAGGAGTAGAGAGAAAAGGATAGTGGATGTAGGCATTGCGGAGCAAATCGGAAGTATGGGAAAGAGAGAATCTGATCCACAAGAAAGGGGTGAAGTAGATTGAGGAGCGCGACATTCAGAGGGGCAGAGTTAGAGGGAGGGGTTGACGAGAGAAAGAAGGTGCACGAAGATAGTGGTATTGGAAGCGAGCGGGGAGACGAAGATCGCGCCGGAACGGAATGAGAGCAAGCCGGATGCAGCCATCGAGAAGGCTAGACAGAGTCGTCCTCGTCTGCGTGTCTCCCCAGAGAGACTACCCCCCGTCATTCGCTCCCGCCCCCAGCCGGTGGGTGGGAAAAAGTCAAAAAGTCAAAATACGCACCCCCATCCGTGCTCGTCGTACTTACTCGACGACCGTTTCCAATCTCCGCCTCCGCCTCCGCCTCCACCCGAGTCAGAGTCCGAGGGCGCAGCAGCGGAAGTACACCCCGAGGAATGCGTGATGGTCGGCGTCGGCATCCACATCGGCGTCAATCGGTGTCAACGACGCGTCGTCGAGGGGTGGATGCGGGGGAAGCGAACGCGAAAGGAAGAAACCGCAAAATGCAAAACACAAAGCAAAACGCACCAAAAACACCAAGCGGGATTACGTCGCTCGTGAGCGTCGGGAGGAGGCAGAGCTGGTTGTTGAGGAAGGAAGGAGTTTGTGGTGGAGGCTATGGGGATATCGGATTCGAATTCATCTCTCCTACAATAAGGTCAGTGAGCGAGTGCCCCGAAAGAAAGGCACTGGATGACGAAAGAACCACCTCGAGCATGACGGGGCGAGGTTCCCCTGGCGGAGGAGGGTGCCGGCCCAGCCGATGTACATGCGCGCGGCGCCGGCGGCGACGCCTGTGTGCGAGTGAGTGAGCGTCACAAGCAAGAAGAAACGCACCCCTCAGCACCGTCCCGTACGCGAGCCGCGCGCAACCAAGGCTTCCCGAGCGTCGTCTCGAGCATCGGGCGCGCGGCGCTCCTCCTCGTCGCATCGTTCTTCTTCGTTGACTTTGACTTCTTCTCTTCCGCGTTGGCTCCGTTTTACTGCGTGGCGTCCGTGCCCGAGACAGTGGCGCCATCCGAGTTCGGAGTAGATGAAGCGGAGGAGGCGGAGGGGCCGGTGGGTGGCACAGAAAGCAAGCCGGAAACCGAGGCCAGCAGATTGTCGTCGCCAGGGAGGGACGAGTCCAGTCGGTGTGGAGATCCAGGTAACCTCAGCGAGAGAGAGAATGTTGTCGTCTTGGTGGTTTGAGAGAGAGATCGGCCGGGTAACACCGGTATCACGAGACCCGGTCCGAACTTCCCCGAAGTTATGAAGCTCAAGCGTTGAACTAATTTCTCCAACTACCCAGAAATACTCCGACAACCCGAACTTACCTCCGTAGACGTTAAGATTTCAGATTCTGTTCTCACCCCGCTTTAGATCCGTCAAAAATGCTGGCTAGAGGCACACTACCAACGACCGAACCCCGAATCGAACGGGCTTTTTGCGTGCCTCTCGCATGGCTCTCTGTTCATGAGCGGCAGAAGCGCCCAGCGCTATACGGTCTTCTCGTTCATACCGCCTTTACATAGGCACCCTGCTATTGTATCAGTTAGGGATTCAACTTACGGAATGTAGGTGTAGGGGAACACGGCCTTGGTTTCAAAAGAGGGGAAAAGCGAAATCTAGATGCGTGGGGAGGTGAGCCCGAATTGAACAAGCAGCGTACGCCTCAAAGTATGACTTAGGTGCTTGCCAGCTGTCGCTCTGGGCGCTGTCGGCACCATTTTCCGGCGCACAGGTTCAGTTCAATGCCTTCGGTACAGAAATCGTACGACACGGGATATACCGCACAGAGCGAGACGACCTGTAGCGCTGGGCGCATTTGCTACCTATTCAGCTGTTATCTCGATGTATGCAGAATACCCGTTCGATCCGGGGTCAGGTCATGGCAAGATCATGTTTCAGTTTTTGTTCGGTGTTTACTTGTCTAGTTCGGGTCGGACAAGGAGATAAAGGTGAAACTTCAAGAGGGAACTAGGTCTACGCCGAGCCCTGGATTCAAAGGAAAAACTTCCATTGAAATCTGGATAAGGTTCGATTGTTCTATATATCTCCACCAATGTGACTCAGTGAAGCCTTCGAGTCAAGGCCTTGAAGTGGTTTGCGGAAAGGGAAAGCTCACATCACCGTACCAACGACCGGATAGCGCTGGTACGCGTCTACCATTTTACCCAGCCGCAATGTTTTTCTGGATCACATTGCGTCATGCTGCACGGTTCTCCACCTTGATGCAGATGGGCGTACCATTTGTGTTTGCCTTTATCCGTGGATGAAACATGGAAAAGAGCCTGGTTTCGAAAGACCTTATAGAACTATTATCCTTAGGTGGTCATCTTCCCAAGAACAGGACCCGTTCGATTCGGGATGAGGTCCTCACCCAAGGTGCGAGGATTTTTGTGGCACCAAGTTTTGTGGTGTCATCGGGTTGAGCTAAGCGACACCGAGAGGTAGCCACCTCGACGAACTGATGACGCTTCCTGTGGGCGTCGCCGTCGAACCACGCCTTCGTCCGACGGTAAGCCCGTTCAAACCGGGCGCAGCTTATTCGTTCTCCTTCGACGATTTTGGGGGGTCGGCATTCCAGTAATTATTATTCCGATTCTATGGAATTATTCTCGTTGTGTGTCAAGCTTCATGGTAATTGAAAGGAATGTCCCAGCAATTTCCTACGTGAAAGGTTTGTCTTCTGTGATCTCATGAGAAATTCAACCGTCTTGTCTACCACACAGATCTTGGGATGAGTTCAGCCAACCTACGAGGTCAGAGGGAAGTTGATGGCGCTGCGTGCGTCTGGCGTGAAGACCAGAAGCACTCTGATGTGCAGAATCCCCGTTCGATCCGGGGTCAGGTCGTAGCGGGAACAGCATTTGGAGGTCCTTTTTTCATTTTTAGTCCGTGGCACACTGAAATCGGTGGACTTATGAAATGGCCCCATGTTACAAGAAACATACTGAATCTTCCCACAATCGATGAAATCTTCGTATATTACAGTCATATATCTTTACCTGACGGTGGAGGTCCCCGCTCGGCGCCCTGAAGGACATTATATTTATGGAACCTTTTTGTCTGGGTTCAGTCAAATGATACCACTAGAAAGCCAGCTGTCACCTGAATCTACACGCCTATTGCGTCCAGGTTGAACCCATTCAGCTCTTGTTCAAAGCGATGCGGCCCCTAATAGTAATACCTATTCCGGTTCGAACGTCAGTTTCGGCCCCGCGGCGTTACGCGGCCGATCAATTTATCTTTTTCTCTCTGACCACCCTCACCGGTTCGGGAGACGCACCTTCGAGGCCTCGCTCTCATCATCGCTCATGCGGCCGACGTTATATAGCATCTGAGTATCACTGATTTTCTCCATTGAACTTCCGAAGCTTGATGTTAGCTCGATGAAGTAACTCTGCATGGATACTTCAAGAGGCTTGAAGATGCTCAAACATGATCCCCAGTTGCTTGATAAACTGCGCACTTTCCTTCTCGTTTCGGCATCGCGCGTTGGTGAATACATGCGTATCCTGTTTTCGCCATTCGCCGCTTTGCGATCCGGTGCTGATCTCGGCGCATTGCAGACTCCAGAGTCCCACTGGGGAGCAGCCTCGTGCATTTCACACTCGACCTACATCCTTCCTAGACGAATGTATTTTGCGCAGGCCCGATAATTGCTTCACTTGAGGAGTGGCTCATATCAGGATAGTACGCTCTTCCTTTCCGCACGGCCCCGAAATCCTGTAAAGTTTGTGCTAAATTTATGACTTTTCAAGAAGTCGTAGAGACAGCGGCAGCCGCACTCTATGTGGAGACGACCCGTAGCGCGGGGCGCATCTTCCACTTTTCCACTTATTCGTTTGATCCCGCGATATGTAGAATACCCGTTCGATTCGAGGTCAGGTCTTGGGGGTTCAGGTCATATACTGTTTTCGTCATCTTTTATCGCCTCTCATTTTGAATTTGTCTGTGAGTCTGGAGATGGTAGCGCGTATTGGGATCCCCACTGCCTCCCTGGATCCTCTTATGTTCCCTGCCATTAAGTATCAAGTACACTGACCGACCTAGACTTAACAGGTTCACTCCTAGGTCCGGGCGCTGTTGAGCGGCGCCCCGCACGTATAACTGCCCTTTCGTGGGATCAACATCCTACCTTCACGGGGTCTTCCGAGACCTTGCGATCCGTATTTCGGCCGCAAATAGGCGAACACGGTGAGTACTTGGTGATATGTCGTGGAACGTACCTCACGCATATTTAAATACACAACAGGGTACAAGACGAGCTGTAGCGCTGGGTGCACCTGCCACTAATGGATTGTCTCCCCACATGTGTATGCATGATACCCGTTCGATTCGGGGTCAGGTCATCTGTTTCAACCACGAGTTTTTTTTTTTCGCTCGTATAGTAGGGAGGCCCACATGTTACCATTGCAGCGTGGATTCAGCGGAAGTGCGTGAACGAGTTCAATCAGATATGGGCAGAAGCGTGAGGAATGCCTCCTATCCAAGATTTACTGGGCTTCGTGGCTTGAGGTAGCATCCGACGACCTGATAAGACTGGGCTATATATCCCACCATTGTACCATTCCTGATGCGGGGCTCCCGTTCGATCCGGAGTCATGTCGTTCCGGCCAATGGCACGGCTTTTTTCTTTTGGTTCTTGTATTCATAGACACTTTTTCGACAAGCGGGTTGGATCACCCAACTATCTATGAAAGTTGCGTATAAAGTGTGGTATAGCATTCATAAAAGAGACGAGCCGATTGCGCTGATGCGTGTCTGCCTATAATGTATCTAGCTCTTGAAAGTATGCAGAAAGTCCGTTCGATTCGGGATTGGGTCCTTGTTCTCTTCCAGTTTATTCGCATTTTTTTTTCCCTGTCCGTCGTCCCGCTCGTCTGGTCTTATGTAAAGTTTGAAGCCGAAGCATAATCATCATTGAGCCTGAACCGTGTCTTGGGAAGATAATATACCAGCTTCCGAGTGCTCTCGGTGAGCCCGGCCTTGTTTTGTTGAACACGATAGTTTCAACTTCAGACCCTATTCTAAATTAGTCCCGGACGTCGGCCTTTGAAATGATGCGATGTCGGCGTTATGCGGCCGAACTCTCTTCCTCTTCCTCTCTCTCATGTTACGCGACGCGCATCCACACTACTAGTACTCCATTCATCCCATCTGCGCTGGTCCTGGCACGAATATAACACCTGTTGGAGCCTAGATCATTCACCCTCTCCGAGTCGCTGCCCTGTCTGTCGATGCGCTGGCGCCATCATGCCTCCGCTTTTCAGCGTTCACTGTCACATTCGGTGTGCTCGTGGTTCCTGCATCAAATTCCTGACGCTATATTCAAGCTATTCGGAATGGAAGACTGTCAGCTCGCCACCGAACTCCCAGTGGCGAACCTGCACGATATCTACAGGCGGCCCGCCGCTCATGCTCGTTCTGGTGCCCCTCTGCAACCAGCGCCTTTATCGTACCCCGGCCGTATCAACTGTGTTCTCTTCCTTAACGCGCATTCCGGATGACTGACTCGCTAGCTTGATGAGGTCGGGTGAGTCACCTTCGAGCCCACTTTCTCCCTTCCATTCTTCCGCCTTCCTTCCCCTGAAACTTTATCTCCATTTGAATCGCGCAAATACCGCACCTTCAATCACCTCGCACGCCGTAAGCTGATCCACCTCTCTGTTCCTTAGCTCCTCCGCTCGCCACGTCCTCGTCACGTCCTTCCCTTTTCCTCATTCTGTCCCATTCACCTCTCCCACCCCTCCCTACTGTCCCGTACTTAATTTAGATACAGCGCGTTCTTCCCGCCCTCTTCCGAGTATCTGTCGAGCTATCACGCTGTCCCCTTCTTTCCTTTTTTAATCTGAAACCCTGTGCCGCACTAATTCTCACTCTGCAGATTCATTTCACTCTGCTGACCGGCTATGCAAGCTCGCGTTGGACTCGGCCTCCGGGAACCGTCTTTGCTTGTATCCTCCTCCAGTTGCGGCTCTCTTCGCGCCACGCCAGCATCCCATGCATCTTCGATCGAATGCTACGTTCATGTCGATGTTGGTTCCAGCGCTCTGCCACTCTGGATGTGCGCCACGCACGAACAGGGATTCATGTGCTACGGAAAAAACAAAAACCAAACTCCATTCAAAAGACCCGGTAGCGCCTGGGTGCGCATCTGCTCCATATTTCCAATGATTTCAAAGGTATGCAGAACACCCGTTCGAATCGGGGCCGGGTCATACATGATGGGCTAATGATTTCTTTGGTCAAACTTCATGCAGGACTTCGAAGTCGGCTTTCCTTTCTAATGTCGCGTATGTCATGGGCTACGATAATATTCACACTAATGGGCCCGGTGGGAGTCGCATAGAGTGGCGAAATCGACACTCACTGTGTTCAGCCATGCCGAAGCATCCCTTCTGTCACGGTCTAGCGGCCCAAGTGGTCGATGGAATCATGGAACAGTCTCCTTTCGGATGGACTACCATGTCTACAGCCTCAGACCGTTTTAAGGTCTACGATCTGGACCCCGCTGAAAGCAGTGAGCACATAAATAATCTGAAGTGCTCGTATCTTTTGTTTTCTCTCTCCGTTTCTGCGCGGATTCGAGGACGAGCGACCCCTCACACTGAAAGACCTCATGGGGCTGTGCAGACGGTCTGTTCGACTCGGGCTGAGGTCATAGGATCCCATTCACATCCTTTTTACGGCGCGTGCTAAACCTTCCTGGGTACATTCGGCGTGCATGCCAGCAGTACACGCACACACACATGTATAACTTTGCCATATGAGACGACCTGATTGCGCTAGTGCGCATCTGCGCATCATGCCCAGATCACGTACGTCTTGCCGTTTGCAGCAGGCTTGTTCGATTCGAGCTCAGGTCATGTCCCAGCATAATAATCCGATTTTTTCCCCTAGACTCCAATGCTTGAATTCGACTCTATCCTTCTTCTTTCCTAACATTCTAAATGTGGTGTCTAATCGCGGCGGTCAGTAGTTCTGCGATCATTCCACATCGAAAGTTATCAAAGGCCGAATGGGATACGGTAATGCAGAACAGGAGGGAAAGACCTGAAGGAATATTTCGAAAGGACTGTGTAGAGTCCGTCATCTATAAAAATTGAACGCCCTCACGGTGTCAGCCAACATGCCTCCAATGCAAACACGCAGCGACCTGTTCGATTCAGGTTGAGGTTATTCAGCTGACTCGTTCGATTTTTTTTTGGATTACCGACAGAGGAATGCAGCTATTCCACTTTTCCGGTCCTCAAATCGTTTGAGTACATACTATGGCCGGAGCATTTCTGTGCACGTCAAAAGAAGCTGCTTCAAGGACGGGGTAGCACAGTCAACCAGCTTCGTTCGATCAGGCTCGACGCCATTCGCACTGCCAGTGCGGAACAGCAGTCATCGTTGAGTTTAGGAAACTTACTCATCAGAACCCCCGATTCATCCTCGGATGCAGGACACGACGTTGCACCGGATTCCCGTTCGACTCGGGGTCGGGTCATATAGTGTTCATGTTGTTTTTTAAATTTTCGTTCGTTCGTGTGGTTAAGTAAAGCTTGTACTGGGGAAGAATTCTGTGAAATCATGAGTTCAGTAAATTTGTTTACCACATAAATAAATCTGGGATGAGATCGGGAACACAGCAGGGGCAGAGAGCAATGACCTGAACTTCGATGCATGCAGATTTCGTGGGCGAGAGGATTTGGTGATTTCCCCACCAAATTTTCGTCCGTGAAGCACTGGAAGGCATGGACGAATGTGGACCCAATGTACAGGCTTCAAGTTCAGAACACCATGCTCTCAATCTCCTGGTACTGTAGTCCAACGCAAAAACGCCGAGCCCAAAATGTAAAAATTGGAACCTCCATCCTGCCACTCCTAGAACAACATCCTTCCCACCCATAAAATCTCGGACTAGCACTCTGGAAAATCAGGATCGTCCCCCCAATACCCAGCCGGCTCTTCCCGTGGTGCGCATGGAGCGCAGGAAGCCAGTGAGTGACCGCGGCGTTGCTGAACGTCAGGCAGTGTACGACCGCTAGGAAGGCGGGTCCGAGCGCTGCATGCGGCATAATGAGAAGGGGCCAGCAGAGCGCCGCAACGCAACAAGGCAGGAGAGCGTTCCGCGGACCGGATCCCCCACGTTGTAATTTCCTCGTTTCGCATGCGCAGCGCAGCGGAGAGGGGTGCACTTCTTCCTTCCCCTCCAGAAGAAACGGTGTTACTCACACCAGCAGCACTCCATACATGTATCGGCGAGGTCATGCAGCGCGTCTCCGTCTCCGTTCAACGCCGTCCCTGTGCTACTACTCGACACCCCTCCCCTTATCACTTGACGCGCACGACGGCCATGATCAGGTGCGCGGAGCGCGGAGCGCAGGACGACGCCGACGACGCCGTAAATGCGAGGGCCACGGCGCACCAGCAATTCGATCTGGCCGGGGTCGAGGCGGAGGAGGGAAGACGAGGTCGGTGGGAATAGGACGAGCAGTACACTGACCCCTCCGCGCATACATCCCCCTCGCGCACGCGCAGCGCATTCTTCGAGGAGACGCGCTCGCTCCTGGCTCCCCCCGCACGCAGAACGCGACATCCAGCACCCGGGGCGAGTATGCGAAGATAGGAGCACACGCGGGGGATAGACACGGGGGTCGAGGGCACGATGCACATCCCGAGCCCGATGCCGCACGAGCAGCGCGCATCCGTTCCGCCCACCACCCCGCCATACGCGACCGTGGTGCATCTTCTCCGTCTCGTTCGACACCCCGCAGAGCGCCGCCTCGCCAAAAAGAGGAAGGAAAGGAAAGAAAGAAAGAAAAGAACAGGAAGAAAGAAAGAAGAATACCGCCTCGCGAAAAAGCAGACAATGAAAAAAAGGGAGGAACGGCTAGGAAGAGAAGGAGTACCTCCAGCACACGGATCCGCAACGGTGCCGCTGGCGGCGGGCTCGACGGCGGCGGTGAAGGGGGTGCTAGGCGGGGGGAGCGTTGTGGACGGGGAAGGGGACGGGGAGGGGGAGGGTAGGGGGGGAAGGGAGGAGCGAAGGGTCGGAAGGATGGAGGGGGGGGGGGGAAGAGAGAGAGAGAAACGGAGCCGCGGCGGAGGGCGCAGGATGAAGGACTGTCAATGTGTGGGGGAGGCAGTGGAATTTCGAATTCACCTAACCTACAACAACTTCAACAAGGTCAGTGAACGCGAGGCTGGGGCGGGATCGTCAGTGAGCGAGCACCTCAAAAGAAAGGCACCGGATGACGACAGGCTCAGAACGCACCTCGAGCATGACGGGGCAGAGGTTGCCCCGGAGGAGAGCGTCACAAGCAAGAAGAAACGCAAGATCCAATACGCGCGCCGCGCACGGGGGATTCGGCGAAGGCACAGTCAGAGTGGAGAGTGCGCAGATAACTCCAACAAGAGCGTCGTCGTCTTTGCTAGTGGTTGTCGTTGTCATCCGGGTAACGCCGGCATCACGAGACCCGGTCCGAACTTCTCCGAAGTAGACTCAGATTCTTTTTTCTCCCCGTTATGTGTAACACCTGTTGGAGCCTAGATCGTCCACCCTCGATGTGAAAACGGCAAGAAAACGGTGCTCTCAAATTTCCACTGTCGATTCACTGCTCTTATCGACATCATGGGCCGCCGAACTCAACACGGACCAAATAAAAATAAAACTGGGTCGCGTTAGGTGGGCCCTGCCAGTGGTCGTAATTTCCATCCTGACGTCTTATTCATGCTCATATTGAGAACCAGTGTATATCAACATTCAAAGCTCCCGCGGTCACGTCTGGAATCTTGAAATATACTGACTAGTTATCAAGATTTGTAACATGCCTTCCGCTTGACATGCATCAGACATGCATCAGACAGATGCACCTTGCGAGAATGGAAAGAATAACCGTCTAAAAGCTGAACCTATCTGACGGATAGTGCACAGCAGCCACCATCGTGCTCGCGAATCGTAGTCCGCCTGCTTTCCAGCATGAACTACATCGTCGACCCCACCGTGTTCAAGGATTACTGGAGCTCGGCTGTCTCACAGGGATACGCATTATCGGTATGTTCCACCCATGGCAATCGTCGTGAGTCAGTGCCTTGATGATGTCCCAAGGTCGATGTCTTCCTCTACGGTGCGCTTGGCCCTCCACAGTGGCGTACCGTGCTCCTCACTACGTTTGTCCTCCTCAAGGAATCCTGCTAGTCCTTCTCTCAATTGCGGTTCATCTGTTGTACCGCCGCATTGGCGCGAGGCGACGCAGCCTCGCAACTGCCATGTAGCTGATGGCCCTTTTTGCAACAGTGCAGTTGGGGCTTTATTTCCGGATTTCTGTGTTGGCATACAAGGTCTTACAGCTCACCGTCGAGGGCGACGTTTGGCCGCAGTCTGCACGCGCAGCCAGCATACAGAATGAGCTCGGAAATCTATATTCCGTGAGCGATTTCCTCCTCGTTACGAATAAGTCAGTAGCGCCCCCATTTTTCGGCTCCGTCACACATTGAAAAGTTCACTGGCAGTCTGGTAAGTCTGGTTACCGATAGCCTTATTCGTAGGTTCTCTTCTCTGATGGAAACTTTCCTGCGCACTCGTCGGTTAAACGGTCTACACTCAATCAGGTCTATCGGTGCTTCGTCGCTTGGGGACGCAACGCGCGCGTTGTCATTGCTCCAATACTTATGCTACTCACGACTACCGGTGAACAATTTACCTTGTAGCTTTTCGATCCCTCTTTGATGAATCCCGCCAGTCCTGGGCTACTATTCTACTTATGAAAGCTGTTTTATACGTGGTGACCTGGACCCTCGTGTCCCTGTCATCATGAGCATTCTAACCAACGTTATCTTGATGACCTTTACCGGTGTCCTTTGCGTCGCATTGCTTCTAATACTATCTGCCCAACTTCACATATGATATCCCTGACAGCGAATGCGATGAATAGAGATTTTCTGTGTATTTCCGGGAGACTTAAGCGCTGTGCGGCGCTTCGAGAGCCTAGTTTAAGCTGTTCTGGAGAGAACCTCAGAGGAATTGAAGGCTGCACTCTGCAAGAAGTTCCAGGGACCGATAGGAACACAAATTGAGCCCCTTTGAGAA
Organism: Mycena galericulata; assembly: GCA_029289565.1. Lineage (NCBI taxonomy): Eukaryota > Fungi > Basidiomycota > Agaricomycetes > Agaricales > Mycenaceae > Mycena > Mycena galericulata. Next base: position 25,521 of record JARKIA010000046.1, read on the forward strand.
GTAAATGCGAGAATACCGGAGTACTTACGCAGTTATTTCTATTTGTGGGAAATTTTGCGATAAATGTATCCTAGAAGATGGTCTGGGCCTTTGCCTGGCCCCGAGTGGCGTCTAAGTAAGACAAAGATCCAACAAGGAAGAATGTCAAGTGTCAAGACAAAACTAAGGGCGAGACCTATTTTACGTAGCATTGAACAGGCACGATCGCATAGTACGTCCGGCACGCGTCTTTATTTGGTCCTGCTTCTTGATGGCCGTCGACACGTCGCTCCACGTGACGGTTCTGATTCATCTGTCCATGCAGGTCCATCTTGGGGCTTCCTCTTGAAGACTCAGCTACTAATGAGAAAACCGGTCAAAGTATTCGGTTTGGCCACACGCTAATTCCCGGATTCTAAGAGGATCTTGCGGCTGAGCGAATCTTCAAGTTGCCATCGGGATGTAGTGGAATCCCGCCGATTTGAGTCCACCTGGCAGCGAATGTTACTCACTTACTGATCTGCCGCTAGATTTAGGACGTTGTTCCATGTACCTCGGTTCCCAATGTGACATTTCCGCGAAAACCTGTTCACGCCAACCAGGCACATCACAAGAAACAGACTCGAGTCTAAGTACGCGTTCTGGCCAGCTACCTATAAAATCCAGAAGCATCAGCGGTATGCCAAGCGTGTTTTTCAACCCCAATGAATCGATTTCCCGGTATCCTTGTGCTCGGAGTACCCTATGTGTGTCTCCCGTTTCAACTGGTCTTGGGGATTATGTTGACTGGGCACCTTAGTTGTTGTTATCTTCTCATGCTCTGTCTAGCCCCCAGCGCCACCAGTCTGTTCCGACCACGCTACCTGGGAACTGGACATCCCTAGGGTGTTACACGTGGGTTTCGATTTCCTCAGGACACCAGTTGTCCCGGGGTTTAAATGACATCCCAGCGATAACAATGCAGCACGGACTTTAAGTGGGGCAGCTACGGTTGATACCAATAACATGACGGTGGAGGTGAGACATCCTCTCGTTCAGAAGGTGCACACCACAATCGATCATTTTGTTAGAATTGTATCGCCTTCTGTGACTCTAAGCAGTTCATCTTCGCGGGCGTCGAATTCATCGTCAGTTCCTTCTCACGTACCGTGCACAGCACCGCTGATGTCGCCGCCGCCGGTACGAAGCAAGAATGCTGTATGATTTACATTTATCAGGGCTTTACGCGGCTGAGAAAAACAACGCAGTTTGTGATGACTTTATCGAAAACGGCGGCGCAAATGCAGCGATCACGGAATGCAACTTGCCCTGCTCCGGGAATTCCAACGAGTCCTGCGGTGGCCCAAATCGGTTTCGGTCGCCCTCATTCCCCTTCCGAGTCCTTGATTCTGATAAGCCTGTTCAGATTGAACATTTTCTGGTCCGGAGCCCAACCACCTCCACCTCCCTTGTTCCCTGCTTCCATTGGACAGTGGGTGTTTCTCGGGTGTTATAGGTATGTACATTCTGACATCGGAGAAATACTCATGTCGAAAAATCAGTCACAACGTCGACGGTCAGCGCCGGGCCCTCATTGACGCGGTTGGCGTTTCGGGTCAAGTTTCCCTCGGGACTTGCACCACGGCATGCTTTGATGCTGGGATGCCGTTCTCGGGTATGTCCTTGCCTCCTCAGAACTACAGTCCTGATTTATTTTATGCGCAGGTGCCGAATCCGCAGACCAGTGCTGTGAGTCTCCTACAACTCTTACCCTTCTCAAATCCTTCAATTCTTACAGTTTGCGGAACCGCCGTCGTCAATGGGGATGTTTCCCTGCCGCTCTCGGATTGCAATATGCCTTGCGTTGGAAATATTTCAGAATTGTATGCCCATCGATCCTTTTACTGCGATGCAGAAATCACCTTTTTTTCAGCTGTGGCGGCCCAAATGTTTTGACCATGTATCATTACAGCGGTACCGATCTGCCTCCTCAGCCTGTCGGCGGCGGGGGTGCAGGGGCGGTAGGGGTGGCGATGCACTGAGCGGCGCAACTACTTAGTGCTGTCTAAGAAAGTCCGTGTTGAATAACAATACCTGTCTAACTTGTTATTAACACGTTAATTATGTTTCTCACATGGGAAGCTCTGGGGTGCCTGTAATAATATATAAGAAACACGTACACTGTAAGGCTATGGTCAGCTATTTTGAGCCAGAGAAAAGGTAAACAGTGCGGAAATAATTGTAAATTGTTAGAGCTTAGGTTAAGTTTGGCGAGTGCCATGTGACTGCTCTGCAGCGAATATGATCTGGACCCGTTTTGTTCGGCCAAGGAATCTAAAAAACAGTGCAAAAAACAAAGCCTTTAAGCACCAGGAAAACCGTAGCTGAGATGTTGCTATGAGCACTATGAGGCCCTATGCAGCACTATGCAGCACTGCATAGTGCCGCATAGTGCCTCATAGCTAACACACGAGCCTGCAGATTCTGAGGATTTCTTCAATGTTGAAGAATGTTTGAGCTTGTCTCATCCAAGCAAGGTTCCAGATATTGCCCAACGTCGCAGGCTCTTAAACTGGGTCCTACCAGATACCTAAGAGTCGAGCCGCAACCGTACGTCTGGATACCACCTATTCAACGGCAGAAGTGTGCAGTATAGTAAGCCTTTCCGGATATTAACTCTGAATTCCCCTCACGGTGTTTGTATCTCGGAGCTCGAGAAGAAATAGACAGCAACTGGGATTTTCAATCTTTACCCATAAAGAGTAGCAGGCACCCCTACTGCCATCAGATCGTGTCATAAGGACTTATAGTCTCATACCCTACCACTGTGTATTCATAGGTTTGAACGATTCTGATACAACATTTGGTGGGCACTTGAACTTTCTTTCCATGAGGTATGATGCACAGCATCAAATTGAGAAATGCAGAATGGAACAGGCAGTAATATGAGCATACACGAGGAGAATCATAAGCACGAGTGTTTGCCGGTCTCCGCCACGGCCCGCACCCAAGTACAACAATAATCATATTATACAGCTCAACGGCAACGATCGGATCCCGATCACAATAGACCTGCAGCAGCTAACATGGCGGAATAATTCGCGAAGCGCACCGTGGTGGTATTAAGCAAGAACGCGTCGGATTCCTCCCCCGCAAGAGGTAGGTTAGCGAGAGTCATACTGCCATTGATGAACTCTGGCATTGAGGGCGAGATCATCGAGGTCAATTTCACCTCTGGTGCACTCGCGAAGTAATTCGTCACGACCTCGCAGTTTTGGCACCGAAAAATGATAAGAGCATGGGTAGCATTCTCCTTGACCAGGGGAGAAAAGGTGGCATTTATCTGACCATTGGTCAAGGGGAATAAAGTATTGTTTGCCCTGTAGGGAGGTTCAGTTTCCGCCAGAATTAAGATGCAGTAGATAGGCTTACCCCAAACTGGTCGTCTCGGCGAAAATTGGCAAGGGCGGAAATTCAAACCACCAGTTGATCCTAATAAAGCCCCAAAAAGAACAAAAATGAAAATAACAAGATTGAGAGTACGTTTCCGCTGGCATTGTGGACACTCACGCAGGTACGGCGCTAGACCCAGAAGCAGTACTTGGGATACCCAAAAACGTTCCAGCATATCCATATGGCAAAGGAAATGACTAGAATTGATCAGCACGCAGGTTCAAGATGGAACAAACGAACTTGCCCCTATTTCAGAGATACGTCACAGAACAAGGTGGTGGCAGAGTGAAAACATACCGAAAATCATGGCTTCATTAACAAATTCCGACCCTTCCGGGGGCAGTGCGAACCCGACAGTCGTATTAATAACGGGGCTCTGCAAAAACGATATTTTGAGACAAATCATCCTAGACAACATAATCTCCTTACCACGTATAGCTCGAAACACAAACCTACGGTGAAGTTGCAACCTACCCGTGCAGGTGGCAGCGGGGTTATTCCGATCGGTTCCTGAAGGCGTGCATAGTCTGGGCTTCCTAGACCAGTGATAGGATCCCAGCCAGTGGTCGCAGGGAATCCACTAACCGTAGCGTCAATACCGAGGGAAGCGTAGGATAAAATGTCACGAACCTGGTGCCGCACCCTGGGTTATCACCGGTCTTAATATCATTTAGAGCAGCTGTCCCAGCTGCGCTGTACAGAAGGGGATTGAGGAATCCAAGTGGCGGCTGGCCTACGGCGATCAGCTCGTCGTTCAACAGCGCAATGATCGCTGCGACAGTCGAGCTACTGCCGCCGGTCCCGCCGACAACACCCATCTGGCCATATTGTTGGATAGATTCCTGCCGGGAAAGTTCACTAACCTCTCCCTCTGTGAGAGGACGTGAGTAGTGCCCAGAGATACTGTTGATCTCACCTCACCCCATACAATTTCGAAATTCGTAGCTCGGGCAGATAAATCAGGGAAACCACGACCACTGCGATTGAATCTTCCGCTGTTTGTAGATCCGATGGTATTCAAGTAAGCTGCAACGGCTGTACTCTGATCGCGATACCTGCTGAGCATAGACTATAGCAATCCCGAGCGACGTACGCACTTGGTAACTTGGAATCCCGAAGTAGTTGGAGAATCCTTTGTCGGTGGAGGTAAATCGAATATCTAAAACGCATTGAATTACCAACGCACCTCCAGAAGAGAAGGATGCCGCTGTCTCTATGATTCCGCTGGTTCCACCGACAGACGTAACACTGAAGAAAACACGGTGACAACAGGTGAGAAGCACGGGTTGTCACTTACAAGGGGCAGCTAGAGGGAAAGGTGGGAATAAAAGTTGTACTATAATTCGAACCTGTAGATCTGGACTTGCGAGATAGTTTGTGTGAACGCACCAGGCCTGGAACTGGCTACCACCCACCCCACCTGCATCGTAGAATTAAATATTCGACTCTGAGGTATTATTTCTAAATGACCTACCGTCACCGGACGAGAACAGGATGGAGGTACCTGGACACAGCATGAATTGAAAGATTCTGGTCGCACGAGCGAGCGCACCGAGTGCACCAAGTTGCATGTACGAGTTACATAGTTGGCTGTATACAATTTGAGAAGGAAAGCCCATCAATAGTTATTCATTGCTTACTTGGCGACGCTTCGAGAGAGGGCGTCCTCATCGAAAAAGTAGCCTGTAGTGAGAACGTTCGGGCGCGTACCAGCTGACTGCGATATGAGAGCGGTGATAATGTCCCTGCGTATAGAGCGAGATGAGAAATATAAATGCTGCAGAGTCATGAATAAAGAAGTACATGAATCCGTCCACACCGTCCGGATTATTTTCGCCGACGGAGAGGAAGGTAATAGGAACACCAGTTGCAACCCCAACGGCGTACTTTGGATGACAGCGTCAATACATTCGGGAACTAGTGGCATCCAGCCATACCTGAATATCCAAGGCCTACGACGACATTAATTTAGAAATAATACTCATATGGATGAAGAGAGTTTACAGCAAAGAGACCGGCGTCGGCTTGTGTCTGCTGGTTCGAGCCGCCATCCAACGTTTGAAGAGTAAAGACTGTTGACGGACTTATATCCGGGCGAAATGCCATTAAGAATTGCTGCGCAGAGGATCTCAATCATCGATCGTCGCAATACGTGAAGATTTCACCTGTAAATCAGCCAAATTGGCCCATTGATTGAGAAAGCCTGATACACCGAGTTTATTGGCGGATTGTGTTGCGGCCGTGACGGGGATATTGTAAATCGCCTGGAGGCGCAGACAATAAGAAGTTAGGAAACCGACGCCAAGAGTTGCACACCTGTAGACACGCAGGTGTGATGTCCGAGGCACACGACGCCGGGACAGCGTTCGAAACCGTGGGAGCGTGGGCAGTAGAGTTATCCCGTTTCCCTTTTACCGCGGTGAACTTTGGGCGCGACCTTATCGGAGGTGTGAAGCTTGTTGTCGGATGGACGAAATCAATATGTCCTAGGAGTGCACTGGGAATCGAGTACTCGAGAGTACGGATACTGGTGGTTCCTGTCTCGATGTGGGTGAAATCGGAAAACTGCGTGGAAAGGATCTCATTGGCCTTGATCACAGGGATGACTATCTGAAGGACGTCACCCGCCGGAGTGACCGCCTTCGATGGGATACCATAATCCAGCAGCCATTCCTTGACTGCAGCACTCGTTTCATCAATGGGCCTCACAAACCCGGCGACCTAAAACGGGACATCAACCGATGAGTATAGAGAGGAGGAAAAAAAGCAAAGAAAACTACCTCATTCGCTGTGAGATACTGCCTGTAAAGTGCGCTAGCAGGGTCTGAAACAGCGTATAGTGCTTCTTCAAGCCCGGTGATATTGTTGGACTTCAATCCAATACGTAGGGTAAGTTCTGTCGCTGAAGACGCGAGTCCAGAGTACACGAAACCCCGGGCGGGTTCTGTCCGCGTCTCGTGAACTACCATAGACCAGGGCCCCGGCTTTGCGGCAGAGCCCAACAAGAAGGTCGAGAATATAGCGCCTGCAAGAACCATTCTGGAGAGAGTACTTAGTCCTGAAGGTGAGGACGAAGGGTGTTTATGTTTTCCGCCGACAAGTGGAGGTCTGGTGTGAAATTGTGCCATTTATAACCACGATGGGACCTATCTCAAAAAAAAACATCCAACGTGTGATAAGAGGAACTCCTGCATCCTGATGAAGAAATGCTGACTCCGTTGCTCTACGGTTCAGGAAGTAAGAAGCTCACAAGACAGACGCCATACGAAGAAACACCGATGAGAAGAAATCGAAGGCCTGAGATGTCGGGGATACTGGAAGCCAAACATCATATCTCGTATGTTCCTAGTATTAAATTGTACATTTACATCCCCTTCTTGGGTAAGAATCTCGTGGCATTTTTTGGTTAAATGGTTCTTCCCCTTCGACGTGGAACCTTCCCACCTACTTCACCGTTCAACGTAGACTCTGAGTTTTGTCGTTGTGCCGAAGCGTTGCGACGAATTAGTATACGTCATTATCACGCTCTCCGATTCATTCGATTTGAGTTACTCGGAGCGATGGGAGCACATCCACTGTGGTTCCATGAACTGCTACTCTGAAACTTGCCACTTGTGGCACCAAAATTATATGGGTTTATTAGTGTAACAGTGGAAAGGACCCATCAATGGGGACCGATTCGACTTCCATTAGACCCCTCAAATGTATCATTCACGCTAATAATGCAGAGGGGACCAGGCTCAAGTCGATCCAGCGACGACGTTAGCGACCGGCCGTTACACACGGAGGGAGAAGCTTCACTGCCAAGGTCAGGTGACGCAAGGTGATGCTTCTTCAACCTCGTCTTGAGCGTGAGAAGTGTATCAGAAACACTACTTCGAGTGTGATACTGTCCGCAGAAATTCGTGGACCGTAAGAACTGCTTCGATCATTTTGATCAGTAGACTAACGAGATTTTCTGCGGCTTACATAAATGAAAGTACAAATATTATACTTCCAGGATACCTAGTACACTGTTCGCGTTTAGGCATCAATTGGTACTATTCGACCAAAACTCCGAATGAAACATCATAAATAGGGAGGTGAGGAAGTTGTGACGTTTTACCGGCGTGGGTTGAAAAATGTGTATGGCACATATACTGTATAATAATTAAAAAAACTCGACACCTTTGAAAAAAACGTTAGAAATGACACTACTTGGACAAAAGGTTGGACAAAACACACAGGTCGAGACTGTGTTTCAAAAAAAAAATGGCACAACTAGTATCTGAGTGCTGAAAACCACACAACTGAAACTTAAGCTTAAACACACCACCCATCCACACACCATTACCCTCTCGACCGAATCTGTGGCGAATCGGCAATCCCCGTATATGCTGATCCGGGATCGGCTCAAGATAAGATGTTTGCGGCCGATTGATGACTGCTGTACACACTAGAGGGCACGGCTTCTGGAGTTTAGAGCTCGATGAGTGGACCACAATTCGAGTTCTTGTTAGTCTTTATCTGGTCGCATCGTCCCATGGGCCATAGGGCACATCTGGACCCTTTTCATCATCATCTGAGATGGCTCAGTCCGATTCGGGCCTGAGTCGACCCAAAAAAATGATGTTCCGCGCAATGCAAAGATCCCAAGTCCAAGTTGCGTGTTTTGGAAGACATTAAGGGTTAGGAACAAGTCGCGTCACTTTACCAAGTCGTGTGTGAATTACCTCCCCCACCAAGTGACGCGTATTTTTTCCCGCTGACCCAAGATGCGTATTTTTAACTACGTTTGAGCATAATTATTATACACTATATGGCCCATAAATGTGCATAACAGGTGACATGGAAGCACATAAGTAAGTGCCCCTGACCCTGGCGAGTTACGAAGTGGGAGCATGGCAGTGCCCCTGGCCCTCGAGCATCAATCAGTTTGGGAGCTGCTATGACAGTCGTGCTAGACCTATCTGATATGTTTGTATTGGGGTGTCCGGCAACAACTCTTTTTTTTTTTTTAATACCTCTATTGTCAGAAAGGTAGTCAGATCACATGTATATTATTTGGATGGGTGCCAAGGTAAAAAAAAAAACCTCTGAGTCAATCGTTTTAGGGTAAAAAATATCTGCTAGATATCTAGAGACCTCATTCCATTTGGTGTACTTAACACATTTTCGGGTCGGAAAGCACTCGCCACGTGCGCTGGATAATTGGGTAACGTGTGTTCCGTCCCTTAGCGTTAACCTTCTTCGCCTCCTAGGCGGGCGAGAGAGGAACAAAGGCTTCAAGCCAGCTTGAGCCGTAGCCGAGCCGTCAAAGCCGATTACCCAATTTGGACTCGGCGGCTGGCTCGGCTCGGCTAATTTTCGGCTCGGCTCACACGGCTAGCGGCTTCAAGCCAAGCCGTGCCAACACTAGACTCGACTGCCGGATTCGGAAACCACTGGTAAATTTGCTTGCTTCGAACCACTCCAACGTACTCGTGTCCACCGCGACTTCTTACGTCTCTCAGGCTTGGATCTTGATTACTGAGCTGCACACTTGTAACTCACAGGCTTCTGGTCTTGTAAACCCTCCCTGCGACAACAGCTTCATCTCAATGTGACCATGGATACGTCGCTGCTTTCCCTCATGATCTTGTGCTTGGACTGGCTCCTGTTTGTGCCCCCAACTGCCCCTCAAATCACTATTGTTCACTTGAGTTCTGGCTTGCTTGATGCTCGACACCCCTGAGCGCCAACTCTCAGACTGTTTCGTCAATGGGCGTGGCTCATCTTTCAACTGTTTTCATCTATCAAGTCTCCTCATCCGTTCACCCAATCTTTCGAGGAGAGATAGGCGCAAACCTTTCGGCCTCTCATGCATCCCCGTTGATACCCCATACGCGAGGTGTCAATGCAGTAGCTGCTTGCAAACTTGTGGTGCCTCTCATGGCCTCTCGTATGTGAAATGTCACACCGCGTATGCGGATGCAGATCCAAAAGGCAACTTCTAACATTTGGCATCGCGCTACGCGAACTACGTGACCGTTCAACTAAGTTATTTATCAATCCTGTCATTGTCATTCACTCCTTTGTCGCCCTTGGCCTCCTACTTTTTCACTCACTCCCTCGTTGCATATCGAATCCTGGACCCACTTAAGACCCACTCGTCATTCATTGGTGCTTTAATAACTACGCAATCCACTCCGTCAAGAATCATCTGCCTCTCAGTAGACCTCACCTCACCTTCCTCTCATATAGGTATGGCCACAGTCCTATCAATGGGCACGGTCGTCTATTTGCAATGTAATGATGGGTTCAGGCCGTGACTTGGGCCGCCGTCTCCCCCCCGAAACGGTACGGGATGGCAAAAAAGATAGCCGACAGCCGTTTAATAATGGGGGATACAAGGGACCCAGGGGGTCGACTTTGGGATTCTAAGGGTCAGGTTTATTCAGTCTGGTACACCCTCTCAATCAACTTTCATTTGATAATTCGCGCGAAGGAGGTAAATTTATAGGTGACGCGCCAAATCAGATGATATCACGTGGTCGTTCTATCCCGTTCAAAAAATTCAGTGGATCGTTCTCGGGGACCATAGTCAGTCCTATGTATTTTTAAGGTCAAGGTGTGAACTTATTCTTGCATTCTCTTTCATTTTTGGCTCTCAATCCGCACGAAAGAACACGAATACGTTGACGACCGGAGTCAACGGGATGGATAGCAATTCCGCCATCCCATTCCCATCCCATTGATTTATCCAAGCGAACCCAAGACGAGACGGGACGGCCTGCCGTTGACGGTTTCTGTCATACTTGTGAAGACAGCAACAGTGGGCATTCCTAAGTACTCTGTCTGATACCAGTCGAGTCACACTCTCTTAATCATCGTCCTACGGATCCCATTCATACCTTTGCATAATTACTTATCATAAATTGAATCTCAAACCTTTGCTCATCAAGTGAATTTCTCTGCGGGGTGCATCGAAGAAAATTTTGCGCGCGCGCGGAAGTTTGTATTTTCGCGCGCGTGGGGCCAAAATCGCGCGGGGCGGAACATGCCGTCCGCGCAAAACTTGTTGACGGGATCAAACTGGCAAAATCGCGCGCGGGGCGACCAAAAAAGGCAAGTTTGCGGGGCGTGGTCAAATGTTTGCGGGGCGGGAATAAATGTGCATCCGGACCGCCATAAGCTCCCGCCTCGAAGAGGCATAATCTACGTCATAAGTAATTTGTTACTACTAACCGTGGGAAGTAATTGCGTACCCTTGGGAAGCGGCTGTTACCGTGTGGCGATGCTGGCATTACGCGGCCGATCAATTCCTTCTCTCTCCCACCACGTCGGCACTCGCAAGCGCCTCCAGATATCACGTCTGCCGTCGCGGGACAAATCACGCTGGCTTATCTTTGTAGTTGTTTTTCCACTCGTGCCTCGATTGTAGTTCCACGTCATGGACTTCCTCTTGCTTTTTATCTCGTCAGTTTTCCGCTGGATCATGGACCCCTACCGAAACATGGCCGAGCCTCTACCTCCATCCCTCAGGGAGCTTTGCGCGGACAGAAAACGAGTAATTGAACGGTACACCCCCAAAGTCAGGCGATGGAGACACTCCCGACGCTCTCCTTCCTTGATGGCACGCCTTTTTCCTTCGCTGGTTGTGCCACCCTTTCCTCCCTCGACTTCCCTCTTCGCTATTCGCCCGTACGACACGAGCGCCGCATGCTTCTATCGGATATACGAGTTCGCCGTCATCCATGATAATATTCGATTTCGCAACGAGATCGAGTACTTTTGCCACAGACCCTGGCCTATCGCAGCGCTTCCGGATCCGTGCGACTCGGACCCGGAGCGCTCCGCGTTCCTTGCAGCACTCACGCGCATCTTGTGCGCCTCGTTCAACGACAGAATTGAGAGAGGACTCCCACGCGATGCCCCGGCATATATCAGGGACTTTGAAGCACTTCGCGCACGGGCAAAGATTCTGGAGACGCCGCCACCATGGGCGGAAAGAACTCCGCCGTTGAGCCGACCGATTCGTATCGACGCTCAGGAAGGTGATCCTGGGCTCAGCAGCCACCTGAAAGACATGGGGATCATCATGAAGGCGCCGCATTATCTATTCACCTAATGGTGCGCAGTTGGCGTTATCGCTGGCGATCCTGCTGCTAACTAACTCGACTTTTCTGTGGAAAATTACAGAGTATCGATAGGCACGCACTCCACCCGTTAAATGCCGATTCCCTCGTCAAAATTCAATCCCCCCCTATACTTCGCGATCACCGCTTTAAACGCCTCCTCTTTGGGTCGCGGAGGCTTGTAATCATCGGCCCACGCCGCCACCTTTTCGTACGAAATGTTCGCTCCCTCCTTCATTTCTTTAAGATATGCAACCGCGTCATCGATGTCGTACACCTTCTGTTGCTCGGATCCATAGCGAATGACTTTTTGAACGAAGGCGAACGGCCATGCGGCCGCGTAGACTTTGAGACTGCTGCTGTCGAACACCAGCCGGTTCTGTTCGATGGATTGACGGTATAGTCTTTTCAACACGGATCCCTTCATCCCTGAGGTCAGAAAATGAAGGACTACCGATCGAAATTCGGACGGACACGCACTTCTATGAAACTCGCAGTGTGGTTATTGAGCCACTCATCGCTTAATTCTTCAATGGAGCGGGCAACACTCTCTGCCACACGGACAAGATTCTCGACCTCAGCGTCATCCTTGTGTGTGTGGTAAAAGAAGTCCACATCTCCTGTCGCCAGCCGAGTTCGAAGGAGAATGGTGTTTACTGCTCCGCCCACGGTGACGATTTGAATATATCTGTTCTGTTCTTCAAGGACCTCCGCAATGCTGTTCAGTGCTCCACGTAGAATCCCCTCAGTCAACGTCGGCGTGGCGTAAAATTCTTCTTCGACTGAGGAAAACACGAGGCTGCATGCCCTGCTGCTGCCCTGGGACGCGCCGTCGCACACGATTACGATTGAGTCGTGGAGGTCAACGGATTTGCTTGTGGATGAGCCCATGGCGCAATGGAGGATTGATGTAGAAGAATGGGGCAGCGAGGAGCGTTGGGTGCGAGCAAGCAAGGTGAAGTTACTTCGTGTACACCACGCCTGCAATCTTCGGGCCGAGAGCTTATAATAAACAGGTCAGTAATGCCGCAGCGGCAGCGCTGAGCGCGGTCCAGTGAAGAGGATGCGTTTCAACTGTTTGGGCGACCAGCCGAGATGCTGACTTCGCGGCGGTGAGTATGCAGACGGCGCACACAGTACAACCAACCTCAAAATCAACACTATATTATAGGGACTGGCACGGATGACATCCGCGGATTATCAAAAGTACCGTAGGTCCTAGTCTCCCCATAGTCAGACTCCAACAAAAAGTTTGATGATGGTCGATAGAAACTATTGTATGGACGTAGGTCCTGTAGGTAAATATATTTTATTACAACTTAGCCAGGTGCGGTCGGGTTCCTGAAACCGCTCTACTTGCAGAGGAGTGGTGCCTAGGGCCTTGTATTTAATCCTTGTTTGTAGACCAGTTTATAAACACCGGAGAGCTACCTGATGGCTATTTTGCAATGCAAACTGATGGCTCCGGCGTGGGCTCGGAGTCAGGATGGCTTTTCACATTTTTATCAACATTATGCAGCGACCTGTCCGATTCAGGTAGAGGTTATGTACGTCCACTCTGTTCGCTTTTTTTTTTAAAAAAAATTACTGACAGAGGCACTGGAGTTATTCCACTTTTCCGGCCGTCAAACCGTTGAATTATATGCGGTGAAGCAGGTCCCGAGATTTTCTGTGCACGTGGGCTCTTAGATTCTCGGTCGGGTAGCACAGTCGGTCAAACTCGTTCGATCAGGCTCGACGCTATTCCCACTGGAGCTCCAGTCATCCTTTTCCCGCGTTGAGTTTAGGATACTCGTCAGAATCCCCTATCCGTTCTCGGATGTCGGCTGTCGGATCATGCGGCAATGCCGGCGTTACGCGGCCGATCAATTCCTTCTCTCTTTCTCCCACCACGTCGGCACTCGCAGCACCTCGTCTGTCCTCGAATGCTCTGCTAATTCGACCCCTATGAACATCAATATGGCTAGCTCCGGCGATGCATGATACTTGGACCTCATGCGAGATCCGTTCGCCGTCAAATATCTCATTTGATATGCCTGTTCCGCACGCGATACTTTTCAACAGTGATCTTGGGCAGAGGCCAGCCCGCGCTCTCGCTTCTCTGCCGGTAGACCCACCTGCTAATGGATGGTTTGCGACTCTTGGGTGCGTGCTGCCTCTTTACCGCCCGGCTTTGGCATTCCGTCTATATAGCGACCTTCGAGTACTTGAGCTCTATGCACAATCAAGATTTTGGTGAGTAAAGGGCTCAGACCATTCATCCCCACACGCGCTCGTTTTTAAATTCGCTGCTTCTGTCTACCTCAGTCGCGTTCACTACTATATTTTCTCCCCATTCGCGTCTGGCACGTGGAAGTTAGCTTCCACCCGCGCCTCTTGCAAATCCTTCCCTTCGACACATTTTCTTGCATGCTGGCAAACTTCCCCTCCTTGTCTCCGTTCACAATCTTATTCAAACCGAGGTAACGTGTTTCCCTTCGACTCCCCGCGAATTGCGGATTCCGCGCTGCATGCAAGATCCGGGATCGAATACTACCTGCTCAATGTGTCCTGCTCGGTGGGGCACAGGTTGCGAAACCCCGGCGCGAGCGGCAGGCATGCGCATGCTGGCTGAATGCGCGCAGGCGTGCGTGCGTCTCTCGGCGCATCACGGGCTCGGCGGCGGACTCCTCGGGCGGGGTACGCGTTGGCCTTGTGTGCGCAAGCGGATGGTGCACGCCGGGGCTCGGGATGCATTGTGGACTAGTGCTGAATGCGCTTTGCGGGCGCGGGCGGGGGCGGCGCGAGGTTCTTGATGGGGTGCCGGGCATGTTGCAAGCGGGCAGCATGCGCCTTGGAGTGGGACTTTGATGCTTGCGAGCTGCCGCTCTGCGCGCTGTCGGCACCCTTTCCTCGCGCAGAGCTTCAGTTCAATGCCTTTGCTACAGAAATCTTACGAAACGGGATATGGCACAGGGAGGGAGACGACCTGTAGCGCTGGGCGCATCTGCCACTTATTCGTCTAACCTTTCGATGCACGTAGAATACCCGTTCGATCCGAGGTCCGGTCATGGCAAAATCTTGCGTCAGTCTTTGTTCGGCGTTTACCTTTCTATTTCGAGTCGGACAAGGAGATAAAGGTGTAACTTCAAGAAGGAATAAGTTTACGACGAGCCCTGGATTCAACAGAAGGATTTCCATCCAGATATGGATAAGGCTCGGTTGTTTCTTGGCTATATATCTCCCCCAATACGACTCTGTGATGCCTGCGGTTCTCGGACGGGAGTGCGAGGTTTTTTGTTTTTTGACTTTCATCCTCGGAAGAAACTCGGGAACGAACCTACTCTTGAAAGACCTCATAGCACTGTGAACTCTCGGTGGTTGTCTTCCCAAGAGCGGGACCCGTTCGATCCGAGGTGAGGTCCTCACCCAAGGTGCGAGAATTTCTTTTGGCACCAAGTTTTTTAGAGTCATCGGGGTGAACTAAGCAGCACCGAGAGGTAGTTCATCTCGACGAACTGATGAGGCTTCCTGTGGGCGTCGCCGTCGAACCACGCCTTCGTCCGACGGTAAGCCCGTTCAAACCGGGCGCAGCTCATTCGTTCTCTTTCGACGATTTTGGGGGGTGGGCATTCCAGTCATTATTATTCCGATTCTATGGAATTATGCTCGTTGTGTGTTAAGATTCATGGTAATTGAAAGGAATGTCCCAGCAATTTCCTACGTGAAAGGTTTGTCTTCTTTGATCTCCATCTTGTCTACCACACAGATCTTGGGATGAGTTCAGCCAACCTACGAGGTCAGAGGGAAGTTGATGGCGCTGCGTGCGTCTGGCGTGAAGACCAGAAGCACTCGGATGTGCAGAATCCCCGTTCCATCGGGGGGTCAGGTCGTATATAGCGGAGAGTCCTTTTTTTCTTTTTTCGTCCGTGGCACACTGAAATCTGTGGACTCATGAAATGGCCCCATGTTACAATGAACATACTTAATCCTCCCGCAATCAATGAAATCTTCAGATATTACTGACAGCCAGATATCTATGGGGTCCCCGCTCGGCCCCCTGAAGGACACACTTGCAATAACGTATAGCGTATCGTGTGTTCGCTGTTCGCCGCTTTGCGATGCGTGTCGCGCGATGTGCGTGCTGATCTCGGAGCAGTGCGGACTCAAGTCCTGCTCTGGATAGTCTCTTATAAACAGACATTACAGCAGAGCTCATTCGTACCTCGTCAATGTACTCAACGACCTGATACGGCTGGATATATGCCGCCAATTGCACCGTACACATAATGCAGGGACCCCGTTCGATTCGGAGTCAGGTTATTCGAACCGGTCCCCTGACTTTTTCTCTCTTCGCTGCAAGCTGGTTGGACTGCTCCGTGAAAGTTTCGTATAAAGTGAGGAATAGCGACCTAATTGTGCTGGTGTGTGTCTGCCTATGATACCTCTGGCCCCTGAAAGTATGCAGAAAGCCCGTTCGATTCGGGATTGCCGCAGTGGGTCATTCTTTCGAACTTGGGAGTTTTTCAATTGTTGTCTGCAGCTCCCATTCTTCCGGTCTTGAAGTTTGAAGCCGAAGGGTAATTCATTTTGGAATCCTGTGAATAAGAGTTCAGATACAGGTTGACACAACGGAGGCAGTCGGAATTGTAGGATTAATTCTTTGAGGCGAAAGCAGCATAGAAATAAGGATGGAAAATACACAGTAGGAAGGATGAGCGCGTTCTATATCTGAGGGATACTTTCCTGATCTCCTGTCCAGACTCTCGGATGAATGAGTGAACTGAATCGATAGCGAGAGACCTCATAGCGCTCGGCGCGTCTGTCAACCGTGATTGGTTCTCATGATCAGTCGGTATGCTGAAGCCGTTCAATTTGGGGTGAGGTCGTGGTGGCTAATCTTCGACATTTTTTCTCCCAAGATGTCCTGAGTCCCTGAACTGTGGATGTTACAAACTGGGGCAGAGTCCAAAGAACCTCGTAAATTGTGTAAATTTGTATATTCATTCGGGCACCTGAATGAGATCCCAATATATCTGTACCGTGTACTTCTAACGGAACATTAATTGAGAAACATTCAAATTGACCTAATGTTCGAGTCCCCCGCAATACTTTTATCCCGTGGCTCACAGAGATATTTTACCAAAATTACAAGGAAACTGAAACCGAGAGCTCAAAGGAGGTCTACGTTTATAAATCTGGACCGCATTCAATGCTCAGTTGAGGAAATTACAAACGACACTCCATCGGATGAGACTATCTGGAAATCTATCCGATCAGTAACACTCCAACGCTTGACACGAGAGTTCTTGCGGAAGTGCATTCATAATACCTTCAGGGTCGGTGATTTCTGGACCCATATTGATACTTTAGAAGTACGCGGACAGTGCCATGTCTGTGGCATCCCGGAAACCTTAGAACATGTTGCACTGGAGTGCAACGGCCAAGGCCAACAATTAATTTGGAGCTTAACACTGCAACTTTGGTCGAAAAAATATTCACAATCTGAATGGCCTACATTGAACTGGGGCCTGGTTTTGGGTTGTAACCTTGTAAAATTTAAATCCAGCAAAGTTACAGACATCCCGGAAAAGGGGAGATTATTTGCTATCCTAGTCTCAGTTGCATGGCATCTTATTTGGAACCTTCGAATAACCCGCGTTATTGAAAATCCTGATTTACTACTTCAATCAATCAATCAATCAATTTTCCATTTGAGTGCGCGCGGGCCCCTGGGGGCCCATATGGCACTATACTAATTACATGTTTGGTAGACTAGCGGGCGTGGAGGGTGGGGAAGGCACGGGTGGTGCATAAGTAGGGACTGGCTGCTTTGGGAAGGTGCTATAAGTGAGGGAGTGGATGTATGGACGAGGCAGGTGTAAAATCGAGTCAAGCTATGTATGAGAGTCATTTGTAAGACATAAAGAAAAAGGTGAAAGAGAGCACGACGGTGCTCTAGAGCGCGTATCTAGGGAGACGGCCCGTGTCGCGCACGAACGTAAGGACCGGTCCGTGGTCCGCCTTGGACGCGAGGAGTCGGCGGAGTGTTAGTCGCGCCGTCCCGATGCGGAGGATGAGGGTGATGCGCTGGCGCTACTTACTACAATGGGAATTCACAACCGGTGGTTGAAAGCGGTCAATGTAGCTTTACGACGTGACCGACTCTTGACTGATAGGATTAGATTTGGACCATTGGTGTTGAAAAAGCAATTGGTCTTGAACACATGGAGTGGCTTACTCATGGACGAGGACTCCCTGCCAGATGACTGGACATATAAGGGGGTTTTAGTGGGTATGCGGCCCATGAATGATAGAAATGGGATTGGATAAATTTTTCGGGCCGGAGTCCCACACTGGTTGAACATTGTGCGTAACGGCATTTCCTCCTGGACATTTTCCCTGGAAATGACTGGTCCAACAACGAGCAACACTAGCGGATGATCTTGGAATGCTTCTGCAGACTAAGTCTCATTATCCCAAACACTCCAAAAAAAAAAAAAAAGAGAAATGTTCAAAGTGTTATGGGCCCTCCTTATTTTTTCTTTCAATTTTGGCTTTTGTCCGCACCTCCTCTGTCTTTATTCTATTCAGGACTAAACGAGACATTTACTGTATATGAAGCGACCTGTCGGCGGTGGTGCTCAACTGCTCATTATTCGATTCTGGCTCGTTCAGGTATGCAGAATGTTCGTTCGATTCGGGCTTGGGTCATGTGGGTGGAGATTTCTCACTTTTCCATACTGATATCCGTTTACTTGAATTCAACAACAGGTGGTAGCAATGGTCGTTCGTTTTATGTAAGGAACAGAGTAGCATCAACCAGGTACCTCAGACTCAGAGTGGGCATCAACCGACCAGACCCTCCAGACACTACACTGGTCTTCAAGGGTCTGTTGAGAATATAATATACGCTCTCTCGAGTGCCCTCTTGTCGCGCCGCCGTGTTCAGTTGAACACGATTTTGAACTCCGGACCCCTATTCTAATTTGGTCTCGGCCTTCGGCTCTGATCCGATGTCGGCGTTATGCGGCCGATCTCTCTCTAATGTCACGGCGTGGCCCGATCATCCTGCCGCATGGAAGTCTGATTTTGCCATTCTGCCCGCCATTCTGCCAGATGGGCAGACTTCTGCCAACTGCACTATATAATAATCTGGACACCCCAGCAAGGAACAGTAAAAAGGCATTGAATGACCTGAAAAAGCCACTGCGTCCCGGCAGACCCTGCCGGAGCTACGTAGACATACGACAGAGCTGTACCGAGGTGGTTCCACACAGTCTACCGCCATCCCTCGGCACAGCTATGTCGTATGGCGAGGTATGTAGCTCGGTAGGGTGTGTCGCCGGGCCGTCTGAACGCAGTGGATGTCCAATATGCTGCTTTCGATGTTCGTCTGAACACAGAAGTTGACACAGGACAGTCTGCATAGAGAGAAACAACGGAACCACAGTGGACAGATTGAACTGACACTCGTACCAAGGAGTTAAGTGGCTGCGGTAGGGCGGCGGGTTGCGCAACATATCCAGCAGGAGTCGAGGCTCGTACCCCACGCGTACCTTCATCGCACAGCGGGCGGAGATTTTCACCTCCCGCGACAGCGATCTCGACTGGCGCAGGTGGCGAAGGCCATCCACCGTAACGCAATTCCCTGTACACGGCAGAAGTCTCTGTCCGTCTTGCTCTCCGCGGCCTATCACAGACCGCGTACGGAGACTCAGGCCACCTGTGAATATCGTGCAGATTCACCACTGAGAGTTCGGCGGCGAGCTGACAGTCTTCCATTCCGAGTGGCTTGCCAGAATATTGTGTCCGAGAGATTTGAATGTGAAAGGGCCAGTGAAAAGCCGAGGCATGATGCGCCAACGTCAGGACCGACGGGGCAGCGACGGGGAGCACGGATGATCCAGGTTCGAACAAGTGTTGCATTCGTGCCAGGCCCGCCACAGATGGGATAGATAGAGAAGATGTGGGCTGTTTTCATGGTCAGTGCCGGTCAGCGCGGCAATGCCACGCCAATATTTGTTCGCATACCACCAAAGATGTATTCTTTACAACCAAGGGCACATAATATTTCTTTTGGGACAAATTTCATCAGAACGACCACTACGTGCTCAATTCCCACCCGAATGCCTTAGGCATAGGCTCATTAATATTCAATTCACATGGCAAATCCACAGGGCTGGTGTTCCGGGGGCTTAAAAGTAAGCGGAATTCTATTTTAAATGTACGATACGTTATGTCGGGCAGCATATACATACACGTTGCGTCATGTTTTCCCATCCCTAGCTCGTGTAGTTAGTGCAATCCAGCCACGGCATATGACGACTGGGCCGCTCTTCTCCGCGGGAGCGGTTGGCTAACACCCTCCCTCTCTCTCAAATATCCCGGAGCGCAGCGGTGCTCGAGACGACCTCTCTAGGCCTCCTTGGACTCTCCGGCCTTTTCAGATGATAGATGCATTTGGGAAAGCCATCATGCCAGGCGTGCCAGATCATGTCAAATCAAACATTTTCAAGTTTGGCGGTAATTAAATGGCCGGCTGCCATCTCTATTTCCGCTGGGGGGATATCATCACCAAGACTTTTACCACTTTGCGTCTGTGTATCAGCGTCATGTCAGCGGGTCGTATATTATGAGGGGTTATATGAATGCTCCTTACACTGCTCGTGAATGTCACCTCCTGTTCGGGGTCAACCTGAACAGTCGAAAAATCAGACGGATATACAAGGCTGGTCGAAGACGCTCGAAGGCGTGGACTCACTGTGTAATGTAAATCTATATCACGAGATGAGCCCCTCGAACGGAATGAAATGAACAGATATAACTCACGACTAGTGCTGCCGTCGTCGGTGACAATGGAGGGGATGGTTAGAGTGCCGAGGCCTGCCGCGGATGTCACGCCGCCATTGGCCATGGACGTCGACTGAGACCTGCCCGACCTCCGGACGTTAAGATTTGCGAGCTAAAGGACGATGAACATTTCCCCGTTACTCCGGGTACAGAACTGGCGCACCATACTGAGCACGTACACGCGCCCAAGCGCGTACGCGATACCCACGGAGACTGGCAAGCGCAGGTGGGCCCAAGGCGCAACATTAAATGAACTCAGACGACGAACCATTGTTCTCATCATTCAACAAAAACCTAAAATTGGCAGCGACGATTCGGTCTTGTAAGTAAATGGCGAATCTTAGCAGCGCATTGGACCTACGTGATCAGAGCCGCCACCGCAAGCGTGGCCGTTGCTGTCCCAGTCCGGATCGTCAACGCCACTAGTCGATCTAGGACACTGTTAAGTATCATAGCCACGAGTATGAGCCATATGTTTCTCCGGAGTCAGCGTTACGGTATTCCGCACCTCCGAGTCTTCGTCAAAGTGGGCCTAGCCTTCCTTAGCTCCAAGAGCAGCGCCGCGGCGATGCTGAGGTCCGCCACAGCTTCCGTCACCAGCCAAATCCTGATAAACCGAAGGGGAATGAATACATGAACAGCATGGCCACGGCGAGGCACGCACGTTGCCGGAATCCTGATCCTCTCGCGCTGAGTGAATGCGGGGTACATCGCAATCATCACCCCACACGTCAATGAGCCTCCGAACTGTATACGGCGGACAATGGGTACGACGCGCTGTGCAAGAAGACAAACGCCTGCGTACTGCGACAATGATCAAGACGGAATTTATAAGCGTGACAAGGATGTTTCTGGTGCTAGATCGATATTCGTGAGAGAGATCGGGTGGTTGGAATGATGAAACACTCACAACCACCAGTATCGGACGACTAGAAAGCTCTGGATGAGCACAGCAATCACGGCGGTGGTGATGAGGTATAGCGGGATAGGCTGGAATGTTGCAGTTATTTTCCGCCTGAGGTTTCTGCTACTTGACGTACCCAGTGCTGGTCAGCAAGGTACACGGTATCGCCTGCATTTAAGTCGTAGGTGGTCACTCACGCCTTTGATAAATATGAGACATACCAGCATGAGTTATTGTGTACTATTAAGGTGCTCAGCCTGAGCTTGTAAAGCGCAGAGTGTTAACGCTTACGAGATACACGCAGGCAAAGTCGCCCAGTGTGGAAGCAGTGTCGATCAAGAAAGCGACCAATACAAGCGTCTGTAAGAAAAATGAGTCAAGGAGAAACTGGGTTCAAGGCAGAAGGAAATACCTTTAACTTCCAATCGTCGTGCTTGAAGTGTCTAAAGTAGTACCTCGCCTGAATGAGCTCGGCCATATATAGAAACTGGGCCAAACTTGAGGTCGTGCTGGAGATAAGCAGAATACAATCCAGTGCTCACGGAGTTTGCCCAGGTCCCAATGAGAAGTGCCCTGCAAGTTGAAACTATCAAACTGGGAAGGTAGGAGTAGAGAAGGTGGTACCCGGTAACGAGGTCTAGCGACATGGCGAGAGGGATGAAATGACGAATCTTCCACTCGCCACTTAAATACGGCCTGTCAGTTTTCGACAGCTGCTCTGATCAATCCTCCGCGGGAGGGCCGAACTCCGTAGATCTCGGGCTACCGAAAGGAGTGGATTATCTGACATTATCTTATCCTCTGGCCGCTCAAGACAGTCGGGAACCGAGTAGCCGGAGATAACTCAAATGTCGTCCGATCAAGCGAGATTTGATCGGAGTTTTACAGTAGTTCTACCCACACTATTCCTGGGCCGTTCCTCAGCAAGACCGGCCATATAATTCTACCTACCTACCGACCTCCGCCATTATATAAGTAATGCCATTCGGCTCGTGGAGAATCACTTGCTACTAACTACTCATGATGGCATTCAATAAATCCAACTGGAGCCCTGAAACATGACTCTCTTTTTCATTGGCCAAGGAGAACTGACAAGATCAGCCTTCGCTTCGTTCCGTCGGTCTATTTCCTCCCAACCAGAGGACTGGATGAACCAAAATAGACAAATGACGAGCCGAGGAACCTCTGGGTTGTGCGAGAAGGAAGCCCAAACCTGCTTCATATTCCCACCGGGGGCTCAAGTGATAACACCAAGTGGCGGAGGAATTGGTTGAACTGAAAACAAAAGATCTTGCTTGGAAGGATGATTGAAAACCCGGGTGCCAGAAAATTAAACCCAAGAGCAGAGATCATAATTTCCGAGGGCCAGAATCCTTTAAAACGCGGGATAGCAACGACAATCTGAATGTAGCACGGAAGTTGATGTCATCGGATACTGTCCGGACGCTGGACTTACGCCATACTAGGCCATACTCCCAAATGGACTATGACAGCCACGAGGTGGAGGGCTGCTGACCGGAACTGTATTCGACGGTTTGACGGCCCCCGTAAAGCGGCTGCGGTACCGTCTCACGCCTTCGATATCTTAGATCCCAGTATCTGACGGGACGGCGTATGCCGTTCCGTAGACCGTAAGACCTGTCGGAAATACGACCGTATATACGGCGTCGATTCCGCACATACGGAAGTAAGACGGATCACATGCGGATCAACGCAAATGCCTGCCGTATTTTGCCGATCATTTGCCGACGGTTTTTGTACTCTCCTACAGCACGTTAAGATCGCCCACTTCTGAGGGGATTCACTGGAGACAATTCGTGGGGGATATATTATACTCGTTTCAATGCCTGAACAACAGGTACATTCAGGTTTTTTTGTTCCTTGTGCCTTGCCGTAATAGCAGCCGTATGCGACCGTTTTTCAAGTCGCACCGTTCCGGCAGCCGTTTGAGTTTTAACTTTGCGGAACGGGATGCGGCATGTTCAGCCGTAATTAATTAATTACCCGAGCAACCCTACGCGGCAGGTGACATCGGACCACCTGGGCCTGTCCGGATCCTTACCAGCGCCTGCCTAGACTTCAGCCAAAGAGGGATGCAAGTGGGAAGTGCCCACCGCCAACGTCCGCGGAAGTCACGATATTGATACACAGCCAGACTCGACTCGACCATGCACAGAGGCTAGCATCCAATTCCAGGTTCGGCTGGAGACACGCTGAAAGAACGAAATTTGCTCACAAGGCTTGCTCAAGTGTGTGTACCACAGCCGTTTACTAATTTGTGTGAAAACGCGATTTTTTTTCGCGCGATCCTGATGCCGAGTTGCCGAGAACTGCAAGAGTCGTCGGAATAGATCCCGAACAGCTTAAACCACATTTAAACGTGGAGGAGACGGACAGAACGGATGTCACTGTCCGAGAACGACAAGCACCAGAGTTCGGCGGTGTTACGTGCTGATTCGCCCGCGTAAATTGCCGGATTTATTGACCGTGGTGACCTCGGCGTTTTATACTTTCGTTCCCGTATTCGGGAACACCAATCATCGGATAGTGGAGATCTACCTCTTTGACCTTTTTCCCCTAGTTTTCTTCTCTGACCAGAATGCCTTGTCCCGATTTTATCTGTGGTGCAATGAGCAATGTTCTTGACGCCCGTCGTCCAGAGCTGTACTGTGAAATCATTTTTGTGGTCTCTTGAAAGCAGCAACTCCGCTGGAATTTGGTGCTACATAATTCAAACTCACCTGAAACATCTGTTACGCTGATCAGTCAACCTAAATCACAGGGTCCGAGTCCGGGCCCAAAGTTGATATGTATATCTTTCCACTGACGTCCGAAGCGACCCCCCTTCTTATTCTTCTTCAGTCGTAGGCTTCTATTCTTCATTTGAATCTTTCAGTTCAATTGTGAGGATAATATAACCCTGAGCAGTACGTCCTGGTAGCGCTGGGCGCGTCCGCCAAATATCGTGGTGATGCTATTTAGCCTTCGGTGCATGCGGATAGCACGTTCGATTCGTGATCAGGCTATTCGAGATAATCTATCTTTTTTCTAAGCTGACAGACATTTTCGTCCTGCGATTTTTGCGGAGTAACCCACCTAAGGGTGCAGTCTACATGGAGCTCAGGTTTCTGCACGGGTGCCTCTCTCCACTTGCACATCTTCCTTTGCATATAAACAACAGATGACCTGATTAGCGCTGGTGCGCACCTGCTAAATATGATGGAGTTTTCGGTGAATAGGCAAGGACACATGTTCGATTCGAGGTCGGGGCATTCAAATTGAAGTAGTGTGTTTTTGTTTCCCGTTCACATCCTCTGTCGCGCCGAATCGAATTTTGAGGCAAGTACTACACTTGATCTCAAACAGAATCGTTAGTTGAGACATCTCGCCGTTGAAATACGAGCTGGACCGAGCAGTGCAGCAGTTACGGCCGCCTCTCGAGACGTGCTGAAAAGCAGCTTCAAGTTGTCCGTTGGATTCGGGCTCAGCCCCTCGCCCATCCAGGTCTCCCTTTCGTTGATTTGAAATCAAGGCCGTGGTCCCTTCCACTGCAAGGCTAACCCAAGATTAATCCAAGATTGCGGGACAGCGTATTTGAATTCCTTTTTATATTTGGCGTGAGAGGAGGGATGCGGTGAGATCCAGGACGACCTGATATGGCCGGCTGTAGCTGCCGCCGGTTGTGAAAACATTGTGTATATATACAGTAGTTAGCACCTGTTCGACTCGGGGCCAGGTTATGCGGCTATCGCGTTAATTTTTTCATTTCATTTCTTGTCCTTTCTTTCGTCCAGCCCGGCTCCGAGGTGCGTATTGTTCGAGCGGTGATAGAACATCTCAATTTAAATCAGCCCGCCGGTGGATAAGGAATCTCCGGGAAGATGACCGCATCTCGACACTCCGAGCATGGAAAGAGGATTTCAAACTTCCCTCCTCTTTCTCCGGAGTTAACATGCGGAGATAATTTGCAGTCGGCATTGGCGTGGCGGGGTTACTTAGGCATTACACCTATATGCTGCAAGTTGAAATCCTAACTGATATCGTAGCGGGGTGCCTATGCAAACACGGTATAAACGAGAAGACCGAATAGCGCTGGGTACGTCTGCCGTTCATGAACCGACAGCCATGAGAGAGGCACGGAGAACGCCCGTTCGATTCGGGATTCGGTCATTGCGGCTGCGGCTATCTTTTTGGCATCATTTTTGACGGAACTACAGTGGGGAGAGATAATAATCTAAATCTGAACGTCTACAGAGGCGAGTTCAGGTTCTTGGACCACTTCTCGTTGGAGAGAAATTACTCGAACTTCATAACTTCGGAGAACTTCGGACTGGGACTCGTGATGCCGGCGTTACCCGGCCGATCTCTTTCTCAAACCACCAAGACAACAACGCTCTTCTTTCAATCTTGCTGGATTCTCTCTCTAGCTGGGGTTACCTGGATCCCTACATCGACTCGGACTCACTCCTCGCTGACGACGACAACGGGCTGGCCTCTGTTTTGGTTTGCTAAGGTCTGTGACCCAAATGCCATCGCTAGATGCTCTACCACTCTGCAGAGCAACGAACAAGTATGACCCGATTCTGAGTCTTGCTGGCTTGCTATGAGTGTGCGCGCGTTGATTCGTAGTCTTCTATCTAGGATCGCTTGAATGGCGAAATAGATTGGTCCGCGGCGTCTCTGTTCGGCGAGCGCCGCCGAGTTCCGACGTCGACTGATTATCTCCTTTCCATACGCCGAGTCAATATTATTCAAAGGATTTTTTGGAGCAGCTCATTCAAGCGTACCCTCAGCTCGCTGTCTAGCCTTCTCCATGATCCGGGGTGAGGTCTTGAATATGGCGCCGAATGCTTTTTTTTCGTTCATGGGTATTTATCCTGCCCGGATTATTACGCAGGTTTTATACTTTTATTTTCGATTTCTTGCAGCTAATATTGTACAGATTAGATGGAGATAAGAGACCTCACAGCGCCGGACGTGTCTGGCAAGCATAATTCCAATCTAATCGGTGTACAGGAGCCCGTTCGATCCGGGGTGAGGTGTGTTCAGTGTTCAGTTTTTTTTGTTGACGGGGAGGGAGGAGGTTGCGGCGGCGGAGGTGCGGCTGATGACATTCGACAGGCTACGAACCCCCGGTACGAGCGAACGTTTACTTTCGAGTTTTTTGCCGCTAACATCAACTAATGTTGTAAAGATTAGATGGATAAAGAGACCCCACAGCGCCGGACGCGTCTGCCATGCATAAATACCATGCTATGCCTCGGTGTGCAGAAGCCCGTTCGATCCGGGGTGAGGTCTTTGGTAGATCTCGTTGAGGTTTTTTTCTGTTCATGGGGCGGTGAGGTGCGGACGGTGTCATCCGACGGGCTCGGACCTTGGTATGAGCGAACTGTTAATTTCGACTTTTTTTGTTTTGCAGCTAACATCGACTAATATTGTAAAGATTAGATGGAGACAAGAGACCTCACAGCGCCACACGCGTCTGCCAAGCATAATTCATATATCTGTCGGTGTGCAGAAGCTGTTCGATCCAGGGTGAGGTCTTAAATGTTCGATGTTATGTCTTTTTTGTTCGGAGGGGGGGGAGGTTTGTTAGGGTTCGTTTGCGTCGTTTTCTTACATGTACTCGGTGATGCGAGACAGACTGTGCTCGTGCATGGCGCTGGAGGAGCGTCTCGGGGTCAGACTGACTGACTCACTGTGAATTATAATAGAGGGTCCTTTTCTACGTCCTTTCCTAATCTCGGGATGTTGGTGAATTATTAATTTTTGCCTCTTGTTTCTTAAAATGAATCAGGTCCCAATACCTTCCACTCTCCCCGAACCCAACTCGCATTCAACTTAGGACTTCAACCACCACGATATTCTAAACTGGACTTCCAACGGGACTCGGTCAAAGACGTCAAAGACAAACGTATTGTTTTACTGATGAATCCTGTGGGCAAAAACCAGGGGTATTTACTCGTGACTCGAATTTCTACGACAAGAGATGGCAGAAGTACAACGAACAGTGGCCGGAGTGAACAAATGAGTTGTCGGCGGGAGAGAGATTAAGATTCCAAAGCTTTATAAAATCGCAGATGTCTGTCTGAAGCTTTTTAAGCTCCGCTTATAGAGCTCACCCCAGCACATTGGTAGCGCTCGACGACCCAGAACACCGCCCAATTCCCGCCGAAGCTTCAGAATCTCACATGCATTCGACAAACTACCGCCGGCCGAGGCGCCTCCCTAAAATACCCTCTGTAAGTCAACCAAGGTGGTGGGCGCGCTCTTGTATCATTACGAATGGAAGCATGAAATTTGTATTGTCGGCTTATGAGTGAACAGACCTGACTGGATCAAGGCGTAAGAGGCCACATGCCTAGCTTCGAAATGCCGTGAAGACGCCGGTGGGGACCTCAAGAGTATGTTTTGAAGACATTGCGAAGCGTTTTTGAGGAAGTATTTCGGGATAGGACGTCGGACAGTGCCGAAGGCGGTGGTAGAGAAGACAGCATGCACGCCGCGCTTGCATTAAAACACCGGATGATGCGGCACGTTTGCATTTTGTTGTGGCGCATCTGAACACTGTGTGCTACACCTAGAGTGTGTGTGGACAGTGCATCTGATACATCCTCACCCGTTTTTGAACCTCAACCGACTCTACTTGGACTCTGCGACACAAAAAATAACGGATGTATCTCACGGTGGCATACCGTGTCAAATAGAAGTGTCACGGGCTGTACGGTGGATGCACTGCACAACAGCTTCAGCGCTTATCTAGTACTCATCTCGACCCTCCATGTCTTCCCCCCACTCTTGCAAGGCAGCACCCAATCCACCTCAAATGGCAAGGGCTACACCATCCTGGTTATCCAAGAAACACTCCCAAGCTGGGGGTTCCGCTGCACGGCCAGACTGGCTTAGTCCCACAATCCTGGCTGCGAGGGCAATAACAGCTGCTGGAGAATGTCTTCCATTCCCCTATGTGAAAGGTGCCTTTGGAATTGTGGTGATCTTCCTTGAAACCGTCGAGGTTCATTTCACGATTGTCCCTGTCAAGTTCTGGACTAATGATTGTCGTTGCAGAAAGTGAAGAATAATCGCGATGATCTGAAGGAGCTATGTGGAACTACAATGGAAATCATTACCATTCTGCAGGATCAGATAGCCATGCATATGGATACGGCTGCAGTGAAGCTGAAGGGTCTGTGCGAGGACTTTGAGAGGTGAATGACACAATTTTCAGATCTACTCTTCATCTGATTCCGTGGAGGTTCCTGAAGGATGTGATTCTTGGAGTTGAGACAATGCAAAAGAAATCAGAAAGCATTCGTGGGCATATTGCAGAATTTTTCAAGTCTGGTAGCATTCAGGATATAATTGCTGGATACCAGAGAATTATTCAAGAAATATGCTTGCGGCTCAAGGTACTAGTGGATACACTGTATTTGATAAACCTCAAGATGTATCATTCATTACAGCTCATGGCAGCCATTGATACAAATTTCCAAGTGCACGAAATCAAAGCGGCCCTCACAACTGGAACATCATCCAGTACTACACTCACTTGTATAATATTTATTCAATCTCACCTTTGTTTTAATCAGATGTATTTGCGGTTCAAAGGCAACGGATTAACAATTGCCCTCCATCTTCCAGAATCTTCCAAGGGAGACAGGTGATCCTTGATAAAATGAGCCTTTATTTCAAAACAGGTCCAAAGAAACAACACATTTATGTGATGTATGGGCTAGGTGGTGCCGGAAAGACACAGATTTCTCTGAAGTTCATTGAGGATTCATCCCAGTAAGTTGTAATTCAAGTGGAAAACACTTGTATGAATGATCATGGCTCTAGCTTCAAGGACATCTTTTTCCTGGATGCTAGCACAACAGAAACTATTGAAACTGGTCTAAAGAACATAGCCACATTGAAAAGTGTTGGGAACTCTTCACAGGATGCACTAACATCGCTTGCAAACTAAGATGAAGACTGGTTGTTATTCATTGACAATGCGGATGTAGTGTTACCGGTGTTCGGTTCTGAACCGATGTCGAACCTGAACCGAACCCGAACCGGACCCCATGTTCGGTTCGGGGTTCAGTAGATTCTCGATTTTGCCGAACCGGTGCGAACATGTTCGAACCGATGGGTTAAATCAGCCTATTTGGATGCGCTAAATGCATCAGAACTGTATTTATTTGAGTTGGAATCCAACCGACCACAGTCTCTTGTGTGCACAGTGAGCTGCAATACATTTTACAGTCAAATATGATTGTTGCGGTGGAGTTGATGGATGATCAGACAGGACAGAAATTATTGAATGTGATGTATGGATGTCTGTCCCCACACAGTCGTCCAAATGTGCTGTTCTGCTGAGATGAAACATACAATATACAGCATTCAAAGGCTTCCCGGGCCACGGAATTGGCTCCTGGTGCGTGGGAATGTTTTTCAGGTTCAAAAAGGTTCGAACCTGTCCTGAACCCCAGACCGAACCGGACCTGAGGTCAGGTTCGGGGTTCGGACATTTTGGCAAAGAACCGGACCGAACCGGACATCGGCAACACTATGCAGCGGATGATCCAAGCATCAACTTGCATAGTTTTCTGCCTCGGTGCAATCATGGCAATATTCTCATAACATCTCGAAACCCTGGGCTCTGTGTATATGCTGAGTCCCATTCTCAGGTATCTGATATGGAGGAAACAGATGCAGTGCTATTGTTATTGAAAAGTGCTGCCAAAGACAGTTCACCTGCCAATGAACTGGTTGCCACTGAGATTGTGAAGGTCAGTAGCTACCCATTCCCTCAGTTAGATATTTTTTGATTCATTGCTTCCAAGGTACTATGTTATTTGCCACTGGCAATCGTTCAGGCTGGAGGATTCATCTCTCAATCTGGAGCCCTCAACAGTTATTTGGACTTCTACAAGAGCCATTGTGCCCAGCTTCTCAGTGAAAAACCTACTCAGGCCCATGATGACTACGTCTGGACAGTGTATACAACATGGCAAATGAGCTTTGGCCGACTCAGTCCATCAGCTGCCATGCTCTTGCAGCTTTGTTCATTTCTTCATCGAGAAGGAATTTCAGAGGAAATTTTCAGCAGGGCCGCTACATACAGATTCCGACAGTGCATTCCATCAAAAGAAGACTTGCAAAAACCACTGGAATTCCTCTCGCACTTTATGAGCTCCACTGGTGAATGGGACTCTCTTCGTTTTCTGAAAGTCACAAATGAACTCAGGGCCTATTCTCTCATCAGCTTTGCTGCGGAGAGAAAATTGTTCTCAATCCATCCACTGGTGCATAGCTGGAGTCAAACAACAATAACAGACCAGCTTTCACACCATTCAATTATGGGTGCCATTGTAGGCATGTCCTTTGCAGAAATGCCATCCGAGGATCAGCAACTGGCGAGTCTGAGATTGATTTCCCATGTTGACTATCTGAGGCATGTCAACCAGCAGGTGGTCATTGATTTTGGCAAACAATATACAATGATATATCATCATGTTGGAAGGTTTGAAGAAGCAAAGGACCTTGCTATCGCTGTGATAGACAGGGACACACAACTTCTCGGTGCCGATCATCCAGACACTCTTTGTGCCATGAGCAATCTAGCATTGATATATTTTTACGTAAGCAAGTTCCACCAGGCGGAAGAGCTGGAAGTTATGGTGTTGGAAAAGCGAAAACGGGTCCTCGGGGATGATCATCCAGAGACTCTTCGTTCAATGAGTGATTTGGCCTCGACATATCGAAACTTGCACAACTATCACAGGGCAGAAGAGCTGGGCGTTATGGCTTTGGAGAAGCGAAAACAGGTTCTTGGAGATGCTCATCCAGACACTCTTCTGACAATGGGTGAGCTGGCATTGATATATGCAAAGCTAAGCAAGTTCCACAAGACAGAAGAGCTGCATTTTTTAGTGTTGGAGAAGCAAAGACAGGTTCTTGGTCATGACCATCCAAACACTCTTTGGGCTATGGGTGATCTGGCATCAACATATCGAAGGCAAGGAGAGTTCCGCAAAGCAGAAGAGCTGGCAGTTACTGTGTTGGAGAAGCGACAACAGATTCTTGGTCACGACCATCCAGATACTCTTTGGGCTATGGGTGATATGGTATCAACATATCGAAAGCTAGGAGAGTTCCACAAGGCAGAAGAGATGGGAGTTACTGTACTATTTCGACCAAATGATCACACCATGTCACCCGTCACCGAGGATGTTCATTTTTCTAGGTGTTCATTTCTCGGCAATCATGCCAAATTCCCA
Organism: Mycena galericulata; assembly: GCA_029289565.1. Lineage (NCBI taxonomy): Eukaryota > Fungi > Basidiomycota > Agaricomycetes > Agaricales > Mycenaceae > Mycena > Mycena galericulata. The sequence goes on from JARKIA010000046.1 coordinate 57,029, forward strand.
TAAATGGACGTCCGGCAGTTGCCGGACCGAAGATTTTGCCGTTTTCGGGGCCTATTTGGGCCCTAAAATCAGTTTGTTACCGTCACCTACACCAAATTTGTTCATTTCACGACCCTCCGTCACCCGTCACCTGAACATTCGGTCGAAATAGTACAGTATTGTGGTGGAGAAGCAAAAACAGCTTCGTGGTAATGCTGCTCCGGTCACTCTTCGGGCGATGAGTAATCTGGCATCAACATACCGCAGTCTCAACCAACACACAAAGGCAAAAGAACTTGCAAAGCTTGTGAAACAGCCTAAGAAGACATCTTGAAGCTTTGACAGGAAAGAATTTTGAAGGCCTTAAGAGACAATAGTTTCTGGTGTACTTTTTGATTACCAAAGATTTAGACATTAGAATCAATTGCACCGTTCATGCTGGTGAGTTGAGTAATTTTACCCAAACCGACAGCAGTGATTTTCCGGGTCGGGGCGAGCCAGGCCCGACCCGTCATGTATGCTTACCGCGCAGCGCAGGCAACTCGCGAGTTGGGTGAATCGGAACCTGGAAGGACTCAGCTCTCCAATGCACATGTAAGGATCACCACGGCCATCCGAAAAAAACTCAGGAATCAAACAGCCTCGGCCAGCTTCGGCTTGTCGCCAGCAGCCTCGGATTTGTGCGCCGAAATCAAAGACATTGATTCAGGGGATGAATCATCCACTGGGGGCTCCACTATCCAGCAATGTGTAATTCATGGCGAAACTGGGTGGGAATGAGTGCACTTGAATCGTATTGGTACGCACCTGGGAAAGATAGACTCACGGGGTCTGCAGCTGGTGAAGGGAGGAATCTGGATCGAGGTTCAGATAGTGAGTTTAATAGAGGTCGTAGTTACTCCGACGGCGCGCATTCGAATGAGCGTGGTAACGCTCCTCAGGACAACGGGAACGAACTCCGAATGACAAGAACCATGCGAGGAAGCGCTTGAGTTTACAGCCCTTTGCGGAACATAGGGCGCGGTGATTTTTTTTTTCCTTTTTGAGACATTTTCGTTCTTTTCGACCATTTCCCTCGCTGTGGGCTCAATTCTCAATATATCACTCTGAAAACTATATGAGCTGAACCGCACCGGAATTCTGCATTTCTTCTCGTGCTCCGTTTATTTTTATTCAACCTGTATAATATGTAGTATAAGATTATTCCTCTTTCAAGCAGATCTCCTCCCACAAGGGGAGATGTTGATACCATGCCCCAGGGCTCGATTACAGCAAACATACATGTATTTCAGAGGTCACCTCGTCGCTGTATCTGTTTTCTTGTGCCCAAACAATGCAATCTAATGTGAAATATTAGTGTCTACTCAAGTACAGGATTCCTGCATTATACATCGACTGGTTGCTTAGATGTTTGTTCTGGGCCCCCTATGAGGTCTTGAGAATAATCCCCACAACTCAGATTCTGGGTGCATGCCCTCACGATGGAACGCGACGCGCCTTAATTTGACATCAGTTACGCATAACAGGACCACGTGACTGTTACAGATGGCAAATTGGAGCGTGTCGCGTGCCAGCGCGAAAGCATTCAATGGTAATCTGAGTCGTAGGGTCTATTCTAAATACCTCATAGGGGGCCCAGAACAAACATCTAAGCAACCAGTCGATGTATAATGCAGGAATTCTGTACTTGAGTAGACACTAATATTTCACATTAGATTGCATTGTTTGGGCACAAAAAAACAGATACAGCGACGAGGCGACCTCTGAAATACATGTATGTTTGCTTTAATCGAGCCCTGGAGCATGGTATCAACATCTCCCCTTGTGGGAGGAGATCTGCTTGAAAGAGGGATAATCTTATACTACATATTATACAGGTTGAATAAAAATAAACGGAGCACGAGAAGAAATGCAGAATTCCGGTGCGGTTCAGCTCATATAGTTTTCAGAGTGATACATTGAGAATTGAGCCCACAGCGAGGGAAATGGTCGAAAAGAACGAAAATGTCTCAAAAAGGAAAAAAAAAATCGCCGCGCCCTATGTTCCGCAAAGGGCTGTAAGTGGTTGGGTAAACAATAAACCATACACTATACACACGGCAGAGCAAGAAAGTAATCAAAACCTTCGACGGGCCTCGGTGCTCTTTAAGCGGACAGGATCCAACGATTCTGCGCAATGCATCGTGGGGTTACGGGGCTGAAGTGAGGAAGGTCAAATATGAGCGGGAAAATGGGAGCAGAACGGCACCGCAAGCGGGTGATTGCGTGGAATGCGAGGGACAAGGTACATGGATGGGCGCGCATATACATCCCACAGCAGTAAATCAGTTGATGGGCATGCATGTTAGTGGTTTACGACGCACAGGGATGCGGCATTTCCGCGGCGTGTTGACGGCGGGGATCGAGACATAAGTGCGATGGCGCGGAAGACATGAAATGCGATTTGATTGTAATAGACAATCGGATAATGCGCGGTTGGAAAGAACGACGCGCAAAGTTGACCAGGATGTGCTGAAGTTGTGCTGATGAATCAACCTTAATTTGCGCCAAGGTGCAGGTCACAGGAGGCAAGGAGGGAGGGGAAAATAATTAGGAGTCTCGGTGCGGCAAGTAGAAGCCGCCAGATTGGAGGGCTGGGACGCCGGAAAATAGGCGGAAATTCGTGTGGAATAGCGCGGTCGAGGACGTCGGGAATGGAACAGTTGACGAGGAACAGTAAGATGGTCTATCGGAATCTATTTCGCAAGAGTATCATAATTCCATGATCATACAGCATCAGCAGGTCGTCAACGTGGACTTTGAGATGGTATTGAAGCTGCTCGGACGTGGGCTCAGTTGGATCAGGTGTCATCTCGCTGAGGATAAAATTATCCGCTCGGTATCTGGGAAGACCGTTGACAATCTGGCCACCGATTTAATAAATCTAACTTACTTCAATTCATTCGAGAGATTTTGAACACAAAACGATAATGCTCCTGAAGAATGACTGGGCCCATAGTTACTTGTTTTGCGGCCGAACCCGATTGCTGAATGAGAGCAGCGAACATCGATCACAGCGGATGGGTAGGTACTTATCAGTCTAAGCTCAAAGTTACACCTTGATGTATCTCCTTTTCGGGCCCAGGACCAAAAAAGAAGGAGGATTTATCAAGACCCTTGATTGTCTTCCAAACTTCCGCATCTTGCATCGCTCTTAACTCGCCAACAACATCACGCTGCATTTTCCATGAATTTACGGCAGGGACCATGCCTGGACGCGCAAAGAAATCTTTGATCCCCTGGAATAATAGCGGGATGGGTGCGACAACATTTGGTGTGCGGCAGTGTTATATGCCAGATTATCTGTATCATCGGTGATTTCATCTGATTCGAACAAGAGCTGGAATAGCTGGTGAGTCTGTGGACGATAAATCTCTTCATCGCAGTCTGGGCAGAGAGTCGTGCCATCACAGACGTCAAAATACGATCTGCAGAGGTAGCAGATGGGGTGAACCGTGAATTTGTCGTGCAATCCCAGGCGGGAGAAGATGGTCGTAAGTCTGAGAGGTATCTTCTGCCCGGCCAGCAAGTTGCCCGGAATCGTTGAGAGCAGTGGGCCGTGAGGCGGTCGGCCCATGCGGAGGGGAGAGGCGGGGGGACCCAGCAGTAGCCAAAATCGTATCATTTATCATTTGAAATGTGATAGAAATTTGAATCTATTATAGGCGGCTGTGGCGGCATCGCAGAACAATTCTAAGCACATCCATATGCGCTCGGATATGCTTAGTTGTGCTGTCTTTCAAGAAGCACATTTTGAAATTGCGGCGATGCCGATCCCGTCCTGCGTGCGTTTACTTTATTTCTTGTTTCGACATCAGAGCCATTGCAGTCCCTTGTCAATGAACTTTTACTTATTGACTGCTTCCATTGGCTGCCCGTACCAGAGTATCTTTTTCATCGTTCCGCTTGATTGCAAACCAACGTTAGTTGATAATGTAATCCGGGTAACGTAGTGTAATTGGCTTGAAGGATTGGAGCCAAAACCGGGCGGAGCAGAAAAAGAAAAAACAACTTTAGTATGTAAGGAGAACAGCTGCAGGTTGAATTTGAGGCACGACGCTTGAAGGCAGTGCCCTCGGATCAATCTGGGATCAATCCGAGACAGTTCCGACCGCTCCGGCGATATTACGTAGCCTCTTCTCGTATATTTTCCCCTCAATATCTCATGCATCCGTCCTCCTCCGTCGCTGGACTCATTGGACCTCACCTCTACAACGAACCATCCTCAAACCGCCGGCCCGGGCTCCAGGATCCCGGTTGCTCTTTTTCACGCGCGCTCAGCCTTCCGGGTCATTTTTACAGGCACACCGCTCTCCTCCCCCTTGCTATTCACATATCCACAGCCCGGTACCTGAACGCATGAAACCTCGCCCCCTCCCGCCTCGGCTGCCGGCTTCTTCTACTCCGAACTCGGATGCCGCCACTGTCTCAGCCAGGAACGCCCCCACTCAGCCAACGCGGAAGCAAAGGAAGAAGTCAAAGTCAACGAAGAAGAGAGACGCGAACGCGAAAAACGCTGCGCGCCGACGCTCGATATGCCCTGGCTGCGCCCCGGCGCCGAGGATCCCCGTGCGCGGATCGCGTATGGGACGGTGCTGAGGGGTGCGTTTATCCGTGCACGCACCCAAAACACCAAGCGGGATCACCTCGCTCGTGAGCGTCGGGAGGAGGCAGAGCTGGTTGTTGAGGATGAAGGAAGGAGTTTATGGGGAGGCGGTGGGGATATCGAATTCGAATTCGCCGTTCCTACAACGAGGTCGGTGAGGGCGAGGGTGGGGCGCGAGAGAAAGGCACCGGACGACGAAAGAAGGCACCTCGAGCATGGCGGAGAGGTTCCCCTAGAGGAGGAGCCGATGTAGATGCGCGCGGCGCCGGCGGCGACGCCTGTGTGCGAGTGAGTGAGTGAGCGTCGCAAGCGAGAAGAGGGTGCGTATTTTGAGTTGTTACCTTCTTCCTTTTTCCCGCCCTCCCTGTATGCATGCATGAATGCATGAATACATCCTCCCTCCATCCTCCGCCGCGTCATTCCGTTCCCGCGCGAGCTTTGTCTCCTCGCTCGCCTCCAATGCCACTATCTTCGCGCACCTTCTTTCTTTCTCTCGTCAACCGTCCTCTTACTCCACCCCCCTCAATCCCGCCCTCAATCTCCTTCACCCCTTTCTCATCGCTCAGATTCTTTCTCTCTTTCGCCGATTAGTATATCCCGTTGAGTTTTTTTTGCGGGGCGGTTGCGCCGCGCTGATGTCATCCTACGGGCGAGCGAACTTTTACTTTCCAATTTTTTGACGCTAATATCAACTAATATTGTAAAGATCAGATGAAGACAAGAGTCCTCACAGCGCACGACGCGTCTGCCAAGCATAATTCATACATGTCTCGGTGTACAGGACGATCCGGGGTGAGGTCTTAAATAAATCTCATTGAGTTTTTTTTTGTTCATGGGGTGGTTGCGGCCGCGGAGGTGCGTATCATATCATTCGACGGGCTACAAACCCCGCTACGAACGAGGAGATGGTTGGCTGGAGACACAAATGTGGTGAGTGTCCTCCACCGCCTTGTTCGGATGAGGGACTGAAGTTCCTGCTGCTTTCCCCCCGAAAGATTCGCGATCCTCATGGTATGTCCCTCCATCTCACACGATTCCTGCACTATCTCCTGGATTTCTGACGCAAGTAGAGCAAGCAGTATAATGTATCGCCGCACGCAGGGCGTTTCTCGAAAATCCTGCACGCACAAGATAACTCCCCGAGGGCCCCGTTTGATTCGGGGTGCTGCCGTTCCCCATCTACTCTCGCTTTTTTTTTGCCCACTCGGATCCACAACCACAAACTCGACTCCCGGGGAGGTGCAGATTTTGTTGTCGTCATGCAGGGAGCAGAATGACGCTTGGGCAGGAAAATTTCGAATCAGATGAGAGATGATCATCATGGGAGGAGGGCAAGGAGACTTGATAGCGCTGGTGCGCCCACCGTAAGCCTGACATTCGATTCGCGGAGGTCGTGATCTGAACGCCGCTTCTTTTCCCCTCTTTCGCATCTGATCTCAGCCCGGATGTTGTCAGGGCATGACCTTATGTCGTTGAAGATTAACCACGCTTAGGTGCATCCCCTCCGGTGAATATTTATCCGCCCGGACTGTGACATTTTTACTTTCAATTGCTTGCAGCTAATATTGTGCAGATTAGATGGCGATAAGAGACCTCACAGCGCCGCACGTATTTGCCAAGCATAATTTATATCTGTCGGTGTCCAGGAGCCCGTTCGATCCGGGGTAAGGTCTTAAATAAATCTCATTGAGTTTTTTTTTGTTCATGGGGACGGTGAGGTGCGGCTGATGTTATCCGACCGGGCTATACGGGTCTATATGGGAATTTCAGATTTTCCTGATGCGTGAGAGCGAAACACTACAATACAATCGATTGTAGCTTGCCCGTTGAGCTTGGAGCGCTGGATTGTTAATATTATGAATGCTGGACCATGAAAACCCCCCTCCCACACCAATTCCAAATTTATGGGAGCAATAGGGGCGGCCTCATTTGCACGCCCATTATACCATAGAAATAGGCCAAATAAACACCCCAAAAGAATTGAATTGCACGGGTACCACAGAAGCTTTTTACAAAATTCCTTCTGTGGATAAGAGTTTTATATGGAGTACTTTCAGCTCCCAAAAATCAATCTGGGATCATAGGGAGCCTCTGTGTGGCCGAACCGGCTGGCGTTTCGCTCCCACGTGGCGTTTCGCTAGGGGGTTCGTCACTGTACTAGTAATGATATGATTCAGCGCAAAAATCGTGGATATCTAGCCATGTAAATAAATTTTCCTTAGGAGAACCACCAGCGAATATTTCTGAGACTCGCGGCTAAATTGTTAGTTTGAACTCTAGAGATCTAATTATCGTAAGAAGAGCACGTGTCGGCATCTTCCGGCACATCACATGCGCAAATCTGTGACCGTGACATGCCACAAGTCCGAATTCTCCTTGGAGTTCTCTGTCTCTTTTTGCGCGCCAGCCTCTTGTGTGTATGCATCGTTGCCTGCAGATCCCCGAGCTTGTGGGTCTTGTGTGCTCCCACCTACAGGTGCCACACCAGGGGGGAATTGCTTTCAAGGTCGGCCATCCGAAGCGCAGGGACCGTGAATCTGATCTCGCTGTCCTGGCAAGGACCTCGACAGTTTTCTCCAGCCACGCACTCAGGTTGCTATGGAACTCGGTGGCATTGATAGATCTTCTCAATTGCCTCCCTTCGGACTCTTTCGAGCTAAGAACGACAGGCGAAGGCTACTTCACCAAGTACATCATGGTAACTGGTCAATTCGACGGACATCTATCGACCACTGACCATGCATAGCAACTACTTCGCCCTTTGCAGGACTCCGATTTGGAGCGTATCCTCGTCTATTCTCCACACGTCAAACATCTCTTCTCTGACCCTCATTTCGCCGATCTCTCGCCCGTTTTCCCGAGCGTTAGCCCCTGGCTCTCCGAGAACATGCTCCCCAACCTCCAGGGTCTTTATTGGATGCATGGCGAGAATGATTTCCAGTATATTGACTGCTTCCTCGCGCCTCGGCTCACCACGATTCGCATTCCTCGCACATCTCACGCTGCCCTGACACTGCTGTCGAGCCTCGCCCTTCGGTGTCCGCAGTTGACAGATATAATCCTTTTCCCTCGGGGCGCGCAGGATTTACGATCGCAGGCCGTCTCCGCCACCTCGGCGTTCGTGCGTGGCTTGCATGGTATCGAGAGGCTGATCGTGGACATGCTCAATTACCCGGCGATTGAACATCTGTCTCGCCTTCCCAGCCTCCGGCATTTGAGGCTGGGTGAACTCCCTTCCAATTTACCTACCCACGACGACGAAGCGTTATTCCCATCGCTTCAGACGCTGTACTTCAGCTCCGAAATTGATTCCCCCGTCCGTTTCCTTGATTGGGGTAATAAAATTCCCCTTGTGGAATTTACCGCCGAATGCCCAGCATTTTCGACGGCGGACGAAGTAAACCGTCTGTTTTCCGCCGCTCCAAGTGGAATTTCCAATCCTCCCTTGACGAAATTCGCATTCAGCAACGAGTACGACTCATTCGACTCTTCTGACTCCGCCAATTATCTCATCCGATCCTCGTCGCTTCGCAGCCTTTTCTGTTTTGTCAATCTAACATCCATCTCTATTTTATCGGCTGTGGGGATCGACTTGGATGATACCACCGTCACCGACATGGCCCGTTCCTGGCGTCACATCGAAAGCCTCGAGTTGCAAACCTACTATGGTACCACTGCCCCTCGCACTACACTTCAGTGCCTGGTGGCTTTTCCCAAATATTGTCCGCATCTGACCAAGCTCTCTATCGCGTTCGATGCGACCGTAATTCCGACGTCACAAGGTGATCTCTCCCTCGAGAGATTGAAGGATCTGGATGTCGAGGCCTCCCCCATCGCGACAGCGGCCCCTGTTGCCCGATTCATTGCAAGCATTTTCCCGAGCCTCGAGGATATCACAACGCTCCCTGATTCCTTAGATGGGGATGTCGAGTGGGAAGCGGACGTGGGACCGGAAGCTCTCCAGTACGACCGTCACTGGAAGGAGGTGGCGTCCATTCTGCAAAATTCTGGCATAAAGTAGACAGAGTACTAGCTGGTAGTCCATGCCCACAAAGTTTGAACGTCTACTCAGGAAACATCGCTCGTTGTAGCGGTGGATAATCGCATTCATTACGGCTATGTACAGCACTTCTGTGCCAAATTTGAATTCCTATTCAACTAACCTAACCTAAACGGGAAGACCTTATAGCGCTGTGCGCGTCAGCCGTTCATGAAAGAGAACCATGCGAGAGCCATGCAGAAAGCCCGTTCGATTCGGGGTTCGGTCATTGCGGCTGAAGCCATCTTTTTGGCACCGTATCCGAAGGATCTATATTGGGGAGAAGAAATAATCTGAATCTGAGTGTTTACGGAGGCAATTTCGGGTTGTCGGAGTATTTCTGGGTGGTTGGAGAGAAATTAGTTCAATTCTGAGAAGTTCGGACCGGGACTCGTGTTGCCGGCATTACCCGGCCGATCTCTTCCTCAAACTACCAAGACGACAACGCTCTTCTTGCAATCTTGCTGGATTCGCTCTCTAGCTTGTGTTCTGGATCTCCAAATCGACTCCGACTCGTCCATCGCTGATGACGATGATGTGCTGGCCTCGGTTTCTGGCTTGCTTTCTGTGCCACCCAAGTGCCACCGCTACAGAATCGCGATACATGTACATCCCCACTGCCACCCTGCGGAGCAACGAACAAGTATGACCCGATTCCGAGTCTTGCTGGCTTGCTATGATCGCAGTCTCTTCTATCTACATGTAGTATCGCTTGAATGGCGAAACAGGTTCGTCCGCGGCGTCTCTGTTCGGCGAGTTCCAACGTCGACTGATTATCTCCTTTCCATACGCCGAGTCAATATTATTAGGTTTTTTTGGAGCAGCTCATTCAAGCGTCCCCTCAGCTCGCTGTCCAGCCTTCTCTCCATGTCTGCGATTTCTACGACGATCCGCGGACCAACTCGCTCTCCTCGTGCGCCTTCTTTCTCTCAGAGACCCCTCCCCTCCCTCTTACTCTGCCCCTCTGGATGTTGTGCTCCTAAATCTCCTTCATCGCTTTCTCATTGTCAATGCTCAACGTAGACCCTCGTCTCGCAATATCTCATGCATCCGCGGCTCCGTTCCTCCTCCGCCACTGGGGATACCCCACTGGACCTCACCTCGACAACGAACCATCCTCAGACCACCGGTCCGGGGCTCCAGGATCCCGCAGGCCCTCTTTTTCGCGCGCTCCCATTCGGGGCGTTCGTTCAGGCACCCCGCTCTCCTTCCCCCTTGCTATTCACATATCCACAGCCCGGTATCTGAACGCATGAAACCTCGCCCCCTCCCAACCCAGGTACAGACCCCCCCCCCCCCCCGCCCGCCTCCGCCTAGTGCTGTGGGCAGAATTAATTCCAGTCTAATTTGCCGGGCAGAATGGCAGAATGGCAGGGCAGAATGTGGCAGAATTTGGCAGAATTGGCAGATTTATTTTCTGTAATTTCATGAAAAATTACGGTCAAAACTTGGCATTTCTATTGGCCCATGAGCTCCTCAATGCTCCAACTTCCTGCAACTCTATCCCCAACAGCATCCATGTTGTCCTTTTCCACTGTGATAGCTTCTCTATGTTCAACACACTCTAATTCAATAAAATCAACAAGTTCACCATTGAGGATTGATCGGTGGCGGGCTCTAGCGGGCTCTTCGTCCTCGATGGCTCTATTCAGGTCTTGCCTTAAGTTCTCGATCTCGCCGTCATCACTGCCATCGGGCGGGGGAACCGTACACTTCCAGTAGTAGTGGTTCAATTCCCCGGTTTTCGGGGGGACTGCGAGCAAAATGATTCATGTGGAACAGACCAGGTTTTAGATTGGACATGGATGGTACAGGGAAAGAAATCTCGGTGGAATGAAGTACCCATTAAGGAATACATACTTGATGGTATACGAACAATGGGAAATTAAAATTTGTGCCCTCGACCAGAACCTGAACGTGAAATTAGAAAGATTCTGCCGCATTCTGCCATGGGGGGTCTGATTTCGCCATTCTGCCTGCCATTTTGCCATTCTGCCGGGCAGATTGGCAGACTTCTGCCAACAGCACTACCTCCGCCCCTTCTTCCACTCCGAACTCGGATGCCGTCACTGTCTCGGGGACTGAAGCCCCCGGGCCCCACGGAAGGGAAGAAGTCAAAGTCAACGAAGAAGAGAGACACGACCGCGAAGAGAGGCGCGCGCCCGACGCTCATCGCGACACTCGACAAGCCCTGTACGCCAGGATCCCCATGCGCGGCTTGCGTATGGGACGGTGCTGAGGGGTGCGTTTCTTCTTGCTCGCGACGCTCACTCACTTGCATACAGGCGTCGCCGCCGGCGCCGCGCGCATCTACATCGGCTCCTCCTCCAGGGGAACCTCTGCCCCGTCATACTCGAGGTACGTTCTTTCGTCATCCGATGCCTTTCTTTCGGGGCGCTCGCTCACTGACACTCTCACCCCAGCCTCGCGTTCATCGACCTTGTTGTACGAACGGCGAATTCGAATTCGATATCCCTACCCTTCATCCTCAACAACCGTCTCTACCTCCTCCCGATGCTCACGAGCGACGTGATCCCGCCGAGTAGTGTTTTGGGTGCGTTTTACTTTTTGCGGTTTCTTCCTTCCGCGTTCGCTTCCCGCGCATCCGAGTCCACCCATCAACGACGCGTCGTTGACCCCGACGGCGACCATCACGCATTCCTTGGTCTATACTTACGCTGCTGCGTCCTCGGACTCTGAATCAGGTGAAGGCGGAGGCGGTGGGAATGGGAACGGGAACGGGAGCGCGGATGGGGGCGCTTTGTGGCTTTTTCCGCCCTCCTTGTATGAATGCATGAATGCATCCTCTCTCCATCCATCATAGCTACATCCTCCGCCGCTTCTTCCCGCCCTCCCTCCTCCGAATTCCTTTTATCTCCGCCTCCTCACCCCTAACGCACAGGACGCGATTGGAATTGACCTGGCGAGCGACTCCCAAACCTCAACCCCTTGCCAAGCCCGGCCCAGCACTCGCCTCAATCGCACTCGCGTTCAATTCGCCCTGGGACTTTAGACCCCGCCCGATCGCTGCTGGGCGCGGGCGCTAGTGGACCTCTCACACTCCCTCTCGACTCGATCCACCCCTCAAGACCCGACGGTGAGGACCCCATCGTATTCGCAGATCGAAAGCTGATACCAGCGGAACACCCGTTCGATTCGGGGGGTTGGGGTTGGGTCATCACTTTTAAGTTTCATTGGGGCATCATTTTTCGTAGATCGCTCGGTGGTGCGAAACAGACTGTGCTCGTACACGCACTCGGATTCGGCGCTGAAGGAGTAACTCGGCGGGGTTCCGCCTTTCTTACATCCGTTTCGCTGTTCTCGGGATGTTGGTGAATTTTTGCTTCTTGTTTCTCAAACTGTACCAGGTCTCAATGCCTTCTACTTATTAACCCAGGTAACTCACATTCAACTTGGCACCTCAACCACCACGCGGTATGTCCCTCCATCTCGCACGATCCCTACACTGTCTCCCGAGTTTTCTGACGTAGCGCTGCACGCAGGTTTTTCTCGAAAATGCAAGATAACTCCTTGATCTCCCCGTTCGATTCGGGGTGCTGCCCCTCTCGTCTTCGTTTTATTTATTTCCACTTGAAACCACAACCACATACTCCGGCAGTCATTCTCGAATCAGAAACCCCCGGGGCGAAGCACTTTTTTGGGATCTCGATCCGGAAAGCCCTTTCGATTCGGGGAGGTCGTAAGTTCGCGCAGCCGGTCCTTTCGTATCTGGTCTCAGCCCGGCTGTTGCGGGAGCGTCAAGGCGTTATGACCTTATGTCGTGGAAGAATAACCACGCGCAGGTGTGAGCCTCCAGTGAATATTTATCCGCCCGGATTATTACACGTACTTCCGATTCCTTGCAGCCACGAATGTGCAGATTGGATGGCAAGAGACCTCGCGTCTGCGAAGTATAATCCCAATCTACATATCGGTGTGTAGGAGCCGTTCGATCCGGAGCGAGGTTGAATCCGTAGCATGAATCCATCCCCATCCTCCATCCATCCATCCTCCGCCGTGCCATTCCGTTCCGTTCCCGCTCGATCTTCGTCTCACCCCTTGCTTCCGCTACCACCATCCTCTTGCACTCTTCATTTCTTTCTCTCGTCAACCCCTCCCTCATCTTACTCTGCCCCTCTCAATGCCGCGCCCTCAATCTCCTTCATCCTTTTCTTGTGGATCAGATTCTTTCTCTCTTCCCCCGCCTTCCGAGTTGCTCCGCAATGCCACCTCGCACTAGTCCTATTTGCTATATACCAGTCCGAATTCTTCGGCCGCGCCGTCAAAGCTCCTTGATAATGCATCCCGCCCTCGACGTCCCTCGCCCCTCTTTCGACGCTGACCATACAGTACGTGAAATGGACTTAGAGCTGGACATTACCCTCACGCGATTGGAGTTGGCGGCTCCCGCGGGATGTGGATGCGACTCGCCATCTCAACCCTTGCAGAGCCCGGCGCCCTCACTCAGGGATTGTAGGCTAGGCCCCGCCCGACCACTCCTGTGCCCGGGCGCCGGATTGGGACTTGACGCCATATCGACTCCCCCGCCCTCACTATTACTATTCCTCTCACGAGTCTCACTTCCACCCTGTCTCGATCCAGATTCCACGCCCCGTAAGACCCGATGCTGCGGACTCGTGTGAGACCCGTGTTCGTAAATTGAGCTGACACCCGCGTAGTACCCCCGTTCGACTCGGGCACGGGTCATTCGTTTGCAGTATAGTAGCGGTATCCTTTTTCTTACATCCCTCGGTGATGCGAAATACAGCGGACTCGTACACGGCGCTGGGGGAGCGTCTCGGGTTGACTCACTTTTTACTATAATACGTAACTCCGTGTTTCTTACATCCTTTCCCTAATCTTGTCATCTCTCTACGTCTCTCAGATTGTACATATAGCGCGTCCCAATCTCCCCGAACACAACTCGCATTCAACATGGCATTTCAACCACCACGATATATGTCCCTCCATCTCATCTGATGCGAATACACCACTGAGCGCTGCATGCCGCATTTTTCTCGGCAAGCCGGCAAGCCCAAGACCACTCCTGTTTCAATTCCCGGTGCTGCCCCTCTCAGCTTGGGTACACAACCACAATCACATACTCCTGGCAATAAAAATTGTTTAGTAGGAGACTCCTGGTGAGATGCAATTTCTTGAGATCGTCGTGCAGAAATGACGCTTGGGCAGGAAGATTTCGAATCAGGTGAGGGATATGGAGAGGAGTAAGGGGACTTGATTGCGCTGGCGTGCCCACCGTATATCCGAAGCCGCGTCGTTCGATTCGGCTGATAGTTCCAGCAGCCGCTTCTTTTCCCTCTTTCGCATCTCATCTCAGCCGGGCTGTTGCGGAGCGTCGACCTTCCCCTCTGCGCGTCATTCACGCACGATATTTCTTACAGGTGCATTCGGCCACTGTGTGAGCCGCTTATCCGCCCGCATTATTGCACGTTTACTTTCGATTACTTGGAGCTAATATTTAATATTATGCAGATTACATGAAGGCAAGAGACCTCACAGCGCCGGACGCGTCTGCCAACCATAAGTGGACTGTATATTTCGGTGTGCGGAAGCCCGTTCGATCCGGGGTGAGGTCTTTAATATATCGCGTCGATGTTTTTTTGTTCATGGGGGCGGTTGCGGACGCGCACCTCCGCATGGTGTCATCCGCCGGGCTCTGACCCTGGTACGAGAGGTTTTTTTTGCAGCTAACATCAACTAGATTAGATGAAGACAAGAGACCTCCTCACAGCACCACACGCGTCTGCCAACCACAATTCCACTCTACATATCGGTGTGTAGAAGCTGTTCGATCCGGGGTGAGGTCTTCAATATAACGTCGGGTGTTTTTTTTTTCCGTTGAGAGGGGAGGGAGGGTGCGGCTGCGGAGGTACGTACGGTGTCATCTGCCGGGCTCCACTGCTTGACGAATGTTGTGTCCCTCGGATCAATTATTTGCAACGGGAACTCGGCGTTGACACTCGGCGATCAATCCGAGTCGGTTCCGGCAGCTCCGGCGAGGACTTGACAGCTATTACGTAGGACTAATCGACCTCGCAGTGCCTCACCTCGACAATCATCCATCCTCAAACCGCCGGCCTGGGGCTCCAGGGGCGCTCTTTTTGGAGGCATTTTTCCACTGGCAGGCACCCCGCGCTCTTTCTCCCTTATCCCGGTACCTGAACGAATGAACCCTGTGCCCCCGCTTGCCTCCGGGGAGCTCAGCGAGGACGGCGCTGGTGCCGTGGAAGACGTGTGGGGGCACAAGGGTGCGTTTCATTCTCCCCTTGTAAAGCGGTACCGGTATTCAGAATCATAAGGCTTTTACCTCCCTGCCCGCACTCCACACCCTCTTTCTTCTCTCCCTTCCCCTTCCCTCCCTGTCCCCCTTCCCCTCCCTCCCCGTGCCCCTTCCCTCCCCCACCCAGAACCCTAACCCGGTTTAGCACCTCCAACGTCGGCGTCGGCGTCGCACCCGCCTCCAGCGGCACCGCCGTCTTGCTCGAGAGGGGTATGCTGCACGTGCGTCTATATCTCCTCTCCTTCTCTTTCTCGCCCTTCCTCCCTTTTTTTTCCTTTTTTTATATCGTTCTGCTTTTTCGCGAGGCGGTGCTTTTCTCTCTTTGCCTTAAATTTTTTTCTGGTTTTTTGGCGAGGCTCTGTGGGGTGTCGAGAAGATGCACCGCGTCGACGTCGCCGTCGCCGCTGAGCCGCGTCGTATGACGGGGCGGGCGGAACGGATGCGCGCTGTGAAGTGCAGCGGGCTGCTGCTCGCGCGGCGATTGGGATGTGCGTCGCGCGTCCGAGGACGTCGCGCGCGCGCCTCCCCAACCCCGTCTCTGTTCCCAGTGCCCACGCTTGTATCTTCGCACCCTCGTGCCGGTGACTGTATGTACACATGGGGGGCGCGCGCGCCGCGTGTCGGTCGGCATGCAGGCGGAGCCAGGAGCGCGCGTCGACTCCGACTCGTTACTCTGCCTAAGCCTTGAGCCCACTTCGGTCTAGTCTAGTTCTCTTCCCTTCATCTGAGGTATGGTTCGAAGCTCCTGCATTTTATCACTATAACTACACTAACTATTCACCTAGTCCTTTGGTAAACTACTTCTACTCCACGTTCAACGACACTTGAACCCATGGGGAAATTACGGGTTCGATTTTCATGAATAACCTATTTACTGACTCGACTCGACTAGGTCTAGTCTTCTGTTGTCGAACGATACAGGTTTGTTTCGGTTCCCATTGAAGATTCAACGATAATACTGACTTGAATATTCTCGCCCTCGAAGCTACGATGCTCGGCTACCAGAGACTATCGTGCTTGCCCGAAAAGGCTAGGTGCGTAGACTATGGTCGGATGGTACAACATGCGCCGACTGCTACATTACCACCAAAATCCCGCTTGGGAGGCCGGGACTATGTTGGGACACACCGGTATGTCCGCTTTATTTTATCTTCCTTCCATCCAACTGATTCATCTGTCGTTGATTAGGTCGCATGCACGTCGCGTGAGTGCAGTAGAAGTGCACAACCCACGTTTCGCTTTTTCGGTCTTGCTCTTCCCCTCTCCGACGCTCTGCTATTCGACGCCTCCACCCATCCTCGCGAATGCGCCTCAATCCTGCTGAACGACACCGAATTCAAGAGAAAGCGGCCCTCGTATGTAATCATAGTTCTCCAAATCTGGGTTGCGCTGACTTCTGAGTGCTCCTTGCAGCCACCAGCGTCCCCATGTACTCTCCGAATATCTCCCTTTACGCCGCGAGTCCTATGACATGTCGCACGGTGCGTTTTTCCAATCAATCAAATGAAGGTGCATAGACTGACCACCAGATACATGTTTCGACCACCCTCTCTCCGCCTCAAAACACCTTCTGGCGACTTTCGATGCCAATGCGACCCGCACTGGATTGGTGGAGTGCAGAGAACGAGGTAGCCGGCCGCGGACGGCGGCGGCAACTTAGTAAGACGCGCTCTGTCTTAGTTAGCTTGAATAATATGATTTCTCAATATAAATGTAGGAAATGGCTGGTATACTGTCAGAGCAGAGGTGATCAGCTGAGCGCAGAGCTGAGCATAAATTGAGCAGATGCGTGCATTTATGATTTGGCAATTAAACGCGCATCACTATAGCCTCAGTATACTATAGGGCCAAATTTCTGCGCAGATCTGCGCAGTTCTGCCGCACTTGAGGTGCGCAGATGCATCCCAGCGGACGGGATTCTCACTGGGGTTGAGACAGCGCAGAATACCATTTCGGCCTTCTCGGAGTTTTCCAAGAAACTTCCGAACTCAGTCCTTTTCGATTTCTTTCTCGGAAAACCGTACTGTGCACGGCTGCGCACGGTCCGCTGGCACTGCCACGCTGCCGCGCTGATCCGCTCGATCCGAGACAACTTGAATGATGGACGTGAGTTCAGTGGCAGTCACTTTGCCCTACTACCAGCCACTGGTTAAAGGTTGACGTTCAGGACTATATCGTCCCGGTCCCCCGCCAAACATGATGCCACTGCTCGAGGGAAATGCGGCCCAGCTCCAGCCTCTCCAAGTGAAATGAGCCGCCAAGCCGGTTTGAGACTTGAGTGAAACCTCTTTGATCCCGCGCCATTTTTCCCGCTTGAGACAGGGTCTGAGACGGTTGGGTGCAGATATAAAAGCTGAGCTTCTGGTTAACATGGGGTCATTGGTTCAACGTTGGATCTCCCTCGTCAAGCACCAATACTTAACAACCCTCACCCCATCAATTCGAAGATGCCCATGTCCACGGAAGAACAGGTAATGTCTCAAAGATCTTGTCATTCACGCTTCGCTCAACCAGTATTCACAGCACTTCTCCCCGCCCCCGCCCACATTCCAGCATGCAGGACGCCGGGTCGTAAAGACTCTCCGCCTCGAAGTCCCCGCTAATGCTCCGGCTCGCTCTTCCGAAATAAACACCGACGAACTCCACAATTCATATCGCGATTCCAGCGCCACAGACTTCACCCTCTACAGTCCCACCTCCCCTCGGGAACGACCGGTGAGCGGAGACGAGAAGGACGCGAGGGTGAAGCGCTTTCGCGACTCTAGCGCCACCGATTACACCCTCTACAGTCCCACCACCCCTCGGGAACGACCAGTGAGCGGATACGAGGACCTGAAGACACACCAGGAGGAACTTCCCTTCCCTTCTTCCCCCTCGCCCACGCCGGCGCCCTTGGCCTTGCCCGCTCCCTTGCCCTTGCCCTCTCACTCTCACTCTCACCCTCCCTCGCCGACGCCCTCAGCTCCTGACGCTGTGACTGCGCCGTCGAAGGACACCACTGTCTCCACATCCCCCGTCGATGAGAAAACATTTCCTTTGGACGAGAAGGAGCGTCCGTCGTACAAACGCTTTACCCGCTCCAAGTTCACGAACAACATGCGTTCTGAAATCGTGGTCATCGACGCCGACGCTCCCGCTGTGGTTTTACCCTACGCACCTACGGACGGCGAAAAATACATTTACGCGAAGACCCGTCGCCTTCCCCTCTACATCTTCGGGACTTTTTCGTTCCTCTCCATCTCTGCCGCTATCTGGTTGTTCTCTCTCTCGACCCCAGGATTTTACTGGTGAGTTTATCGTTGACATGTATCACGCCGTATCCTGATCGTGGTTCAGGTTTGCTCCGGCTGGGTTTATAGTAGAATTTCACATGGTGGTCGCGTATGTCATCGGGTGAGTTGATTCGTCGCCACACCAATCCGCTTCTAACTAATCCTTTGTCAGATACTTCGGGCGCGATTATGAGCTTGAACCTCACAAAAAAATCGTCGAGGAGTATGCCACCTCCAAGGGCGACGAACCGTCTGTGTGAGTGTCTACTCTCTCTCCCGAACGACTGGTTGTCTGATTTTTTCTTAGTGACGTCTTGCTCCCCTGCTGCGGAGAGCCACTCGAAATCCTCGAAAATACGTACCGCCATATAGCCAAGCTCGACTATACCAACTACAAAGTCCACGTTCTGGATGACGGAGCATTGGACACAGTCAAACAACTTGCAGAGAGATACGGGTTCAACTACATCAGGCGGGATAATCGTCCGTACCTGAAGAAGGCCGGTAATCTCCGGTACTCCTTCACCCGCACTGAGGGCGAGTTCTTCGCCATATTCGACGCCGATTTCTGCCCGCGTCATGACTTCCTCCGAGAGCTTGTTCCTTTGATGCGCCATGATCCCAAGATTGCCATTGTACAAACGCCTCAGTTCTTCAGGCCAAGTGGCGACCAAACCTGGGTCGAACAGGGTGCCAGCTCCACACAAGAGCTCTTCTATCGCGTCATCCAAGTTAACCGCAATCGCTGGGGTGCTCGTGAGTTTATCCGCCCAGCTCAAATAATTAATCCTAAATTCCCTTTCAGCCATCTGTGTCGGCAGTAACGCCCTCTATCGTAGGGCGGCTCTAGAGGAGGTTGGCGGCACTGCCGAAATAGGTCACTCTGAAGATGTACACACCGGGTTCTTTGCCATGACCCGTGGCTGGCGCGTCTACTATGTCCCTCTCGCGCTCGCCTGCGGTATATCCCCAGACATCCCCAAAGCTTATTTCTCCCAGCAGGTCAGTGGGTCTCCCGTGTCTCTTTCCTTCTCTCTGAACCGACATTTTTTCAGATGCGCTGGTGCAGTGGCTCATCGACCCTCCTCACAAACCCCGAGTTCTGGCGCTCACCACTCACTATCGTTCAAAAGCTATGTTTTCTGACCGGCATGCTTTACTATGCCGCGGCCAGCATGACCATCTTCCTCAACGCCATACCCGTGATTCTCATGCTTCTCTTCAACCCCTCACACATCATATACTACAACTTCTTCTTCGTCATACCCTCTCTCCTCGACAGCGTGATCATTTTCCGCCTCTGGTCTCGTCAGGTTCGTGCAATCAGTCCTCATTCGACGCATCCACTCAAGTCTCCCGTCCACAGCGCTACAATTTCAACGTCAACCACGTCTTCGTCATTCAACAGTACGTGCTTTAAAATTTTCACGCAATACATGAAACTTACTTTTCATCAGATACGCATATCTCATGGCCATCAAGGACAGAATCCTCGGTACTACCGCTGCGTGGGTTCCGTCCGGGAATTCACAGGCGCAAGGCACCGCCA
Organism: Mycena galericulata; assembly: GCA_029289565.1. Lineage (NCBI taxonomy): Eukaryota > Fungi > Basidiomycota > Agaricomycetes > Agaricales > Mycenaceae > Mycena > Mycena galericulata. The sequence continues at coordinate 76,814 of JARKIA010000046.1, forward strand.
AGGCCAAAGGGGGAAACAATAAATACCGCACCAGTCGCATCTTCTGCGCCATCTGGGTTTACTCGACGTTCTTAGCTACCGTCGGACTGACGACCTGGCGCATCGTTCAGGGATATCATTGGTACCATTATCTCCCGACTATAATCCTCGACTGTTACACATTTTTCATCACATTCCACTTTATCTGGTACTCATAGATTTATATATATACCACTACTACATTTATATATCACTGCGGGCGAATACACGGTTTATCTGGGGTTCTTATTCGAAACTCTCTCATTCAGCTATTTCGATGAGGTTTGGGCTGTAAGCTTAGCATCCCCTTGTCAAATGCGCTATGAACCATACGTATTATTAAGTTTCAAAAGTTACTTGAATTCAGGTTCTTATCTCCTTATATTTCCTCCATCGCCCTCGTAAAACCCTAAGCGAAACACAAGGGAATTCTCGGCCCGTCGGGTGGCCACAACTGAAATGATTGTTTCGGTCCGTACGGTCATATGTACATTTAGTAGTAGGTGAGAACGTTTAGGTGACGCGGACGTCGTGCGAGGTTTTGTGAAGGCTGCGCGATCCTTATGCCGCAGAAATCAAAGGGGCGGAGGGAGTTCAAACCAAGGAAATGTCCCGCTCCTCGCAATTAATCTCCTGCATCCCTTTCTCATTGCTTGATTCTTCCTCTCTTTCCCCGCCTTCCGGTTTGCTCCACAATCCCCGCGTTCCACTCCCTCCGCTCGCGCACTCGTACCCCATGCGCCAATTCCTCTTTCGAAATCCGACCTCGCACGAGTCCTTTCTGCCAGATACCAGTCTGAATTCTGCGGACGCTCCTCGATAATCATCATACCATATCTGCGATGCGTTCCACCCTTCCCCGCCCTTCCTACCCTTACGGTACTTGTAATTGGACTCGAGGACGCTGTTATGCAATTGGAGTCGAGCTGACTTCCCACTGGATGTCGATGCGCGCTGGCGAGCGACTCGCACATCTCAACCCCTCGCCACGCACGCGCACTCGCGTTCAATTCGCCCCGCAATTTTAAACCCCCGCCCGACCACTGCTGGGCGCGGGCGTGGGTTGACCGCGGAGCCGATATTCCTCTCACACTCCCATAGCGCAGATTTAACTCCGATTTTGCGGGGCGCAGAACCGCGATTTTCGGACCAGGCAGCAAGTCCGGATGCGGACATGGGAGAGTACAATGCGCTCGTGGCCTTGTTTCGCCGCGTATATGTATGTAAACCACTTCTATGATTTGAATTTAGCTGACCCAGTAACCACTTTCAGTATTCTCGAACAAGGGAGCCAAACGGATCGAGAACAATGCGAGCCTTGTTCAAGCGCGTATATATAAACCAGCTTTTTTATTCTAATTTCCAACTCAGCAATAACAACCTCCAGTTCCTCGATAATTTGAATTCGCATTCGGCATCCTTCCGGAATTTGTTTCGCCTCGACCCATTGCATTCTATCTGGCTTCTGCGGATGATCTCGCCCTTTCCTGTCCTTCAGCGGCTACGGCTAATTATTCCACGTCCTGCGGCAACTTGGCCAGCGCCCGACTACTGCGCTGGCCGGTACAACGCTATATTTAATTTCAACAAAGCGGACATAGGGCTATTGAAGCCCTTTGTGGAACTCCCTTTATGACGGCCTGAGCTTGGGCGGAACCGCAATTCCTGTCCAAATACAAGGTACTCCCGGCAACGTTCGGCGATCATTCTCACCACAACTGCGCTTCCCTTTTCGGCTTGTCCCTTGTCCCTTGTCCGGACTCTGTATAAACGCTCTCAGTGGAGGATGCCAGCGACCACCGTACCTTTTCCCCCGTTGCACGACTCCCTCCGAACTCCTATTACTCTCGACTCGAGTCCGTTCCCCCCGTCTATGCGACTGAGACTTGTCGCCACGCTCTTTTTTGCCTTCGGTGCGTGCTTCCCAGTTCAGGTTTTCGCCGGATTTTTTAAAAAATACCAGCGGCTGGTATGCTCGCGATGGCTGCCCCGATCCCCTCAAGATCCTCCCGGGAGGTTGAATCCCAACAGGTGCAACTGGTTTCCACGTTATTTACAGGGAGCTGACTTGAGAACCAGGCTTCTGATGTAGAAGGCCGCGCCTGTCGCATGTATGCCTGTATATAATCTAGCTCTGAGATTGGTGCGTCCCTTATTTGTCAAGCAGAGCCAGCGTTAATGGATTACCGTCGGTGTAGCACATCATTACCACTCCGGCTACGCGTCGTCTGTAAATCTGTGCCCATCATCCATGGACCATGTATTGTTACGTGTAGCAATAGCTAGAAACCGATTTCTATCCCCTGAAAGAGAATGCGCCTCCTTGAACAATGCGGTATGATCAGGATTGCCCCGACTGCCGCCAAACATTTGGAATACCGAATTTCGACCGCAATGCTGTTCGGCCAACAATTGAAAAATCGAAAAAGGGCTCTGATTCAAGTCTGATCTGATGTTAATTGAATACGACAACGATACGAGCGCGATGTCTAAGATCGGAGAAGCAGAGTTGTAAATCGCTCAATTCACTTTGACAAGGCCGAGGTGGATCCGACGCCTGCTGTTTGGGGGGGAAGGCTACAAATACTAGCTCCTTGTGACGAACTCCTGCTCCGATGACTTACAACAGATAGAGCATACTCTTTCCGTTGGGTTTTCGTCGGCCTCTAACCCTTGTTTTTGGGATGCCATTCGGATTTCAACCTCCATATGTATCTGGAAGCTATTCGGCCCAAAAATCTAGCAAATAACCATCCGGAACATTCGAGGTTCATACCTATGGAACGCTCGGTGCAGTATGTCCCCCGTTTATTGCGTGGACCATGGTAAATTAAACCGCGTAGCAATTATAGAAATATGGGTCATTTTCTACGCAAGTGAGGCCGGCAGCGCAGCACGTTGCTCCTGTGTATCCTATCCCATTACGTTGTCCGTACTCCGGTACGCACTACGTTGTGCACAATTCAGTTGAAATACAGGAGGAATCAGAGAACGTAGAAGAAACTCACCGGCCAGACTTTTGCATCGAGGGATCCGCTTCCAGAGAAAGCCTCCGCCGCAATGATCTGGTAGCTGAATTCACCCAGGGGCATCCCAATGACTGCCTATTCGTTGACATGGTTCGCGATGCTGAGGTAGTCGCTGTTGCGCGGGGTTTGGCGAACACTCCAGTATTGGCTGAAGGTCGCGTTTGTCCCTAAGAGGATCGATGTCTCGTTGACGACTGTAGCCTCGTAGATGTTGTACACCGATCCGTCCGACGTGACGTTCCCCTTCAACACGAGGTGGTCAAACTGATCAGAACTGCTGAAGTCTTCGACGATGCGGTACTCTACAAGTGGGTCAGTCGTCCACGCGTAGAGGGAGAGGCGACTGTCTCCCTCGGTTTGTGAATAATCAGTCCAGAACTGGAGCTCCCTGCACGCGTATAGATTTAGTGAGCAGTAGGCATAGGAATGAGCGGGTCCTACGAAGAAGTTCCAGTCTGCATGCCCTTGCCGCCAAGAACCCCGGTCGTTTCGCTCCACTGTATATACGCTGTATATACCGGCAGAGTACCAGCCATAGTTGGACAAGGTGATGTTGGTGCCGTCCTCGGCCAAAAAAGTGTAGTAGAAGCCACTAGAGTCGACGCCGGTGACGTTGAGCGTTTGCGATTGGACTCCGGAGAAGGCCGCACCAAGGAGGAGGAAGAAAAGGCTAAGAAGAACCATAGCGTCGACAACTCTCTTGATTTCCGGGAACCTGTCCATTCTATATCGATCCGGAAGTTCTTTGGCGCAAACCTCGGTTCACTTGCGCTCACTTGGCATCATTTTTGGTGAGATGTAAGCGCAACTGAGCTCATGCCTCTCGTACTGAATTCATTTTGACATAGGAACAAAGAAGCGACGGCAGGTCTTCGGGAAATCCGGCGTGGGCTTGGCTGGGGTAGGCCCGGACGGCCAATAAAAGTTGCGAGTGGGTACCAGCGAATCCGTGAATTTTTTGAAAGAATTGAGTTACACGTGCGATCGCGAGGGAAATCGACAATTAGAAGCTCAACTTAAAAGTAATTTTGGCAGTGGGACTCCGGAGGCGGATTGAAAGGTTCTTGAGGCCGAGGAATACGTGTCAGTGCACGTACGGGTCACGGACTAGTCACGGATCGGGCCGACGCGCCGTGACAGGGTGCTTGCGTCCCGCCACCATGATCCCCACACAGCAGCAGGGGTATCCTATCTCGGGGCCGCCTATGGCTGGATATACCAACCTCCAGTCTAACTTCAATACTGTCCAAGGCTTCCCCAGCAATCAACACTTCCTTCCGCAAACGACGAGCCAGGAACACTCTCTTCATCAAGGAGCTGACCCAAATTCGCCCGAGGTTTTTAAGCAAAATTTGCAGCTAATCCAGCAAACTCTCCTTCGGCTGCAGGAGGTATCGAAACGCGCCCTCGACGGGATGTAAGCGCCGTTTTTATTCGCCTCTCGATGCCGTTTCTACTTGGTACATTTGCAGTCAAAATGCCTACCGTACTGGACGTACCCCAACACAGACGGAAGGTATTTCTCTCGTCACACTCAGAATACCCCGTTGATCATGGAATAATCCTCATTCAGCGGATCTCGCGACGTTGAAACAGACGCTTCAAATGGTGTCTGATCTGATGCGCCATAGCGGCGTCGGGGGCCTGCCCCTCCTGCCCATTCCCGATGGTAACCCGCTCAAGCAACCTCCAACAGAGGACCAAATGATTGAGGAAACGACCCGTGCGGTAAAGGCACTGTACGAGCAGCTGAAACGGGGCCAGGATAGTGCTGCTGTAATCGCCAATTTGCTCACTCCGGCCCATAAATGTACGGCCCAATTTCGTTTCACTCTTTACGGCCTCCCTGACGATCCTGTTTGTTAGAAAACGATGCAATATATTGAGCATCTAATTGATTAAATCACCACATTCTCCATGAGTCTGGACCTCCGCGGCTGCATTTTCTCCTGCCAACTCCTGTCTTTCGTTAACACGCTGGGGTCCAGATATGGCTATGGTCAACTCGATCTCCCGGGGTTCGAATGTTTCGCTGTTATCACACGAATTGACATTCATGACGCAGTGTCGAATGGGAAAAGTGTTCACTCGAGAGACTTTTACCACGCTCTCGCTTGAATATGCGGGTGATGGAGGTTACACTTGTCGATCAGTTTGCACACTCAGAGACAAGATAAAAAGTAAGTTGCAGCAATAACAGTACAAGTTCTTAATCTAATCAGCTGCGGTAAACATTATTCGTACGGCTCCATCTTTTCGACTTCGGGCGACACCATCGGAGCAATTTCAAGAAAAAATTTGCGTCGCTTTGGTGAACATATGTAAACGGATACGACGAAGAAGCTCACCTCATATGTTGAAGAATCTGCCAAAATTGATCTTTGTCTCAAAGACCGAAATCCCAGTGCGCTTGCCAATGGTGACTCCGGTGCCCGATACTCTTACATCGATGGACTCATCGCGGAAGCCGATATATCGAGTCCAATTGTGGCATCAAAAAGGCTCAATGTACCGCTGACGAGATTGACAGAAGCATCGACTCCGACGTAGGTACCGTATTGTGCCGACGCTTTCACTTGCAAAATGTGGAAGTCGACTTGTTCTGCTTTGTGGCCTTTGTCCTGTCGAAACAAAATACGTGTTAGGACCATGGAGGAACCCGCTGAAACTTGGTACTAACTTTGATCATGGCGATTATGGACGCCTTCGCTTCCGCATTGAAGCTCTTGAATACAATGCCTTCCGCTTCGAGGTGTGATGCTGTCGTCATTGGGATGAGTCGACCAATGGACGATAGGAGTATTGCCTATGGGTGCGGACGACGCGAAGCCGGACAAGTCACGTAGAGGACGGCTGGCTCCCCGGGGTAAAAGACCAACTTTCCCTCTATGGTGTCAGAGAAGTCTGCTAGCGGTCTCTCGGTGACAATATCCTTCTTGTGTGAAAATGTTTCAGCATTGGCACATGCTAAATGGGGCGGCATACACGGGGTGAACCCGCGATGTCCAACCAAGGGAGTCGAGTGATGGACCCTTCCAAGAAATATCGATGTGTTTGTTGTGGCCGTCCTCGTACAAGATACCCAGGCGGCATTCGTCATTGCAGCCGAAATACTCATTTATGGGAAATTGGTCGCTCCGAGTACCATCATCCATGCCCTCCTCATTCACGGAGTAGCCTATTAAGGTCCAGCTGGGAAACCTGTATTTGTAGTTTGATGTACCCATCTGACTAAGACTGAGAGAGATGTTAGCGGAGGACGCGTAGAAGACGGAGAACAGTGGTGCCAGTTGAGGTTAAGATAAAACGCAGATAAGGGATCAGCGGAAAAATCGGAATCCAGGACGGCCAACTGGGGCGAGACATTGATGGAGAACATGCGCAGGACAATGAATGGGATTACCAATTCAGAGACGAGGAAAGCAGAATAAATCCGGATTGAGTGCGGCAAGAATCAAGCTAGCAGTGGACAGTCAGTGTAAGACTTGCAAAAGACGATGAATACATTACGAGTGGATGGGGGGGAGCGGAAACGGCTAGGGAAAGATACGTAGTAAGGTGTTGGATATGCGAGCGAACGTGTCGAGCGAGGCGGAGTTCTGAATACGCCGCAGATTCCATCGTCCTTTTATACTTGATCTCCCCAGAATTCGGCCACATTGAGGTCCCGGCGAGAGAACGAGGCAGGTAGACCCTGTCGGAGTTACAGGACGGAGTTGTGCCTCTGAAGTTTGAACGCGATACGGAGCATGGCCACAATGATCCGTCTGTTTCCATGCCACTTTGATCCGCGTTGTCCTTGTTGTCGTTGTACAGCGCCTGACGTAATTCTATTCACCTCCCTCCCTACATCTACCACAGCTAGTCTTCCTCGTGCGATCAAGAGCTGCTTTCACTTTCTAGGCGATCTTTTCAAACATAAAGAACATCAACATTCCAAGTCAAGACTGGTTCTGACTGGCTCAATTCACCCTTTTTTCAACGAGCTCTAGAGTTCACTATGCTATTCATCTCGCTCTTGGCCCTTTTCCTCGTGTCGGCGAACGGTCTCCCTTGCAGACGGGCTCAAGACGCTAGCACGCTTGCCGCGGGCCCGTCACCTTCGCAACCCCCTGGGAACGCGACAGCCGGATGCAGCCAGGTTTCGAGCTGGCAGTTCGACGATACCGACCACGCAAATATCACGATGGGCGACCGCTCCTTCCTCGTCCACATCCCAGCCGACTATAACCCCACCACTCCACATGCACTGGTAGTGTCGTTCCACGGATTCAAGGCCAACGACAAGAAGCAGGAGTTGATAACGGGTTTCTCGGAGAAGGGGTTGACTTTAAATGGCAGAGTGGGTCGCGTCGCGTGTTATCAATTACCAGGTGCTAACGAATTCGCTGTAGGGCCTCGTTGCGGTCTATCCTAACGGTCAGTTTGGTCCGGGAAAGAACGGGAATGAGACTATTCGTGCGTGGCAGGGTGCTCCCTACTCCCCGGTACGCGATTTTCTACTTACCTATCACTCGAAGCTAACTCAACCTGCAGCCCGGTGTCGACGACGTAAGTGTTTTGTCTCCTCTCCTCTCTAGCCTCACAAACACTCCCTAGATCGCATTCACGCAACAAATGCTCCAACAACTGTCCCAAAACCTATGCCTCGACTCGAACCGGTTCTACGCCTCCGGGAAGAGCAACGGGGGCGGATTCACCAACCTTCTCGCCTGCACGCCCGTCACAGAAAGCCTCTTCGCCGCCTTTGCCCCCGTCTCGGCAGCCCTCTACGCCGGCGCGAACCCGCAGAACTGCACCCCAGACCGCCCCATCCCGATCATCAACTTCCACGGGCTCGCGGACAAGATCATCCCGTTCGATGGGCAGGCGGCAGACCGGGAGAACAGGACCGAGTGTGCGTTCCGCTTGCTTCCTTTTTCTAGCATTTGTTCGATTGCTGAGAGCTGAGACCCCCCCCCCCTCGCTTAGATGCGACGCCGAACATAGACCAATACCGCGCCGCGTGGGCGGACCGAAACGGCTGCGGGTCGATCCTACACACGGGGCCCGCGGCCAAGATACTCGGCTTCGACGCGGTCGTCTCGCACCCGCATGCCGAGACGACGCTCACGCAGTCGGACTGTTCCGCGCTCACAAACCAGGCGGTCGTCAGCGGCTTCACCGTGGCCCACCTTGGCCACTCGTGGCCCAGCACCTTGGGGCTCGATGGCGGCGTCACGGATTTCAACGCGACGACCGCGAATATAGTGCCGTTTTTTGATGCGCATCCGATGGATTAGTGGTGGCTGTTGTACACATTATTAATTTTATTACTACAAATACCTAACGCCCATTAGAATTAGATGTATAGATCGGTGATTTGCATGTCAAACGAATTTAGAATCTGAATTCCTTTTCCCGTGTGAGGCCTTTTCCTCTGCCGCAGAAGACTAGAACAACAATGCGAACTTGAGACTCAGGTAGTGGGGTCGGGCCTCGTCGTATACATCTAACGAGTTTGTTGAGAAAGTCAATAAATGGCTATCACTAGTTCGAACAATTGAAAGATAGAGTATTCTATATATAATCTCTCCACGACCTATAACGCCGGAGTCGCAACAAGATGGCTCAACTGCGACCCTGGGCAGTGGTGGACTTCAACTAATTTCCACCCCGACCGCGCTAAAATATCCCAGAAGCCTTCGAGGGTGCGTTCAACCCCGCCAAGCAAGACATGCATCTAAGGAGTGTTGGTTCGTATGTCAAAGAAATGGATTCAAGCACTTACAGTTAAATCGTACAAATACAAGTCAGCCGCTGCGGCACCCCAGTTAGGGAGCAAAGGGAATTCTGCAGTCGGACGGGATGCTCCTGGGATGTCTTTGGTTTTCGACACCGCGAGATCATCAGCCGCTGCGAAGGGAACAACTTTTTCTACTATAACCAGTCTGGTGGTGGGGAGAGCGGCTGCGCGGAGATGATTCAGGATGAATGAAACCTGTTCATCTGGCCAGTCGTGGAGAATGTATCTCAAGAGGAAAACATCGGCGTCCTTCACTGGTTGCGGAGTGAAGAAATCGTTCACTGGCGATATCTTCAGCCCTCCCGATTCATCAATGCCCTAGTGAGAAGGACCAACCTTGGAAATCAACCATTTGTTTATCGACGTGCTGAGGGAAATTTTCCGTCCAGTACTGCGAGGCGGTTAAAATGGCAGTGTACAAAGGAAACTTTCAGCATTACCGCTTTCGATAACTTGATAGGCGAACCGAGGTCCTGAGTAACGACGCGCAGGTGAGGATACCTCTTCGCAATCGTCAGGGACAAGTGTCCAATTCCTCCACCGACATCGACGATGATTCCACCCTGCGGCAGCACGCCCCAATCGAAACCTAGCAACTTCGTATCATAGCTCGTATCTACGATGAAAAAAATCACCGCACCTTCTAAGATCAAGTTCGGCCGCTCTATCGTGGCGGTGCCTTGCATTGCGATCGCAAATCGTCTGACACTCTGAGTATTTTCAGGGAGCTGGAACCAGGCGAAAAACGGTTGGTCTGTCCCATAGGCGATATTGAAGGGAAGCCTCCCGCTGGGATTTAACAGGGAATCTGAGAGGTGTACCCCGCTCTTGCCGGCCATATCAGCTCTAGCGGACACAAAATCAGCATCTATGTGCCGGGCGGATGAACTGCATACCTTTGCTCTACCATGGCCGCAACTCCCGAGGTTCCAGTATGCCTATCTGCACGACTTTGAAACTTTCAGTTGCTGTTCAGGCGAATTTGAATGGGGTTTACTTTGAATGGAGGAAGCTAGATGGTTTGCCTTTGTCGAGGGTTGAGGATATCCTGTTGTTGGCAAAGACACCCGGTGATACCTCTCGGAAGACGTGATGTGTTGCAAGGAGCCGAAGAATTCTTGCTAAAAGCTGAATTGATATCATCGAAAATAACACAAGAGGCTGAACACCTACCCATCAAACCGGGGTCTACTCCGTGGGGTGCTGCTATGGCCTCTGCATCCGCACCCTGAACACGTGTGAGTGTAGATTAAGCGGAAGTGTATTCCGACTATCTGACCTGTGGTCCAGCCTCCCGCAGGATTTCAACAACGTTGAGCTCCGATGCCGCGAGGAGGCAAGATGAGAGATGGAACTACAGTTTGTTTAGTTTACAAACCCTGCTGGTAATAGAGACACCTCTCACCCCGCTTGCCGCATTCAGCGCGAATCTCATCGGATCGCAGACAGTCGCACTAATTTGCGCTGCAGCGGCCATGATATTGTTGGCTGCGTCCGAAACTTCAGCGTCTCGTCGCAGAAGCTCGGCGGAATCCGTCGGATCGAATGGATCATCCAAGGAGGGGAGGGGCATCCCCGAGGATGCATAGACGCGTTCCATGGTTGTCACCGCATCCGTGATTATCGTGGTCAACCGCCGCAGGGTTGATATGGATTCCATGGTGAGGTTCCTGAGGTCAAACTGAGGTGGTATCATTGAGCTCGTAAGATATATAGTGGTTCGGACCGGTACCCACACCAAAAGCCGGCGAACGATGCTCCCACCGTCCCGTCAACGGGCCGTCAATCTGTGTTACGTCCCGTCAAAGAAGCAGCCGTCTTCCAATTTTGGACCTCGAGGGGACGGGACGGCAGAAAGACGGCCGTCAAACTTTAACGGGACGGCGCTCGGTCACGGGACATTGAGTATCAGAGAGAGGCCGAAACCTGCGCAGGAATGGATAATAAACCGTCTAACTAGGGCCCGGGATGTTGAATTCGGGCCCCTGCTTGATCGCTGCTTCACAATACACGCGAGAGAAATGTTTTCGAAATTCGGAGAGTGCACCAGCATTACGTGAGCTGTTGAACCACAATGAACGATTCTTTGAACTGTTGTAATACTTTACTGTAGATACCCCTGAACAGTGTGTAATCACGGTGGCCAATTTTTGAACAATTCACGATGAATTTGGGGCAAATAGACCATGTGTTTAGTACTGACTCGTCAACGGCCGTCAACGGCCGCACCCTGACGGGACGGACGGGAAAGATGCCGTCCCGTATTCGCCCATCAATTCTATCCGGCAAGCTGCCGACGGGACCGGCCCCGTCGCACCCATTAAAAAACGGGGACGGTGGACAGCCCTAGGTGCGACATCCTCTGAAACCTTGAGCTCTTCACGGCGAGTGGGTCCTAGTTAGTAGGTCAAATCAACGATCGATAAACAAATGCCGCGACATCTTGGACAATTCAAGCCTCAAGCACCACTGCGCTCGGGTTAGATCTAATACTCAGAGATGGCGGTTTTACACATGCTTTCATACAGACCTCTCTGAGTCCGTAAAATGCAGAATTTACGACACAATTACCCGCCTGGGCTGGCGATTCATACAGGAAAACTTCGATATTTCGCGGAATTAATTGGTTTTCTATCCTGTAGGTTTAAAATCACTACGAGCTCTGTCCGCACATCTATTCCGTGCCTGCCTCACCCAGATTCTCACCTTCCGCCTCATCCTCCTCCCCTTCCTCCTGCCCCGCCTCATCCTTCTCGCACATCATCCTTGCCATCTTCCGCATCCTCACATGCATCCTCCACATCTCATCCTTCTCCCCTCTCTCCACCTCCTCCGCGCTCGGCACGTCATGGCTCTCGACAAGCATCAAATCCGTGTCGCGGTTCGGAATGAATACGACGATGACGCGGCTCCCGCCGCCGAGCGCCTGAATATAAATCGGCGAGAGGTTGAGGCGATCCTTGCGTGCGAGGGTCGCGAACGACGCGGGCTCGGCGTCGCTGAAGCTGATTTGGTCGGCCGAGGAGCAGATGCCTTTGGGTCCGCCCACGGAGAAGATCGTCGCGTGCGTGCGCCAGAGGTCGGATTGGCCGCCTTTGTAAAATTCGAGCGTTTGGGCAATCTAAGGTAAGTACGTGAGTTGGCTCGTACGCGTGGAAGACAGGAAAACCGCAAGCATAGGTTGAGAGGGCTCACTACGTAGTCTACAATGTCAACGTTGTCGAAGTACCACTTGCGCAAGGTCGCTTGAGAGACGAACGACGTGTTGTTGCGCACCGCCTTGGCCCCGAGGTCTTCTTCGATTTTCCGGTGCTTTACGCGAGTCTGACACAGTTTCTTGTGCTCTTTCCAGTGGCTCTGAGACGTTTGAGATCAGAAGTCCGGCGGATATTCCATTAAACGCGTCGTACCGTCTGACATTCCCGACTTGAAGAGAAAGAAAGCAAGTTTTGAGTGTCGTGAAAGGAGATCCGTGAAACGTCGGACACACCTGCAGTAGCACGAGATTTTACAGGATGCGCAGAAAGAGTATCCCTTTCCCTCCTGGTCGGGCCGTTTTCGGCACTTCTCGCAGGACCTCTTCAATGACGGCTTGTCGGGAATTTTCTTTGCGATCTCGCCAAAGTTCGTCGAGAGCGGCCCGTACCCATCGCCGGCGGAGTTGACAAACTGAACGTTGGCCCAAGGTTGCTTTTTGGATGATGTCGCACCACTGGGAGGCTCATCTGGGCTGAACTTGGGTAATGCGACGCGTTAGCCCGTTTTTTTTCGACACAGAGAAACGAATACACCTCAAAAGAAGTCATTGGGCTGTCAAATCCAGGGAGGTATTCGCTTTTCAAATTGGTAATAGGCATTGTAAATGGTGGGGTCCAAGTAGAGGGCCAGGTGGATGCAAGACTGGATGAAGTCGTCGCGAGACAAAGGACTTGGGGAGATGGCCACGTGGTAGTGATTGTCGACTGTCGCGTGACTTCGGTGATGGCCGCGGTGACCGGGAATCCCCGCAAATCCAGGTTAGGTACAAAAACTCGCGAGACCGAAGCGAACAGATAGGCGCGCCGTCCCCGTTGTTGGGTGTAGCAATTGGAGCCAACGGCAGCCCGTAAGTTACCTTCGAGACTTTTTTCGTCGAAATATTATTATAATGCACAACGGACGGCAATTTGCCGTCCGTCCCACTATAGTTGATGGTCGTTGACGGGTTTCGTTTGTCATTCTGCTGAATTCGTGAGATGAGACGGGGAATTCTTTGGCTGTCCCCACCTGGGACCAAGACTATGATTGAGACCAGCATGTTCGGCCAGGGGGGTCACATAATGTTATGTGTTGAATACAACGACCACATATAATGGCGACCTTTCAAACCCGTTCTGCCTCCCTCGAGGCTAGTTGAATGTCTTCGGGACCGTCGGTACGTTGTAGCAGGCGTTCATAGGAGGTAGAGTTTATTATGTACAATCGTCCTCACTCAACAGTCAAATCGCGCGTATCTTAGAGCAACGATCAAGATAACATATCGGCATGGAAATTCAGTCAAGGCTATACAGGACAGAAGAACTGGTACAAACTGGATCATGATACGGTACATTTTAAACGATGCCGTTAGGAAGGTTTTCCTGGCCATCAACACCGGCTTGCTCTCCCGCAACCGTATTCAAGGAGTTGGAGGATGGTCCGCTGAGGAACTTGTGGTCGGCGGTGAAACCGTTTCCGGACCTTGAATGTCCAGTCGAGTTCGAATTGTCGGCTACCGAGACATTTATGTGGGACGCGAAGTGCAGAGTAGAGCTCGGGGCACTCCATTCCGCGTCATTACGCGCGTGGCCGGCGAAGATACGCAGTATAAGTAATGTCGGTGCAATACCCTTCAGTGCAACCCCGTCAACTATGGCAAGAAATAACAGATAGAACATACTGCGATTTGAACGTGAATATTTTGAATGTAGGTTTGATTCTCGCTCTTCATAGCGAGGAACACAACAAAAACGAAAATGCTCGCCGCGTACAAGGCGGAGGATTCGACCATAATCTCCAGTGCCGACCATAGATCCGAGCGCTCGATCCCGTTTTTTGATGCAAACCTCTGGACGGTCACAATCCTCCACGCGATTAGCCCAGCGGTGTATAATGTGACGGCCAGGGACAGCGAGAGAAATGGCGTGCTGAAGCGAACGAGCGGTGCAAGGCCCTGTGAAGCACTTGGGTCTTGGATCAATGCAACGGAAATTTGGCCCGCAAGTCCGAGCCCTGCGCACACTGAAAGGCAGGTATTGAATCGGCGGGAAGGACATCCAGGGAGCGAAGAAAATACCTGCTCCAGCAACCGCTGCAAGACTTGGGAGGACCGCCACGAGCCATGATTTCCCCCAGACAACCCAACATCTCCAGATCTATTCGGCATGCTGAGCAGCTCTCGTATACGGAGATGAACTCACCATAATCACATCTGCCATTATGAAAATCACGGCGCTGACGAGCAGCGCAAGTATTTTTGGTCCGAGACTGGGATGAGACAAAGCAATGAGAACGTCTGGCGATGCTCCATGTTCTTGGAATGGGAGGATGAAGAATTCCCAAGTTAAGGAGGAATGGATGGTTGCAAACACATAGAACAGGATGATGATAGTCGACCAGAGGACTTTGCGGGTGTTTTTCCTTTTACCCATCCCTAGATAACGAGTCAAATGAGAATATGAATCATTGTCATCAGCAAAATTCAACGGACATATAACGCCAAGCGTCAAAAGGAATATCCAGGTATATAGCCCTGGGATTAACGGTTAGTTTAGTCCGATTACAACAAATTGGGCAGTCACCATTCATGAACACCTCGACGATAGGAGCATTCAAAGGCAGCTCATGTAGGAGCGCTGAGGCCTGTTCTGACGTGAAGGGCGAAGACATTGCACAAGTTGAGGGTGAGGTTCACCCCACAGTCTCTTATACGATCAGCGTGTATCGAGCAGAGGTTGATGAGAGGCAGTATCTGTTTCGTGGCCTGTAAGACAATGGCATGAGAGTATAGGGTCAAAGAGAGAAGTCGATTGTTGGCGGGACAGCCTCGCTCTCGACGTGATTCCAGGCCGGGATATATCTGACGTTAAAACGTACAGATTGTGCCTCTGACGTTGCTCCCTATGAGAGCGGAGCGTTTTAAAGACAAATCACAGGGGAATTGCACTCAACAGGTGAAGAGAAGGGATGGCTCGCACCTCAGAGGGCCATGGAAAGAACCAGATAGGTCTGGCACGACTGACATAGCAGCTCCCAAATTGATTGATGCTCGGGGGCCAGGGGCACTTCTATGCTCCCACACTTCATGATTCGACAGGGTCAGGGGCTTCCATGTCACCTGTTATGCACATTTTCCAACCCACGCTGGTAAACGCCGCAATGTCCTCACCTCCCTATTTATGATGTTTCATTCGGAGTTTTGATGGAATAGTACCAACTGATGCCTAAATGTGAACAATGTAGTCGGTGTCCTGGAAGTATAATATTTGTACCTTTCTTCAAGCCGCAGAAAATCGCACTAGTCTACTGATTAAATTGATCGAAGCAGTTCTTACGGTCCACGAATTTCTGCGGACAGTATCACAATCAAAGTAGTGTTTCTGATACATTTCGCAGACATAGGAAGAGGTTGAAGAAGCATCACCCTTCGTTACTTGACCCTGGCAGTGAAGCTTCTCCCTCCGTGTGTAACGGCCGGTCGCTAACGTCGTCGCTGAATCGACTTGAGCCTGGATAGCCAGATCCCCTCTGCATTATTAACGTGAATGATATATTCAAGGGGTATAATGGGAGTCGCATCGGTCCCCATTGATGGGTCCTTGCCACTGTTGCACTTCAAAATAAACCCAAATCATTTTGGTGCCGGATCTTCCTGGAGTCGATGGCCGGAACGCCGACTGCGGCATTGGAGGTCTGGCCGAGATGTCCCGACGGCGTCTCGGCACAGTTTACTACTCAGTTTTCTGCATCAAGTAGCAAGTTTCAAAGTACATGTTCCAGTCGCTCCGAGTAACTCAAATCGAATGAATCGGAGTGCGTGATCATAAGGTATACTCATTCCTTCGGCGCAACGGCAAAACTCAGAGTCTACGTTGAACGGTGAGAGGCAAGTGCGAAGGTTCCACGTCGAACGAGGAAGAAGCATATAACCAAAGAATGCCACGAGAAATTCTTACCCATGAAGGGGATGTAAACACGATCAATCTAATATGGGGAATTTATGAGATATGATGCTTGGCTTCCAGTATTAGGCTATCCCCGACATCCCAGGCCTTCGATATCTTCTCATCGGTGTTTCTTCGTATGGCATCTGTCATGTGGGTTTCTTGCTTCCTGAACCGTAGAGTAATTGAGTCAATATTTCCTCATCAGGATGCAGGAGTGATCTTTTTTGAGATACGTTTCGCATCGTGATCATAAACTGGCACAATTTCACACCAGACCTCCACTTGTCGGTGGAAAACATAAATACCCTTCGTCCTCGCCTTCAGGACTCAGTACTCTCCCTGCAATGGTTCGTACAGGCGCTATAATCTCGTCCTTCTTGTTAGGTGCTGCCGCAAAGCAGGGGTCCTGGTCTATGGTAGTTCACGAGACACGGGCAAA
Organism: Mycena galericulata; assembly: GCA_029289565.1. Classification (NCBI taxonomy): domain Eukaryota; kingdom Fungi; phylum Basidiomycota; class Agaricomycetes; order Agaricales; family Mycenaceae; genus Mycena; species Mycena galericulata. The sequence goes on from JARKIA010000046.1 coordinate 93,269, forward strand.
ACCCGCCCGTGGTTTCGTGTACTCTGGACTCGCGTCTTCAGCGACAGAACTTACCCTACGTGTTGGATTGAGGTCCAACAATATCACCGGGCTTGAAGAAGCACTATACGCTGTTTCAGACCCTGCTAGCGCACTTTACAGGCAGTATCTCACAGCGGATGAGGTAGTTTGCTTTTTTCCCTCTTCTCAATGCTCATCGGTTGATGTCCCGTTTTAGGTCGCCGAGTTTGTGAGGCCCACTGATGAAACGAGTGCCGCAGTCAGGGAATGGCTGTTGGACTATGGGATCCCATCGAAGGCGGTCACTCCGGCGGGTGACGTCCTTCAGATAGTCATCCCTGTGGTCAAGGCCAATGAGATCCTTTCCACGCAGTTTTCCGATTTCACCCACATCGAGACAGGAACCACCAGTCTCCGTACTCTCGCGTACTCGATTCCCAGTGCGCTCCTAGGTCACATTGATTTCGTCCATCCAACAACAAGCTTCACACGTCCGATAAGGTCGCGTCCAAAGTTCACCGCGCTAAAAAGGAAACGGGGTAACTCTACTGCCCACGCTCCCATGGTTTCGAACGCTGTCCCGGCGTCGTGTGCCTCGGAAATCACACCTGCGTGTCTACAGGTGTGAAACTCTTCTTTCGGTTTCATAGCTTCTTATTTTCTGTGCTGTGCTACAGGCGATTTATAATATCCCCGGCACGGCCGCAACACAATCCGCCAATAAACTCGGTGTATCAGGCTTTATCGATCAATGGGCCAATCTGGCTGATTTACAGGTGAAAACCAGCATATATTCACGTATGGCTATGGGCAATGATTGAGATCCTCTGCGCAGCAATTCTTAAAGACATTTCGCCCGGATATAAGTCCGTCAGCAACCTTTACTCTTCAAACGTTGGATGGAGGATCGAACCAGCAGACACGTGCCGACGCCGGTATTGAGGCTGTAAACTTTCTTCATCCATATGAGTGTTGCTTTTGTATTAATGCCGTTGTAGGACTTGGATATTCAGGTATGATTGATCCCACCAGTTCTCGAATGTATTGACCCTGTCTTTGAAGTATACCGTTGGGGTTGCAACTGGTGTTCCGATTACCTTCATCTCCGTCGGCGAAAATAATCTGGACGGTGTAAACGGATTCATGTACTTCTTCATCAATGACTTTATAGCATTTATATTATTTCTCACCTCGCTCTATACGTAGGGACATCATCACCGCACTCATATCTCAGTCGGCCGGCAACCGCCCCAACGTTCTCACTACAAGCTACGGTTTCGATGAAGACGCCGTCTCTCAGCGCTTGGCCGAGTAAGCAATGAATAGTTCATATTGCTGGGCTTTCCTTCTCAAGTTGTACACAGGGAACTATGCAACTCGTACATGCAACTTGGGGCACTCGGTGCGTTAGATCGTGCGATCAGAATCTTTCAATTTATACTGTGTCCAGGTACCTCCATCCTGTTCTCGTCCGGTGACGGTAGGTCACTTAGAATTTAGAAATGACATCTGAGAGTCGAATATTTAATTTAACGACGCAGGTGGGGTTGGTGGCAGCCAGTCACAGAGCTGGTGCGTTTGCACAAATCGTTGTTCCAGTCCAGATTCACAGGTTCGAATTATAGTACAACTTTTATTCCCACCTTTCCCTCTAGCTGCCCCTTGTATGTGACAGCCCGTGCTTCTCTCCTGTGTTGTCACCGTGTTTCTTCAGTGTTACGTCTGTCGGTGGAACTAGCGGAATCATAGAGACAGCTGCATCCTTCTCTTCTGGAGGTGCGTTGGTAATTCAACTGCCTTTTGGACATTCGATTTATCTCCATGGACAAAGGATTCTCCAACTACTTCGGGATTCCAAGCTACCAAGTGCGTACGTCGCTCGGGATTGCCATAGTCTATGCTCAGCAGGTATCGCGATCAGAGTACAGCCGTTGCAGCGTACTTGAATACCCTCGGATCTACAAACAGCGGAAGATTCAATCGCAGTGGTCGTGGTTTTCCTGATTTATCTGCCCAAGCTACGAATTTCGAAATTGTATGGGGTGAGTAGCGGTCGGCAGTATCTCTGGGCACTACTCACATCCTCTCTCGCAGATGGAGAGGTTAGTTTAATTTTCCCGGCAGCAATTTATCCAATAATATCGCCAGGTGGGAACTGTCGACGGGACCAGCAGCAGTAGCCCGACTGTCGCAGCGATTATTGCGCTGTTGAACGACGAGCTGATCGCCGTAGGCCAGCCGCCACTTGGATTCCTCAATCCCCTTCTGTACAGCGCGGCTGGGACAGCTGCTCTAAATGATATCAAGACCGGTGATAACCCAGGGTGCGGCACCAAGTTCGTGACATTTTCTCCTACGAATCGCTCGGTATTGACGCTGCGGTTAGTGGATTCCCTGCGACCACTGGCTGGGATCCTCTCACCGGTCTAGGAAGCCCAGACTATGCACGCCTTCAGGAACTGACCGTGGTAACCTCGCTTCCACCTGCACGGGTAGGTTGCAACTTCACCGTAGGTTTGTGTTTCGAGCTATACGTGGTAAGGAGATCATGTTGTCTAGGAAGATCTGTCTCAAAATAACGTTTTTGCAGAGCCCCGTTATCAATACGACTGTGGGGTTCGCACTGCCCCCGGAAGGATCGGAATTTGTCAATGAAGCCATGATTTTCGGTATGTTTTCACTCTGCCACCACCTTGTTCTGGGACGTATCTTTGAAATAGGGGCAAGTTCGTATGTTCCATCTTGAACCTGCGTGCTGATCAATTCTAGTCATTTCCCTTGCCATATGGATATGCTGGAACGTTCTTGGGTATCCCAAGTGCTGATGATGCCGTACCTGCGTGAGTGTCTACACTGCCAATGGAAACGTACTCTCAATCTTTTTTATTTTCATGTTCATTTATTAGGATCAACTGGTGGTTTGAATTTCCGCCTTTTCCATTTTTCGCCGAGACGACCAGTCTGGGGTAAGCCTATCCGCTGCATCTGAATCGTGACGGAAACTGATCCCCCCTATAGGGCAAACAATACTTTATTCCCCTTGACCAACGGTCAGATCAATGCCACCTTTTCTCCCCTGGTCACGGAGAATGCTACCCATGCTCTTGTCATATTTCGGTGCCAAAACTGCGAGGTCCTAACGGACTACTTCACGAGTGCCCCAGCGGTGAAATTGACCTCGATGATCTCGCCCTCTCTGCCAGAGTTCATCAATGGCAGTATGACTCTCGCTAACCTACCTCTTGCGGGTGCGGAATCCGACGCGTTCTTGCTTAATACCACCACGGTGTGCTTCGCGAATTATTCCTCCATGTTAGCTGCTGCAGGTCTATTGTGATCGGGATCCGGTCGTTGCCGTTGAGCGGTATGTACGATGTTGTACTTGGGTGTGCGCCGAGGCGGAGACCGGCAAACATTTGTGCTTATGAATTGTTGTATGTAGTGCAAGGGGGTCCGAAGATAAGAGATTACCATATGGGGTAGGGGGGGAGGGTGTCTGGCTGACCGCCAAAAAGAAAAATTGTATGTAAAATTTTTTCGGTCCAGATATCAACCCACGTACGTCCTGGTCCTCTGGGACTCATCTGGGATACCTCTCAGGACGTACCCTAGCAATTGTCTAGCAAAATATGAGTCAACACTGCCTAGGTTGTGTGTTGTGCCAATCGCCGGCATATGGCCATCATTATTATGACATATTTATCAACTGCCCCGCTCTGCCGATTAGATGCCGAAACGGCCCTTGTGTCTCTGCCATTGTCTCCGAAAGTGCCGATCTGTGATTATCAATGATTCTACAGTACCTCAAATGATTTTAATTTGCTTGCCGCCCTGTCAACTCATATTCTAAGACCTTGGGAACATCCTGTACCAATGTCCACATATTCAAACAGTTTTATTTCTGTATGCATTTTCGGCCCACCCCTAACGAAACTTCCAACAGCATGTAAAGTTTGGTTGGATTGTTAGCTATGTATGTATTACTTACTACGGCAGACTTATTCTAAGTCAAAAATGTTTACAAAACTGTTCCTTCACATACAATATGATGAGCCAGCTGTTTATGAGACTCTGTAAATATTCTGGTGATTAACCACTCTACCACTCTCATGTAGCACCTCCCGGCGCGGAAATGTGCGAAAATGCCGTCTCCCAAAAAGGGAATTTGATGGCATCAGGTGGCTGTGAGGGGGGAGGGTGTCGCCGACCCTCTCAAAAAAAAAATTGTAGGTGATATCAATTTTTCTTATCTTTGGACCCCCTTGATGTAGTGCATGTTCATGTTCCTGCCGCCTCGTCAAATTGATGCTGTGCATGTATCATATTATACCTCATGGAAAGAAAGCTCGGGTGCCCACCAAATATTGTTGTCCTATCAGAATTGTTTAAATGGATTTCTAAGGCCTCGTGAGGAACGATTGTTGGCCGAAGAATGATGTTTATGTAAGATGGCAGTGCTGTAGCCCCTGAGTGAAAATCTTCTCTCGCTACTACATCCTGCCCATCGTACAGGCTCGGTATCCTCGCCAAAGCCTTCCGACTTCAAGTTTCTTTGCTTTTTAACTGTTTTTACTCCACCACCCGCAATAATGGCCGCTCCCCGCCTCACATTGGACCCCAATCTTGAGTCGTGTCCCGACTATGCCTCGGCCTCCTTCAAGACAATCCATGACCTCATTGTTGCGGGCTCGGCCCAGGGGACACCACTGACGGACGCCGAGGCTGCAGCGCAGCTTTCGGATGGCTGGAACACGGAGCACGACGCTCGAAAGCTGCTGTGGGATGCCCAGGTCAAAGCCGATGCAGCCCAAGCAGCGGCAGATGCTGCTGCCCTAGCGGCTCAAGCTGAAGCCGACCGTGTTGCCGCTGAGGCTGTTGCCGAAGCTGAGCGTCTCGAGGTGGAAAAAAAGAAGCCCAAACTGGGTGAGTTTGACGCCGCTTTGGTCATTCCCGATTTTCTCGGTCCTCGCGCCTCCAATTTCGCCAAAAAGAAGTTGGAGGACAAGGAATACGTGGAGTTGTGGTACTGGTCTAAGGAGGGTTGCCTCGACGCTGAATCCCTGCGGGGCGGGGTGGAAGCAGATGAGTCTTTTGGACTCTCTCAGGTCGGCTCTACGCTGTCTTTAAAGCCCCTTACAGCGTATAAGGCCTCCAAGAAAGTGGTCCGTGACGAGGAACTCTCTTGGGCGCAACTTTCCATAGCCAAAACAGGTTTCCTTGCTGCAATCGTAGCGGCAGGGTGGCCCAAAGCGCATTGCGCTGCTTTGGCCACTTTCTTCTATGCGATCGAGAACCATTCGTCGCGCATGGATCACGATGATTACGCGGACAACCTCCTGGTCATATACCAAGCCAGATCTCGTCGTTTCTGGCACGACTCGCTCACCCAAGGCAAAGGCTTCAACATAGCCCTTATAAACGACAAATTGTTGGAGCAAATTTCGAAGGAATTCCATAACAAGTTGCGTTCCTCCGAGTATCGCCTGGTGCGTTGTTCGCCCTCCAAGTTTAACCTTTGTCTGACGTTCGAACTCGCTTAAAACCCATTTCCTTGGCCTTGTTTTTTTGCGTGCTTCCCATTTTCACTTGCGAACCACGCACCATTTCATTCGCGATCCACGCACTCACTTCATTTGCGACCCACGCACACCATCATTTTGCGAATCACGCACACTATCATTTTGCGAATCACGCACACTATTATTTGCGAATCACGCACACTATCATTTGCGAACCACGCACACTCTCATTTGAACTTCACTCGCGATCCACGCACCCTTTTTTTACCACAGTTTTCCCAACTAACAGAAACCGCGAGAACTTCCGCACCTCGTGGGCGCGCTGGCTGCCAGCGCGAACCTGGGGACAGGATCAGATCAGCGTCTCCACCTGCACGCACGCCGTTGCCGGCTCAAGGTGCCGCATTTTTTCAGCAGGGCACAAGCTCGAGCGACGGTCTATCCGCTTGTGCCTATGAGTGTCCAAATGCACATTTAATCCCGCGCACATCACACAACCTAAAATTGTATTTCCGCACTAAATAAGCTCTTTTGAGTGAAATCCCGCACACAAATGAACTACTCACCTGAATTGCGCGAATTCGGCCAAACGCGCAATTGCGCAATTGCGCAATCGCACAAATCTAACTCCGCGCAAAGTCCGCGGTCATCAAACCGCGCAAAGTCAGCAAATTCAAAAACCGCGCAAAGTCGGCAGTCACCGAAACCGCGCAAAGTCAAGCATCCCAGAAAATTTACCATGTTCTGGTGAAGTTTCCTTCAACCCCCGTTCTTAGGTATTCCGTCTTGAACCCCCGATAAGATAAGTAGATAAGATAAGATAAAACTGAAAAAAAAGAGCGTCAAAAGGAGTCCATGGCACGCTATTCCAGGAGGCCAAAGACATCGGATTGAGGCTCATAAACGACCCATTGACTCAGTGAATACCCGTTTAACAGCCCAGTCATGCTCTTGGCCCACTTGATTAAAACCATCCTTCAAGACTAATTACCAGGAGGGTTCATATGGGTCGTCTAAAATATCGCAGATTTTGGCCAGAGGGATACGGTGGCAAGTAGCCACTTCACGAATATTTGTCATTCAGATTCTGATGCGTAAAAATAATCCTGCGACATGAGCTAGTCAAGGCCACAGTGGGCGAAGTGCATCGAACGAAGGTGGTTAATAGAAAGGATAGAAGATGCTGTAAGTATTTGAGTAGCCAAGAATTCAATGACTCGGCATAGCAGAGGAAATGAGGATAAGCAGATTATTTCCATGGATCATACGCAGCCTCGGGAACGCCAAATCCGCGCCTTGGACGGTGGGGAACAATAGGCTTGGTGGTCTTGGAAGGGCCCGAGGCCGCGATGCTTGCGGCAGAGGCTGTGGATGTTGAGCCAGAGGCAACGGTATGTGATGGACCTGCTGCCGAACTTGACTCGGCCGTAGATCCGGTCCCATGGCTCTGAACTGCACGGCATGAATAGACGCAATGAACTGCATGAAGTTCACCTACCATCACTAGACTTGAGCCTCTTGCGGTCTTCGTGATCCGAAATATTGGATGAAAGGGTTCCTGAGCGTTTTCGACCAAGATGAAGCTGTTCATACCCTATTTGTGCGATTGTCAGAGATTTCAATCGAACAAATATCAGTCAGGAGCCTGAGCTCACAGCCATCGTCATCCAAATCCGCACATTGGTCCGCGTCGACTTCCCATTCCTCGGGTGTCAGTGTAATCAAGTCTTCCGTCGCCTCAAACACCTCGCTGGCCGAATCCGAAGCAAAATTGAGTTCTGAGTCCTCAGGGATGAATAGATTTTGAGGTTGAACCGAGGACAAAGATGATCGAGAGCTACGACGGCTGGACGAGCGGACGACAGCGGGAACATCCGGCTCATCCTTGACATCGGCATCCGGCTCGACCTTGACCCCGGTACCCTCGGACTTCACGTTAGCGAAGCGTGCACTACGGCGGCGAGACTCTGTGTCAGCCGATGACTTCGGTTCTTGCTTGACAACAACATCATCCTCGCCTCCCGAGTAATCTGAGTCCCCGGAAACCAAGGCCTCTTCTGATTCGGGCGACTCAGAAGAGATGGAAAGGGCTTTCTGCTTGCCCTTTCCTTTCCCTTGGCCTCGAGGATGCTGGGGTTTCGATTTCTTTCCGGTGTCTGAGCCAAGTTCTTCCGACGGGAATCTTGTGCCTGCGCGAGCTTTCTCAATCGCCCCCGTCCAATCCTTGTAAACGACGGAAGGTATGGTATGAATGGTAGCTGCAGAGGTTAGAATCGGAACTATTCGATTCCATTAACACTCACCAATGCGAACCGCACACTCGCGCCATCCCCGGGCAGCCGATCCTTTCGCATCCACCAGATCATTACTAGTGAATGTGTCACGTTTCAGCGTGAAGACAGAGAAGCGGTCCTTTTTGACAAGGACCCAGTGGTATTCTTCAGAACCATATACGATGTCCAGATACTGAAACATTTCTTCGAAAAGATTGCGTAACCAATTGTCGATATCTTTCATTTTCCATGTATCACCAAATTGGAGATCTTCGCCATCGCTGTCCTGTTTTCTCAAGAGATGATATTGCAGGAACTCCTCCTTCTCCTTTCCAGAGAGTGCTTGAGTCCTCTGCAGCTGGCCACCCGCCTTCTCAATTGTGTTATGAAGAGTTCGCAGTCGCATCTTTCATGTCTACTCACGTTCAGGCCCCACACTAGGACTTCGACCTTTCCAACCTTGATCATCTTGACCTGCTTGACAGCCTGTTTTGATTTCTGAAGCGCAGCGGGTGAGCAACTTGAATTCACGAACATGGATCATGTGGGTACCTTTTTCGATGCTGATGTGGATTCTGTACTAGGTTTTGTTCGAAACCCTGCCACGGACTCGTGGCGAGCTTGATCTGAGAGAAATTTCAAGCTGAACCTGGCCAGAACATCCGCCGTGGTACTGCTGTGGAGGTTTCGACGATGGCGGCACACACATTTCGGGTTTTCGGAGGAGTCATCTGCGTCTTTTTTTGTAAAAGAGGGGCAGGGACACAGCTTCCCTGCCTTCCCCGTGCAAGGCATGAGTGATGATTCGTGTTTCTTTGTAGCGGCGAGTGAGGAGGTTGTGGATTGAGCGAAAAAATTTCTCTGTGAGAACTTTGCCACATGACAATCGGGACCTCAGAAGTTCAAATAGAACACAGAACAAGAGAGAAAGGCACGGCAAATAATTTACGGTTCAGTATCACCGTTTTCTACAGCCTGAATCTGTACCATTAGTTCTAATCCCCGCGCCCAAGCAACAGCTCTCGGCCACCAGACGACAAAGGGAAGTTCAACCTCTGAATCCTTTCGCCCGACTTTGACTACTTCAATCTCGGGGTATATTCCATCCTCCCACTCCCCCTCCGCTACCCCGAACCCCGATGGGATGATATCTTCCGCTTGGACCATTTCTAGTGCTTGATTGAATATTTCTTTACCTTCTGCCGTCAAAAATGGCGAAGTATGCTTTGGGACTTCAATGGGATCATGGCGGACATTTCGGCCTTGATCATCTGCTATCGCTGCGTCGAGGTCGTCTTGTGTATGGTTGAGAGAAAGAAGAGTGAAATTGGATAATAAATTCTTACCAAAGTTGTCGTAGCGGGCCAGAATCTCTGGATGAATATTTTCGGAGTTGTCGGTATATCTACCATATTTCAACTCGCCAATGAGGCGCTTATCCTAAAGGTTATAAATTTTGGGAACTGAATATATCCAAGATCGTACCAATGGGGTTTGATTCCGGCCTTTCCCAGAAATCGGGTGGTGGTTCCAATCATTCTGGAACTCAATGCAATCTTCATTGAGCTGGGGGAGGAATAACTTGTGGAGAAGCCACAGGTGGTGCGGATTATCTCGGTCCAATCTATGCAGCCGCTCTAGTCTCAAGAAAAAGCCACGCCACGGGCGAGCGAACTGGCTTCCCACTTCAACCCACAGCCGCTCGATCGGGGTATTATGAGTTGATCTACAACGAAATTAGCCCAGAGTTGTAATAAATTGCACAACTTACGTTCCCCAAAGAAAAGAGCCACGATTTGGTCCACGGTACTTTACCATCCAGACAGCCACCTCAATATTCTCTCCGCCACGGTCACCTCGCCCGCGCGATGGCGCACCATACTTCTTGACGGCATCAAGAAAAATATCCAGCACAGTCGAGGCCCTATTATTTGTGCTCGTTCTCAGTCCGACAACCTAAAATGGGTTGGGACTCAGTCGGATGGTAAGCATATTAACTGAAGGGTACGGTACCGTCCTATCGTAGCCGTCAATAATCCCATGGATGACAAATCCCCACTTTATCAATTTATGGTGGCCGTCCATATGCCATGTCGCATTGGGTCTCGCAGATTTGTAGTCTCGGCGTTCAATGACGTGCCGCCGAAGAACCTGGCCCAACCCGTCGACCCGATTTAATGATTTACTAACCCGTCGTTTCTGAACTTTGATGCCGTGGGTCTTGAGGAACCCAATCAAATAACGAAGCCCCGACTTCGGCTTGACTTGTTTGAAATGGCGAGTCAGAATATCCAGATCGTGGTCAGATAGATCTGAATATCGGTTATAAACATTATACATCTTGAGGTAGTTTCGAAGGGTATTGCGGTGAATCCCCAATGCATCAGCTAATATCTGGAGTGTAATTTTACGATGGCCAGAGACGGCATCTTCCAGCCAAACAGGGTCAAGAACCTTGCGCGGCCGTCCACGGCGCCCAGTTTTTTCGATATGTATAGGGACAACAGGGGTTATTTTAGCGTTCTCGCTTTCAAAGAGGGTTAGTGTGTGGACTAGTGATGCAAATATGAGCCTACACTGTATCTGCAGCTGCCGCTGCGCGGGCAAGATCAACCATCATGCACCCGAGTGATTCGGCACATTCAGTGACCCAGATGTTGTCACCAACTTCAGGCTCCAAAGCCTCTAGTATTGGGACCATCCTATTCGCTATCTGGTCGCAGTTGAAACGCAGTCTAACAGGGTCGGCTTCCTCTTGGCGAAGAAGTGTATCGGCTCGACTATAGGCTGTCGTGATGATGTTATGGGCCTGTAGAACGGTGGCTCCCCATTGGAAATCATTGGGAGTTTCTGGTAGATCCGGAAAATCAGCGGGATGCGGCATTTCAACACCTATTAGATTTCGAGTGAAGATGGTGAAAATGAAGGATATGTTTGGCCGTGACGGGACAACCAATCAAGGGACAACTTGCGCCCACGCAACGTCCCAATTAGTGTTGTTCGGGTCGGGTCGGGCTTGAAAGCCCGGGCTTGGGTCGGGTCGGAGCACTGCCACCCAGGGTCGGGTCGGGCTTGGGTCGCTGCTAAGAAAGGTGATGTCAGCATCGAATGCCTCCAAATATGAAAGATGGCTGAACCAGGCGTCAGAGGCAGATGGTACACACAATTTATGTCACCTCCCCAGCCCATACCGCACAATTTTTCTCAAGCCCGACTCAGGGTCGGGCAAAAATGGTGGGCCCGACCCGGGCCCAAGGGGTGGGTCGGGTCGGGTCGGGCTTGGGCTTGGGCTTGAGGCCCGACCCGGCACATCACTAGTCCCAATTTCCATATCCTTGCTCCTCCGGTTTCTTGCACAGCAGCTCAATCGAAATACAGCGTATACATGTCTGAGAATCCACAACAGATGAAAGCAGACACTTCAAATCCGCAGCATCACCCAGTCTTCTACCTGGGTGACGGCTCGGCCGTTTTCGAGGTCAGTTTGCTAGTTAAATTCCGTGCCATATAACCGAATTGAATGAAACAAGCTGATCACCCAACCGGGAATTCTATACCGTATTCACTCCAGTATATTGACGACACGCTCCGAGATTTTCAATTCGATGTTTTCGCTGCAGCATAGTGCTCCTGGTACACGCTTGGAAGGGGTTACAGACAATCACCCTATTCTCCTTCCCCTTCCATTGAACTGCACTGCTCTTGACTTCGATAATCTTCTGGTGTATCTTTATAAAGGTCCGAGGTACGAAACGAGCATTTATTTTGAAATCTCCCAGTTAACAACTTTTGTGTCGCAGCGAGCACCCAAAGAGCAGTGAATTCCTTATATCTGTTCTCCAACTCTCCACATTTTTTCAACTGGACGATGGGGTTGCATATGCCATAACAGAATTTGAGCGCAAGGGCAGCGCCTTTGACCCAGCATTACAGTTTCAATTGGCCCGCATGTTTCGGGTCGATGACTGGATCGAACCTGCATTCCGTGCCCTTATGGAGCTTCCCGATTCTTCTCTTGACCTTGAAAGACTCCACCAAATTGGAGAGATTGGATCTTACCATTTAATACAGACCAAGGACAAGATTCGGAAGAACCGTGCTCGTCTCGCTTTTGGCACGCCCAAACTTCGTGGTTTCACGGATTGTAACACGCCGGGTTCCTGTGAGTACAACTGGAAAGCGGAGTGGTGGGGAGGATTTGCCCGTCTAATCCACCACCCTGATTTTCCACTTGGACTCGGTGAGATCCCCAGCAAGCTAATGGAAGTCCGGAAGAACGGAATCGATGGTGTTTGCGAGGACTGTCTTCATTTGACCATTGACTCGATTTTGGCAGACGGGAAATTGAGTCGGGAGGTTCAATATATCGAAGAGGCCATCCTGGAACTGATGGAGTACCAAACGGATGAGCCAGTTCGAGCCAAGTTGAGAGAGATAGTCACCACCTGAATTGCCCGGCACATATGTATTTTCATTGTTCATTTATAATCCGAGTCCCACTGCTGATAGAGCCTCATAGATTCTCTTTTTGCCTCTAAAGGCATGATAAATCCAGGCCTCCTAGCTTTATTCCCCGCATCAGTAGTCCTCGACCTTAGTGTTGCAGGATTATTTTTACGCATCAGAATCTGAATGACAAATATTCGTGAAGTGGCTACTTGCCACCGTATCCCTCTGGCCAAAATCTGCGATATTTTAGACGACCCATATGAACCCTCCTGGTAATTAGTCTTGAAGGATGGTTTTAATCAAGTGGGCCAAGAGCATGACTGGGCTGTTAAACGGGTATTCACTGAGTCAATGGGTCGTTTATGAGCCTCAATCCGATGTCTTTGGCCTCCTGGAATAGCGTGCCATGGACTCCTTTTGACGCTCTTTTTTTTCAGTTTTATCTTATCTTATCTACTTATCTTATCGGGGGTTCAAGACGGAATACCTAAGAACGGGGGTTGAAGGAAACTTCACCAGAACATGGTAAATTTTCTGGGATGCTTGACTTTGCGCGGTTTCGGTGACTGCCGACTTTGCGCGGTTTTTGAATTTGCTGACTTTGCGCGGTTTGATGACCGCGGACTTTGCGCGGAGTTAGATTTGTGCGATTGCGCAATTGCGCAATTGCGCGTTTGGCCGAATTCGCGCAATTCAGGTGAGTAGTTCATTTGTGTGCGGGATTTCACTCAAAAGAGCTTATTTAGTGCGGAAATACAATTTTAGGTTGTGTGATGTGCGCGGGATTAAATGTGCATTTGGACACTCATATGTGCCGTCTGCCTCGGCCGTCATCGCCACAACGTCGCAGCTTGCAAATCCACAAAGCTCTGGAATGGCTCGACGCCTGCCCGGACGAAGCGCAACAGCGACAACAGGCTTGTCAACAGTCAGGGCGACGCGATTTGCCTCAACTGGCAGAGGTCTTCGTGCGACTCCAATCACTCGTCCCGCCACGAATGCTCGGGATGCGGAAGCCCGAATCATGGCGCTCAGAAGTGTCATCTCGCACAGAAGCTCTAATCCTGTTACCCCCCTCAATTGGTCCGTCTGGCGAGATCTACTCACCGAATCTGGCCTCTTGGACAAATACTACTCTCATATCCCTTCCTCTCCGCTTCGGCTTTAATATCGGTTTCAGATCCATTCATTTCACCAATACTCCACATAATAGCCCCACTTTACTCGCTCATGCGGATGAATTCGATCGCATCGTTCAACACGAACGCGATTTGGGCCGCTATATCGGCCCACTTTCCCGCGATGAGATCGAGTCTCTTGTCGGCCCATTCCAAACTTCGCCCCAATCTCTCGTTCCGAAACAGAACAAAATTCACCGTCTCCGTCTTGTCCAGAATTTTTCCTTTCCTCGAACCCCTTCCCCAACCCACTCATCTATTAATTCATCTATCGACTCCGACTTGTTCCCTTGTACTTGGGGCACATTCACTGCCTTTTCCTTGTCTGTCTCTCGTCTCCCACCCGGATCCGAGGGCGCATGCCGGGATATTCGTCGGGTTCGGTGAAGTGTGGATTGTGGTCTGGAGCACAATACCAGGTCAGGCCTGCTACGCGGATAGTGGGCAAGTACTCACGGACGGCAATCATTTCGACCACCATGAGCGTTCCCTTCTTCAAAACCACGGTCCTCTCCACTGGACGCATGACTTTGATCGGTACATCTTCAGTCATTTCTCCTGTCAGCATAGCTCCACCCGCTGCGTTGCGTCAGAACACGGAGAACGATCTGAGATATGAGGGTAACTGACGATACATTCTGATAGATTCGTGAAAGCAAGCCAAAAGGTGCGGCAGCTTGGACAGACCATCCAGTACCTGGTCGAGATCGTCATCGGGCAAGCGTTAGGGGATCATCTTCTTGATCGTTTGGATATAAATTCGACATTTTTGAGTTGTAATGATTGGACTTGACTTGTAAGTCATTTGATGGTCGAAACCTGACACATAAATTATCACCGAGCAGCCTCGTTGGATTCGCCGGTGGCAAGAGAACGAGAGCGAATTCGAATTTATCTTATACTGGTGGGAGGAGTGATGCAGGATCCCAAATGGGTAGCAAGTATAGCAATAATTCACGGGAGGACCAGCGCAAGGCAGAAATACCGAGTGGGATCCGGGGCAAGTAAGCAAGAAAACCTGTGCCACGTGGATTCCAAGTGGATTCTATATTGAACTCCGCCATCACCGTGACGACCGTGACATGCATGAAGCTTTGCCACTGTGGGGAGGAACTACACTCGGGCTGAGTGTATCAAATCACTCAACCCGATTGTATCCAATCACTCAGGCCGAGTGTATGGGTCAATCAGCCTGAGTGTAACTATACACTCAGGCCGATTGACTTTTGGCAGAAATCACACTCGGGTTGAGTGTCTGGTACACTCGACCTGAGCGCATCCAGTCAATCAGCTCGATTGTACCTTTCAATCAGGTCGATTGTATTTTCACTCAAGTTGAGGGTTTAAAATAAATATATTATTGGTACAAAATACACGACTTGGTATCTGGCCAAGACCGCCACCGCACACTGTGATCAAGTTCCCCGAATTGAGGTAGGAATCACGAAGAAGATACCAATCACTCACCGCACACATTAAATATTAGATTCTGTAGACATGACAAAGTGGGTCGAGTAGAACATAGATGTACCGTGCCTGAAAAAATGCAAGCTCGTCCGGGAAGAACCCGAAATTGTGTTCGAACAAAGAAAATCAAGATGAGACCATGCGGCTGACATCAAGAGACGTACTCGCAATATTTGACGGCTCTGAAAGAGGAGTTGAGTCTTGGCACGTATTATCAAAGTATTCGCGAAGTCGATCCGGATGAAGTCAGAGATATGTGAAGACTCGGTCAGCCTTTAGAAAATAATATAGAAGGGGTGGACAGCTTACCGCAATCGCTTCGAGATTGGCCACCAGGAATGGGATGCGCCGCGAGCCATTCCTTTACATTCCTAAAGGGTATGTCAGTATCGGCTCAGCAGGGTGATACGAGGAAGAGAACCAGAAGATAGGATCCTCTGACCAACTCCCTGTCCTCGGTAGAATTCGAAAAGAGTCTACACGACTTTTCAGAAGCGGATCACGGCGCGTAAGTGGGTGAAAAGAAACGAAAGATGCTGAAAGAATAAGCAGTAGCAGCAACGCACCTCCTCCGTAAGCGTGTACGTACCCCCCGACGTCGCCCTCCGCTCGACGCCTTTCATCAGCCATTCCCGGCGCCCGAGTAGTCGTCGTCGTCGGCGCCGTACGCGAACACATTGGTACGCCCGCCGGGAGCGGCCTGTACTTAATCCCGGATAATTTCCACCCAACACGGTTGCGCGCACCTCGAGGTGTTTCAGCTATGGGAGAATGCGAGAACAGACTGACTACACGTACTTGTTTAATTCACTGCCCCCGCGCCTTGCTGGTGAACGCAGCAGTCTCCGAATTGCTGGAAGACGACCTCGAGGCAACGACGTTGTAGCTCAACTGCACGAGTTCTGTTAGATCCAACCAGACCCGACGCAAATGGACTGACCACTATGCACCGAGGCCATGGTTCGTCAGTTCGTCGACAGGTCCGTCTGCCTGTGCACGCTCTCCACCTCGCTCGGAGCTCCCGGATCTCTTCGCCTTGCGAAGGTCACCAATAAGTAGCGCAAGCCACCGCGCAGGCGAAGCATACATCGTCGCGACACACTCGCCGATGATCTCGACCGCCCGGAGAAGATTCATTCAGAGATGAACGCCAGAGGCGCATATGAGCATCCAAATGAAAGGTCTGGAGAGCGAGAAAACATACATGTTGACGTTGGAGGTTTCGCGAGGACACTGATGCAGCTCGACAGAAATCCCGCGTGTACTCTTGGTCGATCACGACGACGTTGAGCAGCCCGCACCCACGCCCGGTCTGCACAAGCGGGGGGTTCAGCGCGCGGATAGCATCGTGGAACACCTCGGCGAGCGTGGCCGCGCACGCAGTGAGCTGCTCGTCGACCGGCACGTGGAGCGTAATCGAGCCAACGGCGCAGTTTGTGAGAACATCAATGAGAGTACGGTTCAGCAGGAAGTGCGTAATACGGACCTAATGATGTCGCGGGTCCTCCCGCGGAAGTCGCCCTCCGCACCTATCACGGCGTCCTCGCCCTCCGGTAGGATCACCGTCACGTACACCCACTTACGCTCGATTCCTCGGGCGTATACCCTACGGCTCGTAGTACACATGCCGAGGTGGACGCATACAGTCCGCGCAGTCGAGCCGGAGGATTTGGAAGGTGCGACATCAGTAAGATACTCCCCAAGACTCGGTGCACATACCTGATTAGAGTTCTTTCCGCGAGAGGGTGCTGCATTTGAGGGGAAAGATGCACCGTTGGAGTAACACGAGGTCCTTGTGCAACAGCAGTGTGGGAGTAGCGCAGCGAAGATTATGCGCAAGTCATCTCAGCCGAAAAGGTGGTACCCCTTCAACCCGAGCATCTAGAGAGGGTATATAGAGACATGAGTCCCGGAAACAAATGGTCAAGAGACCCCACCCGCTGTTTTCCTGACCCGCCGACCGGTGTCCCGTGTGTGAGTCAAATCTCGGCCAGCGGGAAGGAAAAAAGGTTTGTATGGGGTATATAGGATGACTTACAGTACATTGGGGTCCACTAGGAAGGATCCTTGGCCCGCAGAGAAGGACCACACGTCCTTGTTGGTGAACTGGCGGAGTATTCAATTTTCACGCGTTGATTCGTCGAATGGGACTCAAATTGGTCAAAAAAAGTCGTAGGAGCCTTTGAAAAGAGTCTAGTAATCGTTTGAAGACTGAAAGAGAGAGTATTTTGGCGGGAGGAAGGACCCAGAGCGCGAAGATGAGGGGAGAAGCCGAGAGCGAGCGACCACGTGACCCATTCCCACGGCGCGTCAAGTCGCGATGTGCGCACAAAGTCGACCGCGTGCTTGCAACCCGCCCTCAAGTGTACAACGGCATTGTAGATAGAGTTAAAAATGTCCATTGTACCAGAAATAATTGCTCAGACCCTTGAAGAATGCAAAAGAATCGTGCAGAAACACAAGAAAATTTCAATCCGACCCAAATCCGACCCGACCTCGGACCTCTTTTTTGACTTTGAGCGTGTTCCGTGTACGCCAGCCGCTGGCACACCAGCATATTTTTGACAGCTCCTTTGCGCACTTCCAGTCATCGCTCAGGTGAGGAGAAACACACATGGCAACACGAATTTACCTTCACCTTTGCCACAGGTTGATCGATTGATTCTTCAATTTTTTCACTTGGGCGCGGGTTAGTAAACTCGTTAGATTCAAAAAGTTAATTTCTGGGATCTAAAGTGCTTCTGAGAAATTATCAAGAGCAATTGTCCTCTTCGACTTGGTTTAGGCCGTTAGGAGTTTTATAGCAGTTTAAGCTTTGGTTTATATCAAAAAAAAGCATCTCACTGACCGAGCTATATACTGCGCGCGGCTCGCTCGGGGAGCACTGGATTGATCAGTCATCCCTAAAAATAGGTAAGGATTAATGGCACGCGCCTTGGTGAGCGGGGAGGAAGAGTACAAACAAGTGGGGCTTACGAGAACGAGAATACATTTGCTAGTCCTTTCATCGCTTTGTACTGATATTCTGGGCTGCTTTCATCATAGTCAACTGGTTGAATATTGTAGCTTACGACGCGTAGAGCCCCATTATGCCGAGCCAGGACGATCGTCTCAGTCTGGACATCACATATCTGTTCGGTGCTGATCCGTTTCTCCACTTCTTGGAGAATGGCCAACTTTTACTGGACAATCTCGATCTGGACCGTCTCACACGTTGTTCCTGGAACCGTCGAAGTTATCCTGGCTGTTGAGGTTATCGAAGCCTTGGAGTGCAGAGACGTTGTTCCTGTTGTTGAAAGAAACATACTCGTTGCCGCGTGCTTGCAACAAAGATACGGGCATCGCGCAGCCTCAATGCTTGCTCGATCCGGTAGGACGAACGTTTCCCCATGACCTCCGAGGTCGAGGACAGAAGAGAGAGACAAACGGGGGATGAGGCAAACATGGTTCAAAGATATCCTATGTAAGTGAAGCCGACTTGGGCAAGATGAATGAAGGGAAGAAGGATGCTAAAGAACCTGGCCAGACGTGAAAACCGGAGTGAAAGGTGGAACAAAGTTCCCTTTCATCGCTTTGAGGTTGGCACAGTGTAGATCCTTAGCTAGCACAGGATCATCCCCGCTGTCGGGTTGGAGGACGCCGCCGAAGTAATTGCTCGCGTCACCCACGTAGATGGCTTTGTTTCTGTCTTCTGCGACCAACAGGACGGCGGTAAGCGGTGCCAAGTCAAATGCAATGAAATCTTTGAGGTTGGTGAACTAGAATTCCCGTCTAATGGTCCACTTTCTCGGTATGCGCCATCGCGATCCTAAAAATCCTCGAACCCCTCCGCGGGTCAAGAACGATTTTAGTCGGAAACGCAGGGACGGTACTAATGGAAGCGGTAGTAGCTGAGGCGTTATTGGAAAAGAGACCAACATACATCGAGCCTTCTAGATTTCCGGCCGCATCTTCAGAGACAGACATCTCGTAGTCCCAGTCAGACTCGACAGAAGCGGGCAGTCTCAAATGAGCAACTGATGAGTCGAAATCATCTCTGAGTTGACGGAAAGGCAGTGGTGTGCCCTCGTCGTCCATATCGACCTCACAATTTGGTTGTGGTGGAGGGGAGACAGGTCTGATGGACTCGCGCGACACGCGCAGGTAATGGTCTCGCCGTGTACGCGCACTTAGCTTTCCACAGGTGGATTTACATATTTTGTAGTTTGCTGGTTCTTTTGTTCTTCTGCCCATTGAGATGACGAAAGAATCGGCAAGAAGGAGAGAGGCAAGCGGAGAGGACGATTCAAAAAAGGTCGAAACGGGACTCGAGAGTCGAGACTCAGAAGGGGCGTGGGAGGCGCGAGGTGAATTTGCGGGAGTACTGTATTGACGATGAGAACGTGTTCCGACTGGTGATCGTTGTGCGAGACTGTATGCGTCGGGTATGCGAGTGTGAGGCAAGCGAGCGGAAGAAATTTTTTTGATCCGCGGGGCATGGGCCTCGGAACCAAATAAACATGGTTATTTTGATGTTTGATGTGACAAATCAATGCCGGAGGCTCGCGGAGGGTCTCATATAAGATAATCAAAAATCACTCAGAACAAGTGTTTCTTACTCGAGTGTATTCCTCTCACTCGGCCTGAGTGTGTCGAAAAACACTCATGTCCGACACACTCGGGCCGAGTGTCAAAATAGTGATCGGAGTGATGTGTCAATCATCCTGAGTGTAATCACTTCCCACGGTGTTGCACCTCCGCAATCTTGCGCGGCTCCCTCTATCCGTCCGAGTACGCCTGAAATCCGTCCTATCCTTTTTCCGTGGGATCTGATAGCCATTTAAGAGGATAGCAACCGATGCCACCCAGGGATCCCTCGAGGCTCTTCGAAATTTGCGCGGACTGATGCGTAATGGGTCCATTTCCCGTTCACAGCAGCAATGGTTCCTTCCGGTCTTCTATGCGGTTCTGAACCCACAATATACACCCGAACTCGACCGGATCCCGTCCGGCCCTACGCTTCAGCGCATTGTATATGCACTAGAGTGCCTGTACGTGCTGCGGCACGATATCCCCCCCGCGGCATTTGCAGACCTATGGCCGCGGCTGTGGGGCTCCATCTCGCTATTTGAAGCCGACATCCCAGACCTACGGCTCTTCGGAGGCGACGCCATCACGGTAATCTTTTGGGAGATTGTACAAAGTTTCCACACCGGCGAAGCCGCTCAGCTGATAGAGACGACCCCCGGAGTTTGTAAGCTGGCCGCACGCGCCTGGAGGACGACTCTCGAGCGCGAAGACCTCTTTCATGACATGGGGTTCAAGACTGTCTGTCGCTTTCTCGACACCGCTGCCATTGTGATCGAGGAGTTTATTGCAGGGGCTGGGAGCCCGACTGCTTTGGCGTTGCTCGTAATCCAGCACTTCAAGGTCGTCTTGGTTGATCCCCTGGAACATGGGTGGCCCCTTTGCGCGGCCATTTCGTTCCTGGTTAAAACGGGGAATCTTCACACCCCTTTTCGACAAGCACTATTGGCCAATGGCATCGTGCGCGTCCTCACACATGCGGTATGCGCTCTCGCCAGCAGTGTCGACCCTTTCGTAGCTGTTAATAGGGCAGACGTCCTTACAACGTGCCTTGAGCTGGCGATACACTTATTCATGGGCCCACCTACCCGCTGGCTAGTTCAAGCGCTGAAAGCAGGCCTTCTGGATGGCCTCGTCGACATTTCCCGATTATACGGCAATGAACCGGCCATAACGCCTCTCAAACTAATCATCGAGCATGCTCTCCCGGCCCATCTGGCCTATTACTCCGTGATTTCTGAGGTCGAGCGAGCCTTCCCCGACCGAGGGCTAGAGCTACCGGATTTCACGGAGTCCGAAACGTTCGCCAACTGGGAGCCGACTTTGGAACTGATGAGAAAGCGGATCGACATGATTATCTACTACGATAACGACCACAAGTCTCTCGTAGCCTGTGATAACGGACCGGCAAGTGACATCCACAAGGGCTCGTGCATTGAATCAACTAACGATCTTCAATGCAGTGCGGCGATATCCAGCCTAAATCTGATTTTCGGCGCTGTTCGGGCTGTCACAGCGCATATTACTGCTCGTCCGCATGCCAGAACCTAGATTGGCGTGAAGGGGGGCACCGACGGGATTGTAAACGTCTTCGTACCCTTCGTATGTTCTTCCGATATATTTTCCCCCTCGCGCCATGTAATTCACGCACTTCATTACCCACAGGGAACAGCGAGCCTCTGAGCGCACGCGACCTCTCCTTCCTTCATTACTTCTTCCATTTCGAGTACAGATGCCACAAATGCGAGATCCTGACACACCAGGTGATCCATGTGCAGAGCCTCCCGATTCACTCGCGCCCCGAGTTCTACACCGTATTCTGGTACAGGCGCGGCCAACTCGAGCTGAGTGTCCTGCCTGTGGGCGAGTACCCCGCGGGCTACGACTGGGGCGTCGACTGGGAGTATCACCGGCGGAGGATGGTGCGGAGCGAAGGGAAGATGGAGCTACATCTCATGGTCACGTCAGACGATGAGAGGGCATGCGCGCGCATGCTCCCGAGACGTGCGCGCTCCGCCTACCTCGATGCTGGTGTGCGCCGGATTGCAAACGCAGAGCCCAGAGTCCCTAGGGACGAAATGCGGATAGACGCTGATGCGATTAAGGGATTGTTGGATGAAGACGACGGGGGGATTCATTAGCTGGCTGGAAGTGTTCTCAGATTTCTCCAAGCACTTCCGTGATCGTTATGAAAACCCGGAAATCATTGATACAATGAACACCGACCTCCTATGAAAATTTGAGAATAAAATGCGCATTTTGTATTCGAGGCTTGCTTGGTGCGTCCTATCTTTTCTCATGTTCCTATTCTGACCTGATGTTCTTCGAGTTTGTAATATTATTTTATTTCACGAGCTTGGACTTGTATTCGAGCTTCCTTGGTGAGTCCTCACCTCTCTTATCTTTCTCATTTCAACTGACTCCCTTCTTCTTGCGTTAAGAGTCTAATAAAAGTTATTTGCACGACCTAGGCCTTCCTTAAGAGTTTCGCATTCCCTTCAAAACATGTAAATTATTCATGGGACTTGCATTCGAGATTTAATTGGTGCGTCTTCCCTTGTCTTATCTTCTGCTTTGAACTGATGTTCTTGCGTTGCAGAGTTTGTAATATTTGACGAGATTGGACATCTTAATAGGCGAGTCCTCCCCTTTCTTATCTTTACAATTTAACTGACTCTCTTCTTGCGTTGCAGAGTCTAATATAATTTATTTGCATGCCGTGAGCGTGACTTTAATTCTGGCTTGATTCCTCGGGTAAAGTCCCATTTCGGTTTCTGACCCTTGTATTCAATCTGGAGCACATTACTGGCCTTCCCTAAGATGTGTTTGACTAGCTCGAATTCAAAATTGTTCCCTGTCTTGTGGCTCACAAGGTATGGCTCTACTCTCATTGTGCTACTTCAACATGACTGACTTGAGTCCTCATCTAACAGTAACTTGGGCAGAGGCGGGTCTATTAGTACTATATACCCTCGACTTCACTACATCCTCGTATGCACAGATCCCCGTGTCTTACTAAATCGATGTCGGGACTATGGTGACGATATGGTCAACTTGGCTGTGTTGTGACTCACGAGGTATGCTCATACTTTATTCGCGTTACTAGCAGCTTGACTGACTCCAGCTTCATTTGAGACTATTGACTCCACGAGGTACATGTGTTCTTACCCTATTCGGGCTACATCATGTGCTGACTCGAATTTCATCTAGCATTTAATTTGACCGTCGTTCACTGTCAAGATATGTTCAAGTTGAAAATATGCAATGTTCATCAGGTATATCTCTTTGCATAGTATATCCTCGACGGCAACCCTCCCGAAGTCTTGACAGCCTGGATTTGACGCGGAGACTATCCTCAACGCATTGCTGGTTAATCTTTGGGACAAGGTATGTCGACTACGTACTAATTACAACCTCTTGTTAGTATAACTTCGCCTTCAACTGGCCCTCATAGATTTTCGTGCTCCGAAGCGGCCTTGGAGTACGCTGCAAGATCAGCGTCTCCGCGAGGGTATCCTCGTACTCTATTGCTCCTTCATCATGTACTAACTTGAGTCCGCAAGTCTTCCTCTAGCAGTAACTGGACCGTCATTCACTATCTAGTATCAACATGGTTTCAAGTTAAAATGTACAACGTTCATCAGGTATGTCCCTTTGTACCGTATAACCTCGACTCCAACCTTCCCTGGTTCATACAGACTTCATTGGACGCCGAGACTATCTTCAACTTGGACCAAAGCGGGGAATGGTACAATTTTTCGAGAAATAAATTCCAGGTATGTCCACTACACTACCTCTTCTATCACTGGCTCACAACCCGCGTCCAGATACATCGTGGACTTGATCTCTTCATGCTAACCTGCGGAATGACCATTACTACCATTACAACCTCGACCTCACTCCTCCCTTTATCTCAGATTCTCATGGTCTTCTCCTGGGTCTCTGCCTCTTGAAGCGGCATCATCGTCGACTCGGACCGGTGCGAAACTAGGTAGTGTATCAACCCCCGTTCTATCTATTCGATATCCTGTTATTGACCGACTTGGTGCAGGCAGCGTTGGTTTGGAGCCTCGCAGATTCTCCGCTACCTCGTGGTTGAAACGGTGTGCTAAGTTTTGACCCTTGACTTGCCGTTTGAATTCACACTTGCTAACTCACGATGCATAGATTTGAAGTCAGTCAGCTGTCATGTTTGGCTCGGATTCTGCTGGATTCATTCGAACTCGCAGGTAAGTACTCCCTCGAGCTTATTGTTCAAGTGTCGTGTACTGACCTGCGGATTACTTGCAGATACAATTCGACTTGACTCGGACTCGGACTCGAGAGTCAGCATTCTACATATTGATCTCGGACTTACAGCCTTGGACTATTTAACGTTTCCAGAGTCTGGCCATGGTACGTTTGTCTGTTACATTTATATTCATCTTCTTCGAGACCTTTGCTTCGATACATGCCTACTCACCTGTCCTTGCTTTTCTTGACTGACCACTCCCAACAGTTCGCATGTTCTGTTCCTTCGGTTGCCCAGTTGGTATGTGGCCCACTTTCCATCGAAGTTGATTTATCTCTGGAGTCTTTTCGGCCCAGGTTCACAAACATGCGGTTCATTCACGCAGTGTTAAATCGTTCGCTGCATTTTTTTAACTTGAGACCACATATGTACTGTAGGATGTTACTTACGCAGACTTCGGCATGTGGGCGCACGGTAAGTCTGTAACTGTTCTAACTAGCCCCGGAGTTCCCGTCGGCACGTTTTAATAATAGGCAGGAGGGATGGTTATCCAAGATCCGCCGGAACGACAACCTCGGGTCACCGAACGAAAATTGTACACGAACGAGTGCTGGCAGTTGGAGCGTATCCGGAGTTCTCCGCGACGAGAAGTAAGTTGGCCCATGAAATGCTCTACCATGTATTAATAGGTTTGGACGATTCTGATAGGACGACAATATTTGATGGGCACTCGAGCTTTCTTTCCATGAGGTATGGACACCATCAATTTGACGAGGCGGTAGTAATATGAGCATGCACTGCATAGGACAATTCATAAGCACAAGATCATCCTTATTCTCAATACGCGGTGGTAGTCTTAACACCATCTTGGTACGCGATCCACGACGGGCGCGCAACGAGCTCCTTGTACCATCTACGACACGCTCGCCGGTCATTATAGATTTCTCATGGAGAATTCCGACACCTACCGGGCCACATTGGGTTTCCTGGTCATGAGGTCGCTCCCGCCGAGCGCCACGTACGGGGCGTACGGGAGGTGGAAGAGGTCGACCAGGGTGAGTGTCTGTCACGCGCATCTGAGCCTCGAGCCTTGCAGCACATAAAGGATGTACGTACATCGCCTGCGACGTAGCGCTGCTTTGCCAGGATCCTATCGTACCCATCGAGGTTCTTGTCGAGCGCCGCGAGCTCCTTTTCCACCACCGCAGCATCCGCGGGGACTCCGCGTTTCCTGTGCAGTCGGTCAGTCGGTCATTATGTGACGACGACAACGATCGCAATTGGCGCAGTGCGATTAGGACAACGCAACGCACGCTTTCATGACGGTCTCGAGCCCGAGCTTGCTCGCGCTGGGGTCAAAGTTCGTGAGCTCCGCAGATGCGGCCTGCTCGAAGAGCGCGTGCGCCTTGGGATCGCTCCGGATCAGGCCCGAGGCGGGGTGCTTGGCCGCGATGTACCGGCAGATCGCGCGCGTCTCGTACAAGATGAAGCCGTCGTCGTCCTACATGTATCGGAAATAAGTCAGGAAAGGAACCGGGAGCGAATACGGGGAGGACGAGACTTACGATGTACGGAATCTGACCAAAGGGCTGATTCTCTAGGTAGGCGGCGCTCTTGTGCTCGCCGTTGGCCACGTCGACCACGATGAGCTCGAAGGGGACCTTGAGCTCGTACAGGGTGGTCGCGACGCGGCGCGTGCAGGTCGACTGTGGATGGCCGTACAGTTTCAGGATGGCCATTTATTTCGTTGGGAGTTGTGGTGGGAATTGGGTAGGAATGTTGTTGATCCAAGGATCGAAGGCCTCTGCTCTTATAGTTGAACTTTGTGATTACGACGCGAGCATGACCTGAGGTTCGACTTTGGCTTACTAAGTTCTTCCCCTTACTAATTCTCTAGTCTGCAGCACTCATTGGAATGATTTTTTTTTTCAATCATACGTAGAGCAAGCAACCTCGGATCACCGCATGTAATGCGCTCCCCAGGCATTTTATTTATTCTTGGGATGCCATGCATGGTGACCGATATTCAAATCGCCATTGTAAAACTTTTCCGACCCCGTCAGCACGATGTGGAACTCCCGGCATCGGCGGCGTCGCGATGCCGCACACTGACTGCCCAATTACATCCATTACACATAGGTCTGACTCTACACCAATCTCATTTAAAACTCGTACCACGTATGTTGTAAATACCATACCCCACTCATTTCTATGCCAACTTACTTCTCATCGCGGAGGACTCTGGATTCACTCCAGCGTTTAGCACTGGTTCGTGTACAAATTTCGGAGACCCGAGGTTGTCGTTCCGGATCTTCCTATCCTTTATTAAAACTTGCCGCCGGGAATTCCGGTGCCAATTAAAACAGTACAGTGCGTCTATATGTCGAGGTCTGTGTACCCTGGTGCGTAGTGTCTCATAAACAAACACTTCAATAGATAATCACTCGTACCTCGCATGTTGTAAGTACCATACCCCACTCATTTTCATGGGCCAACTTACTTCTCGTCGCTCCAGCGTTCAGCACTGGTTCGTGTATAAATTTCGGAGACCCGAGGTTGTCATTCCGGCAAATCTTCGATAACCATCCCTCCTGCCTATTATTAAAACTTGCCGGCGGGAATTCCGGGGCCAATTAGAACAGTTACAGTGCGCCCATATGCCGCCGAAGTCTGCATATATGTAGTCTCAAGTTAAAAATAGTAGATGCTACAAAAAAAGAAAATTCTAGTACTCGTACCTCGGATGTTGTGAGTACCGGACTCTACTCTACTCTAATCCAGGCCCCAGGGTTCACTTGGGGTCCACGCACTTCCCGCCCCGGAGAATCATCTCCGTGAGTCAACTGCAGAGGTGCTCCAATGCCAAGTGGTGTACAAATTAAGTTTCGGAGACTTGAACCCGCCTATTCCGGATTCGATATATCTGTTTGGTCTCCCGTATGAATTAAGAAACGATTATGTCTGGGATGAACTTGAAGCGAGAAAATGGAACCATTCGGCTTGCTGTTGGGTATGATGGTATCATCGGATCATTCGGCGCGTAATCGGGTGACTCACTCTGCTTTGCACCAGCACTCATGCCCTTTTTTTTTTCAATTTGCCCAGTGCTGCCTGGGCTTCATTCCGCCCCGCTCTCCGGCTCTGCGTCTCCGAGATATATAGATTATTGTTTGCGTCCCCCATGCTCTCGCCTCGCGAGATCTCCTCCGCTCTTTACGACGACTTCGTTCTTTACACCAAGTACGCATCGGCCGCGTACAGTTCTTTTGCCCAAGCCCCGTTGGCAGCACGCTCGTTTGCTCTGTCTGTCCGCCTTTCTTTCTTCTCTGCGCACAGCTGAGCTCACCGCACCACACGCCTAGTTTCCACTTGGAAGCACCCAGGGGTTCATCCCGCGCGATTACAACCGCGAGGAAATCGTCGTCGTGTTCCGCGGTACTTTCAGCTTGAAAGACGCCGTGATCGGTACGTCTATGTCTATGTCTACTTCCTTCCTTCCTTTCATTAAATCCAAACCCAAACTCGCGCCCACGCCGACAGACGCCCTCGTCCTCCTCGCCCCGTTCGTCTCCCTCGGCATCACCTCTCTATCGTCAAGGCGGAACGCATCAACTACCCGACGTACCGCATTGTTATTACAGGTATCCATCCACCTCCCCTCCTCTCGCGCGCTCCGGATCCGAACTCAGTGCATGCCCTCACCGGCCACAGCTTAGGCGGTGCCATCGCGTCCCTCGCCGCGCCCTCGCTCAAAATCGCACTCCCCGAGGTGCCGATCAAGCTCTACACATTGGGTACCGCAGTGTTCATGCGCTCTCTTTCACACCCATGCTGAGCAGACCACACACCATGTGGGCGACGCCAAATTCGCACGTTTCGCGGAAGACACGATCGGCGGCGAGAATATCTTCCGGAATGCATCGTCGACTTTGACTTATCGAACTCACGTTCTAATCTTTCCTCCGCCGGCGCAGCGGTGCACACCTTCGGCAAGTCGCGCTCTTCTCCTCGTCATCGTCCGTGTGTGTCCCTGACCGCCTGTCGATTTGCGCTACTTTAGACGGCGTCCCGACGATGGTGCCTCGTATCTGGAAATACGAGCACTTGTGCGTTTCCGTCCTTAACCTCACGCGTTCATCCTCTTCTACCATCAATTGACAACTTGAATAAAAATGAGTGCAACGGAGTACTGGTAATTCCAATGATAGACGGGGGAATTTTGCGCTCGTGAAATAGACCTGAAATTAGAGATCAGACAACGCAAGGAAAGGAAATGGGATGGGACGTGCAGTACCGGGGATTGCCGTGCCTCGAGGCTCGCAAGCTGGAAGAAGGCGCGGGGACCTGTAGCCTAGTTACGAGGCTGCACGACTACGTAAAACAATGGCGGACGCCACCCACCTGTGTACCGGGAAACCCGCGGCGTTGGAAACGGTCACGTGATCACGTGACCTCGCGCAGCGTTGGAAGCAAATGTATTGCAGACGCGATGGAAACGGGTTATGGGCATGGGTCGATGCGGAAACGGATAGCCCGTAACTATGAGAATAGATGCTATGCACACCACAGCCTTCAAAACCAAGGCAATACCAGGGAAATGCACTGGTTCAATGTAATAACCTAGGAGATCCCCAAGGCAGCAAGGATACGGGCTCATCCCGGGGCAGTACCTTAGGGACGGGGAGTGTCAGGCCCACAGTTTGCAGTTGTGGTATTTTATTTGGTAGCTACAAACAGTAGGGGTATAAAAGGACCACAAAATGTGCTAGGTAGAACAACAATTCTACGCCCAGGTTTTACCACCTGTGTCTTTTGACTCGCTCTCTATTGGAACACTACGATTTACGGGAACACTACGATTTTACGGGAACACTACGGATTACTGGAACATTAACGGAACGGAACGGATTTACGGGAACGACTACGAGTTATTGCGATTTTTTTAGGTTTCAAGCTACGCGACACACACACTTTCTTATTTACCTATTCCAAATTCGCATTCGTGGTTTCCTGCCACGCGAACCCCCGAACACAACACAAAGACTT
Source organism: Mycena galericulata (assembly GCA_029289565.1). NCBI lineage: Eukaryota > Fungi > Basidiomycota > Agaricomycetes > Agaricales > Mycenaceae > Mycena > Mycena galericulata. The sequence continues at coordinate 121,998 of JARKIA010000046.1, forward strand.
TGATTTTGGTTTAATTAGGTCGAAGCCTTTATTTCAAGGTTTTCACCTACCGAGCCGATTCCAATCCTTTCATCTGGAGCCCACCGCGAGGGGGTTCATTTGGAATACGATTTGATTGTGCTGGTCACAATCTTCATACAGCAACACACCTAGCTTAAACCCACAATTTCTGCTGGCAGAAATTCGGCGCGAGCACTTACTGAACAAGGACGAGAAGAAGTCAGACGACGGACACGCGCACGCTTCACAGCGTACGCAGCGAGAAGAAGAACGGAGCACGATAATCTAGGCATCGCAGGCGACGCCAGGGCTATCAATAGCAAGGACGAGCAATCAAGTGACGAGTTACCTTACGGAAACAAGTCACTCTTCGACGTTGAACCCGACTTTGACGAAGAAGATTCATTGGATCTAGATTTTATTCTCAGACCCATTTCACCCGACGCACCTGACACCTCTACAATGGCGGGAGTCAATGCACAAGCACCGGCTGGTACCGGTGTCGCGAGTTTCAAGGTCCCACGGCCTTGGGAGTCGAATGTACCAAAGTTTACGACGGAGGATAAGGAGGACTTGCAGGATTTTATGGAGCAGGTTGATGATATTATTGGGCTGGGGCAGATTACCGATGACGATGAGAAGAAGAGGCTGCTCACCAGTTATCTACCCGCCAAGAAGCGCGAGATCATCAGGGAAACCCCCCCCAGAAATTTTCTGCAACTTTGCCAGAAAATGCCTCAAAATATCTATAGTTCCTTCAATTGAGAAAATGTTGTGGACATTTGTTTCCCCAAAAAAATTTCCGAAATTTTCGAGAAATTTTCGTGATTTTTTGCTGAAAATTTGTCGAAGTTTTCATTGGTTTTCAGGTAATTTGTGCAGGGATTTCATTCAAATTTCTTATTTGGACACTCATATCATTGGGGGGGTGGGCACGAATCAGATTGTATTTCAGTAGTCTAGGGACAGGAGAAACATAATGTAGGTAATTAATTTTACTACGTTCTAAACCACTGGCTATTGACACTGTACTGTACAGACTCTGTCGGAAATCAGCCTAATGATTACTGAAACACATGTGAGCCAGAACTTGAAGTTAAAAACATGGTGGATCGCACGTACCTTCAGGACTTTGGTGGCTGTGCCCACAGCCACTACTTGGCAAGCAACGCATGTGAACACTGTGTATGACATTTGGTTAGAAAGACAATTAGTAAAGAAAAGGAGACAGACCAATCTCAAGCATGGTAGCAACAATATTCTAGGGTTAACCAATCATATCCCTTGAAATCAGAGCTAGTTGGAGTCAGGAGCAAAAGCATACCTGAAAGACCCACACTCCAGCTTAGGTGGCCCACCAAAAGGACCAGAGACATGTAGATGAGCTGCTAGAGGGCATGGGGAATTGAGAAGGACACGGGAGGGGGAGGCAAGTGGGAGGAAAGGAAGAGAAATTGTTACGAAACAATCAAAATCCACCATCTTTTATATGACACGGACATGACAGCTGACGTGTGAGGATTTGTGCATGACAACTGCCCTTTGAATTGATGGATTCACATGGGTGTCACTTTAGGGCCGCACGCACCTAGTCGTTTGCTGGATCTTTCCAGTTGCGGCCAGGCCCATCCCATCATTCTGTAAATGTCTGCTGAGGCTGGGATCAAGTGTTTACAATGAAAAGTTGATGAATTCCATCAGTCTAACTGCTATGCTGCTCTCACAGAAGAAGGGTGTATCTTCAAAAAGTGTAGTAGTACTACTTCACTACTGGGTTAATGAGATCATTAAAATTGCAGGAAAAAGTTCAAGGTAATATGTTAAATTTTATATAGGATAAGAAAAATGTGCAAACTTTTGGTCATTTGTACAGATTTTGATGAAAATTGCTAAAAATTTCAAAATTTCAAACCACCAAAGAAATTTTGCGAACAAATTCCAAAAAATTTCTGGGGAGGTTTTTCCTGATGATATGGCACGCGTTGACAGAGTATGTGGCTGGGACGTCGTACGCAGATTTCAAGAAGGCTGTCTTGAAGGCCTACCCAGAGATGCAAGAGGACCTGGATGGGACCCTTGAAGAACTGGAGACCCTTTGCGCGGAAAATAAAAATATTCGGCGCGCAGAGGAAGGCCGCCTCAAACGTTTTGGGATGAGGTTTAGGGCACTGGTAAAGAAGCTCAGTAAAGCGCCCGCAATTATCTTGAATAAAGAGGCATGCCGACGCTACCTTGATGCACTCGAGCGTGGATTCGCAGAGACTTTAAGGATGGCCATCAACACTCGAAATTTGATCAAGGAGGATTTATTGCAGGCAGGAGGAAACGCACTTCCAGCAGCCGCGCCGAACGCAGTGGATCATCGCAAGGAGGACCCCATTTTGCTAGAAGAGCTGATAAAAATGGCGAAGCGATTAGCAAATAAAGGCAGTACTGAGACGACGTGGGGAGAGGAAGACGGACCCGACTATAAACGGTCGGACCGGTTCCCGACTGTCAAGATTGAGCGCAGGGATGCACGGCTTGAAGAGCTCGGTGGGGAGCTTTCGGGCTTGCGCGATGCGCTAGTTGTTGCACAGAAGCAGTCAAAGGCTGCACACGAGGAATTACTGAAGGCATTTCAAAATGCACGGAGTTCAGGACCTGTTCAACAGGATAATGAGCAGCGAGACTCGGGAGCGAGAAATGCGCCTCAAGGAACTTACGGAGCTGATAGGCAGTTCAACCGCGGATACGGTGGACAGACCCAGCGAAGTGGGTGCTACTACTGTGATGGGCAAGATCATTATTCCAAGGAATGCACGGTGAAGGCCGCGCACATCCACAAAGGATGGGTTGTGGTCGAGGATGGCCAGCAGAAGTTGTCGGATGGCAACTATATTCCTAGAGGAAGAGGGTCAGCAGCGGTTCGAGTTGAAGAATACTGGCAGAAGAAAGGTGCTGTCGGACAGCATCTCAATGAGGCATTTTATGGTGGATCACCCGATGAGGAGTTTGATATTCTGCGCGATGAAGTACGCACCTTGCGGGTGAAATTGAACCAAGTAGCGGGCGGAAGCCGGTCAACGCCGGTACCTATAATGCAGATGCATGCGCAGGTTAGCCCGTATACGAACCACGCGGTGCCTGCACCCGCGGTCAACATGGAGGAATTGGGACGCACCGTGTTCAACATGATGAGAGCAGGCAATTCTATGCAGGATCAGTATGCTCAGACAAGGAGCAAAACACGGAATGTAGCGTTCGCGGAACCTCCAGAGCAGGATTTTTGAAGACCCCTAGGAAAGAGGCCCGGGTTAATTCGAATAATCAAAGGCCTCTGGAGGGGGATAAACCCGAACATCAATCAAAGGAGCATCTTGAAGAGCGGCAGGAGCTACCATACCGATTTGTCAAGCCAGTAGGATCTGGGGCTCGAACCTTGCCAGCATCCGAAAGCAAGGCGGAACGGCGGCATCTTGAAGACCCTAAAAAGTCTTATGAATTGAAGGCACCGATTCAGAGGGATGGGCTGGCCGAAGATATGCTGGAGCGCATCAATAATACTGAAGTCACCGTAAAGTTGAAGGATTTATTCGGAATGAGCAAGGATTTGCGGGAAGGGGAGAAGTTACGGCTTACCCGCATACGACAACCCTTGAAGGATGAACCCAAGGAGAAGGAAGTGGTTGAGATTGCGGAAGTGGAGCAGCAAGTGACAGTGGACTTAGCTAGGCAGGATAGCCAGTTAATGGTCGATGCGCTCGAAGTTGGGGACTTACCTGAAATTCAGGGAGTGTTTGTCACCACTGTTGGGATGGCAGGAATTCCAGAGGGGTCGGTGATAGCGCAGGACCCATACCTGCAATATTTGGAAGGGCTCTCGGATGGTGAGGACCCTAAACAGATTTATGTGGCACGCGACTCGGTACCACTGCGAGTGACGTTCCCGTACATTAACAGCCAAGGACCGGTTGAAAGTGTGCTGGATACGGGCTCACAGATTGTATCGATGGCTTTGGATCAGGCTCAACGTTGCGGGCTAGTTTGGGACCCGAATATCAATATATTCATGCAGAGTGCAAATGGTCAGCTAGAGAAGTCGATGGGATTGGCAAGAAATGTGCCATTCCGGTGGGGTGAATTAAAAATTTACCTGCAAGTACATGTTATACGGGATCCAGCCTACAAAGTATTGCTTGGACGGCCGTTTGATGTGTTGACGAAGAGTAGGACGGACCACGAGGAAGGGAGGCAGCTTTTGACGCTGACTGACCCGAATACCGGAAGAGCGTGGACGGTGCCGACTTACGATCGGGTAAAGGCAGGCTCGAATGGGACGGAGCAGCCAGGATTGGCAAGCAATCAACTAGGGCTCAACCACCAGGGTTTTCGCTTAACTTCGATGAGATGATACCGCTGTGTCAAGGAGAAGAATTAGCAATCCTGGTCGGGTTTAATGAGCAGCGGGAGATGCGGGTTGAACAAATTTATCAGCCAAGGGGCGGAATTATGACACCTGAAAAGACTATCGAAGCATATATCACCGTGTCGAAGGAGGCAGAGGAGATAAAGAAGGACGTACCGGCAGCAATGCTGTTTCAGTCATACCGGAGCCAGAGCATCGAGGATGAGGACGGAGTTCCGCATAAAGTCTTTGCGAACGTCCTCAGTGAGGCTATCAAACCGGATAAACCAGGAAAGGTTTATCGCAGCAGGAGAAATGAGTGGGACACACGTATCTGGCACACTGTGGATACAGAGGTGCGATGCGCTTGTTGTCAGACTATTGATTTTATTTGTCCAACTGGATTGTTGGATGCGGAGGCTACGCAAGAATCAGTATCAGTCTTTGCTGGGAAAAAGTACAAGCCAGTGGGATTAAAAGTCCGGCCGGTTTATACGGAACTACCGGATCGATACAGGATTAAGCGCGAGATCAAAGGGGACCCGTTGAAGGGGATGCCGCCTTTGAACCCGCAGCCCACGGAGGTCGAACCGACAGGGCGCTATAATGTTGAGCGAAAGGCAGACATGGAACAGCGACATGCGGGGTTCTTACAGGCAGAAGAATTAAAGTTGTTGCACGAGGTTGTGAGGAATCACGAACAAGCCTTCGCGTGGAACGACGACGAGCGAGGGAATTTCAGACATGATTTCTTTCCGCCAGTTGAATTCCCACTGGTTGAGCATGAGACATGGGTTGAACGCAGCATACCTATTCCAAGGGGGCAGCTAGAGGAATTTTGCAAAATAATCAAGAAGCGTCTTGATGCCGGAGTTTATGAACCATCGAACGCCTCCTACCGGAGTAAATTCTTTGGGGTTCTGAAGAAGGATGGGAAAAGCATCAGATTAGTGCATGCATTGGAACCGTTGAATGCGGTGACGATTGCTCACTCGGGTGTACCACCAGCTACGGAAGAGCTGGCAGGTCATTTTGCAGGACGTGCATGTGGCGGATGCCTTGATTTACTTTCCGGCTATGATCATCGCGATATTGCGGAGGGGTCAAGAGACTTCACCACGTTTCAGACACCATTCGGAGCATTACGGCTGGTCAAACTGCCGCAAGGATGGACAAACAGCGTACCTATTTTTCACGATGACGTGACATATATCTTGCAGGATGAAATCCCGCACGTTACGATGCCATACATCGACGACGTACCAGTACGGGGACCGGGATCTCGTTACGAGCTACCGGACGGTACTTGCGAAACGATTCCTGAGAACTCTGGGATTTGGAGATTTATCTGGGAATATTTCCAGGACTTGAATAGGATTATTCAAAGGATCAAATACTGTGGAGGTACCTTTTCGGATGCTAAATCAATCCTTTGTGCTGGAGAATTCCACGTCGTGGGCCATTTATGCTCGTTTGAAGGGAGGAAGCCGGATACGGACCGGATCGGAGTTATACAGAGATGGGGTGCGCTGAAGGACGTACCGGATGTACGCCGCTTCCTGGGAACCGTGGGAGTATTGCGCATGTTCGTGAAGGACTACGCGCTACTCTCCCGACCTATACAAAAATTGACGCGCAAGGATATTGAGTTCGAGTGGGGAGTCGAACAGGAATTAGCAATGGACAGGCTGAAGGATGCACTAGTAAACGCACCTTGCCTGAAGCCACTCAATTATGACTGGGATTCGGACATTGTGATGGCGGTGGATACGTCATGGATGGCGATCGGAATTCAGATTTATCAGACTGACCCGAACGACCCACGGAAGCGGTACTATGCAAAGTTTGCATCAATCACATTGAACCGACGGGAGGCCGAGTTCTCGCAACCAAAGCGCGAATTATACGGGTTGAAGCGGGCACTGGAGGCCATGCAGTACTGGATATTGGGCTGCAGGCGCCTGGTAGTTGAGATGGATGCGAAATACATCCAGGGCATGTTGAACAACCCTGGGATGGGGCCAAATGCGACGATTAATCGTTGGATTGAGCAGATTTTGATGTTCAAATTCACCTTGAAGCACATCAAGGGTGTGAACTTCCCACCAGATGGGTTGTCGAGACGAGAAGCGCAACCTGGGGATGAAATATGGCCAGGTAGTGATGATGAAGAGATAAATGAGCCGCCTGGAATGCACCCAGAGTGGGATTATTTCTCAGAGCAGCCGTTGGATTTGGAAGAATTCAAGGGCGAGATTGATACGAGAGGAGGTTACTTACAAGAAATGGGGAGCACAGTTCCCAGCTTGACGAGCTTCCGTGACGAGTTGGGAAAAATTCGAGAGGAGGAGCGGGCCATTCAGGAGCATATCAGAGGAGCATACACTGAGGAGAAGCTTGTATTGCCAGCTTATGTTCAAGCACAGATTCCTGACGAAGAAGGGCTGCTCCCAGATGAGAAACTACGGGATGATGAAGAGGAGCGCGAACCTTACGACGAAAGCCATCGCAGCGCTGGAGCACGTGACCAAGACGAGAAATTATTCGTGGTATACGAATGGTTGAAGGACACGCTAAAGCGTCCTACTGGGATGGATGATGATGCGAAGTACAAGCGATTTGTACGCTATGCATCGCAATTTTTCGTCTCCAAGGAGGGGAAGATGTATCGAAGAGGGGTAGCAGGAATGCACTTACTCGTTGCCAAGAAGGAGCATCGCATGTATTTGATGCGCGCTGCGCACGATGCACTTGGGCACCGAGGAGGGTTTGCAACCAAGTCATTGTTGGAACAAAGATTCTGGTGGCCGGAGTTGGAAAGGGATGTACGGTGGTACATTAAAACTTGCCACCTATGTCAAAAGCGTCAGCTAGCTATCATGAAAGCTCCTCCAGTGGTTTCGGCAACACCCAGTATCTTCAAGAAGGTGCATTCGGATGTGATGCATATGAGCGAAAAATCGAATGGATGCAGTTTTATTGCGGATGCACGCTGCTCACTATCGAGATATCCAGAGGGGCGAGGTTTGCGGAAGCAAACAGCGAAAAGTATTGGTTTATTCCTGCTGGAGGAGGTGATTTGTCGGTGGGGATGTCCGTTATGGATTGTGACAGACAATGGGACACCATTTATTGCGGCTGTGGAGTGGTTGAAAAGCAAGTACGGGATAACCTGGATAAGGGTATCACCATACCACTCACAATCCAATGGAGTGGTCGAGCGTGGTCATTGGGACCTACGCCAGTCGTTGTACAAGGCTACAGGAGGGAATCTGCACCAGTGGTACTATTTTCTACCTCAAGTTTTATGGGCAGACCGGATTACAATTAGAAGAGGAATGGGGTGCTCACCGTATTTTGCGGTCTGCGGAGCACACCCGATCTTGCCATTGGATGTCGCAGAAGCGACCTGGTTGGCGGAATATCCGGACAGGATAGTTTCAACGTCGGAACTAGTTGGTCTTCGAGCTCGAGCGCTCGCAAAGCATGCAACACACGTTGAAGAGATGCGCGAGCGGATGGCTGCAATCAAGGAGAAGGGTGCAGAGGACTATGCAGAGAAATACCGGCACGTCATTAAAGACCATGTCTTCGAACCAGGAGACGTGGTTTTAGTACGGAACACGGTCGATGAAGGATCTTTGAGCGGGAGGAATCGGGATCGATGGTGGGGACCTTTGATCGTAGTCCGGAGAACAGAAGGCGGAGCATACATTGTATGCGAATTTAATGGAGCCGTGTGGCAGAAGAAGATCGGGCGCTTTCGGGTTATTCCGTATGAGCAACACCGAAAACTCTCTATTGGAAAGGGTATCGAGGATTTGATTGATGTTTCCCAAGAAACCTTGGACAAGCTGGAAGGCGAGCCCGAACCTTACAGAGGGAAGGACTTGCAGTTTGATAAAGTCAAACTTCAACCGAGCCAGGATAGCTCGGGGCCTCATCCAGACTTATGATTGGTCAGCGATCAATAGCCAATGGACCGCTTACCAATCACACAGTCGAGTCGAATCGTGCATTGAAGGGCCCGAGGAATTGATATTCCCATGGAGACAATACCAAGCGCACAGCGCTCAACAAATAAATATGGGTATACGACAACAAGGAAGTCCGGAGATCAGGAATCAAATAAATAAATAATGGAAAGGGGGAGACTGCGAGGACTAATCAATAGTCTCACGCATAGGGCAGAGTGCGACGAGGTGGTCTGCAGCAGAGCAATTATAGCAGCGTTTAATCTTCCTAGGAGAAGGAAGGTTAATATGCATTGAAAAATAATGACAGGAAAGGAGTCGTACTTGTGGGCCGGCCGGCGGCGATGGTTCGGGTTGGAGTGACTGGAGTTGCCAACGTAACGTCTTTTGGGCACACGAGAGGCGGTGGAGTTCGGCTTGAACCCCAGCCAATCGTCGACGAATTTGGCTCTCGGATGGTGGGGCGGTAGACCGAACGGGCGCGGGACGATCTGCACGGTGTTGCACTGAACAGCTGGAGTCACCCTGGAAAAATTGCGCTTCTGGGAAGGAGTGAGGGCGCGAAAACGGAGAGGTAGTGAGCAACAACGTACGTGGCTGCGGTCCATCGTTCTCCCTTTCTCCGACCCGCCGCCTTTTACGGGGAGATTGCGGCGCAGGAGCGTGAAGTCCGGCACGAGGTCCGGTAGGGATGGGCTTGGTGATGATGGAGAGGACGGCTGAACACTCAAGTTCAATGGATGAACGAGCATAGAGTTGAAATAGACGTACGGGGGATGGCGGTTGCGCATTCAACGACAGGCTGCGCAAGCAACTTTGGAGCTCGTGGAGGGGTGTCAAGTGACAAGCTGTACGCACTGTGAGCGGTGTAAAGCTAAGAAGAATAAAAACAAAGAGACCCTTACCCTGATCGCTGGCCGGGATATTGGTTAGATCATTGGTAATAGGGCTAGCCGGAGGATTCTGGCTCGGATTGAGAAGAGAGGAAGCAATGTGAACTGGCGGACAGACCTTAGGAGTGGGCTCTTCTCCACCAGATTCGTCGGTAGGCGACGGAATGGAGATTGTATCTTCATCGAGGGTGTGTGATGCCTACAGCAGAGATGAAAAGGGACAGCTCAATAAAAAGGGATGGAGTTCACCTTATTATTAACACGAGCAGCGTGCTCAAGGGCGATGCGGCGTTCATTACGTGCAGCAACACCCTCAGCAGCACGGATACGATCGATCTGGGCGTGCTTGCGGTCACGAAAAAGCTGCCGCTTACGGATGATTTCGCCAGCGAAATCTTGGATGGAAATAAAAGTGTCGCTGATGGGTGCCTTGAGACGGGCGTTGTTCGAATGCATCATTGACCGGATGGTAAAGACGCATTCGGCAAGGTCGGGAGCGATGGCAAATGACACAACTTGAGGACGGAACGCCAGCTGAAGATAGCGGTGGATTAGATCAAGGATGAAGAAGAATTCCAGCATTAAATACCACGGTATTCGCTGACGCGACGAGAAAAGAATCCTGATCAACAGGGTCTTCATATCGGGTGGCGCGGATGGTCTTGAAGAGTTTACGGATAACCTCTTCACCGGCTCCGGTCAAACAAGAAGAAACGACGGGGAGAGACATGTACGAGAAGCAGAGTAACTGAACCAGCAGTAAATGGTGGAAAGGTGGAATAATGAACAAGAGGAATTTAGCGCGCACCTTTTATACAATTTCAACTGGGACAGTTGAAGGCTGTGAAAAAGGGAGGAACAATGCGAACGCTGGATGGACACGTACCAACAATGGCGGAAAGTTTGCGCAACGTGGCGCCATGGTTGAAAGCCGAAACACAACCAGATTGAAACAAATCCTGAAACAGTTGCGTCAAGACGACCAACGCTGAAGGAAAGGGATTCATACCACGGGGTCTTGGACAATAAGACACGTTTTGAACGTGTTGGAACAATGGAAAATTTTGCGCACCAAGACGTGTGTCGACTCCCAAATGCTACGTGGAGGAAACACAGCTTGAATCTGAAATCCTACGTGTTCAAGCACAGTGCGAGTGGGAACGAGAAGACTTGCCACGAGGCAGAGAGGCAAAGAGGATGACAACGATTGAAGGAAAACTAGGTTGATGGATGAGACCCCGGAAATCGGCAGAAAGGGAGAAGGAGCGCTGGAACACGGAGACATTTCAACGCTGCAAAACCCCGTGTTATTCACCACAAAGTACAAGAAGTACAAGAAAATAAACAAGAATGTGGAATAAATATGGCGAATAAGAAGAGAAGGGACGCGTAGGAAGTACAAATCAAGAAAGCATAGCCGCAAGAAGGTCCTGCACACGCTCCGTAATGGCTTGTAGAACGCGCGGATGGACGTGGGTCTCAACCCCAAGGGTGATGAAACGAAGGAGCGTGGAGGTGTCGAAGGTCGAAGCGGCAAGAGCCTTGTAGCCGCGCAGGCCGATGTCACGAGTCGCTCGAGAATTGAGCTAGGAAAAGGGTCAGAAAGGAGATGAAGAAGGCATGCCTAACCAACGACGCACCAAGTAACGGTTTATTGCACCTTGGGCACTGCTATAAAACCATGACATTCTTGTCCCGAATTCATACTCTGAAGGAAACAAGGAGAGATCAGCCAAAGCGACCAGGAGGAAGGGCGAATCAACGCACCGAAGAGGGATACCGGGAGCCGGTTCTCCTTGACTGACTTCACCAGGGCATCGCGCTCCGTGCAGAAGTATGAATCACGGGAACGGCGGAGGTGTTCGAGCACCCAGAACGGGTCGGCCCAGTCACACTCCGGGATCCCCAGAATGGTGCAAGGGGGGCAAGGAACGCCCGCCTCGTAATAAGAGCAGGGAATCCCCTGCTCAGCGCAGTTGGCGCATTTGGGGATTACCTGGAAGGCGCAAAAGGGGATGAGTAAAAAAAAAAAAAAAGGGGGGGGGCAGATCAGAAGGGAGCGTGGGACGTACCATGGGGTGCACCTGGACGAGCCTGGTCACGCGGCTATCCAAGACGTCGAGAGGCGTGTCGGAAACGCTGGGAAGGATGCGGTGACCAGCGGCGTCGTAAGAAACAAACAAGGGGTCGTTATCAGAAGAAGGGGGAATGGGGATAACAAAGCCCTCGGGCGTAGAACGAGCAGAACGAGAACCAGATGTCGGCAACGGTGGCGCTGGACGTGGGTGTTCGAAGACGGAGCGGCCAGAAGTGGCGGAATGGTCGGAGGAAGGCATAATGAGCGGCGTAAAAATATACAAGCGAAAGGGGAATATAAGGTTAAACTAATGGGGAATAGGGAGGAGCCGCACGGTGGCGGCGGCGTTTTATGCGGCGAAGGTGTGGCGGTGCCATAAACAATGCACGTCAAAAATGAATTATGGGTGGAGCAAGAATAATGGCTCATATGCGTATGAAGAAACAGACAGGACAATGGGGGGGACAGGTAGAAACAGTGTCCACAAGAAAAACACGACAGAGGGCAATCAGGAGTTATTTGTTGACCTGGAGAAGGTGCAAAACATACCCGAGGACAAAGGGGAACGGCGACGACAAAGAGAAGGGCCGAAGGTCCCAAAGAAGACTGGGTTAGCGACGCAAAGTCAACTAGGGCAGCGACGTAGAAGTCAGCTAGGTCGCGACGTGAAGTCAGCTAGGTCGCGACGTCAAGTCAGCGACAGCGCGACATGAAAGTCGATGCATGGGAGTGGAGTGGAGTGGAGAGCGGGACTAGGACACCACGCCGTTGGTGGTGGTAGAAAGCAAGAGGATGGATCAAATCAGGCGCCCACAAATCAAATCACGGAGATCATCCGGGCAGAGATCATCCGGACGGAGATCTCCGCGGGCTTACCCCCACGAGAAAATAATTATTCCAGAAGACTGTGGGCAGTCTAGATTTGTGAAAAAGGGAGATGATAGACGGGGGAATTTTGCGCTCGTGAAATAGACCTGAAATTAGAGATCAGACAACGCAAGGAAAGGAAATGGGATGGGACGTGCAGTACCGGGGATTGCCGTGCCTCGAGGCTCGCAAGCTGGAAGAAGGCGCGGGGACCTGTAGCCTAGTTACGAGGCTGCACGACTACGTAAAACAATGGCGGACGCCACCCACCTGTGTACCGGGAAACCCGCGGCGTTGGAAACGGTCACGTGATCACGTGACCTCGCGCAGCGTTGGAAGCAAATGTATTGCAGACGCGATGGAAACGGGTTATGGGCATGGGTCGATGCGGAAACGGATAGCCCGTAACTATGAGAATAGATGCTATGCACACCACAGCCTTCAAAACCAAGGCAATACCAGGGAAATGCACTGGTTCAATGTAATAACCTAGGAGATCCCCAAGGCAGCAAGGATACGGGCTCATCCCGGGGCAGTACCTTAGGGACGGGGAGTGTCAGGCCCACAGTTTGCAGTTGTGGTATTTTATTTGGTAGCTACAAACAGTAGGGGTATAAAAGGACCACAAAATGTGCTAGGTAGAACAACAATTCTACGCCCAGGTTTTACCACCTGTGTCTTTTGACTCGCTCTCTATTGGAACACTACGATTTACGGGAACACTACGATTTTACGGGAACACTACGGATTACTGGAACATTAACGGAACGGAACGGATTTACGGGAACGACTACGAGTTATTGCGATTTTTTTAGGTTTCAAGCTACGCGACACACACACTTTCTTATTTACCTATTCCAAATTCGCATTCGTGGTTTCCTGCCACGCGAACCCCCGAACACAACACAAAGACTTTGATTTTGGTTTAATTAGGTCGAAGCCTTTATTTCAAGGTTTTCACCTACCGAGCCGATTCCAATCCTTTCACCAAGACCCCACGCCGCTCACACCGAGGGAACGCACGGTGAAGCAGTGCGTGGGCGGCGAGGATCCCACCTGCAGCGACTCCATCTGTTCGTCGCCCTTCCTCGCTTCGTCCCCTCCGTCGTTCCAAATTCTTTCCTGCCCTCTTTCCGTTCATTCATTCTTCCGTATATCGCTTGAATTCATCTTCCAATGTGGCGGGGGATGTTTACTCGTACTTATTCTTTCCTTATGCACGTCACAGTCTCCACGGGCATCAACCCCGGGCACACCGTTTATTTTGGGCAGTGTGAGCGCATTCTCTTTCTAGTCTCGTCCATCAGGAAAAAACCTCCTTCCCTAATTTAGGGAAATCTGGTAGCCCACTCCCAAATTAGCACAATGTGGCCGAATGTAGGTAATGGGGACAAAATGCCTGGATTTTCAGAGTCAGTCCATTGCAATTATTTTTTGTTGCCAGGAATGACTGATTCATAGCAAGTGATAAGTGGGAGTGTCGGATACTCGGTTGAGCGTACACAGGGTTATTGGGCGAAATTTATAGTGAGAAGAATTGAAAACATACACCAAGTCCTTTGCCGAAACACCGGCCCTGAATGTGCACAGCCCAGGCACACAATGCACGTGCCATCAACAAAGATGGTTGGAGACCGTATTCGGAAGAATCGTCAACACTGGTCAACAACTCTCTTCCTTTCCCTCCATCCCGTTCCCCTCGTTCCCTGTCTTGTGTCCCTATTCGCAACACCAGTGCTCTATGTCTTCTGAGTCCAGTTCCCTCCCGCATCCAGCCCCTGTTGACCACTCTTGCAGCATGACACCCGGAAATTGCAAGCCTATCGCTGCCTGGCGCTCCGACTTCGCGCAGCTTCCGTGGTAGTATACTGTGTTGAAACCGGGTGCGTCTGTCTGTTACCGTCCTTCTCTCATGTGGCAAGTAGCTAACAACGGACTCATAGATCAAGCCTCCTCTGGATGCACCGAGACACTTCCTGTACTCATCCGCGAGAACACGCAGAAGTGCGCCTCCTTCCACTTCTTCTCGAATATGAATGCATCCGTTTGCGCGCATGACCACGTAACCGGGGCAGTGTCGGTCACCACCACTACCTCCATCGGTGCCCTTGGCCACATCGGCAGCCATCCCACGGCTACGATTACGACCACTCCTTCGTCCGTCAACCCACTTCTCAATCCTCTCTTACTGGCTCACCACGTGCCCGTGCCTTTTTCTCGATGAAGATGCGGCTGTATGGTATGGCATCACTTCTCTCTATCTTCCTGCTCATTATCGTCTCTGTCAGCCTTCCGTGTATGCACACAACTCCATTCAATCCATTGTGGGACCACGGCTCAAAGGAATCTTGTTGAGTCTGTCTTTATCTCGGCTCGGTCTTGTCTTATTTTCATGCAGATGTAACTACAAGTCTGTCTTAACAATCATGGTCCCGTTTCACTTCCTCTAACAATGCTGATGTACTGTGCATTTTACCTGATGTACATCCTCTCTGTATACACCTCTTTCGATGCCGGTGCCAATCCTCAATTGTGTGAGTTCCCCCTGCTCGTCGATAGCCATGCGGTGAATAATACTCCTCCAGGTTGTTGTTGTGCGTCCCCCTTGCGTTGATACTGCACTGTTTGCCTAATGTATGTCTCGTCATCCCTCATTCCCTTTTCACATCTAATCAATCTGTCTCCTTGCAGTGTGGTGGGTGGATGTACAGCCGCCGGCTGATAGGAGGGGTATATATGCACCAAATGGCCTGTAGTATAGCTAGTCTGTTAATACAATTGCTTTGTTTTCCAACCGCATCCTAATTGAGCAAACAATAATAGCGTCCCGGACACGATAATTCTTGCACGTCTAAGCTAACTAAGTCCTTATTCTCCCTAATTTATTTTGAAGGTCACTAGAATGCTAATGGAGCTAACCAAGGTAATTAGGCCGGATTGCCCACTCTTTTGGGGCAATCCGACCTTATTGCCAAAGGAGGTGTTTCCTGATGAGTCGATCTTCATAGGATATATGTATCGGGCAGTTATGGCCCTCGATCTGACCCTTTGCTGCGCACCACGTTCCGAGTCCGTCGCCGTTCCTTCCAATGAAAAATGAAGAAAGAATCAAGTCGCGTTCCTGTGTACAATAAAGAGAGAAAGAGAAGAACGAAGTCAAGGCGAAGGAAATCAAGGTGAACGTTTTTGGGTCAATTGATGCGGGTGCCTTTCAAGTGAGTCGATGCGCTGGATTGAGGGTAATGATCATGAACCTCAGATTACATATGTAGACCTGTACAGCCTAGTGGGTGCGAGGTACTCGATCTCCCAGTCTTCCTCAGGCTGGTGCGCTCGGAATTCTAATTTAAATCCAGATAATGTGATACTAGCAATAAGATGCTGATGTCGCACAAGATGTCTTTGAGCTATGAACTGCTTTCGGATTAAACGCGTCTCAGGATTCAGGAAAGGCCGAAACACCAATCATTATTGCATCAGGTTTGAGCACAGTGAAAGGCAATTGCTCCAATATATACTGTAATATCATATTTGTCATTGGGTTGCTTCCTAACTAACTAGTTCTGAGGTTGCACAGGAAATATCCAGAGATACCATCAACCTCTGTGTGGGCTCCAGCAGCAGCAGCCTGCAATGAGGTCCCATAGTCTCCCTCTGCTGCATTGATGTCAGCAACCAATAGAAAAATTTACAATCAGACTGACTACTGTGCATCTCTTTCATTTTCAATTGGGACTCAAAACCTGGCACCCTTTTCAAGAAGGATCCCAACAATCTTGGTGTGACCTCCAGCAGCAGCAGCCTGCAATGAGCTCCCCTTCATTCCCTCTGCTGCATTGACATTGGCACCCTTTTCCAGAAGGTTGCATACAATCTCTTTGTGGCCTCCTGCAGCAGCAGCCTGCAATGAGCTCTCATGTTCTCCCCCTGCTGCATTGATGTCGGCGCCCTTTTCAAGAAGGATGTGAACAATCTCTGTGTGGCCTCGAGCAGCAGCAGCCTGCAGTGAGCTCCTTTCTCTTCCCCCTGCTGCATTGACGTCAGCACCCTTTTCAAGAATGATGCGGACAATCTCTGTGTGGCCTCCAGCAGCAGCAAGCTGTAATGAGCTCTGATGTCTTCCCCCTGCTGTATTGACATCAGCACCCTTTTCAAGAAGGATGCGGACAATCTCTGTGTGGCCTCCAGCAGCAGCAACCTGCAATGAGCTCTGATGTCTTCCCCCTGCTGTATTGACATCAGCACCCTTTTCAAGAAGGATGCGGACAATCTCTGTGTGGCCTCCAGCAGCAGCAACCTGCAATGAGCTCCCATCTTCTCCCTCTGCTGCATTGACATTGGCACCCTTTTGAAGAAGGATGCCAACAATCTCTGTGTGGCCTCGAGCAGCAGCAGCCTGCAATGAGTTCCCTGTATTGACATTGGCACCCTTTTCAAGAAGGATGCAGACAATCTCTGTGTGGCCTCCATAAGCAGCAGCCCACAATGGGCTCCCATAATAGCCCCCTGCTGCATTGATGTCGGCACCCTTTTCAAGAAGGATGCAGACAATCTCTGTGTGGCCTCCAGCAGCAGCAGCATGCAATGAGCTCCCATGTCTTCCCCCTGCTGCAGTGACATCAGCACCCTTTTCAAGAAGGATGCGGACAATCTCTGTGTGGCCTCCAGCAGCAGCAGCCTGCAATGAGATCCCTGCATTGACCTTGACATCAGCACCCTTTTCAAGAAGGATGCGGACAATCTCTGTGTGGCCTGCAGCAGCAGCAGCCTGCAATGAGTTCCCATAGTAGTAGCCCCCTGCTGCATTGACATCGGCACCCTTTTCAAGAAGGATGCAGACAATCTCTGTGTGGCCTTCAGCAGCAGCAGCCTGCAATGAGCTCCCTGCATTGACATTGGCACCCTTTTCAAGAAGGATGCAGACAATATCTGTGTGGCCTCCAGCAGCAGCAGCCTGCAATGAGCTCCCTGCATTGACATTGGCACCCTTTTCAAGAAGGATGCAGACAATATCTGTGTGGCCTCCAGCAGCAGCAGCCTGCAATGAGCTCCCATGTCTTGCCCCTGCTGCATTGACATCAGCACCCTTTTCAAGAAGGATGCAGACAATCTCTGTGTGGCCTTCAGCAGCAGCAGCCTGCAATGAGCTCCCATCGTATCCCCCTGCTGCATTGACATCAGCACCCTTTTCAAGAAGGATGCGGACAATGTCTGTGTGGCCTCGAGCAGCAGCAGCCTGCAATGAGATCCTTGCATTGACCTTGACATCAGCACCCTTTTCAAGAAGGATGCGGACAATCTCTATGTGGCCTCCAGCAGCAGCAGCCTGCAATGCGCTCCCATGTGATCCCTCTGCTGCATTGATGTCGGCACCCTTTTCAAGAAGGATGCAGACAATCTCTGTGTGGCCTCCAGCAGCAGCAGCACGCAATGAGCTCCCATGTCTTCCCCCTCCTGCATTGACATCGGCACCCTTTTCAAGAAGGATGCCAACAATCTCTGTGTGGCCTCGAGCAGCAGCAGCCTGCAGTGAGCTCCTTTCTCTTCCCCCTGCTGCATTGACGTCAGCACCCTTTTCAAGAATGATGCGGACAATCTCTGTGTGGCCTCCAGCAGCAGCAAGCTGTAATGAGCTCTGAACTCTTCTCCCTGCTGTCTTGACATCAGCACCCTTTTCAAGAAGGATGCGGACAATCTCTGCGTGGCCTCCAGCAGCAGCAGCCTTCAATGAGTTCCAATATCTTCCCCCTGCTGCATTGACATCAACACCCTTTTCAAGAAGGATGCAGACAATCTCTATGTGGCCATAGTATGATGCCACAGTGATCCCTGGGTCCTGTGCATGCTGCAGGAAAGGTGCCCCCTCCAGCAGAAACTTTGTAGTTTCCACAAGGTTTGCAGCTGCTGATATCCATAACTCAGAGGGTTGTAATGGGTGATCTGAATAATTCCATGGTGGGGAATCCCACTTATACTCCTGGCTCGATCCACCATTCACTGCTTTTCTCCATTGAAAAACTCGACCAAGAAACCTGAGAAGAATTTGTCTGAGTTGAACCTCAGGCTGTCCAGCAGCATGTGCAAGGCAATGCTGTGAATAGTTGACCAGAGGGGGTAGATTCGCCAACTCCCAGGATGAATCTGGATATCCATCGAAGGCAAGGAATGTGAGCAGAGTGTGTGTTATCTCTGTTTGTGCATCTGGGAATCTCTCAGCCTGAATTTTGTTCAGATATTCCTGTGTGGTGTAGTGGACAAGTCGCACCACAGAAGAGTCCTTGTCCACAATGACAAGCCCAGCACAGACAGAGAGAATAATCTTGATGTCCAGAATATTATCTTTGTCAAGCTGCCGATCCCCAGGCTCAATGGCCAGAGCTGTTGTTATCTCAGAGACATTCAACGGTCGCTTTGCATTAGCAACCCAAATGAGGGTGGAACGAGCTGTCTTTCGGTCTTCTTCAGTCTGATCTTCTATTCGCTGCATGGCTATATCATAGCTATCATCAAGGCTTTTTGGTAGTTCCTTCATAGCTTCTCGAACGCCCTTTATGGTGTTCTTTGTGCTGAGAGCCTGAATGTGAAGCTTGGCCAGAAGGAACCTAGTCAAATTTATGTGGGTTATTTTCTCACAACAAATTATTACTACTTACATGCCATCCACAGTTTGAGTGTTGATTTTTGAATGAATCTCTTCTTGCAACCCTGATTGCTTCTTCACATGCATGGACAGCCGTGGTGATGAGTCAATTTGTGCATCAACATATTTTCGAAGATCGTCTTCCATGGCATGGATATCTAGTTTTTCAAGATTGGGGAAAGAGGAGGGCTTTAGAGAAATATTTGGCCGTGAAGTGATCATCAAGTTCACATTGCTACCCATTGCTGCTAGTTGTTGGAGTAGAATTTCCCGTTGAAATTCGGGATATTCATCCAGGGCATCGACGATAACAAAGACCTTTGAGAACTCCCTCAGGCTAGAGCTGAGCATGTCAACAACTTCATCCAGTGACGGCACAGTGCCCTTCTCCCGGTGCTGCTGATATAACTTCTTTGCAATAGAGCCAACATCTCTGCCATGCACAAGCTGCCTCCAGAGAGCTGCCAGAAGCTTAGATGGTGTTTGGTCACTGGCTTCTTTGTGGTTCAGATAAATGCAAGCTACACCCAGGTTTTTGTTGTCTTCACATTGGTCACTGAGATGCTTCACAATGATTGATCTAGGTGCAGAGTAATTAGCAGGTATGTTTATCGTCAGAGCATGGATGGATGTACGCAAGGACTGTTTTCCCTGCACCCGCTGTACGTTTACAATTGATTAGCAACTTGAGCAGATGGTGAAGGTAAGCAACACACGAATTCCACGGCACCAGAGTGTCCTTCTGGAACCAGATTTCCATTCTTGAAAACGTGGATGGGCTAGCATCCATTCACCGGTTCCCTTCTGCCGCACCCGAAAAATATCTTCCTGTCTTGGAAAGAAATTGATTGGTGAAAGCCAGTTGAGGAAGTCGAGGCGCCGAATATCTATTCGTTCTTCCTTGTCACCATGATGTATCGCAATGTGTATGGTTTCAGCATCCAAATGCAGAGTGGGACCATATCCAGGGCCTCCAGAACCGCCCTGTCCCTGTCCACTGCCCAGTCCACCAGAGCCTCCGGTGCCTCCTGGGTAAAATAAATACTGATATAGGTATCCTAATCAAATTTTCTCGCACCATGGACCTCCAATGTAAAGTTGCTGCGGTGATGAGACATAGCCATTCTGAGTAAGTTGTATCTTATGTATCAGGGACAGCACTATATCAGCCAGCATTAAAATTCACCTGGGAGACAAGACTGACCAGAGAGGATATGTTCCTGCAATACACTTGGGGGTGATAGCGCGAAAAATGTATGCGAGCGAAGACAAGGGTAAGAGGAAGGGTAGAAGAAACACGCACAGGCCACGTTGCACCTTTAATTAGTTACAAGGCTGTGACGGGAGATCCAGGAACGCGGTTGGCCCCATTGCTCGGGTGCTGTACTTACATGAACGTCGAACTTTGATTGATGTGGTGGCGCTTCGGCGCCGACAGCTAGCTGACAGCGACGCTTCCATATGGCTCCCGAACGAACTGCAGCAGTCCTGTTCGAAAGGCAGATCGGTCGATTTTTCAGCTCAATGGTGATGAGCAGGAGGATAATAGCTACAGTGATCAGTGTGAGGACTTGAAGGTGTTGCATGGTCGCCGCAGTGTTCGGGTACAGTACTTACGTGGGTGCCAAACTTGGAGCGACAGCGGTGCTTCTGCAATGACAGCAAGCTTTCATCTCGCACTGACAGCGAAGATTCAACCTTGAGTTCTGATGCAAAGATAGAAAAGAAAAATCGGGGAATGCAGACAATGAAGTGGGGTACTCCTGTTGGAAATGGAGTCCTACCCGTGAGACGAGGAGGTGCCAACAACTCCCTTTTCAACCGGATCGGCGGCCGTACGGCCCGTACCGTTATTATAATAACACCGTGTCAATCACCGACATGATTCGATCAAATCTAGCTCCACATGTATCCCACCTCCCCGAGTCCTCCCCGCACTACGCTCGCGCCGGCTCTCTTCCACGGCCATGAGGACTACGACGGCCATTCGGTACCGGCTTCAACAATAATCCAGTGGTATCGAGCGCGGAGCCCCCAGCGTTGTTCTGGCAGACTGGCAGCTTCCGGTTATGTTTGCGCTCTTATCGATATGGGCGTTCCATCCCATTTAGCTTCCGGCGCATCGCCCACCCTCATCGCCGATGTGCCTATTTCCGGACAGCCCGGTTACGTTGCCTGGTTTCTCTTCCCTCGCTCGCCGCCCTCGCACTCGCCTTCCTCGCGTACCCCCGCGCCCGTCCTGTACCCTGTGCGCCACTCGCGCTGCTCGTCCTCCTCCCTCTCCTCCGCATTCTCTGCCTACGCTGCGGTCCTGAAGCTCTTAAACGACGACACCGGTCAGTACTAGCGTCCCTCCTCCTCCCTCGGCCTATCCCGACTTCATCGATCCGGATCCGCCAAGCGGGATCAGTTGACCACGACGAACGGGCTCACCTTCTGCGCTTCAGCGTTTGTGCCCGACTACGGCGACGGCGGCGGCGGCGGCCCCAACCGGAGCACAAGCCCGCGTTCTGCCGCTACGCTTCTTCCCGCCTTGATCCGCGTCCTCCTCGGCATTTCCCGTGCGCTTTCGGTGTGCATGCGCGGACGCGCTGCGTTCGTTCTTCCTTCTTTTACAGAACCACGACTAATTTCGTTTCTGTCTATATACCAGCTCACCCAACCTCGAGGGCTTTCGCCGCCGCAGGATGATGCAGTACGGTGGCGAGGGTGTGTGGAGGCAGAGCATTGATGATGTGTTTGGTGCTTAGCTGTGAGTGACTGGTTTCTGCACTTGTACTTCATTTTTGTTCTCCACTGCGGCGGCACCTCCCTCTCCCCATCTCCACGGTGCTTGCCTTCATCTTTCATCGTTGACATTTTCTCCGCTTCGTATTCCCTTATCAACGGCAATTGCTTGCCTTCGACCTTCCCGCGATTACTTTCCTTCGTCCTCATTCGAGGTGTCGCCAATTACCTCCTTCCTCCCCATCTTCACCTACGTCAGCTTTATACGCTCACCTCCTTTCTCCAGTAACGCGCACCTGTGGTCCGTCGTCTCCCGCCGAAGACATGAGGACATCCGCTGACGGTCCTAGCCGACCCATTGTTGTTATTTTTATTGTCTCTACCCACATATCGTCGATACTCCCTCGCGCTTCGCACCTGGCGTACCATATTTGAATTTCTCCTTCCTCATGTATAGATAAGTGGTCTCGTACTCGTACATTCTCCGTCAACGCGAACAACCACACATAGATTATTATTATTTTCGTATGCCCTATTCGTGCGGAATCTGAATGAACACCTTGCTTCGCCGCTTTGGCGAGACTTGCTGTCGCCAGCGTTGCTGTCTCTTTTTTGCTTCCGACCACCACCGACATCTTGTTAGACTCACGACCTGTACGTTTTAGGTAGCCGAACTTTTGATCACGATACAAGCAGGGGTTCAAAAATGTTTCTAAAACGACTGGGATGAGTGGTTGTCATTTTGGCAGGATGCGCCAAAGCGGATTTGGGACTTGACAAAAGTCTCGTTGTTCGCCTTCAAAAAAAGTGTAAAAACCAGAAGGGCCTAAACCGAGAGGAGACCGCAGTTGGACTGTAGGTTGCCCAAGATTGCCCGAGACAGCATGAAACTGACCGCATTTCCGCGCAGCCAGCGATAGAGCACCCAGACGAGCGAGACACTGAGATGACGATCCTGGTGATATTCCAGCAAAACGATAGGTGGGCACGGCGAGGAGGAGGACCTGAAGAGAAAGAGATGCAGCATATAGACGGTACACCGTGCCATCAGATCGCTTGCGGTCGTGTTTCCCATTGCGTAGGATCGGGCTGGATAACCTTGATGTTTGGGTTCGAAGCGAGCAGCTCCCCCAGGAGTTTTTGGTCCACGGGGGCCCGTTTCGTGGGGCTGCGGGTAGCGTAGGGCACGAGGGTCCATAAAGAGAACAAACACCAAGTAACTCTGCGAAGGTGCGCGACCAGGAGAAATCAGGAGGGCATTGTCATGGCGAGTAGTTGTATTCTGTAGTCCGCGCCCCTATGTAAAACGCGCAGTTTCTCGATAGCTGTTCGCAGAATCCCCTCCAGTCCCATCAGCGCGCTGGACTCTTTGCGTATCATGCACTTTCAACATAAATAAAAATGGATCAAGGCTCAGAGAGGATCAATTATCTCGTATTCTCCGGTATAGCTTACTTCCCTCCGCGTCGTTGCCCACACTGACGCGCGGGTGCATTTCCAATGATCGATGGGGTACCGGATCTGCAACTCGGCGAGATCACGATAGATTTAGTGAAGACCGACCTGCGCAACTTGGATAGCCAGAGACGAGGTCATGGGACGCAAGCAGAATAGATGAATGTCCCACGCAGGGTGGTGATTGGACGTCGAATCCAGAACAAGTCAGATACGGCTGCGGAGGGCAACACTAGATCACTGATGGTTGAGCGGGTTCACAGTGTAGCAGAGAATGAACGAAATCAGATCTCCACACAAAAGATCATATGGAAGTGGTACTGCAGCTATCGAGGGTAATTATTAGAGGAGAGACAGCCGAGGCTTGACGTGTAGATTTGACAATTAAGTTCGGCCTAGTATGGCGGTGGTCGTCGCTGTTCTAGATGTGATGAGTCCGAAGTCCGAGGAAATGGGATGCACGCACCTCATCCGTCCATCTCACAGTTTTTGAGAGAATCATAAAAAGAGAAAACTAGTTTCCTTTGTACACGGAGCTCCCGAAGACGTCCGGAAACACTCGGGTCGAGCGCTCGGTGACACCCCGGCAGCGACCAGAGTTCGGTTTCGAAGGAAACATCCTGCAGCCGTGAAAGGAGGAAGTCCAGATAATCCGTGTCGTCGAATTGGAGTAGCGACCAGCAGGAGAGGTAGCGAAGGTCGTGAACCAGGGATGAGGAATCGGGCGTCCGAGTGAGACTCGCGAAAAGGCTGCTTGTGATGAGATGCTGGTTGGCGCCTAGCCCATCACTGGCGAACTGGTGATCCGCGATCTCCAGCCGCTGCAGCAACGGAAGTACAGATAAACTCTCGAGGAGGTCCGACTCCGTGATAACGACGTGGGTCAGGCGAAGGGTGTGAAGATGGCAGTCGAAGGAAGAACGCGCTGAGATCGCGAGGAATTCACTGTGGGGCCAGTATATAGGGAACGACTGGTATTCCACGGATTCGAAAGATAGTTCCTGCAAGACGGGGAGCGTGAGGACGGGGAGAATTGCGTTGAATACATTTAAACAATTTTCTTTGGAGAAAAAATCCCTCCCATCTATCGAGAGAGCACTGATGCCAGAAACTGCTGACGATATATTGAGATTCGCAGGATTGACGGTCTTCGCCCAGTCGTGGAAATTGAATTGTAATTGAAACTTTGCCGGAGGTGCTGGAACCGACATCGCAGCGACGGCTGCAACCATTTCGGCAGCCGACACCAAATCTATGCAACCCAGCGTATGCAATCCGTCGATGGGCAGTCTGACCGTTTCCAAAGCGAACAGCTCCCCAGAAACAATGCAAGTTTTCAGCGTGGGTGCGACCGCAAAAAAATCCATCGGCACCGGCTCTGAATTGGTTCCCCAAATATCAAGCATCACGGTCTCCAGGAGAGGAAGTCTCCCTCTCACACTGGCCAGATGCTGGAAATTCGACATGGAACACATGATTTCTACATTCTTCCAACGATTCGAATGCGTCGCGAGGAGTTGTAGTGCAGGAGGATGTGTTTCGTCGCATATCGACACGTTGAGAGGTGAAGTACCACTGCGCTCTAGTACAAACTTGAGCAGTTCCATCACAGCGTCAATCTGACGTTCGTCGGCCCACACTAAGCTGTCAAGCTCGATTGTAGTCCACAGGGCAGGGGTCCCCATGACGATGTTGTGCCATCGCGCACACACCTGGGATACAGTGAAAAGAGGGGCACGGGCAAGAGAAGCCATTTCAAAGGCTCTGCTTTCAATATTCTGCCGCACGAGAGAAGAATGCAGGCATATCCGAAAGATATCGACCAGAATTTCCGAGGGGACGCGGCGAATAGGTGCAAGCACGCTGAGGCAAGCGTCATAATGGGCATCGAGAAGTACGCGCTCGGATTTCATGCAGCGGAGCTGATCATTATCTTGAAGCTGCGAGATTTCGTGATCCAGGCGTGTTAGCTCGTCGGACAATGCAGAGACGGTGGATGGGAGGTATTCGGGGGGTGGGCCATGGGAACGCAACAGCTCCTGTATCTGTGCTGCCGTAACGGAGCCAGGCAGAAAATTCGACCCAGAGTAGCGACTAGTCGCCATAGTGGTGAAATGCGATAACTCAGTAAGTCAGACGGCGCCCACGTAGCATATTTGGCTTTATTGTTTGATGACACCGTCGTCTCGCTGGCGTGCCGGGACTGACGGCATTATCCGGCACATCGGCAGGCTCAGACGCGGCTTACTTGAACCACTGGATCTGCCCTCATCGTTTCTTAGTATTGGGTGATGCATGATTTTAACTCCTTGTATATGCCCCTTATCACAGCTGAGGACAAATGCAGAACTCGGACAAACAATAATTTCTCGGTCATTTCTGGACCAATTCCGAAGATCTTTATTTTCGAGCGCTGTCCTTCGTAGCTTACAGGCAAATTTTCCGGGCAGACCCTATGACCTGGCCTCCTTCGAAATGTTGATTAGGCACACTGAAAAATGTTGAGTCTTTACCCAATCTTCGGGCCACATTTGCCATCGAAACGTTTGGCTACCCCAGAAATGCACTCAGGAGATAGGTCCACATCATAAAAGTGTGCCTTGAAATTTCAGGCCGGACGGTATCTTGTCGCTTCTTTGATATACCTAAAGATACCCCTCCCACTGCCAAAACCAAAGAGGTCAAAAGCCACAAAGAAATTTGTCGTGTTCAACATCCAAGGTCACCCTAGGATAATGTTACAGGAGGTATTCTGAACGTAAGATGGTCTGTCCATGAGCCCGGCAATCAGACTGTTATATTTTATGTGGAACCTGGACACTGGAGAGAACGGCGCCGTTCGAGGACCAATGGACCGTTTTTCGGCAAAGAAAATTGTACAAATAATGAACGGACGAATTGGAATCTGATGGTGTACTCAGGTATTGCCCAATATTAACAGTCTGGAAGATATTCGGCATCTGTCCTTAAATGTCCGAAACCCCCATGAAGGATACCATTGATTCGATGGCCATCATTGGATTTGATTGCGCGCATCCATTAGAGTTACTCCGGCACGCGGATTGGGAAAGGATTGGGTTTCGGCGTTAGGATTGATGCCCAGTGACTTTCCCAGCTAGGAATATCGAGCCAAAGCGAGGAAAATAGAGACATTTGGTTGCCCCTCGATTTACCTCGCCAATTTGGACATAACTCGATGTGCCTCGATGCTAAATCGAGAGCAATAGAGGGACAACGAGATAAATTGAGGCATACATTGAGGTGCATCGAGACCGTGCTAGCCAGATATAGATGGGCAAAATAAATATATTCCTGCTACGAATACATTGGTATATACATCCGCACATGAATCCCACTCGCGCACTGGCACCATATAAGACCTCTGACAGAGCCCATCAGTCGAAGCAGACACCGGGAGCCCTAGGCGGCGTGCGCGGGAGACCAGTACCGGCGAAGGGGGCGGAGCACGTGGGATAGGGTATTGGCCAGCATTGGAAGCAACAGGCGGGAGGGAGGCCGCAGGCGGGGCGGTAGCGATAGCGGGGGCAAACGTCGGCGGGGAGGCAACGCTCGCCACCCGTTCACAGGTCGTCATGAAGAAGCAGGGGAGCCGATAAGGCTGACGTGCGGTGGAGAAGTCCTGGGACTCTCGGGGTCAGAGATGAGCCAACGGGGCTCGCAGCGGGATGGGAAGAAGCAGAGAAAACCCAATGTATGACTAATCCTACAACATGTGAACCTAATACCACCAAACTAAGACAGATGCTGCCGACCACACCACAGCGGGCGCGCAGACAGCCTGTAGAGATCTCGAATCAATAAATGACAAGTACTAGGGAAGGGCGCAAAACACTCACACGGTACTGTAGGTATCTTCAGGCCATCAGCATGTCCCAAAAGCTAGAGAGGAAGGCATCCATGGAGAGCGGTTCCGAATTAGACGAAAAGATGATGGCACTTTGCGAAGACTTCCGAAGCTCACGCGCGGACTGCGAAAGATGTTACAGCTTGAAGCAGTGCCAGTGGGCACGACACTAACGCACCTAGTGGCCCTCCACGATCTTATTCAGCTATTTGCATGCCCTGTCGCCTAGGTAAGTTTGTAAACGACTCGACATGTCACAGACTGACCTGCAAAACGGATTTGGATGGGTCCGAAGGACAGTCAGTACATCAAGTTGGCTGGGAGGGCGGGGAGGTCGAATAAGAGAGAACAGAGACTGTTTAGGGGTTGGATAGTTCGACTTGGAGGACTAGGACTTGCCGTCTTGAGCGGTTACGCTTGGTAGCTTGGTATAGTCTTGATCAAAGAATCTTCAATCCGACTTGAGCCCGCGCTAGTGCTGGCCAAATATGAATACGATACGGCAAATGGCGTATCATATTCATATTCATATTGTATTCACCCCCGCGGGCCCGTATCGTATTCTTAGTGTATCGTATTCATATTCAACGGGGATACAGTGGCTGATAATTTTGTTCTTCAGCCATTGGAACCCACCGGATTCCACCGGAGCTCAGTGTATTGGATCTCCATTTCATCCTGCCCAGTGCGTTGCACGAAGATTTGGGTAACTTTGGGTGAATACTACCGTGTATATATTGTATGCACCCTCATAAAATTAAGTATGAGCAGCCTGCTCTTGAAACATTCACCAATGGAGTTGAAGCACCTTTGGCGTCTGGTCTCCTGACTGTTGCGAACAAGCTGAGGATTTAAAAAACAGATGTTGCTTTACATCCTGGAAGATTTTTTGGGTCCAGCCTTGAGTTTAACCTCTTCCCGAACTTATTTGTTGGATACAGAGTCCGGACAAATGTATTGATGGTCATTGTTCGACTGGATATGTATATATTACTTGCCTTGCACTACGCGATCACGGGCCAAGTGAGTGGCCTGGAATCCATTGTCTTGATCGGGTAGCACAAGAGTATGGGCCACCTTGAAGTGGCACAGAATATGCAATATTATTCATTTTCTAAATTAATTCAGTTATACAGTTGGATTATTCTACTGAGAAACCCGGTTTTCAATGGAAACCCCCCCAAAAAATGGTGTGTTATTTGGAAACCCGTATTCTAGGGGTTTCTGCCACCGGCGGCGGTCCGAAAATTTGGCCTGCAGACCAACCATCACTGATGTGATCAATGGACACCTAAAGAGGAATAACATTCAATCTGAGCATTCAAGACTCTTGCCACAAGGGCGTTGCAATTCTATCTCTGGGCAAATTATCCCAGTCATCTAGAGTGATTTCCCCCCTCCTGGCGTCATAATGCACACTTAAATGTCCTACCAACTCGTGATCTCTTCGGCGGAGGGCAGCCTGAGACTCGGAGTCTTCTGACTCCACCCGAGGTTGCAGTCCAATGTGAGCTGTGGGTTGAAACTGGGTTCTGGGCTAGTCAAGGCCTGATGCCAGTATTGAGCACAAAAAATTGTGACAGATAAGTAAGCAGAAACAGGCCCAAACCTTATTTTTAGAAGTATGTACTACTTGGCTGGAACTGAGGGAAAGTGCATACAGTATTTCTTTAGAACATTGAATAAATTAATATTGTCTTTGTAGTCCAGGAGACTCTTAAGCCTCTTCGCCTCTGGAGCTTATGTGGAAATTGAGGCTCTGGTGTCATATGTGGAACAAAAAAAAATTATTCAAAAATTATTCAAAAAGTCCTTACACCGGTTGGGGGGGCAGCGAAGCGAGGCTCAGTAAGTGTGTGTAGTCTAGTTGGTACGCCCGTTGACTAGGTGTTTGCGGGTCGCGTGATCTCTTTTCCTTCGCGTACGTTCGAACCCCGTAGGGATGCTGTCTGCTTTTTCATTGTTACACTCTTGTTTCTTGCTCCTTCCCGTCTCATTGGACCTCACCATTTCGCATTTTCTTCCTCCATTTTTGTTTGGCCATTTATATACATTTTTCTTCCCCAATTTAACACTGTATTCCACCCACAGTATCTGAACATGTAAATTCTGTCTTGCACAATTCCTGAGATTGGTATTTCTGCAGACACCTTTCCCATTATTTATCTGAACCTAGACAAAGGATCCAAATTCATTCTCACAAATTCTCAGCTTTATGCATGATGTGGATCTGATTCTGTTGTGCTCAGAGTGTTCTGCAAGTCCTCCCGCAAATTTAGGTTCTGTTTCAATCAATATGCCTTTTTTTTCCAGCCTACGGCGTTCCCCGACACTTTCAAGGACCCCAGTAATTTTACCCATGCCCATGCGAGCCAAATTCAGTGCAAAACACTCTTTTTTTATTATTGAATTTCCTGTGGTTCTGGTCCCAGTTTGGGCGATTTTTTTAGCCTGCGGCGCAAAAGTTCATATATGATCTCAATTTGGACCCTAAAACATCATCCAGTACCGCCGAACAACGCCAAACTTGAGAAACAAAGTCGAATAGGGGCCTGGGAATGAGCCAGGCCTAATTCGGCCTGGCAGGCCAAATGCAGCCTGGCCAGGCCCGATTAGGCCTGGATCAGTTCCATATATGACACCAGAGCCGAAATTGACGGCATAGATGGGGTGTTGGTTGATTTGGATCAATTGATCCGGTGGCCTTGATGTGCCGCCGGAGGGGTTTTCAATTAGACCGTTTGGTGGGGTCTCTCGGCTAGGGGGGTTTCCATTGAAAGCCGGGTTTCTCATTAGAATCATCCTATACAGTTGTCTACAACTTGTTTCCTACATTCAACATGCCTGAGGATGTTCTAATCTTCAACGACGACGACCTACACCAAACCAATCCTTTATGGAATGCTTCGGACTGGATAGGATGTGGCCGTACATACCGAGACGTTCCTGAGCATGTTGCTCTCGCAGCTATGCATGCCTGCCAGGTCTCATGCAACACGGCAATTTTATTGCAAACCCTTAAAGAAGAGCTACCGGGGCTGATCAGGATGGTTACCAAGTTAAATACAGTCTAGAGGAAGGGGAAGGGCAATGTGAATATCCTGGACATTGAGGAGGATGATTGTGTTGATGATTAGCACTCTTGGATTTTTTTTCTGAATTTATTTGAATTTTTCGCGATTTTTTTACCTTTGATGTCTAGTCCGGACAAAAATTAGCCCAAATTTAGACCTGTGATTCTGGTCCGGACAAAAACCAGCGCCTGGCGAGAGCGAATAGTCTGGACAAAAATTCAAAATCCTCATTTTCAGAATCATAGGTCTTGGGGCATTCTCAGGGGTCCTCCTATCACTACTTGGTCACTATGTCACGTCACCCATCAATCCTAACGCCGAAACCCAATCCTTTCCCAATCCGCGTGCCGGAGTAACTCTTAAAGTTTTCTTTTCGCATCGAACCATCTTTTTTTACAGGGATGAAGAAACCGAAATACATGAGTTATTGAAGGGGCGAATTGACGACCTGTATGTATGAATTATCCACCGATTTCCACACCATGCCGTCGCGTTTCCAAGTATTACTCGGGTACCCTATCTGCACCTCGCGGAGCAGCGGATACTGCTGAGTTAGCGCAGCAATGACCTGATGTTGGTCGTCTGGAGATACAACTCGCGGTTGCACAATAATCTGCGCCTCCTTCACGTGAAATTGAAGGACCTCGATCAGCTGAGGAAACGCAGCACGGCCCCAAACGATCCAGTTGAGGACAGTCTAACCGGGAATCATGCACGTCAGTGGTAACCAACGCGAGAGGCTAGGAAGATGCTTACGCGCAACTGGGTGCTGGTGGTGTCCTCGATCTCGGGATGTGTTCGGTGCTCCACCACAGTGATAGGCACGTATTCTTCGGAGTCGGAGATGTCCTCATCGGGGAGATTATTGAACGCTTCTTCAAGTTCGTCGCGGAGCTCCGGTTTCCGGGTATCCAGCGTTATCTGAGGACGAGGGTGATGACGGAATTGTCGTGGGGCTTGCATTGGTTGAAGAATGGTAAGAGAGAGCTCTCGGAGCTCAGAGAACATAGTTGCAATAGTCTGCAAGAAATCAAGTGACGGCAAGACCCTCGGAAGGGAAAGAGATAGAAGGGGAACGGAGGAGCGTAAAATGCCGTTGACTAGGAGCTTGAAGGTCTCCACGGATATCTGTGGGGTTCCTCGAGCGACATCCGAGCGAATGACTATGGTCACAGCGCTCACTGGACGGTTCGAAACGAACAAAGCGACCAGATCCCTTGGTCCTGTGAAGCGCCGCAGACGGGGGGTAATGTTGGGGGGAAGATTTGTGGGAAGGGAGGCGACTCTATACTCTGGAACAGAATTTATTCCCAGCGATTCGAGTTGGGGACACTGTTTCAAAAGGGCGAGAAACAGCCTGGGCTCGAAGAGCTCCCGCAATGACAACTCGACGAGGTGAGGAAGATGTGCCGCACCAAGCCCGGTGATAAGGGCGATACTATCCAGTGTATCGTCGATATGTAGGCGGCATATGCAGCCGGGATCCACAATTAGCAGAGGGGCAGAAGTGCCGGGAAGCACCTCCCATCCTGGTACGACTCCCTTTAAGGAAAACACTTTGAGCGTCATCGGTGCCCCATCCCGAGCCAATATCTCGCAGCTAGACAGAGTGAGATCCTCCAACATGGAAAGAGAGGAGATCATGTCGCGGTAATGTGCATCAATTTTAATGCTCCACAGCTCTACGGAACGTAGGTTCTCATAGAGAGCGAATGTGCAGGAAAATGTGGCGAGAATCCTATTATAGACGGTGTCGATCACGTCGATGTGGTGGATTTGGAGGTTGTTCAAGAAAGGCATGGAGTACATGCCAACAAACTTACACGAGTGGACCAGTGCGACGTGTTGGCCTTCCGCCAATCGCTCTAATCGAAGTGCGGCGCGATGCAATTTTTTGAGAGTTTCGATCCAATTAGACCTGTTGATATGCACGCGTAGTTTTTGTGCGTCGATGGTTTGGTTTCGGAACAAAAGTGGGAGACATAGAGATCGAAAGAGCTGACACACCAACGAGAGGCGGCGGAGCTGGCGGTTAGAGCACAGAGTCCAGGATGCTAGCCAGAGCTCTCTGGGAACGACGAGCAGGTAGCAGATCGGGGGGCTGTTAGTGGCTCTGGTGCTGCTCATCCTCGTCGTGGTGTAGAAGCATGATCTGATCGTCACGATTAATGAGACATGATTGTATTGCTCCCGTGCACTCTAGCATCCGCTTCACCAACTGTACGCCAACCAAACCACATATTCATTCGAGAACTCGGGATTCAGCGGTGGAGCCGCTCCCTCTTCATTCCTCCCCCTTCTCCTTCGATCCTCCCCCTCCCCTCCCCCCGCCCTGTCCCCGCTCCCCCTGGATGATCGACCACGGCGGGGTCGCCCCCCGGAAACGCGAACACACGACAGCAGGGTGACGCACTCAGCAGCCTCTTCCCATCTCTGGGGAAATGCGAGAGGTATGATGGGAAGGGTAGGCGCGCTCGCGCCGCGCCGTGAAGTGGATGATGGATGCCCAACGACGGATATGCGAGGGTCGAAGTCGAAGTTGAAGTCGGCCCAGTCAAAGGAGGTGTTCGTATTGAAAGCCCTACTAAAGGAGGTCTCGACATGTTGAGGGCTCGATGTTGCAATGAGGGAGGGCACCACAGTAATAATAAAATGAAGAGTTTTTTCCAAGGCCCAGAGTTTGCTTGGCGGAATTTTTTTGAGGCCAGAAGCAAATTTCGGACAAGAATCTGTCCGGGGACACACCGGACGTAGAGTTAGGCAGAGTGACGCCATATATTTGGACACAGACCCGAGTGAAAGTTCGGACAAAATTTTCCAGTGCGACCATATCAGACAGGGAGCAGTCCTTGGTGGCAACGCGCATGCTAGTGTGATGGTGGCAAGGTGGTCAAGGACGGTGACCAGTGCGTCTTCGGCGAGAAAGCGCCGCGGAGGAGCAGCGGACGTTGATCCTGGTGGCCATCGGAAACGGGGTTCGGAGCCAAATAGAATGGATGGAGATCCCCCCGTGTGCAGACACAGCACGACCAGGGATTCGCGTGCGCCGAGGAGGTGGTGGGGATTATCCCGAGCAACGCCGGCGGCGGTGGATTGAGCTCAGCTCTAACCCGTCAGTGGCGCAACGACCGCGCGCACTGGTGACACCCGGAGTGGTGCGGATGATAGTCAGGGTCGCGGAGAGTGGAGTCGAAGATAGAGCACGGGTGGGCGCCATATGACGCTCGAAGGTCGAGGGAGCAGAGCGCACAGCCTTGGCGAGGCGTTGAAAGCAGGCCGCAGCAGTTGATCCCCACGCTCTGGAGATGGACCGGTAGACATCGATGCTCCACCCGGTGCGGATGAAGCACCCTCCTTCCCACTGGTCCGCCTCCGAGTTAGTCCGTGCCCCATTGACGAATCCATCCGCGGACTCGGATACGCGGTTGCCTCTGGCACACGAACCGTGTCGCGACCAGCGAAGGATGACATATACGTCTTATGTTAGCCGGGAGGGCAGAAAAAAAATGGATAAGTACGACAACGACCATCGAAGTAGACCGACTGTGACAAAATGCCTGCACGCATACATCGCTTAACCTCCATCAGCGGAGTGGGCGACGACACTAAAAGGAGGGGCAAGGGCTCAGACAGGGCGAAGGGGCGAAGCGCGGACGCGGAGACCCAGCAAGAAGCGCCAGAGGCGAAGGTACGCGCCCGACGCGGTGCGTGGGTTTCGTCGAGGAACATCAGCAAACCCTGGGTGTGCTACCTAGGTCTACATAGTTCCCATAGCTCCTGTATTTACCATACGAAGGGTACCCTCTACATAGTTCTCCATAGTTTGGTGGGAGTGCTACATAGTTCTCCATAGTTTTCAGCAGTACTACATAGTTCTGTGTAGTTTGGTGGTTTGCGAAGCTTTGAACAAAATATGACTAGCAAATGAACTGTGGCCTCTTCCATTTCATTACACTTACACTGATAATGTTTAAGCACTATTATCCTAATCCTACGAAAGGCATCTAAGGTAGATACAACTATTAGAGAAGCTTGCAAATAAAGTGACTCCTGCGTGAGTCGAACCAGCGACCACCGGGACATAATGTAAGAGTGCAGTATAACCACTGAGCCACACAACCATTAAAGCACCTGGTAGGCTGTTCAATATAAGGGGTCACCTCCCTCTCAAAAACAACTGTCTGCTCCCTGATACAACTTCGGTAACATCGTCATATAGATAGTGATAAATTCCAAACTAAAGTACCAGAACTCACAAAGCTCCACAAAGTCATCTAGCAATTTCCCTATAAAGCCTTTGCTTTATTCAGCTGTAAAACACAAAATAAATTCATAGAGCTATTCTGAACACCATAGAGACAGATGAGCTGGACTATGAATATTTTTGTGAAGAATCTTGGTTATGTAAATAGTTTATCAAAGAGCTCTTCTTTGCTCTATCTCAATGAAGTACTGTGGCTTTTTGAAATCTAATTGTGTATCTGAAATGCCTTGTGGCTCAGGTGCCTACAGGAATTGAAAAACTATGTGAAACTTCAAAAAACTATGTGAAACTATGCAGCTTGGTGGCAAAACTATGTACAACTATGCAGCTTGGCTGCAAAACTATGTACAACTATGTAGCTTTGACTGGAACTACAGAGTCCTATGGCAACTATGGCAACTACAGCCAACTATGGCCAACTATGGTCAAATCCAGGGTTTGCTGATGAATGCCGCTATTACCCTCGCAGTCATCTCTGAGTACTCCTATCCCAAGATCCAGCGCCACCGAGTGCGCTACCTCGGCGCCAGCACTGCATCGTGGTCGGAATGAGCTGCATCAGGAAAAACCTCCCTGGGATAAATATCAAATTTTATGATAAAATTTCTTGTAGGGTTGATATTTTTGATATTTTCAGCAATTCTCAAGTATTCTTAGTCAAATATCAAAGTTTTGATAATTTTCAATGGCCCACATATAATTCTGCACATTTATTTGACATTTTTTGGTCAAATTTGACTCCGGCGCTGATGCTTACAATGATGAACAACTACGTGAAAGTTGCAAGAAAATGAAACAGTGGCTTACCTTCGCAATTCTAAGCAGCAACTGGAGGCTAATACAAGGAGTGATAGCACAATAGTATGTTCTGAGTCTTGCGCGGAAACAGAGTTCAAATGCCAGTTATGTAGCAGTTTACGGCCGATACTGGAGTCGTAACGCCAATCTAAACCCACCCTGAAGTGTCTGTCACCCGTGTGAGGCCGAGGCAAGTCCGACTCCGCCGATGCGCGAAGCGATGTCCGACGCAAGTCCGACGGCGACAGTAACCGTGCACGTGCGAGAAAATATGGTTCGTTTTGATTGCGTCACAACAACATCAAACGTCTCTCTTCCTTTCCCCCCACTCGCCCTCTGCTTGGACCGCCGCACACTTACTGCCCTCGGTCACGTCCCTCTCAAAACCCGTTCCGGAGCTTGGGCATTATCGATCATATGTATTCCTGACCATCTCCACTGTATCCCTCTAATTCGTTAGAGCAGGACCACGCAAATGAAGGGAGTCCCATGCCCCAGTACCCTCGCACATTCAGTGAGTACACAATCCATGCTCTCGGCATCCTTTACTGACGAAAATAGTATCCATGAGTCGGATCTTCTGTGATACTGCATTCAGGTGAGTACGCACCCTATGTCCTTGGCCTTGGCTTACAAGAATTAAGGATCAGTCTATCTACACGGTCAGTCTTACCATCTATCCCTTCCACGTTGTTCCTTGTCACTCACTATACACTTTTATGAGTACAGGCTTTACATCAAATCTTGTTCCCACTTCTTTACATCGTTAAATGGTACGTTTCTCTACGTCTGATCTGTACGCCAGGTATGGGTGACAATTCGACTTCCAGAGTCTCACGTGGGTGCAGACGTCGGCGGCCGCTGTCCGAGGCCACGCTGCTGCTTGCGCAGCGCTGCAAAGCTGATTCATCAGTACGTGGCCCCCCTCTGACTCGACGTTACATGCTCTGACTTCCTTCGCAGGCTCACACCGTGTTCGAATTTGTAACTGGCGCTGTGCTTACACCTAGCTTCGGCCATGTACGTTTCACCCCCAGTTTTTACTATACGTACTGACCTACCCTGCGTAGTATCAATCTGCTTGACACCGTGGGCATCATGCCACGCTGTCGAGCTCACACGGTACCTCCTGGTCTCGGGCACTCTGCCTCCGGCTCCCTTCCAACTCGCTTCCTCTGCCGAACCAGACCCCGCACCATCACCTGCAGCCTGGTGAGCGGGCCTCGTCTCTTAGCTACGCGCCACTCATGCCCTTATTGAACTGTATCTAGATGTCTCGAAGAGAAAGGCCCGGATGAGCGAGTTTGAGATGGAACGGCGGGGGGTCATACGTACTCATGTAACACGTACTGCAGTTTACCTCCCATGTATTATGTAGCTTTGATAATACCAATGTTTCTTTTTTAACTTCTATGCATTTCTGAGTGCGATATTTGAGCAAACTGGCATGCCATTTACGAAAACATATTGCACATCTTGGAGATATTTTGAGCACAAAATTTGATATTTATTTGGGTGAGAACATATTTTGACTAAAATGTGAACATTCGAGGAACTGAAGGAATTTGTGCACATTTTAGCTCAAAATACTAACAAATACCTGGGGGGGGTTTCCCTGATGTGGTCAGTCCAGTGGTGACCGTATGGACGCGTGAGGACCGGGGAAGATTGACGAGGGAGGAGTGCGAGAGGATGTTGTGTGTGTGGAAGTGCGGCATTCGATTTCGGTACTAACGAGAATCGAAAACGAAACTCGGCAAAGCTCTGCCGCATCAGACGGCTGTCCGGCGGCAACAGTCTCGCGTGTCACTGTGCAGAACCTCGTGTAACCCGCCGTCGCTTGTCCTCGACATCGCCTTTTCCCTCCCTCACTAATCCCTGACTGTATTCTCACAAACCCTGGTCAATAGGATGTTTCACACATCGTGTCACATCCCAACTTGTGCCGCAACCTCACTAGTACTTACTCAAACTCAAACTCACCCCACCTACATCCATACATACTAATATTTAATTTGAGCACACACCTCAATGCAAAATGCTTGAATCTATATAACCCCGCGATTAGTTTCCGGGATTGAATATAATGATCAAAATCACTACCTAACCCCGCGCTGTCTGTATGCCGCATTAATAAACCACGAGTCGTCGTTCAGCGCGTCCGAGGAGGCAAATCAGCTACGATTCAATTCTGAGGGGACCGAAACGTGCCATCGTTGCTCATTGGAAAGAACCTAATGGAAGGGCTGAAGTTAAATGTTGCATACATACCGTAGTTTGAGCATAGATTTAGCCGCGAAATTGCTGAACCGATCTGCAAACAGTATTAGTGAATGATGCCAGACACTTGTGAGTACGACAGCGAACCGATATCCCCGAGCTATAACTGCTTGAACTTAAGCCGTAAACTCGGAATGAGCGATGTTTACATGGCCTCAGGCATTTGAGACAGCTGAGTAAAATAATTCGAGTCAGTAACATTTGTTACACACGAAAAATAAAATACCTTGAATCAGAACGCGTCGGTTATCGCGTTTCCGACCGGGTCGCGTCGCGTTGAACCGACCTGCCAAGGCAGAATAACACGTCAGTGACATTCGTTCTAAGTGCTACAGGGATACCATGTAAATCGAACACAATCTCGACGCGTGACCCAACGATCTGGAAACACTGTTAGTTTGCAGAATTGTAAGACTAGACTTACAAAGTCGGAAATTCGTCAATAGTTTCGGTCTTCAGATCATAATGTGTGGTTTCAACGCATCTGAACACTTGACCCTTCAATTGAAGTCAATAACGATCGTTAGCATAGTGAGATGCATACAATGAAGATTTGGCCGTAGTTTCGGCCTCCCGAGAGACAGGGAGCCGGGTGAGCGCAAAATTAGTGCAGTTGAACAACAAATACTCGAGCTATACCTTACCTTAGACGCAGAAACCTGCTACGGCTTAAATTGAACGATAAGTTTGACCTTGAGTCAATCGAGTAAACCCAACTTGAGCTAGAAACATTAATTAAAACAGAGGCAAGGAGCCTAACTTGAAGTTTGACCATAGCTTGGGCCTTTGGAAGGTATACATTCCGGCGGGCAGGAAGACGGAGGTCTGAAAGACGATAAAATGGGACAAGACTCCAGAAATATTTCCAGAGTCACAATTTGACGATAGATCTGGCCTGTGAGCCAGAACAAGCGACTAGAATGTGCCTAAAGAGAGGATCAAGCCAATGAAACTCGAAACAGATTCAAGATACATACCACGGAATTTCAAAGAGCCATAATCGCGGTGTTTGAACCGCGACGTGGTGTGTGGGTACATTTAAACACATGCATTCAAGTATGTAATATCCGTTATAAACACCAGCCACATACTATGATAATTTCAGAATAAATTCAGGGCAAAATCGAACGGGCATGGCTACGGACTCAAAGGAAGCAAGTAAGCATTCAAATAGTGCACGGCAAAATAAAAGCTCACTGCAATCGAACTCAGAGGCTAGTCGGGCATCGATTGATGGCCCCATTCGATGCAACAAGCCCGAACGTATGGCGGTTTATGTGCACATTTAATAAAACCAAGTGTATTTTCCCATTTCCGTGGTTTTTTTGTCTTTTTGAGCACATGGATAAGTTTTTTGGACTCCTCAATTCTTTTAGCTCGCTGTGTAGATAGAATTACCATTTGAGCAATTTTTATGACCGTACTGAAAAGTTATACTCGAGTTCAAAAAGAAAGTTTCTTTTTTTTTCAAACTTTTTCTTTTCTTCTTTCAACATGATTGTTTTTTTGAACATGAGTGTTTATTTTTTGAGAGAGAACTTTCTTTTGTGTTCAACATGAAACTTTATTTCTCGGGTCAAGAAAATAAGTTCTGTTGGGTGGCTGTGCTAACCTTAATATGATGGCCGTGCGGCCCGTTCACGCCCTCATCCCTGTGCAGATTCTTCCGGACATGGAAAGTTGGCAACACCCATGAGCAGAATCAATACTTGACCTTGGAGTTGTACCATATAGGCCTCCAAGTCACGAGTAGGTTGATGCCAATGGACCCATGCATGTTGATGGGATGTGTGCTGCACTTGGCATCAACATCAACACCTACGGCAATCCGGTCCTTCGGGACGTGGCTGCTCATGATGATCGCAAACATTGCAATGCTGCCGGTTATGCCGATAATGCCGACATACACACGGGATGGGGAGTAGGCCTCGACAGTTCAGAACAAACAGCCGGTAAGCGGGCCGCACAGCCATCATATTAGGGTTGGCACAGCCACCCTATGGAACATCAACGCGATAAGAAAAAATTGTGTCGAACAGAAAAGAAAGTTGTTCTCTCTTGAAAAAAACATTCATGTTCAAAAAAAAAACATCATGTTGCAAGAAGGAAAGCAAAAGTTTGAAAAAAAAAAAACTTTCTTTTTGAGCTTTAGTATAACTTTTTGGTAGACACTGGATGAAAATTTTGAGTTTTTCACTGAAAAAATTGATGAAAAATGTTCATTATTTTTCACACCTTTTTTCACTGAAAAATTGATGAAAATTTCAAATAGTTTTTCAGTACTTTTGAGACTGAGAATCTAGGTGAAATTTTGGAAATAACATTCATGAATTTTTCAGCAAGAGTAATACCAATAATACATACACTTTTTCAGGTGAAAATGTTAGTGAAAAATTCAAAACATTTTTCACAAAATTTTCACTTGCAAAAGGATTTTTCACGCTTTTTATAAAATTTTGTGAAAAATGTTTTGAATTTTTCACTAACATTTTCACATGAAAAAGTGTATGTATTATTGGTATTACTCTTGCTGAAAAATTCATGAATTTTATTTCCAAAATTTCACCTCGATTCTCAGTCTCAAAAGTACTGAAAAACTATTTGAAATTTTCATCAATTTTTCAGTGAAAGAAGGTGTGAAAAATAATGAACATTTTTCATCAATTTTTTCAGTGAAAAACTCGAAATTTTCATCCAGTGAGAGTCATAAAACTTGCGCAAGGTCGTAATTCTATCATGAGAGTGGGATAAAAGAATGAGGTGATGGGTAACGGCCTAAAAAAACTCAGGATCTGCTAAAAACAGTGAAAAAAACACTGAAATGGTAAAAAAAAACCTGTTTTTATTAAATGTGCACATTGACCGCCATACGAACGTGCCGAAACGTGTGAAGACGAAATAATATTAACTAGTCAAATCAGTCTGATTTTGAATGAGGATAACATATGCTGCTCAGGTTGGTGATTTAATCACCCAACTTTATTTTACATCTTGGGTGAAAACTTTTTTTTTGAGCGACCTCTTTTTTTTTTCTGTTCTCTCTTTTTTTTTCTGGTTCTCTTTTTTTTTTTTTCTGTCCTCAAACTTTTTTTTTCCGGTAGACCAACGTTCAAACTATTTATTTTGGAAACTATTTTTGGGACGTCGGACTTCGGGGGTCGGGCTGATGCTCGGGGAGTGATTCCTAGAGCCTCCGCGTCATGAGCGCTGTCTTCGACGCTGTTTGATGTGATGAGCAGGAAGGGCGGGGTGTGTGCTGGTATTATGCAGCAACAGGTTTGCGCGTATCACACATCTTATGTACGTGCGGCCCGGAGCCCGAGCGGCAGCAACGGCGCGCATCCTGTGCAATGATGCGTGGGTGGTTGGTTGGTCGGGCTGCACAGGAGAGTGTTATGCCTCACAGAGTTGCTGTAACATGCTCGTTCAGTAGCTCTGAACTACAGGCCATCTGCCTGAGTAATATACCCGCCGCTGGAAAGTTCGCTGGCGGCCGCCGGTGGACACCACTGGCTAGTGGCAACCGATGGCAGATCCTGTTTGCCATCGGTTACGTGGGATCAAACAGCGGGTGCCGCCAATCAACATCGGCTTTCACCGGTCCGCCATGCACAAGCCGCCACTGAATCCCGCCGTCCTTCACCGTACACCGTTGGATCCCGCCGGAAGTCAATCAATGAGTATCAAATGCCTTTGCATGCCATTCAACAAGGATCCCCGATGGCTCCCAGTGGTTCTCACTGGTCCTTGGTGTCCCGAGCTGCCAGTCATTTCCGTCGGAAACCGTCGGAAACCACTGGATTCCGCTGGTCATGTTTCATGAAGTTTGAACATATGCACCAAGTGATAGGCGCGATAAGTTGTGATTGTTGTGTTCTCCAAAGATTTTTAAAGCCACTGGAAACCCGGTCAAAGAAAGTGGAGAGCAAGGAGGTGCTTAATTCTAGACAATATAGCTTGTTGTATTTTGCAGTTCGCAATATTGTCCGTGATTTTGAACCATGTGAGAAGCAGGCTTCCAAGACAAATAAGTTTGGGAAGAGGTCAAACCAAGGCTGGATCCAAAAAATCTTTCAGTAAAGCAACATCTGTTTGATTTAAATCCACAACTTGTTCGCAACGGTCAGGAGACCAGACGCCAAAGGCGATTAGTGAATGTCAAGAGCAGGCTGCTCATAATTTTATGTTGGTGCTAACGATATATACACGATAGTATTCACCCAAAGTTACCCAAATCTTCGTGCAACACACTGGGCTGGATGAAATGGAGATCCAATACACTGAACTCCGGTGGAGTCCGGTGGGTTCCAATGGCTGAAGAACAAAATTATCGGCCACTGTATCAGTAGAAATCACTGGCTCTTGTTCACAGTTCCAACGTTGGCGGCCACTGGCAGAATTCGATGAGTGAAGTGTAGCCGTGTATATAGTCTACCGGGCGCCAATAAAAATATCTAGTGGGAGCCATTGGAAATCACTGGCGATCCTGTGAGGGAAGTGCCACTGTGATGCAATGGTTTCCAGCGGATATAACTGGGCGGGGATATCCGGTGGGAGCCATCGGAAATCACTGGCAGCCCTCTGAAGGAAGAGCCACTGTGATCCAATGATTTCCGGTGGATATCGCTGGGCAG
This sequence comes from Mycena galericulata, assembly GCA_029289565.1. Lineage (NCBI taxonomy): Eukaryota > Fungi > Basidiomycota > Agaricomycetes > Agaricales > Mycenaceae > Mycena > Mycena galericulata. The sequence continues at coordinate 163,933 of JARKIA010000046.1, forward strand.
GGCTATTTGCACCAGTGATAAACGGTGGCAATACACGGACCGGCACTGGTAATCGGCATCAGCCACTGCCGACCACTGCCGATTACCCGTGTTGACAGCTCCGCGTGTATTACTGATCTGCCTTGCATTTGTCTCGGAGTTTGAAAGAAATGATGGGAGTGGCATCACCGTCGCGTCGGCCCCGACGGCCGACGTGATATGTCGATTTGACCATCACCCCTGTCATTGCACAGGATGCGCGCCGTTGCTGCCGCTCGGGCTCCGGGCCGCACGTACATAAGATGTGTGATACGCGCAAACCTGTTGCTGCATAATACTAGCACATACCGTCCTTCCTGCTCATCACATCAAACAGCGTTGAAGACAGCGCTCACGACGCGGAGGCTCTCGTCGTCACCAGGAATCACTCCCCGAGCATCAGCCCGACCCCCGAAGTCCGACGTCCCAAAAATAGTTTCCAAAATAAACAGTTTGAACGTTGGTCAACCGAAAAAAAAAAGTTTGAGGACAGAAAAAAAAAAAAAGAGAGCCAGAAAAAAAAAGAGAGAACAGAAAGAAAAAAAAAAGAGGTCGCTCAAAAAAAAAGTTTCTACCCAAGATGTAAAATAAAGTTGGATGATTAAATCACCAACTTGAGCAGCATAATAACAAGACAGAGGCCTACTTTGAGGTCCGAGCGTCGATCAATGTGTATTGTAGTGCAGTATGTGGGGCACTCGGCCTGGGACAATAAGCGACTAGAAATGTGTTTACCTTCAAGAACCCCAAAACGAAGTCACGAGATGAGCTGCGAGGCTTAGTCGTGAGGTGCATGTTGAAAGGGTAGATTAATGGGCTAAGGCCTTATCCGAGCAAATGAATGGTCAGTTTCGCACGAAAAATACTGGAGGAACACTTACCTCTAAATCCCAGGTGCGAGGAATCCGGGCCGATCTGGGCGGGGTGTACATAGTGGAAAGCAATAAGAAAATCCGTGCAACTTTCCGGGGATTGTACAATTTGGAAAAGGTTGCGCAAGTCAACATCCCCTGGCCAGAATTTGAGTGCTGAATACTTCTGAGCTCTCAATAGGACATACTAATCACTTTGAGTAACGCTGAGGGGATAAACCGAATTTCCAGAGTTATAAAAACCCGTGCAATTCCGGACATTGCCGAAATTGAAGACAGGTTGGGCATGTCAACAACCCATGGCCAGAATCTGAGCGCCGAGAACTTCTGAGCTCTTAATAGTGCATACTGCTCACCTTGATTCACTTGGACATCATAAACCCGTTTTCGGAGTTGGAATTCATTCAATTAATGCAACCCAAAGTTGCGAGCACCTTTAAACCTTATCCGGTATCCAACATGTGGTATTTTTGGTCTTTGAAGTCATTGAGATTGACAAGCTCGAAGGCATTCCGGTTCTCTTCAACACGCATCCGGGAGGGGTGATGCGCCAAGGAGTAACCGCCTAATTAAGCGGGACGGTACTGCGGCCATCACCAGCCGACGGCCGGCACCACGGCAGTATATATATTTAGGTATTTTCGTTTTCGTTTCTCGTATATACCCGTTCGATTTTTAATTTTTACTACTCGCGTCGGTGGGGAAAGGATGCGGCGTACCCGAAGCGAAATACGCTAGCAAGACCACGAGGATAGTCATCGAGGCGAGGTGTGGCCAGCGCAGACCGAGGTTTTCTGGCGCCGTGGACGTGGAGGAAACCGAGGCTGTGGTGTTATGGCTGAACGCAAGAGGGGAGAGGCTGTGCTATTGTTGATGCCATCAAACTCGCTTCTTCTCAACGCTCATGTCCTCACCGACTTGAACACCAGAAATCCAAGAAATCATAGAATGTTCTTGATACTCGGACAGGACTGCAATCAACTTGACCTCCGCCTTCCATTCGCTGGTAGGCGTCCTCCTCCATTTCGAATTTTTTCGCAGGTCTTGAATTCTGCATTCCACATTTTGTTTCTTTCTGCCAGAATAGCATCGCCCCCCTGATATCTTCTGTCTTGTCAGTTCTTGATGACTGGAACCGTTGGCATGTCTTGGCGGGAGTATCAACGTGCCACAGTTTTCAGGGGTGTTTTCTAAATTAACGGCCCTTGAGCGCTTGAGCGGCGCCACAGGACAAAACCCCAGCGCCAAGATGCAGGGTCCGAGTCGTGCCTTTGTTATGTTATTATGAAGCCGCATGCAGTTCGGGTGCACCGAGGTTAAAATGTACGAGGTTCGATCGATGTTCTCATTATGCTTGCTCTGTTCTAAACTCACCCTTGTTCCGCCAGCAGATAGACTTTGAAAGTTCCGTACGAGGATCATCAATCACAATTCCACGTTGTGTCTGCATCCGCTCCCGTTTTATTAAATGAATGGTGTTTCATCCTCCTGATTCCTTGTGCAGTCAACAAACTACCGCCCAGAAAAATACAAACTGGTTGTCAATTTTATCACCTCGCAGCCGCCCTGAGTCGGAGTACTACTGCACAGAAATCAACGTGCGGATGGTTATTGTGAAAAATATTCCTATAGGAAAACAGCTGATACCAATCTGCTGCTATACTAGCCTTCACTGATCGGCAAACCTGCTGGGAATATGCCGATGATACCAATCTATTCAAAGGCTACAGCAATTAATCCAAAGACAGGAATCACGTACTGGCTTCATGTCGCCTCCGTAGCGACTGTCACATCTTCACTCTAAAAAAACTGAACTTTAAAAGCCCAGCGCTCAGGCAAACTTGCAGTGGGTCGAATGCCTTCTCTGCGCTTACCGTTGTTCTTCTCTGCCCTACTACTCTCCGGCGTCCATTGCGATGACTGGGAGGACCGAACTCGTTATGCAGCACGCCTGTCCCCGTTGCACCCTCTGGTCCGGCGCGACTTCCAGACCCGCGAGACGACGATTCGCGGCCTCCTTGGCGCGCGCCAGCTGTCGTGCGACCCCGGCCTGGACCTGTGCAGTAACCAAGGATGCTGCACCCCCGAAGAAAATTGCTGTTCAGGTTCGTGCATGCTAAGAGTCTTGTCGTCCTGCGTATTTATCACGTGTGGCCCAGATGGCGGTTGTTGCGGCGCGGGGTACGTTGACGATCCAGCTTCGTGTCTTGTGGGAAGTTACTCACTAAGCTGGTCCATCCAGTCAATACTGCAATCTGGGAGGCTGCTGCCCAGATGGCGAGGTTTGCGAGGGCACGTCGGACACATGCTCGGAATCTGGGTTCTCTATTTGTCCGAACGACGATTACTGCTGCCGTACGTCCTTTCCGTGCCATATTTTATTACATCGCTGATGTATTTTCGGCGGTGAAGCGACCGGTCAAACATGCGGTTAGTGGTTCCTTCAGTAGGAGTTGACGCTAGACGACTCAATTTTGTCATCCTAGTCCGTGATGCCGACGGAAATCCAGGATGCGAAGACAGTAGCGGCGGGGGAGGCGGCGGAAATTCCTCTCCGACCACCACGCCAAAGGGAGGGAACTCTCCTACCACAACTGCGAAAACCGCCTCGACCACACGCAGGACGACCACCGACATCAACACTACGCCCAACACCGATTCTGAAACTACAGCCCGTAGGTCCTTCGTCTTTTCACTCCGGCTTCTTGTCTCACGTCTTGCATAAGGCAATACCGGACCAACTACAACACCTGGAGCCGGAAACCCGACTAGCAGCACCCAGGAGAGTGCCTTCAACCCTCTCCCCACTTCTCTCAGGGGTGCCCCGACGCAAGGCTCATCTTCGGGCGACTCGACCGCACCCAGTTCTGCCGCGCCTAAAACGACCGTTCCCTTGGTACCTCTCTCCCTCCTTATCACGCTCCTTACTAGTTTCTCTGTCCATTTTTTCTAAGCCCGGATTGTACATCGTTCAGTGAATGGTGAAAGCGTCCCATTTTGTTCCACAATAGTTCGATATTTCGTTGTACATCAATCCCGCGATAATTATATACCATACGCCCTGCAGTCATGCAGGTTGTCCGTGAAGAGTGGAAAATTGAGGACGCCGAGCCACGCAACGATCACTGAACTCCTTGTCTACGGGGTCGTATATTTACTTTTACACCGGACGGAGCAAAAAGATGAATTTGTTTTGACTTATTTCACAAAATGGACTGGAATTTGAGTCGAAATCTTTGGGCGTGGATTGAGTACAGGAAGTAATTCATTCAGTGCTGAATAGGAAGCTATGACGCATCGTTAAAACCTTGCATACCGCCAGGAACTGGCAAGGAGGGCGATATTAAATTTCCTGACATTATTTACTCGGCTTGCGCTCAACATAAACTGGGTTGAAAAAATTGCGATTTCGTTCCGGTCCGAACCTCTCCAGAGCCTGAACTCTGGTTGAATAGGACCGATGTCCGGTCTGGTGTTTGAGAAATTTATGCGAGCCGGATCGATCAGGGTTCGGGCATCGGCAACGCTAGAAACGAGTGAAGAAGATCATCGTATTGAAGAAGGCTCTCTTGCTCTGCAGTTTAGCTGCAGGATTTATACAAGGGTCGGAATCGATTACTCCTAATGTGACATTCTGCGTAATGTATTGAGTCGAGGAACTAAAGAACAGAAATGGCCGCGCAGATCAAGAAGTGATCCCGGATCATGAGGAGTTCGGCGCCGTGAGCTGATGCGATGTCTGCTCACTAGATGAAGCACGGAGTTGTAGCTTAACCTGCGCAAATGGGTTGAACACTTTAACTGGCTTAATTCCGCAGCTGACGTGAATACTGCCGCACCACCCATTTGACTACTACGGCCCAATATATTGTTTTTTTTTTCACCCCGGCTTAACCGGCTTAACCCTGGCTTAACCGGGGTCCTGTTGAGATGTTTGGCTCAAGCCAACTTGAGCAGGTATTATAAAAGCCGGGTAAGTTAACGCTCTGCGTGTACTCGGGCAATACCAAGACGAACAAATTTCGTACGTATGTATGCATGGATCCCACAATTATTTACTATAATGGCCCGCCATTTGTTTAATCTTGATTATTAATTCACCGGTCTTCATAAATTCGTCGAAATCGAAGTCCCACCAGTACTTGGGTTCCTTTCCGGCACCTTTGCTGCATGGGTATTTCGTACATGCGGCGTGATTACTGCCATATTGGCACCCATACCAGTTGTGGCATCCCATCTGATGAGCGATATTGCAGCGGGGGCATCGGACCGGCCCGTGAACCTGGTCCACACACCGGCATGTTGGACATCTGGGGAATACCCTATGAGATGCAGGCAGGGGACGTTGCGACATTATTGTTTGGAAGCAGGTTGTTGTCTGATCTAGATCAGGCCAGGGGGTGAGTCGTGGATGTGAAAACTGTTCAAGTACTCACTGCGAGGGGGCTTTAGTTGGGAGGTCGAGTTGGTATCATATCGTGAGCTTTACGAGCTCTTAAATAACCTCCAAGACTGAAACATCCCGGAGAGGTAGGTGAGACCTTGGTCCAACTCCGTATTCCTGGTGTTTACGGGCATCGGACTGAAAACATGCGCGCTAGTGCGTAGCCTAACTAAGACTCCATACTGTGGACGACATGACAGTATAAGGTATCTGCCTGGTCCCGGAATGGTATGAGAAATTGATTCGAGGATAAATCACGAAGACTCTTCGATACGATAAGGAAACCAGTTCGCTTCTCTACGTCGGTAGGTCGGTACGCATATTCCTGGTTTCCTGCTCGGAGAAAGCTATGAGCAGAACAAATTAAGGCTAACCTGTTAAATAAAATCGGGGCGGCCCGGACGAACTACAAGGCAGCTTCATTTGCAAGACTAATACGGACCCCCAAATCCGCCGTAAGGAATCCTGTGCATGTGCTGTACGGTGCTCGTTGGGGACTGTGGCCAAGCGGAACCACCTCAAATCTAGCATATATGATGGCTTAGTTAATTTCACGACCCCGAAGGCTCGCCGAGTATACCGGTGCGCAGGGACTGTGGCCAAGTGGCCCCCCCGGAACTCCGGTTGAAATCCAAGCCACAGCGGATGCCGCGATTTCTGGAATGCTCACAAGAGGGGATCAAATTCAGTTGCGTAGGAGCTCCATTTTCCAACGTAAAGCCAAGCTACCGTGACGCTAAGTAATGGAAGACGCACCACATAAATGCCCGATTCTGCCGTTGCGTAGACTCTTCTGCATTTTTCGCGGTCTCTGTGGCTGTTGGCTTGTGAACACGATGTGATTTGTGTGGCCACCGCACTCACCGACATTCCAGCCGGCCAAGAGTGCAGAGATCTGACGTGTCTTTTGAGAAATAATTTTCAGATACCCGAGTACTGGACAAGGATCGCGAAAACAGATTCACATTACTGTCTCGTCAAGGCTACTGTACGTATATACGAAGATGGATCGACATGATCATTTACTCCCCGATTTCTTCTTCGGCGTACGCATTTGAGCGAAACTTAACCGCTGAGCGTCATCAAACATCCTCTGAAGCCGCGTACTTGGTTCCGGCGACATAGAGCACACAAAGTTCCTGCACGGTTGGTGTGCCTCGGGCAGCCGCATTTCTCGCTTGTCGTGGAGAGACATCATGACTGAAGTACACAAACAACGAGATCTACATCCAGAACAGGATTATCGCCGATCGGTTGAATAGATCAGAGAAGGACATGTGCGAACTGGAGTGTGAGGGTGTGAAAGTTGAATATTGAATTGTGGTTGACGGGGGAGAATGGGCTCCTTCCTTTTTATAAGTGAACGCCTAGCCCTGAAACCGGTCATGCGGAAATCTCGGATGAGGACCTTGTCTCTTTCTGTCTAGGAGCGCAAAGCAACCCGTAATTGCGTCGTTAGTAAACACCAAGGGGCCCGATATGTCTGAAGCGGTCCGAAGCGGACAATACTTCCTGAGTCGTATCCCTCCGATATGGCTGGTGATGTTCCAATGCTGTGGTTTTTTCTTGAATTGATATCTGACGTCGGGAATCAAATTCAAGTGTGGTGAATACAGTGGGTGGGCTTCTGCCCAGGTCGGAAAATCATTTCACTCCGAGATTCCCTAGGCCCTACTCCGGCGACGGAATTGTCGGAGATCAGCATTTGTAAGTTGCACTGCCAATCTACTGCGACTGTCACTATAGTCCGAGATAAGATACTTTCCAGGGCTTATTCGGGCACCGCTAGCAACATCGGTGCGGAATGGCTCATCGGTCCGACTCCGTCGCCGCTGAATGCGTCACGCTGGCGCTACATAATCTGAGTGATGGCCGTGTGGCGCATCTGATGTGGGTCTTCACACACGTGAATGTTGCTTGTTTTTTTCGACATCCACGCGCTACCCTTGCACTTGATTTCAACTTTTTCGGAGACCCCAGTTTTTTTCCGGGGGGCTCCCTTCGACCCCGCAAGTTCGGGATGGGACTGAAAATGAATTTTCTAAAGAATTTTGCTGCGCGGAAGCAACATTATCGGCAGGAAGCGTTTATGAGACTAGACACCGCCCTGCGCCAGAATATCTCAAAATAGAGACTAGACTACTACTAGGTACAAACAGACGGACCAGTTTCAACGATCGATGACCGATGGATCACTAGCCTCGTACGAGACCAGTGGAACGGCGATTATTTCCGCCGTGTCAATTTGAGGGCAACGGACCCACATCCAAACGCCATACCAACACGTCCCGCTCGTCCCATGACCCGCTCTTCATACTGAGCTCGGGATTCTCCAGTTTTAAGCGGCATATCCAGATGCCAATCACGAAGGAATAGAGAAAGGAAGCACAGTGCCTCGGTGTAGGTGAATTTTCTACCGAGGCACGCACGCGGGCCTTGGAGTATTATACAAATGAATATGATAGTAGGATTGTAACGCGCGCGAGATCTGCGTAGGATTCCCACGCCAAGCTTATAGGATCAGGATGGGGACGTGCAACATTCGTAGGCTCAATGGGAGAGCAGCGATGTTCGTAGGATTGGCGTACCGAGTCGCATCAATGTGATGGTGACTGTCACAATATTTTTTTGCTTCCCGCCACCACCCCCGCACGTCGACGACTCTGTTCTGTGTGGGCTGTTCTGGGTAAGCTGCTCCCACATCCCCAACATTGACTTACCTGACACGGCAGCGCGTCAATGTCGAGGTATTTGGATGGGGACGACGCACGGGAAAATCCACTTCTACTACAGGCTTTGCAGCGCGAGGGGAGCGATGGCGGAGAGCACGGTAGTGGCGCGTTTGATTTAATGAGGTGTGTGGTCGTTGGAAACATGACCGTGAAATTTGCTCACATCGATTCAGCCAAACTGAGCCAATCGTGGCCACATCTGACAGCATCGGGCACTCTCGACAGCGTTTTCGGCTCGAAGGCGGGAAAAAAATTGCTAATGCAACGGTATTATAATCATTTGTGGGTATCCATAATCTGCCTGTTTTTCAGTCCGAGTCGAATGTGGAACAGGTTCCGCGCGTGAGTGATTTTTTCCAATTCCCAAACCTGTTGCTCATCGCCAGAACTCCCAGCATTCGTCTGAGCGTGTCGCAGCTCCGAGTCACAGCACGGAGGAACCACCAATCGACCATGAGTGAAGACGAGCACGATGATGTGCAGCGTAAGAAAGAGGGTCAAACGTTGTGAACGGGCGACGAAGCCAGCGGACCGGTACGTAGAACCATTCTTTGTTGTTCATACTCCCGCGGGGCCCATGTTACACATTCACGACTTCCACGAGCGACACCGCCCCATCCCCCGCCAAACGCAAGTCGGTTTTAACGGCAGCCGCACCAGCACCCAAGCCCAAACGGCGAAAAACAGGGGACTCGCTCGCTGGTCGGCCCATCGAACTGGTTCCTGGAGACAAAATGACGGCCGTTAGCCCCCGGGAGTATGCTCAGAAGGATTGAATTTGCGGCACAGTATCCACAATATGTCAAGTTTCTTTGTAATACTTTACAATGCGACGCCCATTTCTGTCCTATAACAGTAATCCTACGAATAATACATGCCCACATTGGGATCCTACAAACTTGTCCATCCCTAATCCGGATCCTACGAAGATAGAACAGGTACCATAATCCTACTATCATACTAATCTGTCTAGGGCTCCGGGCCTTGTCCTATGTGTACTTGAATAAAACGAGATTTCATCGAGGTCAAAAGGCGCACCGAACATCGGGACATCCGTCTCCGAGACGCCGTACCACGTACCATCTCGAGGGCCGATATTCGTCGGGTTCGGGGAAGACGTGAGGATTGTGGTCTGTAGCACATTAATGGGTCACACCTGCTGCACCAATCAAGCCCCCAAGTACTCACGGACGGCAATCATTTCAATCACCATGAGCGTTCCCTTCTTCAAAACCATGGTCCTCTCCACTGGACGCATGACTTGGATCGGTACATCTTCAGTCATTTCTCTTGTCAGCATAGCTCCACCCGCTACGTTGCTTCAGAACACGAAGAACGATCTGAGATATGAGGGTAACTGACGATACATTCTGATGGATTCGTGAAAGCAAGCCAAAAGGTGCGGCAGCTTGGACAGATCGTCCAGTACCTGGTCGAGATCGTCACCGGGCGAGCGTTAGGGATATGAATTTGAACATACTGGGTCACGGTTGGACGGTATATTGTCCATGATCTCGGCGTACGCAGTTGCTTGCTCTTCCTGGTAGATTGCAAGGAAGCCGAGCGTTGCGACTATTGCACACGCAGTCGTCTCTGAATCCGGGAGCACCATGTATCAGAGTAGTTGAAAATCAGAATAGCTTTCAAATCACCCCGTCCAGCAAATAACAGTGTGAACGTATTCCCGATCTGCAGGATCTTCAGAGCAGAACCAGCAAAATGTGCGGCGAGACATACAACTTCCTGCTCCTCGAGGCCAAGCTTGCTGTCTATGTCCTTATCCATGGCTGCAACCAGCCGAGAAAATATGTCACCGCGGTGGCCCTGGTCACCAGTTAGCCCATTCAATTCGCTTCGACGCGTGCCGACGAAGGAATGCATAAACGAGCCCAAAGTATTGCAGGCCTGGTCCAGAACCTTGACCCTGCAATATATAAGATCCAGCCTGGCTTCCACGGCTTCTTACCTACTTCCGAATCGGTAATTTGTATGCCCAGCCGGGTAACAGCAGCCGCGTAATCGCGGAGCTGGAAACGATGGACAAGGACTCCCCAAATGTCATCTCGCCAGTGGGCGCGGGGATATCGCTCCAAGGCATGCGGAAGCCAAACCCGCACCGGGCGATTATAATTAACGCAAGCTGCCCGTAAACCCATCAATTGAACGCTCGCACGACGAAATATGCCACTTTCTTGCCTTATGCGGAAGAGCATTCACGTCGGAAATGGCCACATTATCCTGATTCTCCCAACCCTCGGCTCCAATCATCTCTCGATAAGCCGCAATAGTGTCGTCGACGATCAAGGAATATCTGGACGATTTTCAGCTCCAGTTCGAGAATTTCCAAGTCTCCGTACGTTTGTGCAGTAAAGGCAGGTGCCACGATACGGCGGTGGCGTTTCCACGTCTCATCATTGGCGGATATGACATTTTCGCCCCACAAGCTGCGACCATCAGTGGAAGTGCGGCGGGATGAAACAGCGAACCTCACAGAAGAGGGGAGGTAAGCCACCGCGGCTTCACTAGGCGGGTCTTCGTCTCGTTGTTCAGAAGCTGTTTCACGACATCCACGGAGCAAGTATAGAAGTAAGGCTGCCCAACAAGAAGGGGAACCATGGAAATGACATCGTATTTGTAGCTGGAAAAATGTGCGCAGCTCACTGAGTTGTCGGACTATCACCGAAAGACGTGTGTTACTCACTCGTTTTGCGCCACTCCCAAACCCACTTCAAACCAGGATTCCACCAGAAAGTAGGGATCACGGCCCCGAATAGACCCAAGGGGGAGAATAAGGGCCGCATCCCAGGTTCATAGCTAACGCTCTGCCGAAAGCCCGCGTCACTCATGAGCAAATCAGGCCAAAGAACACGAGAAAGACATACGGCGAGATTACTAAAGAAACGGTAGACAAGAATGGCAGCGGCAGCGGATGCAACAGCGAGTAGCATCGAAAAGACTCAAAAGCGAAGGGAAGGTTTAGAGGAGGGTGTGAGATGAGGAAGGGTACGTGGGTCCACAGTCAAGCAGTGTGCGCACCCGATCAAAGATCGGACATTGAGGGTGATTCGAATGCGCGGAGATTACAATCGAGCCGGTCCAGATTGCGGAGTTTGGCTTTGTATAAACTTCATATAATTAGGAAATCCTGCACGTCGCTATGGTGGTCTATGAAGTCGGGCAAAGGACGATGTGAACTCCCGGATCACCCGGATCGAGAATTGCCGAGGCTGAACGGAATCGAGTTGACGCTCTCAACGACTCACACTTTATAAATTGTGTCGGGGCATTTCAAAGGTATTTTGAATTGTGAGTTTGATTATATCTTCTTGCAGCGGTCTTGGCAACGGTTCACAATTTCGAAGTGACTTACATCTCGGCAACTTCGGATTGATTGCCCGCACGTCCGCATCAATTCATTGCCTGCCAGTGGCATGAGTGCCTCGCCCACGCCGCGCCGGGAAGTGGATGATGGTTGCGTCTGGTTGCGTGCACGACCATCGACGGCGAGGAGGTAAGGGCCGATGTCGAAGTGTCGAAATCGGCCAAGTCCAAGTCAAAGTTGGTGTCAGTGCGATCAAGCCAAAGGCGAGCGCGCGTGCGGATACGAGTGCGGATGCTGGACGAAGGCGTCGTCCGAACGGGAAGAACACGCCGGGAAGACAGAGGGCGGCGGATAGAGGGCCAGCATGGCGAGGCACTGGATGCGAGTACTATGCGAGTCTTATCCGACAGTAAGGAAACGCCAATATCGCCGATATCGGCGAGGTAGAGGGCGGATGACAGGCATCATTCTTGGAATGCGATACAATACACGGGGTAGCCCTGCCCCCGCCGCGCCGCTACACGATGCCGAGGAATAGACGATGGCAAGGAGCGGGGGGACGGCGGGACGGGGCGATATGCGGGACTGACAACGGAGGCGAAGGTGTGAAAGAGAGGAATGGCGAGATAAAGGAAGATTCTGGCATGATTCGAAAGCGGACGGAACCGATCGATAAACGACCTCGCGCGAGAACGCCAAGTGAGGGGCGTGCGCGACTCTGCTTCTCGGCTCCTATGTCGATGGAGCGAGGGAGGGGCAGGCGTGTACGGCGGAAGATCGAGACGCCTTAACCTCGCCTCGCTACCCTCGAGGCGGGACGCGTAAATCGGGCACACGACACACCAGGAGTGGTGCTGGCGCTGGCGTAGCGTAGCGCCGGGAGTGCCAGCAACATTCCGTGGCTTGGATCGGAGGGAGAGGCATACACACTCGCACACACGAGTGTGTAAACGGACACGGAAGCAAGAGCGTCTGGCAAACGACGCGAAGGAATCGGCTCGCAAATCCGGGAGGAGAGAGCCGAAAGAGAGGGAAAAGTGCCAATTGAGACTAATCCACGATATGAGGCTCTCTCCTTGGTGTAAGAATTTCAAGACTTACCTTGGGCTGGATAGAAAGAGACTGAAAACGCTAGCTTTTGACGTTGAGAATGGCATCTCTGCGTCGATTTGTTTTTTTCAATCTGACTGCGAGCCAAAGTTGCCGCGGAAGAGAAGCGGCGGTCATGTATGTCCGATGGAAGGGGAAGCATAGAGGAGGAGTGAGTTGACTTCCATGGCTGAGTTCGTTGAGGCAAAAAAAAACTGGAAACGACTCGGAAGAGGAGGAGCGTAGTGACAGTCACCGTCACGGAAGCGTAATCTCGGATCATTCCGATACGCCCACCAAGACAAAGAACGTTACAATGCCCAGACAAACGCCCAGTTTCCTCCTTCCACATTAGCCTACCTCGCGTCTCCTTCCCCCGACTCATGCAACGAGGTGTCATGGTAGATGTATGAGATTCGGGCCTCGGCCCATGCACTACTATGCTGACCGCCATAGTGCACTAATATACAGTAGTCACGGTTTACAAGTTAATAGGCGCTTCCATGAATACCTGTAATGCATCGATAAAATGAACATTAACCTCCTATGGAAATCTGAGAACACTTCCTGCCAGGAGAAATGTCTAGTTGTGTTTTCAAACTTCGCGTCATGTGAAAGGCGCTGGGTTTCTCGATAGCTGTTCGCAGAATCATCTTCAGTCCCATCCTTGCGCCGGACTCTTTGCGTACCATACGCTTACAAAATAAATAAAAATGGATGAAGACTCGGAGAGCGTCGATTGTGCAGTATTCTCCGGTATAGCTTATTTCACTGCGCATCGTTGCCCACACTGACGTGCCAGTGCGTTTCCAATGATCACGGCCCAAGGGTGCCGGATCTGCAACTCGACTAGATCGGGATAGATTTATTTTGGTGCGCCATGTAGCGCTTGCGCGCGGCGGCGAAAATTAATAGACGTGTGCGAGGTATTCATATGTCTGACCTGATACTTTAGCAGAGCGGAAAAAGTTAAAACATTGGAGGCTTACCTTTGTTATACATTTGTACAGGAACATTGCTTTCAATTTGATTTCGCGAATTTGCTTTTCAGTAGAGTGCCTCGATACATCTTTTACAGGGATGAAGAAACCGAACCACATGAGTTATTGAGAAGGCGAATTGACGACCTGTATGTATGAATTATCCACCGATTTCCACAGCATGCCGTCGCGTTTCCAAGTATTACTCGGGTACCCTATCTGCACCTCGCGGAGGAGCGGATACTGCTGAGTTAGCGCGGCAATGACCTGATGTTGGTCATCCGGAGATACAACTCGCGGTTGCACAATAATCTGCTCCTCGTGCACGTGAAATTGAAGGACCTCGATCAGGGGAGGAAATGAAGCGCGGCCACAGACGATCCAGTTGAGGACAGTCTTACCGGGAAATTGGAATATATGCACGTCAGTGATGTAACCAACGCGAGAGGCTAGGAAGATGCTTACATGCAACTGGGTGCCGGTGGAGTCCACGATCTCAGGATGTGTTCGGTGCGCGACCACAGCGATGGGGCGAGGCACACATTCTTCGGCGTCGGAGATATCCTCATCGGGGAGATAATTGAACGCTTCTTCGTCGCGGAGCTCCGGGTGCCGGGCATCCAACGGTATCTGAGCAGGCGGGTGGTGACAGATTCGTCGTGGCACTTGCAGTGGTTGCAAAATGGTAAGAGAGAGCTCTCGGAGCTCAGAGAACATAGTTGCAATAGTCTGCAAGAAATCAAGTGACGGCAAGACCCTTGGAAGGGAAAGAGATAGAAGGGGGACGGAGGAGCGCAAAATTGCGTTGACTAGGAGCTTGAAGGTCTCCACGGATGTCTGTGGGATTCCTCGAGCAACATCCGAGCGATTGACTATGGTCACAACGCTCACGGGGCGGTTCGAAACGAACAATGCGACCAGATCCCTTGGTCCTGTGAAGTGCCGCAGACGGGGGGTAATGTCGGGGGGAAGATTGGTGGCAAGGGAGGCGACTCTGTACTCTAGAGCGGAATTTATTCCTAGTGATTCGAGTTGCGGACACTGTTTCAAAACGGCGAGAAACAGCCTAGGCTCGAAGAGCTCCCGCAATGACAACTCGACGAGGTGAGGAAGATGTGCCGCACCAAGCCCGGTTATAAGGGCGATACTATCAGGTGTATCGTCGATATGTAGGCGGCATATGCACCCGGGATCCACAATTATCAGAGGCGCAGAAGTGGCGGGAAGCACCTCCCATCCTGGTACAACTCCCTTGAAGGAGAATATTTTGAGCGACATCGGTGCCCCATCCCGGGCCGATATCTCGCAGTTGGACAGAGTGAGATCCTCCAACATGGAAAGAGAAGAGATCATGTCGCGGTAATGTGCATCAATTTTAATGCTCCACAGCTCTACGGAACGTAGGTTCTCATAGAGAGCGAATGTGCGGGAAAATGTGGCGAGCATCCTGTTATAGACGGTGTCGACCATGTCGATGTGGTGGATTTGGAGGTTGTCCAAGAAAGGCATGGAGTACATGCCAACGAATTTCCACGAGTGGACCAATGCGACGTGTGGGCCTTCCGCCAATCGCTCCAATCGAAGTGCGGCGCGATGCAGTTTGTGGAGAGTTTCAATCCAATTAGACCGGTTGATATGCGCGCGTAGTTTTTGTGCGTCGATGGTTTGGTTTCGGAACAGAAGTGGGAGACATAGAGATCGAAAGAGCCGACACACCAACGAGAGGCGGCGGAGCTGACGGTGAGAGCACAGAGCCCAGGATGCTAGCCAGAGTTCTCTGGGAAGGACGAGCAGGTAGCAGATCGGGGGGCTGCCAGTGCCTCTGGTGCTGCTCATCCTCGTCGTGGTGTAGAAGCAAGATGTGATCGTTGCGATCAGTGAGACATGATTGTATTGCTCCCGCGCACACTAGCATACGCTGTACCAACTGTACGCAGCACGCCAACCAAACACGAGCGAAGACACCACATTCATTCGGGAACTCGGGATTGAGCGGTGGAGCCGCTCCCTCTTCATTCCTCCCCCTTCTCCTTCGATCCCACCCCTTCCCCCCTGGACGATCGACCGCGGCGCCGTCGCTCCCCGGAAACGCGAACACACGACAGCAGGGGGGGCGCACTCATTAGCTTCTTCTCATCTCCGGGGAAATGCGAGAGGCATAATGGGAAGTGTATGCGCCGTGAAGTGGAGGATGGATCCGTGCCCGACGGCGGATATGCGAGGGTCGATGTCGAAGTCGAAGTCGGCCCAGTCAAAGGAGGTGTCCGTATTGGGGCGAGATCAAGCCTAAGGCGAGCGGATGAAATCCTCCGCCCGATGCTTCTCCCACGTATGGAGGGGGCCTCGAAAGGCGCCCGCCCAAACACTACGAAGAAGGCGTGTCTGGGCCGCGCGTACATCGGTGACGTCGGCGTCGAGAGGGACTACGAGAAGGGGAAGACGCCCGATAAGCACGAACTGCGGCGTCCTATTCCGCGTCCTGCCTTTATATTTTTATATTCGGGATTAGACTTCTCTCAGTTGCGACAGGAAGATTCTCTTACCAATCATTCCACGCGCATTCGCCGGAGATGCGCAGGATGCCCCGGCGTCGCTTTACTCCTCCGCGCCACCCTCACTTCCCACACTGCCTCTCTTCATCCTCCCACCTCTCCCCCCTCCTCCCTCGACGTCCGACCACTGTTCCGGAAACGCGCGGTTTTTGGAAGGAGTGCGGGTGGTGTGTTCAGCAGCCTTTCTTCCTCGTATCCCACGCCTCCTCACTCCCGCCTTCCCCAATGACGCCCAATTCCAATCCTACTCCACCCCAGGCCACCTCCCGGCACGATCCTGGCCCACCCAAAATCGCCTCGCCCACATCACACTGGCCAGCGCGACTTCTTTCTCCGGGGCCCCACATCCCGCACCCAACGACAAGCCCACGCTGGGACGAGCGGGGGGCGGGACGCGATGCGACGCGACACGGGATGCGGGTGCGGATGGTACATACGGCTGTCGTCTGAACGGGGGAGGATGCGGCGAGACGTAAAGGGACGCGTCCGAATTACAATTACAAGTGCGGATGCTAGACGAAGGTGTCGTCCGAACGGGGAAGCATGCGCCGGCGGAGACGCAGAGGACTGCAGATGGTGCGTCCGCGCAATGGATGCGGGTGTTGTCCGAATGTTCGAGGAAGGAGGGAGGAGGGAGGAGTGGACACACTCGAGCGAAGGTAACCGGGGAGAGAGCAGACGGAGGAGCCACAGCCGGAGGAGGAAGTCGAAGCAGCTGCACTGAAGGATGCTTGAATACAGCCGGGGAATGATAAAGGCGGGCGGGGGACGACGGGGCGGGATTTTGGAGCCAGAGGATGTAGAAAAAGACGGTGAAGAAAGAGGGAAATGATGGGGAGTGGGTAAAGAGGGCAAGACGTGATATGTGGCAGGTATCTAACACGGAGCCCATCGATAGATTGAGCCCTTGCGCAACGCGACGACGCCGAGGGGGCTAGGGGGGTCTGCGCCTCCACTGCTCGACTCGCATTTCGATACCTCGCCTCGTTCTCACCCAGGACGAACATCACGGAGATTTGGATAGTGTCAAGACCACCCCGAGACAGTGCGGCGCCGGCAGTGGCGCTAGCGTTGGCGTGGCGTAGCGTCGGGACTTCCAACCACATTCCCAGCAACTGTACTCGCACACCCGAGTACGCAAACGCATACGGAAGCAAGAGTCTCCTGCGTACGACTGAAAGGAATCGACTCTGGAAGAGCAGCAGCAATTCACCGCCTTGCGACTCGCAAATCCGGGAGGAGAGAGCCGAAAGCGACATCAGTGGAGACTAATCCACGACATAAGACTCTCTCCTTGGTGTGAGGACTTCAAAACTTACCAAAAGCTGGATGGAAAGAGTGGACTTCCGAGGGCATCCTTGGGGCAGCGATGCGCGTTGGGTTTTTCATTGTGAGCGCGAGTCGAAGGTGCCAGCCAAGAGAAATGGCCTTCATCCGAATCTAAGAGGAAAAAGACAGTGGGTTTACCGCTGAGCTCGTTGAGGTAGAAAACAAGGAGGCAATTTGTCACTGTCACAGTCACCATCAGTGACCAATCTGCGAACTTCGATTGCAAGTTGCTAACGATTGTCTCGACCAGTTTCACTCTTAATTTTGTAACCCTTGATAGCATGCAGGAAGCAAGCGTATAACTCCTTCCAAATCCCGCTGGAATGTACACTGCCCTTCCATCAACCGTCACCCGAACGCCGACGGTCAGAATCAAGGTCTCATGATCAGTGTAGACACGCTGATCAATGATAATTCTCGAAAGCTCCCTTCGCAAGCTAACAATCGAAGGAAAGCACCGAAATCTCATTTTTATGCATATATATATCCCTTCTATCCAACTTTTATGTGAATGTTGCCTACTAAAGTCACCCCGAATTACTGGTTCGAAGTCTCGTCGAAGGCGAACCCTGCCTCATATCCTTCAGCTCGGCGAGTCTTGCTTGAAAGCCAGATATTCTCCAATGATGGTAGATGGCTTCTCCGGCCCCTGGCTGTTTTCTGCGCCGAAACCACGGCATCGTTCAACAGCATCGTGCTTCAGCTTCATTGGTGCGTCAATCACCAATGCATTTTCTGGTGACAGGCCTGGGTTTTTTACGCGTCATCGAAGTAATTGGCCGTCGTTGTCGGCGGAGAGAGAATACTGGCTACGAACGGCAACCTGGCCAGGAGACTATCAATACTCTTTC
Source organism: Mycena galericulata (assembly GCA_029289565.1). NCBI lineage: Eukaryota > Fungi > Basidiomycota > Agaricomycetes > Agaricales > Mycenaceae > Mycena > Mycena galericulata. Next base: position 182,122 of record JARKIA010000046.1, read on the forward strand.
GAGACATGGAAGTCGGCTGCACCGCGATGCCGTGGTTGATATTCCTCTATTAACCTGTCTCATCATCACGTATTCCACCCCAGTTTCTTTACTTAGTCGCGACTCACACGATGAAATGAGGGTACACGTACTCAAAATTTCCACGGGCTCCAAGTTCCGCGTGCTCTTCAAACCAATTCTGTATTTGGACTCGAAAGGGATGCACGAGACGGCCATTTTCCGCCATGACGCGTACGGTAAGGCCCAAGTATGCATGAGATTGCATGGCGTAAGTAATTTAAATCAAGGTAGCGCTGCTGACCATATTCGACGGTTTGACAGCACCCTTAAAGCGGCCACCGTATCGCCTTGGATCCTAGGAGTTGACGGGCCGACATGCTCCGTGCACCGTAATGAAGACCCGTCGTAAATACGGCCGTATACGTCGACATTTTAAGTCTGAGCTTCTAAGGTCTTGCAAAATCTGAAATTCGGACATCAATGATGCTGGCCGGAGTGAAAATACGTCCAGATATTCACTGGTGATTTTGTTACGTTCTTAAAACTTACCCCGGTCTGGAATTATGTAAGTACGTCTGGGGCAGAGGAATGGAAGGTTAATCGCGGGAGGAATTGAATTTAGGAGCATCTCCGGTTACACGAAAATGGTAAGTAAGGTAATTTTCCAAATGGATATCTGTCAGTTCTGACAGTCGACCTGACATTCTGACTGACAGTTGACTGAGCTTATTTTCTTCGAGGTGGAATTGTCAGCAGTTTGTCCGAACCTTTCTTTCTTTCCCACGCTTTTTGAGTCGGCCAAACCCTACGGGCCGGGCCCCAATGGTCTGCTTCGGCAATTACAGGTAACATCCAGGCCCTTCAGCATAGTGTTAGTCCGTCCAGTTCTCAATCTCGCAAGAGCTGAAGTTACATATATAAGTGTTCCTGGCCTAGAAAGGGTCATAAATGGTGTTTTCGAGTTGGCAAAGATAGTGCCAGTAAGCCTGCTGACATTCTGCAGCAGACGTTGGTGTAACATCTGCCTTGCAGACTATGAAGACAACAAGAAAGACCTTGCAGCACTCAAAACATCAGTAGCTACACTGGCTGCTCTGGAGATCCAAGGTGCCACTGGAAGGGGATTTGGGAATACGGTTGGCTTGGCTGTCATTGTGAGTTAAAATTCTATAGATATTTTGTCCAAACTCACCATAGAGCACAGAAAAATGACAGTGAGGTCAGAGGAGTGCAAAGCACTTGGTAGGAAATCACGCATTGATCAGTTGTTGAAAAGCGATGAGTACTCAAAAAAAATCTTGGATATTCGGAGTGGACTAGCTAATGGTATCCACAACTTCACTGTATGTTCTATGATCCTGCTCTTTCTATTATGTTGATACTTATTTTTACTGAGTTCCATCGCACCATTTCGGAATAACATAGTTCAGAAAGGTACTTATTGAAATCCACGAAAAACGGAACCATCATCGACATATATAATCAGTGGGGTCATTGGCCTTGGTGGTGGGAAAGTCGAAGGGGTGTATATCAGCAACAGACTCATCGATCAGAAAGTTGAAGGACTGCTGACCAGAAACATGGGAAAGACCAAGTGCTGACCAACAACAGCCTTGAAAAGAACCTGGTTTGTTTCCGTCTGCCAGAATCGCACTGCCGCCCTGCTATCTTCTGTGGTGTCAGTTCTTGATGAGTGGAACCGTTGGCATGCCTCGGTTGGAGTCTAATGTGCCACGGTTTTCAGGTTTTTTTTTTCTGTAAATTAACGGCCTTTGAGCGGCATCAGACAGAATCCCAGCGAGGGTCCGAGTCATGCCTTTTTTCTGCTGCTATACTAACCTTCAATGATCGGCAACCTGCTGCCAGTGGGAATATGCCGATGATACCAATCTGTTCAAAGGCCACAGCATCTAAAGACAGGGAACACGTAACTTCATGTCGCCTCCGTAGCGACGACTATCACATCTTCACTCAAAAAAAAACTGTACAACAGTTACATAAAAGCACAGTGCACAGGCAAATTTGCAGTGGGTGGGTCAAATGCCTTCTCTGCCCTTACTGTTGTTGTTCTTGTCTGCCCTACTCTCCGGCGTCCATTGCGACTACTGGGAGAATCGAACTCGTCATGTAGCGCGTCTGTCCCCGTTGCAACCTCTGATCCGGCGCGACGTCCAGAGCCGCGAAACAACGATTCGCGGCCTCCTTGGCGTTCGCCAGCTGTATTGTGGCCCCGGTCTGGAAGTGTGCAGCAACCAAGGATGCTGCACCCCCGAAGAAAACTGCTGTTCAGGTTCGTGCATTGTCTTGTCGTCCTGCGTATTTATCAGGTGCGGTCCAGATGGAGGTTGTTGCGGCGCGGGGTACGCTGACAGTCCAACTTCATGTCTTGTGGGAGGTTACTCATTCAGCTGGTCCATTCAGTCAATACTGCGATCTGGGAGGGTGCTGCCCAGATGGCGAGGTTTGCGAGGGCACGTCGGATACATGCTCAGAATCTGGGTTCTCCATTTGTCCGAACGACGATTACTGCTGCCGTACGTCCTTTCCGTGCGATATTTTATTACATCTCTGATGTGTTTTCCCCGGTGAAGCGACCGGCCAAACGTGCGGTTAGTAGTTCCTTTCCTTCGGTAGGAGTTGACACGAGACGACTCAATTTTCTATCCTAGTCCGCAATGCCGACGGAAGTCCAGGATGCGAAGACAGTAGCGGTGGGGGAGGCGGCGGAAATACCTCTCCGACCACCACGCCCAAGGGAGGGAACTCCCCTACCACCACAACTCGGAAAACCGTCTCGACCCCAGGCAGGACGACCACCGACATCAATACTACGCCTCATACCGAAAGTTCTGAAACTACAGCCCGTAGGTCATTCGTTTTTCACTCCGGATTATTCGTGTCTCACGTCTTGCACAAGTCAACACCGGACCAACTCCAACACCCGGAGCGGGAAACCCCACGGGCGGCACTCAGGAGAGTGCCTTCAACCCTCTCCCGACTTCTCTCAGTGGTGCACCGACCCAAGGCTCATCTTCTTCAGGCGACTCGACCGCGCCCAGTTCTGCCGCGCCTAGAACGACCGTTTTCTTGGTACCTCTCGCCCTCCTTCTCACGCTCCTTACTAGTTTCTCTGTCCCTTTTTTCTAGGCCTGGATTGTACATAGTTCAGTGGATGGCGAAAGCGTCCCATTTTGTTCCACAATAGTTCGATATTTCGTTGTACTTCTACTATCTGAAGTCATGCTTGTTGTCCGTGAAAAGTTGGGAGGTTGAGGACGCTGGCCGCGCCACGATCAACAAACACTTTGTCTCTTGGGTCGTAGATTTACTTTTACACCGAACAAGGATAAATTTGATTTATTTCACAAAATGGACGGGAAGACTCAAATTTTCGGTGTGAATTGAGTACAGTAATTCATTCAGTGCTGAAAAGGAGGCCACGAAGAGCTTCTAAGTCCTTGGGTACCTCCAGGATCTGCCCGATGTTAAATTTTCTGAGATAGCCTGTGCTCAAAATAAACTGGGTTGAAAAAATTGTAATTTCGTTCCGGTCCTAACCCCTTCAGAACCTGAACCCTCGTTGAACAGGACCGATGTCCGATCTGTTGTTTGGGAAATTTATGCGAACCGGATTCAAGGTGTTCGGTTGTTTTTGCCAAAGGAACGGATATCGGCAACGCTAGAAACGAGTCAAGAAGATCCTCGGATTGAAGAAGGCTCTGTTGCTATGCATGTAAGCTGCAGTTTCATATGCACTGTCTAATGGTTGGAGTTGATGACTCCTAATGAATCGTACTACGTAACCGACGAATAACCGACGGGGTCAACTAACTAATTACTAAAGAACAACGAAAGAAACGTTGCAATCACAGATCGAGTGATGGCCACAATTTGGCCGAAGTCATCTCTGTCGTTCGTCCTCCCTTGTGCTGTAAACTTCACCCACATCCAGCACACGATGCATCTCCCAGAAAGCCCAGCAGCAACAGTATGCGATAATCCTGTCATACCCCAGGCAGTGGCTTCCCCAGAGCTTTATTCAAAAGATAAGATCTGCTCAGTACGGTATTCTTCGACATGTACGTCCTCACATAGCACGCCCAGGACAAATATTCCTCTGTACTTGGTGTGTAGGGCCGTGGCTTGCCCGGCATGTACTCGAACTAATTTTTTTCAAAGCCATATTTGTTTAGTCGGTCCCACTGTTGAAGTTGAAGGCTTATTGGCTAGTTTCATTAGATTGTTTTGTGAGCTGTTAGTGGCTGTACACTCGTCGGAATTAGGCTCCGCGTTGGTTCGATCCCTGACGCTGGTATTTTATTGGTGTGTCATTGTCTAGTATTTACTCAGCAGCACAAATACAATGAGGTCTTCGGATGTCAGGTAGATATCTTCACATACCTTGACATGGTTGACTTCATGCGAAAACTAATTTTTTGACCCCGGCACTCAAGCACTTAGTGATATTTCTTTCTGGCTGCAAGAGTATGTGTGTGATGCCAGCAAGAGATCAGTGCGCAGCATGAGCGAAGCCTTCATAACATATCAGCCTAACTTTTCCGACATTACTGGATCCCTGACTGCCATCTGAGTATATCTCCACGTTTTCAACTTCCAGTCTTAGTCCTTGTCCGGCTTCTCCTACAGCCAAACATTGAACAAACATAATCTCGGGGAGCCCTACTGTGGCACCCCTCTACAAATCAACCCATCAATATTCAGGGGGCTATCTAGATTCTAATCAACGTCCCGACATTGTGTGTCCGGTTCAAATAAATTTTTGTGGGCAGTAACGCAAGCTTTTTTTGAAGATTGATGAGAATAGCCAAACATTGAACAAACATAATCTCGGGGAGCCCCACTGTGGCACCCCTGTTTAAATCAACCCCTGAATATTCAGGGGGGCTATTGAGATCCTAATCAACGTCCCAAAATTGTGTGTCCAGTTCAAATAAAATTTGGTGAGTACTAACGCAAGCTTTTTTTGCAGATCAATCAGAACAGCCAAACATCGAGCAAACAGGATCTCGGGGAGCCCAACTCTGGTACCCCGGGGTCAAAATACAATATATCGTATTCATTCGCTTAAGCCTGGTCATTGGAGCCCTTCCTGGACTGTGCTGCGCAGTCAGAACCAATTTTTTCATGACAGCCGGCCCAGCGCTATGTTACAGGTAATCCCCATCCAAGCTCTCCTCTTGCACAAGTAGATTCCATGTAATTTACTGTGCTGCAGGCTGTTGTGTGCTGTTGGACAGACATGTACGTGCCTTCCTGCGGTCATGTAGATATTTTTTTTGGTACTAGAGACGAACAACGACACTCATTCATTCCGCATCTGTTTCCTTCCTTTTTGCTGCTTCCAACTCCCCTATATAGCATTCAAGGTCAACCTCGCGGATAGGTAAGACACTCGAGACAATGCAGAGGTAATATTGAAATAGTGCTCAGAGTCGGGTTCGAACCACTGACTAAGGTACAGTATTAATTACGTAACGCTGAGGACCATTAGAAAAACGGTGAGAAAAGATCACAAATTACTGACCGTGGGAGCAAAAAGGTGAAGGACACTTAGGCACAGCCACTATTCTCAATACGATTGGAAAAATCTCGTACCTGGTTTTTTGCTCTCCAAAATCTGCTCTCAACTTTTGCTAAAAGAACGATCTCTTATTTCATAAGTTCTCGTAACCGTCAGAGTCCAGACCACCACGTCTGAATATCAAAGATGTTGCATATTCCAGCCCAACAAACCTCAACTTCCTTCGGCGCAACTCACAGATTCCTCAATGAAATGACGGTATACACGCGTGAACTTCGATGGCGTTCAAGTTCCGCTTCTTCTTCAAAAATTTGAGCCCTAAACGGACCGACGAGGCGGCCATTTTCCGCCAGCACGGTACATAAGGCCAACGCGAAATGAAATCTCGTCGATCTCGAGTCGCCGTGACAAAGTGCGCATGAATTGCATGGCATAATTGGCTGTCGTGTGGCGCCAGATATGATTCAAAATTCTACCTGACCCCTATGTATGCAAGCACATTTTGGTCTCGGCTGCAGGTAGGTGGGTAGGTAGGTAGAATTGGTGCTGATAGCGAGTGTTAGTAGAGCGGGGAAGCGGCCCATCGGATGCAGGTCAAGGAGGGGCTCCACGGAAATATCCAAACACAGTGTAAAGAATAAAATTCTTGGGCTGTGTGGGTTGCGTACATAGTGGAGCATTTTTTGCGGGCCTGGGGACGGGTAAGCCCGAACGTACCGGGGATTTCGTTAAGAGAACGGATCATAATATCAACTTGAAACAGTTGCGGCTGTGCTGAAGCGGGCTCCCTCGCCGATGATGTTTGTCAGCTGGGGTATAAGTATGGTTGCACAAAGACTGTGAGCTCCACACAGGCCCTTCAAACCTTTCCTTTGCGTCCAAGTATGAAGTTCACCATTGCCATTGCCTCTCTCCTGGCGTCGGTTGTCTCCGCTGCATCACTCCAAGCTCGTCAGTACAATGATGGCCAGCTTTTGTCACCCGCCGCTGGCGCCACTGTGGCCTCTGGGTCTGAAGTCACCATCCAATACCATGTTTTTGACGGCCTGTGAGTCATAGACAGCAGTAGCGAGCTTGTCATCAATTGATCTGTGCATAGTTCCGCGGGGACGAAGTACATCCTAGTTGGCTTCGAGTTGACACCCGACGACGGTGACCACACCGCATATCCTGTGGGTAATCTCAGCTTGAGCAGCCCTGGATCGAGTGGGCTTGTTATCAATAGCCCCGTTACCGCTCCATCTCCTGGAAGTAAGCATATTTTCTTTCTATGTTAACGAGGCAGGAATTAAATTTGGTTTGTCAGGCTATCATCTCGTTATTTACGACTTTGTGGCTGCCGGTGTCGCTCAGACTCTCTCCTCGAGTATGACGGTTAACCAAACCATCACGGTTACCTAATCGCTGAACACGACTGGGATATCCGCTACTTATGTTGGACGAGCTAGTAACCTAACAGCCCTTGTTGTACGATAGGATAAGATGGACACTGGAAATTAGTCATTACAGTGCTTTGGTTATGTTCGTGAAAAACATTTTTCCCCTCCCCGTCACGTGATCTCCTCATAACTTAAACTAAACTCACTCCGGATGGGCCGGTTCTCTACCAACACTACCCTGTGGACCCCTACGGAGTGCTACAGACCCTGATCCAAGGTTCTTGGGTAGATTCGAACCTTCCGGCATCTGCGGCACCGATCACGTGCCTGGAAAATCTACTTATAACAATTAAATCTAAGTACTTATACAATTAAAGGAAGTCACGTGTAAGGCTTTCCAGCCAATCAGGAATGTCTCTGCGTTTGTCCAAGCACGGACAAACATCGGACGTTATCGGCACTCAAGCAAACTCTATGTCCGAAGCAGGGAAAAGCACGCTTTCAAGCTTTCTGGATGCATGAATGAATGTCTACTAAGTTTGCTGCTACCTTTCCACTGGTGCAAGAAGGTAAAAAGTGATTACTAAGGGAAGAGTTGGTGACAACAAAGCAGTGGGCAAGTTGGATTCAAAGATAGCAAGTTTCACAAGATTTACAGTGGAGCCTTAACCCAATTTATTCAAGCTCTCTCTGATTGACAAGATGATTTTGTGAATGAGAACAGAGAAAAAATTGATGTAGCCAGGATGAGAGACACGAGGAACCAACCGAAGGTTGGTGACGAGTGTCTTTGGGGAATTCCGAGTTTAACAGCTTTGAGGCTTTCCTGGTATGTTTGCTGCATTTAGCTCTCAGATTTTTGTTTGGCCGCTTACTCTGTAGATGCTTTCCGTGCGGAGCACGGGTTCATGCTAGTTCACGAATATAATGTATCTCAAATTTGTCGGCAGGTACGGCATCACAGATCATTGATTCCCGTGAAGCCGACATCGTGCCATACTGGTTCGGCAATGTTCGGCTAGGCATACCGTTCACGCCTGCATATTCGGAATGTTGATTGAGTCTCGTTTTGAAAACATATTCTACGTTGCGGGTTCCGCAAACAAACCTGTCCCTTCAAGCTGAACGGAAAACGATAGACATTTTTTTTGATTTTCGAGCAAGGTTCGGCCCGGACAGTCTAACGCGTCATAGTTCCATTTACCCGGCCCTGCCGTCCGTCCAACGTCCGTCTTGAATATTTTCTGCACCTGTTATTACTGACTTGAAGCCCTGCTCAACGGCTCTCCGACCCAACTTGAATCAGCCCAATTGGTTCAGATTCGAGGAAGCAATGAGCCCCGCAAAATGTGTAGATTCAAGTTGTTCTTTTCTTCTATTTTTAGAGAGTGTCATCAATAATGTAAACAGCTGTAATTAGAAGCTTAGGTGGATCTAATTTTCTGATTGAACGGGGAAGATTTTGAAGCTTTCTTCCGGACAGAGTTCGTGCCATCCAGATTCCACAACTGATGTGCTTCTTTTAGGACGTATGAATTCTGGTTGTATCAGTGGGATCGAGACACCTAATTGGGCTGGCAAACACACCCAGTCCGGTGTCGATTTCAACCCACCGTCCATTATCCAACATCTGATTGCAACACTCGCTTTAAAGCGTGGTGCTCCTGCCATAGACCTGCTCGAACACAACTTTGCCGAACTTCTCCGTGCTGACGTTTCCTCGCCCAGTCTCACTCAACTGAAAGCAACCCTTGATAGCATGCCGCCAGCAGCGTATAAACCCTTCCAAATGCCGCTGGAATGTGCACCACCCTCCCGTCCAGAGGATTCCTTCAAGGCGTACGCTTTAAATACAGGGAAAAAGTACGCGATGAACGGAGACAAAAGGAACGGAAATTAAAGGGCCGACTCAGGGCTAGGAAAGGTACAGTGACGTGGGCAGACAGCCCGAGCGGGATAGACTAAGATACAGACGGAGGCGAGGAGGCGTTTAGTTCGAGTGTGGAGCGAGTACGTGTGCGGTGCGGCGTCAGTATTGACAGCGAGCACGGCTCGGATTCCAACATCACGTCCAATGCCGACGATCTCGCCGGTTGATCTCGATCCTCCAAAACTCCGTTCGCAACCTAAAAATGTCAAGAAAACTCTGGAATCTCATCTTTATGCATATGTATCCCCTCTATCTGAATGTTGCCTACTGAAATCAGCCTCGAATACTTGTTCAGGCCAACGGATTTTGGGTGGCCTAAAACTAAGGGTATCAGAAGCGCGCCTGAAACTAAAAAGTTTCAGATATACAGTTTTTTGAGGCCCAAAATAAGCCTTTTTTCCAGAGTGAGTGGTATTCTTCTAGGCCCAGGACAAAAATTCCTCTGTTCCCCAGAGTCCAGACCGCCCTGTCTGATCATCAAAGATGTTGCCTAATCCAGCTCAACTTCCTTCGGCGCAACTCACAGATTCCTCGATGAAATGAGGGTACACATACGTAAACTTTCATGGCCTCCAAGTTCCGCTTGCCCTTCAAAACTTTGGGCTCGAAACGGAAGGAGGAAGCGGCCATTCTGCGTCAGCACAGTACATAAGGCCAACCTGAAATCTCGTCAGTCTGGAGTCGCCGTGCCCAAGTGCGTATGAGTTTGTAAGTAATTTGATTGTGGCTGTCGTGTGGCGCCTGTCAATAGTAGCGCACTTCTACCTGACCCCTATCAATGCGCAAAGTACATTTCGGTCTCGGGCCCGGCTCCAGGTAAGTGGGAAGGTAGGTGGAATTGGCGGTGGTAGAGACTTTAGAGTGGGGAAGCGGCCCATCGTGTATGGATAGAGCTCAAGGAGAACGGGACTTTGCAGGAACATTCAAAACTTCGGGGAAAGTGTGAACAATATAATTCTTGGGCTGTGCGGGCTGTGTACATAGTGGAGCATTTTTGCGGGCCCGGGTACGGGTAAGCCCGAACGTACCGGAGATTTCGTCGGATCATAATTTAAATCCACTTGAAACAGTTGCGGCTGTGCTGAAGCGGGCTCCCTCGCCGATGATGTTTGTCAGCTGGGGTATAAGTATGGTTGCACAAAGACTGTGAGCTCCACACAGGCCCTTCAAACCTTTCCTTTGCGTCCAAGTATGAAGTTCACCATTGCCATTGCCTCTCTCCTGGCGTCGGTTGTCTCCGCTGCGTCACTCCAAGCTCGTCAGTACAATGACGGCCAGCTTTTGTCGCCCGCCGCTGGTGCCACTGTGGCCTCTGGGTCTGAAGTCACCATCCAATACCACGTTTATGACGGCCTGTGAGTTATTAACAGCAGTTGCAAGTTTTTCATCAACTGACTTGTGCATAGTTCCGCGGGGACGAAGTACATCCTAGTTGGCTTCGAGTTGGCACCCGACGACGGTGACCACTCCGCATATCCTGTGGGCAATCTGAGCTTGAGCAGCCCTGGATCGAGTGGGCTTGTTATCAATAGCCCCGTTACCGCTCCATTTCCTGGAAGTAAGCATATTTTCTTTCCATGTTAACGACAGTCCAGAATTCAATATGTTTTGTCAGGTTATAATCTCGTCATTTACGACTTTATAGCTGCGGGTGTCGCTCAGACTATCTCCTCGCATATGACGGTTAACCAGACCATTACGGTTACCTAATCTCTGAACCCGACTGGGACATCTGCTACTTATGTTGGACGCGCCAGTCACCTAGTAGCCCTTGTTGTACGATAGGACAAAAATGGACACCGGAAATCTGTTAGTCATTATCTCAGATTTCTGGAGGCATAATCGATACCATCCAAGAGAAAGGCTGGTATTGATAAGATCTGGCAGCGGACCCTGACAAAGGTAAACCCTAGAGCGGCATGCACCGCGCCAGCAGTCGGGGTCAGGGGTGAAAAAAAAACCTAGTCATCGCGGCCGGCGCCGCAATCACTCTGCACCCGAGATGGATGAGCAGTTAGAAATCGGCCGTAAAGCCAGAGGAGGCAAAGCCGAGATCTGGCCTGCCGTCAGGCAAGAGGAGGAGGTCCCGGAGCCGCGGCGGCAATGAAACAGCCCCGCAGCAGCGGAAGCCGCCAGCGGCAGCGAAAATAGACTGGGGTCTGAGGGGAAGCGTACCCCATGCTAGCGGAGGGACGTGGTCACATGGATCTTGCGCCATGTCCGTGTAGAGAAATCGAGGTGGCCAACGAGAATCAAAGACATGGGGCTGTGCATCCATCGGATCAACATTCCGGAGCCATCGGGCCGTTCCAGCCTCCCCGTCCGACGAGGTCCGACGCAGGCTTTGCGTTCAAGAGTCCAAATAGCGACTTCCGTCGCCTCCTTCTTCGCCGGAGCAAACCACCAGCAGCCGGCAGCCCGCCCCCAGCGCGACTTGAGCGTGACGCAACGTTGTGACGTCACGTCCGGGCCTTTCCGGGGCGATCAGTTGCGCCTCCCAAGGACCTCCCTTCAATCCCTCCGACTTGCCTCAACTTGCCTCATCGACTAGATTCCATGTCAAGTACGGGGGGTTCTAGAGGGTTTCACGAAGCTAGCCGTGTGGCGCACGACGTCGGAGAGCCCGGGAGGGTGCATCTTTGGTGCATCTGCGGCGTTCCTCATATCCTCCTCTTATTGTCAGTGCTGCTAAATTGATGCCGCACGGCGCACGGAGAACGCATAGTTGACTCGTTGCGGGCTTCCTCCACGTGCAGGAATATCGGACTACGAACATCCAGGTGCGCTGTTCTTGTCCTCCTTCGTGATCCCCAATAAATCACTTACCCACGACCGGTGCATCAACCCCTTCCTGCGCACTGGCAGGCAACGGGCGTCAACTCTACACTCGTCCCCTACGCCCAAATCCCAATGTCCCAAGCGTCTCCGGCCTCCGCCTTCGCTGCGCCCCCGGGCCTCCTCGCGCAGTGGTAGGCCATTCTGCCGCGCGGTTCGGGCAGGATTTTATTTCGAGAGCAGTGAGGGGATGGTTCTGATTACCGGTACGACGTGGATATAATGTACGCGATGCACTGGCGGCAAGTGTGTGCTTACGAGGTGCGTTTCACGTTCGCGCATTGGGCGGGCCGTCTGTTTTTCTGGCGTGCGTGCATGCAGTCCTACCCTTTCTTTGCGAGCCTTGCCTCGACACCCAAAATGAATCGGATTCGACGCAACAGCGGCACTACTAATGCCGCACACAGACCGTGTCCTCGTGCCCTCGGTTACTCAGCCTTCTGCTTCTGCGACGGCTTCAATTCCGTCTCTATCCTCTCCCCTTTGGTTTTGTTTACTGTTTCGAGACCGATTTCAGGTTGTTTTATTCTCCTTTCTTCGCGATCCTCTGCGAAGGAGGACTTCTGCAGACCCAGAACGCATCGTTTTACCGAATGCCGAGCTTTATCCCGCCGCGTGCGTGCGCTTCGAGCCAGCTTTGGGGCTCATACTCTACCCAGTGCACAGTACGCCTCCGCCTCTCCGCAAGGGTGGCTTCCTTCCCTCCTCTGCGCTTTGTACACCTTCCGCATTTCCCAATTTCTCATCCCTCGCCTTCTGAGTTGACTTGTGACTACATACATATAACACTCCCGATTCCGACCGCTCACGACGCTGATTTGGGCGCCACACCCCGCAGACCCCTCCTCTCCTTCTGGTCCAACACCGGCCATCCGTCGTGGCGCAGGATGTGGCAAATGGCCATGGCTATGACTATGAGTGCAGGAGGCGACGCAGATACATGTATCTATCTCCTTCCATCCGTCGCAGGATCCATTTTTTTCAATTCATAATATCAAAAGAGACTGAAAATGATCCGCCTTCCCGCGCAATGCACGATACGGTTATCGGTAAGTACTAGTGCGTCTTTGTCTCCACCTATTTGCTTCCTCCCATGCGGCGCACATATTCATTCAGATATCTCCGTACTCTGGCTGGCACGTGGTCGCGAAGAACTTCCGGGCCTCTTTAAGATGTGCCCGCTGCCTCAGGTCTGCGACGCACGTCCCTAAACGGCAACCGAATCGTCCTTCACGCCAACCTCGTCGGCTGGGTCCTCGGCATTCCAACGTGTGCATCACTGCTTCCATCGGATCAGCATTTCAGAGCCATCGGGCCGTTTCGCAATACACCACCCGATGAATGCCGCTCCACTCGACCCGATAAACGGCCGGAGCACCCAAAAAACCTGTGGAAGTACACAGTTTCCTCCGGGACAGTCGCGGAAAAAGCTGTAAAAGCCAGTCCATCGACTTCTCAACTTATTTGCTACATTATCGGCAGTTCATCTTCCTCTAGTCCAATTTTGGTGCTTGGGACCTTCTCCTGTTTTTTTTTTTCGGAATGCGTAGAATCCTCTCCAGACGCATATGAGGCTCAATCATCTCCCCGGGCTGTCATTCCCGATGTCGAATCGATTGCCCACGGGTTTATCGGCCCCATCTCGGACACGGTGGAATCCAAGCTTGACCTAGAGATCAGTCTGAATCTGAAGTATAAGAGTCAGAAGTCAACTTGACCGTACTAACCTCGTTCCCTCTCGCCCAAGTGAGATTTCCAAGTTGAAAAACGTAACCGATGAGATTGGAACTTCGATCAGCCTGCCGTTTCCTGGTAAAAACATGTTCAAGTCACTGCGTCCTTCCAAATTGTGTGTCTGGGCGACTCTCAGCCCCACGGGAATATCGAGCCAGTGCAGTAGATTCGGGGTCCAGCCCGGCCGTCACTCGGCATCTGATGGGAACACTCGCTTAAAAGCGTAGTATGCGACCTGCGCCTGGCCCTTTATGGAGAATATTAATCTTGCTGTTCCGCCTTCTCGGAAGGAATGTTCGAAGTTGCACCATGCGGTAGGAAGTGTGGAGCGGAGTATAGAGTGTATTCTACGCTGCGAGTGCTGCGGACAAACCCGTCCCGTCAAAGTAATCTCCATTCCAAGGGTGCATCATTGTATCTATGGTAGGAGTACTGTGCTGTTCGATTTCTGATCTCAACAGAAACTCCACCGTGAGAAGACATCTGCATGTTCAGACCAATCAGGTGCTGGACATTACTACAAAGACACATGTCCTACGTGAGGACCAATCACATGTCCGTGAGAAACGGGTCTCCAGCGTATATAAAGCCAATGACATGAATCAGTGCTGCCATCCCTTCCCTCTCGAGGCTACAGATGTCTTCCAATCCTCACACTGTGAATAATTTTGTTTTCCCTTCTTGAATAATAATGTATTAATGTGAGATGTTTAGGGCTCAAACGTGGACAGACCTGTTTCAAATAACCAGGATGAAATCTCTGTCCAAGAAAATTCAGTAGAAAATTTAGTCGGCTTCTCATACAACAGACTTTGTGGCAAATAAGTAACAGTACCACCAGGATTTAGAAGAAATGAAACATCGGATAGCTGAAACACCTCACGGGCATCCATCTCTTCCTCAATATCTGCTGGAACTGGGAACAGCCTTATCACAGAGATATACAGAGTCTGAACATCTGGAAGATCTTGAGGTTGCTCTACAGAATACTCAGGCAGCAGTGGACTTGACTCCTCAGGATCACGGTGACAGAGCAAGCAGACTGCACAAACTCGGTGTCCTGCTTATCAAACGATACCAGCAGATGGGGAGCTTGACTGACTGTGAAAATGGATTGAAGAACCTCAAGCAGGCATTGGACTCTGGGGAAGACAACGATAGATCAGAGTATCTCCAGAGTATTGCAATGGCTGTTGGTCAACGGTATCTGAGGCTTCGAGATCTGAATGACTTGGAGACTGCCATGCAAAAATTCAAAGAGTCGCTGGACTTGACTCCAGTTGGTCATCCTAATAGAGGACATCGTTTAGCAAACTTTGGAACATGCTTTTACCAAAGATATGCCAGATTTGGAAACCTTCAAGATCTTGATAGTGCCCTTGAGCGTCTCCAAGCAGCTGTAAACATATCTCTGGATGAAAATTCCAAGACAGCAGAGTTGCTCCAAAACCTTGGAAGAGGGCTACAAGAGAAATACCGAAGGCTGGGTGATGCTTTAGCCATTCAAGCTGCAGTTGAAAAATTTCAAGCAGCACTAAACATGATTCGGGTGCACCACCCCAACCGAGCAAAATATCTTGATGCCCTTGGGGTCGCTTTCCTTGATATGTATACAAATTCTGGAAACCTGAATGATATTGAGGCTGCAGTGCAATATAGCCATGAAGCTCTGGATATGATTGAAACAGCCCATCCTGACAGAACACATTATCTATATAATCTTGCAGCTGGTCTTCGAAATCGGTATATCAGGTTAGAAGACCTTGACGACCTGGAGGTAGCTATAGCAAATAATCAAGAAGCGTTGGATCTCATACCAGTGGACCATCCAGAAAGAGCAGAATATCTGGATTCTCTTGCTAATTGTTTTACACTGCGCTATAGCAGATTCCAAGTTCGAAAGGACATTGACTTTGCAATTGCAAAATTTCGAGAGGCAGTGAATACAACCCCAGGAGATGACCCCAGGAGAACTATATTTCTCAACCATTTGAGTACTGCATATCGGGCACGGTATAAAAGACATACCAATTTAAACGACCTTGATGCTGCATATCAGATGGCACAAGAGTCATTTGGGGGCGCTGCAGCACAGCACTACAACTATGCACCCTCCCTGGAAGGTCTTGCACTGTCATTGGGATACCAGTATGAAAGATCAGGAGAGATCCAAGATCTTGAGTCTGCAAATCAAGCATTGCAAGAAGTCGTTAATTTGGCTCCAGCAGGTGACCCTGCCAGACCGGATTATCTGCACAACCTAGCTGTATCTTTTGGTAAGAGGTATGAAAGATTGGGAGACTTGAAAGACCTTGATGCTGCAATACAAACTCACCAAGAAGCAGTTGATACCAGCCCTCCACAAAGCTTTCAAGAAGCCTCTAGACTAAGATCCCTTGAGATATGTCTTATTGATCGATATAGACGGCTAGGAGATGTCAAGGATCTCGATATAGCACTACAGTCCGGGCGGAAAGGCTTAGCCTACATCCCAAAAGACCATCCAGATAGGCTACAACATCTGAAAACTCTTGGAGTAGCCCTTACATATCGATATGCACGGTTGGGAGACCTTAGAGATCTTCAGGCTGCACTACAACATAAGCAGGAGGCTGTAGACCTTACTCCAGCAGACCACCCTATTTTGGCTGAGCGTCTGCAGAACCTGGCTGTATCCTTTGCCCAACGGTTTGACAAACTGCATGACCAGACAGACCTCGAAGCGGCACTGCAGATGAATGAAAAGGCCCTTGGACTCATACCAACAGATGACCCTGATAAGGCTTTTTATCTGCAGAGTTATGGAACCTTCCTCTTTTCTCGTTTCCTGGCATTGAACAACTGGAGTGACCTTGATAAGGCTTTACGGATCAAATACCAAATCATTTCTACTATGCCAGAGGACCATTTCAATAGAGCAAAATATCTGCAAGGATTTGCTCATGATCTTAGCCACCGATACCAGATGTTGAAGAACCAAACAGATCTGAACATAGTGAACAGTTTGTATGCAATGTCTTTTAGGACGCGAGCCCCATCAGATAACCAGCATTCTTGGAAATCAGCTCTGGTGTGGGCCTCGTTTTCAGAAGAGTTCCAGCCTTCTTTGGCTCCGACAGCCTACTCTGCTGCTTTCCAATTACTTCCCGAACTTCTGTGGATGGGTCATACCATCCGGATTCGTCATGATATAATCCGCTGGCTTGATATTGAACATGCCACTTCACGTGCTACAAGGTCTTGCATTAATTCCTTGAATCTTGCCGCTGCCGTGGAAATCATAGAGCAGGGATTAGCAACCATATTCCAACAGATGCTGCAGCTCAAGACAGATGTTGATGAACTCCCTTCTCAGGATGCACAAAAGTTATCAAAGCTTTCATTGGAGCTTTATAGCGACAGCACTGTTGATCGACGAAGGGCTGCAAATGAAAGATATGATCTGCTCAAGGAGATCCGTCAGAAATCAGGCTTTGAATATTTCTTGCGTCCCAGCCCATACACATTGCTGCAGAATGCATCACAGGGAGGACCGGTTGTGATCCTGAACAGTCATGTCAGTGGCTGTGATGGAATCATAATTCCCAAACCAAACTCTGAACCAATTCATGTTCCACTCCCAGATGTAACTGTTGAAATGTTGGAATTGCACCAAGATACACTCAGGAAGTTGTTGGGTCAATGTGGGGTCAGAACTCGAGCTTCAGACTCAACTAGACTATTTGGCCGTCAAGAGCAGTTCATGGACAAAACAACCAAAGAATGTTTTGAAGAGTTGCTGACTTGGTTGTGGACCTATATCGTTGATCCAGTAGTAGAGGCCTTGAAAGTGGTGGGTCTTAATCTTGTCTTAATTCAGTTTTGGACTGATGAAATCACAGCAGGTTGGTATCGACAGTGGCAGGTTGTGGTGGCTTCCAAGTGGAGCTTTTACAGGGCTACCTCTGCATGCATGCACCCCAGATGATCAGTTCATCCATTCCTACACATCCACATTGAGCTCTCTCCTGGATGCATATAAAAAAGAGTCACCAAGCATAACAGAGCAACTAGGAATTGTTGGAGTGACACATACCGGGTTTGGCGGAAGAAATCATCTCAAAGGAGTCAAGGAGGAAGTTTCAAAAATATGTTCCATTGTTGGTGCCCAGAATTTTCAGTGTCTTGAAGGGGAATATGCAACACCAGATGCTGTCATGCATCAGCTTGAGAGCTGTTCTTGGGCCCATTTGGCTTGTCATGGAACTCAGGATTTGGATGAACCAACAAAAAGCCATCTCTTGCTCTATGAAGGCTCCTTGGAGTTGCAAAAGATTCTTAAGACACCTCTCTCCAATGCCCAGTTCGTATTTCTCGCTGCATGCCAAACAGCCATGGGAGACAGGAAAATAATGAATGAGTCCTTCCATCTCGGTGGAGGATTTATTGCGGCAGGTTTCCGAGGGGCTGTTGGGACCCTATGGTCCATGAATGATGAAGATGGTCCTGTTGTTGCAGAAATTCTTTATTCTCATCTGTTCAAAAATGGCAGATGGCCACATGCCAGTGACGTGGCTAAAGGGCTGCAGCTTGCAGTAAAAGAATTGAAGGCAAGAGGGGTTTCTCATGAGCGGTGGATTCCCTTCATTCACATGGGAATTTGATTTTTGATTTGATTTTCCTTGGTGATGCTGATATGAAGTTACCTGTTTGCTAAGTTCCATGTACCTTTTTTTACGAGAATGATATGCAATCAAATTTCTTCCACATCCGAATAGTTTGCATGAATTACTTACGGTACAGATATAGACCCAGATGTTACCTCCTCTAAACCATCAATTTGAGGGTTGCATCCAAATTTAAAAACAAAGGCAGAGGATTCGTGAAAGTATGGGTTTGGGGAAGTCCGGGATCAAAGATGGCGGCAAGTCCGGCGGCTTGGCAGATTTCGAATTGTGCTTTACTTTACTTGCAGACCCGAGCGTACTGACTGCCCTTTCCGTACAGAATATTACGAATCGAGGGAACTGGACTTCCCCGCGCCTCAACGTCAACATCACCCATCCAGGTTACAGTAAACCGTCTACGAGAGACTCAGTCGCCCGACAACTCTCGTTTAATCTCTTAACTCTTGATTTCTACATAGTGTTACTCAGAGCCAATCCTACATGGAAGCAAATCCCCGGTCCCGCGCCTTGCTGCCTCTCTCTCCACTACTCAGTAAGTATAGGTACCGATATTCGGACATGGTGTAATGGATAGCACGGCTTCGGACATCATCCCGATGGGACGGGATTGGAAGCAGACCGAGGTTCAATTCCTTGTGTCCTGGATTTTTTGCCGAGTCTCAGATAAAATATCTGTTCCCTTTCAAAGCGCGATTCTTTGGCGAAGCTCTGAGTTTCTTTCCGGTAATTGTGCATGTCAAACTGTATCCCAAAATTGGAGAGTTTGTAATATTTCGCTGGCTCCTGTGCCGCAAAATAACCTGGAAACTCACCTGATGTTAACAGGGTACAACCGAAACTGGTTCCCATTACCCGAGCGGGTACCGGCGAATCTAAAATAACTCACGATTTTACTGTCTTTCCGGGACTTCCGAGGTGCGCTTCCAAGTTGATGTCTGGTACATGACTATATTCGCTGATCCTTTGATACAGGGCCCCGTTGCAGCGCCATGAGTTTGAGCGTGCGGGACGTGCACCCTTTGCGGTCCCTGTCTGTCCCCCCGTCTATGTGGGCTGCGCGATATTCATACACGGTGATGGCATGACGCACAAGTCGGTACAACCGGGAAAAGTAGCGTCCCACATGCACCCTCCTTGCCATGTGCCTGCTGCCGGGACGAGAAATTTGGCACTACGACGTCCTGGTTATTGATGATAGGATGGAGTCGGTGCATACCTCCCATGGTGAGTTACTCCTCTGATCCGTTGGTGTTATTCAATGAAGTAATATTTAGGGCGCATCCCTGAACGCCGGATGCCCGTCGAAGGCAGGGTATGTACTGCTCATCGGTCTCCTTACTTACCGCTGATCCCACAATTTCTGAAAATCACGACAGGCTATATCACGCCGTCGCCCACGTTGACGGCATCCTAGTTCCGGAAAAACGGGCCACCACCTGTGTGCTCTTAATTCGTTGACGGGCACGACTTCACTCAGGGACTGGAGATTTTGACGCGACTGCCGCGCACTGGCGCGCAGGGACGCGGCAGTAACGCGGCAGTGACGCGGCGTGACGCGCGATTGACGCGGCACTGCCGCGCCGCCTGTAGGGCCTCGTATATTGTTTCCCTTGCTTCCAAACCACTTCAGGCAATGTTTAATGACTCTAATACATCATTTAGAACCTAGAGAACAAATACCAAAAAGTGATCAGGTATTGTCTAAGCCATCCTTAGGCCACGCTGGAATTCGGCATTATGACTAAAATTTGACTTGCCTTGCTGCCCGATGCAGCCGTTTTATGCTCAAAAACCTTGAGGATAGTCAGAACGACGGAGAGATTTAGATTTTGAAGTCCCTTCAACGATTAATCAGTGTATGCTCCAAGTTGAACTGTTCGTGTACCCAATTTCTTGAAACATTCTACTCAACCAGATTTAGCCGCTACTTTTTGGTCCTACGGTCCGAAAATAGTGAACTGGCCAGGGGATACATCTGCTTCACATCTTGGTTCTAGCGCGTGCACATTCAGTTGTTCCGGGACTTTGGTAGACTGAGAATCTTGTTTGGTATTAGTTGACTTCATATGAACATGATTAGTTGAACCTGAAATTGAACTGGAAAGCATTTGAATGAGATTGTCAGAAATAGCTGGCATGCAGCCTGGGTCAGCCGAAAATCACACAAAAATCACACAATAGGTGCAGGGTGACACAGCAATTGACGCCCCGCCTCGACCTATTGAATCAACGCCGGTCCCCACCCCCAGTTCAAGTATGAACGTATGAACGTTGTTTACGGAAAGACCCGATTCAAAATTTGATACATCATGCCTACATGAAATCTACAAATTGCCTAAACCATGTAGTGAATACTTGTTGCCTCCAAAGCATTCCATTTTCTGACTTGTTTGCAACTTTAAATCATGTTCCAACCACCGTTGGAACGTCAGGCAGAAAATATATTTGGGGAATTACTGCTAATCACTCCAAAGGAAGCTGACCCTGCAGCTTGCGTGGAAAGATTAACCGGGACTCACATTCTCGGATTTGGCACCTGTCAAGTGTAGAGATGGCTCACAACTTTTACGAGACTCTGAGTTGGATCTGAGTAATCCCTAAGTAATGTTGACTGTCAAACCATGGAAGTGTTTTAATGCAAGGGGCAAACCCTCAGATTCAAATTCACATTCTATTGAGACGAACAGGTTAAATCGTAATGTGGTTCTGTTCAAATTATTACAGTCCTACTGGCACGCAACAATTGACTTAGCATTACACAGTATTGTTTTTTTAGGACGCCATGCAAGCCTAGGCATGGTGTGATGATTGACTTGTGTGGCATTACCATGCAATATCAGATGCGATACGACTCTGGGTATAAATGTTTCCGCAACCAATTCCTAGCCATAGTTGAACCGTGGGAGGTGTTACTGCTTCTATTAATTTTATGGAGTCCCCGGCTTTCGTTGCGCAAAAGAAACATTATTTGTGGTGTCAGAAAGTCATATACTAATTCGAACAGCCTGTAGATTCAAATTAATTCGCACTACTGATCCCTGAGTCAGTCATTCTTAATTTTGTAGTGTTTCCCGAGGGGATGAGGGATTAGGAAGGATTACTGAGGATCCAATTGATATATACTGCCACACAAACAACAGAGAGCCCACTTGGTTATTGGCATGTACACTGCAATTTTCAATCCTGCATGATCACCCAACTCCTCTGTTCAGAACCGTTCAAAAATTTACGTGCAACCCATGAGTCTATGCATCCATGTGCAAACAGTGCATAGTTTACCCGGCGGAATTTCACTCCACTACAGAGAACCAAGGAGTCCTAGTTCCGGCCTCGCCAGCTATGGAAGTGCCTCCCCGATGTCAAATCCAGACCACTTTCTCCAATCTCACATGGTAAATCAATTCCGCAAGGCAATCAAAATATAATGTATACCTCTTAATCAAACTATATCTGAATTCCTTCAAAGCAAGAAGGAGTCAATAAAAGTTGACTTGAAGGCTGAGAAAATATTGCTTGTAAAGCTGCATCCTCTCACGACTTGGCGAGATATCAATCAACCACCCATGAGGTCGTGCAGCAGAAAGCTTTGGAAAGTTGAGGGATGGGAGAAACTGGAAAATGTCACTTGTGGGACGTCAATATTTGGCACCAAAGTGCTAGGGGCTCTTAAAAAGCGAAATTGGATTTGTGGGTGTAGGAACACATTTGAAATCAAGGGAGGAGAAGACCTCAACTTAACGAATATGCAGGGCCACCGGTGTGCAAGGGATAACATGCTAATTAGGGGAACAACCTATATCAAATAAAATGCACAGGGCATCTCTGTGTGCTCCCAATGCATAAAGAGGAGCAAAAAGGATGAGAAAGGTTCAATACCAGTCTCTGGAAGCCCGCATAGCAAAAAGAATTCCGAAAGGAGTGCCGCTGCCACAGGAGGACCAAAATCCTCCCCTTTTTTTTTGAGAGGGTCTATACCCTCCCTCAACCGCACACAACCATGGGTGTGGTACATTATGAACCATTGAAGTGGTATGTAAGGGCACAGACTCGGGGTGTTTACGAGAAACTAACTATTGGGCTAACTTGGTATCAATTGAGGCAGTATTCAGCAACCAACAAGATTAATGTGCTTAGCCAGGTGAATTACGGAATCAGAGATCCATGGAACATATTTAAACATACTTGAAGCTTTGAGTGTTGAGAAAGAATCCCTTACCAGTACTAACATCCCGTCGGTTCTCCATCAAAACCCGTACTCCCTCGCCCCAATTTTGTATCATCTCACTCATACTCTGGTAGATTCTTCCCACCCTGGAGCTACATTACTTAGCAGTACTGCCGCGTAGTTTATTGTGCCGGGTACAGCGTAAATACAACTCAAGTTCAAGTTAAAGCTAAAGTTCAGGCTCAAGTTGGCCCTTCAAGTAGTGTTTGAGTTCAGTTTAGTCAGCTAATCATCAAAGGACACCTGGGAGTGCCGCGCATTGGCGCGGCAGTGGCGCGCACCGACGCGGCACTGACGCGCATTGACGCGGCAGTGACGCGGCATTGACGCGCACTAACGCGGCACTGACGCGGCGTTGACGCGCATTGACGCGGCGTTGGCGCGGCACCGGCGCGGCGTTGACGCGGCAGGCAGCGATTTCAAAGCAGATTCCAGACATGCTGAGACGTCATTGAATGCTTCAATTCAAGTTTAAAGTGGTTTGTGAAGGCTAGGGCACAATGTGCTCCAGAATTGAGTTACTTGTCCTACAGAAAAAGTTCATATTTGACTTGAACATCATTAACTCCTCTCCTAGCTCTTATCTGACCGCCTCTGATCATAGTTAGAGTGCATTAAAATAGTACAGAAGACCACTAGTGAATTAAAAGGATGCCGCATCAACGCCGCGTCAACTCCGCGTCACTGCCGCGTTAGTGCCGCGCCGGTGCGCGTCAATGCGCGCCTGCCGCGTCATTTTTACCAGACCCCTTCACTCATCATATTTGTCCAGCGGCGCTTGCCAATTTTTTCTTTTTTTTTTTTTTTGGCGGACAGGAACAAATCTTCCACGAGAACTATAAAATTATGTACGTTTAATTCTTTGTGCATTCAGCCCCGTCCACTGGCGCGCAATATAGATACTGAAGGCACCGGAAATATTGAGGCCGCACTGTTCTCGGTCGCGAATTCAATAGACAGAGGCCTTTCTAGGATTGAATAATGTCCTGTGGCTTTGTCGTCTGGGTCGAAGAGGAAGTTCACGAATGAGGTCACATCGAATCGTAAGGGATTCGCAGAACAAAAAGGTCGCCATCCTCTAGAAGTTGTGCGGATTAAACGGCGGCTCTACAATTATAAAGGTGCCAGCCGCCCAAGTTGAAGGTGAAACCGTGAATTGTTTATTTTCCCTTGGGTTTCAAGCTTCGGTTCTGACTCATGATGAACTTCATATGAGAGGCCGAGTACGAAGCGCGGGTAGTCCGTGGATGAATTCCGACTGACACTGTGTCACGCGTTCGATTCTGCCAACAAGCATTTGTTTTTTCCTTTCCTTTTACTTGTTATACAACTTCCTCACTACATATCCCATATCAGTAACCGCGGATGTGAAGTTTTATCGAGTACAACTTGGAACAAGAGAAGCTTACATACAGGTAACTTGAACTTTGAAAGCCGACATGGGATACGTCACATAATTGGTCCCACCACAGAACGGCGCTACCATTGCCCAGTCTGTTTTAAGGATGGACACGGGTCGCGGGTACACCCGTTTGTACTCGCGGGTGTGGGCGGGTACGGGTACGGGTCGCGATTTCAGACCCGTGCTCAACCCGCGTACCCGACCCGTGTACCCGCGGGTTTTTGAGGCTGTTTTTCTTGCTCAGCATGGGCTCTCTGGTCATCATAAACCTCGTACCCATCCGATTTTCTGCTTGCTTGCTGACCCATCGTCTCAAACTTGGTTCAAATTTCATCAATATCGTTCTCATGGTAGTTCGGGTGCCTTCCTCCGCTGGAAAATTCGACGATTGACAAGACGCCTTACCCCGACATGTCACATGGGCGGAGTCGAGGGTGGTTAAATTCAACACGTGGTCGGAAATTTCTCATGAAGAATTAGAACGTTGATCCGAAAGCTTCGGCTGCTACATGTCCCGTGATCGGCTGCTCCTTGTTCTCGTTTCCCTCCCGAGTCGCCCCACTGGAATCTGTGGAACACCGATGAGGCTCAAAATGGTCCTTTACTGGCTTGAAATATCAAACATCTGCCAGAAATCTGCCTGTACCAGAGCTGCTAGCCACAGTGAAATGCTCTTCACGGCGTGTACCCACCTGTCGTCGTAGGCAATCAAATCCCACTCCACCGTCAGGAACAGGCTCCGGCTCAAGAAAGGCTTTAGAAAGACTTCAACAACAAAAGCTTACGCATTATTCAAAATTCTATTGACGCCGTTTTAATTCGCCACACGTTCAGCGCTCAGGCGCCGATCTCAAAGCGGATACTCAATATCAATATGTCCGAGGGCGCCCACAAGACCAGTGCTTTCCTCACTCCAGCGAGAAATCGCAGCACGGCCCCGAAGACTTACCCGCTTGCACTGAAGTATCTTTCGATCTATCTGTACTTGAAGTTCGAGGGTGCCTGCGCAGAAAGCAGAGCCTCGGTTCTACATGTACCTGAGACGACAATTATTCTGGGGTTGCGCCCTCTTCTCTCACATCCACATCACGAACCCATAGTGTTTGCGACTGAAAGTCATTTGTCTCCTTCCGCTCCATCTCCGCCCTTCTGCGACGCCGAGGAGCTAGTTCGGGATTGGCCGAGGAGGCTGATAATTCTATTTCGATACACGGCGCCTCATGTCTTCGTACCCTCGCGTCTGATCCTGCCCGGAACTGTGCCGCATGGCAAAGACTGTGCCTTAAGGTCTGGGCTCTTCTCCTCGTCGTCTCATCTGTATATCTACTATTTCTAGGACGGCACGCAACGGTGGCTTCACTCAAATCAAGTAACAAAACATACAATGTGCACCGAGTCAGGACAATACGATGCCCGTTTCAACTTGCGAATGGCTTGGTCCAAGCTGCGTGTTGTGCACATCCTTCCATCACCCATGACGTCTCGATCCAACGAGACAGCGTGTTTAATTTCGGTACTTTCTCCGTCGGTCGAAAACAAAATTCAGGGCACATCTGTCTGATCGACACCGGAACGACTTTGCGCGCTGATTATTCCAAACGACTGGGTAGCCTCGAAAGACATCTGCAAAGGGGGTACAATGCCCTCTATGCTTGAAATTTCGAGTGATTTTGGTTCTTGGCCTTCAAGAACCACATTTCCTGGCACGGATGCACGAAATATTTGTCGCCTCTGGGCACCCCCATGGTCTTCAGTGACGTTGCCAATCACCGTTCTCCAAGCGGTGTATTACCGATTTTCCGTTCGACAATTTTGACGTGGGAGACGACCCTGATGCTGCCGCTGTTGTGCACTCTACTCTGACCTCCGGGGTATAACTCTTTCGCGCTGCCTCCGATGGAATTTTCCCGCCCCACCGCTCCACTCGTCGACATTCCTTCTCGTTGTCTCCGGGCTCAACGTCTGGGATTGGCATATTCAAATTGAGTTCCTTGTCATATTTCGGTCATTCACTCTCCTTCGCGACCGGAGGGATTCCCCAGCAGCTCCACCGCTCCACTCTGCCCGTTGGACTATCCTTCCCCGGCGCTGCGCTCAAAGCACACCGCAATAGTTTCTGTTTTCGGCTTTCACATCCGCGAACTGTATAAAAGCCACACCAATCCCCTCCCGAAGATCCTCATTCGAACACACTCCTGCTGCTGAGTTCAAACACTCCAACAAGCCTTCAACATGTTTTCCAAACTCTCAGTCGTCGCCTCTGTTCTCATCGTACGTACTCTTTCGCCCTCACGATCGAAACGAGGGGTTGATTTGGGGGATCTGCGATAGTCCCTTGCGGCCGCCATCCCCAACACCACTCCCCCGGTCACGCCCCCGACCTCGAACCAATGCTGCGACAGCGTAGTCTCGTCCTCCAGCGTCGCCGCGTCCGCGGTCGCCGCCCTCCTGGGCCTCGATCTCACCGGCCTCGACGTCCCCGTTGGATTGAGCTGCAGCCCCATTACCGTCGCGGGGAACAACTGGTACCCTAAACTGCTATAGTCGCGTTCTCGCTCAAGGACTGATTCTATTGCGCTATAGTGGAAGCACAAGCGTCACTTGCGATGCCCCCGAGAAGGAGTGGGGCGGGCTCATTGCGATCAACTGCATCCCCATCACCGCCTGAATGCAGGGCCACCCTAGTGCGAGGAAATCAAACGATTCGTACTTGACGATGTTCTGATTGTGTATGACCCAATTGTATGACTCTGTCACTGTGTGTCCGGAAAAGTTCCGACGAGCTGATGGTTCGTCGCGGCCGAGGTCCTTAGAAAGCGAGGATTCTAATATTGTACTTGTGGGTAATGTAATCAAAACCTGAATAATACACCTAGACGTTCACAACAGTCGAACTCGGAAACTCACCCGACGACTGACGAGCTGGCTCGGAGCGCGGGCATCTGGGGTGGGCTAGCGAAAATTTCGATGAACGTGGTTGCGGACTCGGATTTGAGTAATGAGTTCGACGGTGATAGTTTCAACTGGGGTTTCAGTTGCGTATTCACGAGCCTCACACTACCCTATCTTGAAAGCCTAGCATTCAAGGTGGGGGGTCAAGGAGTATTCAGCGTACCGTTTAGCTTGGCTCCACTCCGAGTTCCTGGCTCTCTCCACACGTTCCTCCTTTTATCGCCATCTTCGCTCCCTCGGAGTGTTCGACGTGGTCGTCCCGAAGCCGCAACTGCTTAAAATATTGTCCGCCTTACCGCTGCTTGAGACGTTCGAAATATCGGATGATCGGATCACCAGAATTTCGAAGTTAAGGGCATCCACTACCACTTCATCACCAAGGACTCGATTGGCACCGGCGGGAGTTTGAGCTACATGTTACCGCGCGTGTGCGACAACCATGTGAGGAGGGGAAATTCGTATTTTTGTCCCGATACCCAGAGGGATACAAATATGTAGATACTGTACGCAGATAATGATGTTTCCCCGATTTCCGAGCCATTGAGCTTGATACAGTGTCATCGGGTGAGTTACCGCGAATATAGGTACTTGAAACCTCGCAACCTTTGGTTCAAGTCCTCTCTCGGAGTCTCTCCGCCCGGTTCTCAGTCCAAGGACCACAAATAAAACATGGCCTTTATCCTGGGCTTGCATTACCACTTGTTTCCGTCCAATCCTCATATGTGACTTTCGGCTCCCAACTTTATCATTCCGCATTCTTTTTGGCTCTGGTGTCATATGTGGAACAAAAAAAATTTAATCAAAAATTATGCAAAAAGGCCCGGCACGTGCCATAGTGTAGCCGTTCCACCTTCTCAGAAGGGTTACATTGTTTAGTGGTCTTCGTCGCATGTCTTCTGTGTCACGTGCGTGTGAACTCTTTTGGTCACTGGTTCGATTCCGGGCGCTGACAATCTTTTTCCTTCGGCCGGACCGTGGCTTTGTCCTTGTTGTTTCCTGAGGCTGCACTCAACGCCCACGACCCAAGTAGGAAATTATGGCATATCCAGCTGGGCTTCTCCTCTTAAGGACATTCCAACCTCACACTCAATCTGGTGCTTTAAAAGTACTCAAATGGGAGGATAAAAACATCATAACAAGGACCAGACGTGTACATATATGTAGGTAAGGATAAAATCAGAATCTTGTGCTGTTACTTAATTTGCATGGTTCACTGCCTTCAGGTCAGTTTAGAGGACCAAGAAATCGGAAACCAATGAACTTACAATTGTAAACTTGCATCTTTTGCGGTTGGACTCTCCAGGGCAATCAAACCCAGGTCTTCCTGCTGCTGTACAGACACCACACTTTCTTTTCCTTTTTGGCTTTTCTTGGGGAATCTGATAGGTTATGAAGCTTGGCCCAGCTACTGCATTAGTCCGAAGGGGTGCCTGCACTGGGGCCTCCCACTGTGGTGGTGGATTCCACTGTGGGGCTGGATTCCAATATGGTGGAAAGTTCCACTGCATGGGAGGAAATTCTGGAGCATGCATAGAGCCCATAGACTGAATCTGCTGGCTAGTTGATGCAGCTGGCATAATATCAGAATAATCATAGGCTGCTAACTCTTGAGTAAAGCCAGAATTATCTTCAGTCTGATCTGAGATGAAGCCTTGTGGAGGATCAGAGAAATCTGGGAGGTCTGCATCCACTGGTGCAGGTGGACTAGGAATGGAGGGGAGAACACCTGGGTTTTTTCTAGAAGCTGCAGGCAGGACATGGGAAACATGAGTGGCTGATCGAACACGATCTCGGTTGGGTTTGCGCTGTTCCCTAGTGGCAACAAGTGATTGCTGGGCCTTTCGGAGCCCTTGCCAGATCTTCTGGTGTGATTCCAGATGCTCTTTTAGCTTGTAGAAAATTGTCTTTCCATTAGCATGTGAGGACCACCAAGTTGCAAAGCGATCAAAATTTGGTTTGCCTTCAACAGAGAAAAATTCTCCCCCGGTTGACACAGCCATGTTGAAGAGATTAAATTCCTCCTGTGTATGAACTGGAGTCACAGCAAACTTTGTCTGCTGTGCTTGCGCAAGATATGCATAGATATTATCACGCTTAGCCCTTAGAGCAGACAGATGAAGATGAGAAGGATAGACAGTAGATATATTCAGAGTGGCTTCATCAATGACTGCACCAAGGAAATCGTTTTTGGCCCGAATATTGAGAGGAATTCCAGTTATTCCAAATTGTTCATGTGTAGTAGGAAAACTAAGTGGTGATGTGTCCTGAATCACCCGTTGAGTGGAAGTTGTTGGAGCTGTGCTCCATTCAACATCTGCTCTGAGGCGGAATATGTCATCATCTATCCAGGGATCATAGTGACCATTGTATTTGACATTATGTTTGTGTAAGGATCCACAGTCAACATTATGTCGATGTCGCCAATCAGCTGCGAGACTATCTGCCAGTTCTGGTGATGCATTGAGAGATGCAAAGTTCCGACGCAATGGATTGTGAACAGCGCCTTCCACAGAATTTGTGCCTCTGATGCAGTGGAACAAATCCAAGTTGTTTTTATCAGTGCCTTCAACTGTATAAAGTGGAATGCCAACAGGATCAGAGACCCATCCTTTCAGTACGTCACTCAGAACCCCTTGGGATTTTTGACGTGTCTCATCACTGAAGAGTGGAAGCTTGGTGACACTACACTTTACATCCGCCCATGCATCAAAAAGCTCAGTGAGCATCTTGTGCAGAACATCTTTTTGGGGAATATAACGGCGCACTCGCCGCCAAACCCAGCCAGGTGATTTAGACCTTGCTTGGTCCCAAGTAATGTTTTTGGTTGCAAGTGCAGCTTCCACTTTGGCTTTATCCCCAGCATCTGGGACCAGCATTGTATCACTGAAAGCCCTAGCAAAATGTTTGCGCAGAGTGTGTTTCCTGGAAATTGTCCTGCACACTTTGTCGATCTCATGAAAAATGTCTGCTAGAATTCGTGAGGGAACAGTTCCAACCATTTCCTGATAATATTGCCGTTCTGTGGCATCTTCCAAATTATTGATCCACTCCTGGCAGAAGTGTGCATCTTCATCAACATCAGCTTCCGACTCCTCGGAGTCAGATTCAGAG
The DNA here is from genome assembly GCA_029289565.1 of Mycena galericulata. NCBI lineage: Eukaryota > Fungi > Basidiomycota > Agaricomycetes > Agaricales > Mycenaceae > Mycena > Mycena galericulata. The sequence goes on from JARKIA010000046.1 coordinate 211,899, forward strand.
TTTTGTTTAGATTGAGGAATCTCTGTGCTTGATGGAGCAGGCATAGGACGCAAGCTAGGCTCTGTGAAAGAACTCTCAGGGGGTGGGAAAAACTCTGGAGTCCCAGGATTACGCTCTGGTTCTGTAATGCATGGAGTTGTTGATGTATTATTCCGAGTTCGCAAAGATGATATACTAACAACTGCTTCAAAAGTCTCCCGCTCATTTTGGACTTCAGAGAGCTTAGTTTTATGATATGGGATCACACAATCCGGAGCCAAAACTTTGTCAACCCGAATTAGAGCTCGAGTCTTGGTAGTGGAGACCCAAATTTTAGATCCGTCAGAAGTCTGTAAGAATGCTGGCTGTTCAATGATTGTTCCATGTGCGATTTCATGGTTTCGCACATATAGACTGACAGGTTGACCAACGGGGGTTACAGATGAAAGAGGCTGTCCATCTGTATGCATTTTTCGGAGTTCTTTCAACAGGAGAAGCTGCACATGTGCATCGAGAGCAGCATAACCACGCTGTTCATCTGAGTATTTTGGAGTGCTCCAAGATGAAACACGGAGATCCTTGGAAAGAGAAAACCCTAAGACTGCAGCCACAATAGATGCTAGTGATGCAGTTGCTGTAGGAACAGTTTTCTTTTGAGCTGCAAGCTGCCCAATGTCAAGAGTTCCAGCAAAATTCTTCTTTCGTTTGTGCGGCAATTTAAAATCTGGAAAGTCTCGAGCCAGCTTCTGAAAATCAGCAGCTATATGACGACCAACTTTGAGAAACTGCTTGGATGCAAGGAGAGTAAGAAGTGATCCAGGAAGTTTTTTGAGAGTGTAAACATAGAGAAGGTAGACCTCATCAGCAATTGCAATCTGGATAAGTGCAGTCTTTTGAGGTCCTGAGGCACCAATGCCAGTAGTGAACTCCCATTCCATGTCAAAGCCTACATCAATAACCAGATCATCATCATCCTCTTCTCTGATGAGACCAAGGATACCAGTGCATGCAACATCAATTTCGGATGCATTCAGACATAGATGATTGGGAATCTCATTGGAAAGGCCAAGCTTGGGCAAACCAGGAAATTCAGTGGTTTCAACAGGTGTGATACCTGCAGCTAGTGATGGAATGTACTGCATAAAAGTTGCTGCATCACTCGCAACATTGTCAGTGAATCCAATCACTGGTTGCGGAAGCCCACGTGCAGTCAATGATTTGACAATTCCCTCTAGCGCTGCATGGAGATGAGCAAGACTCTTTGTTGGGACAAAGGCTTGGAATCGAACTTGTTCGAATTCATTCACAATAGTGAATAGCGCAACAAAGGTCATTACACCATTAAGCTTCATCAAGTATTTGGACACCTTGAAGGAATGATCCCATTTGATCATAAATGCTGTCAGAGCAGCCATACACTGGTCAAGAATAGGTCGAATATGCTGCATATAATCCATGTAGACATTGTTGATATACCAGCGTGAGGGATAAAATCCAGCATATTTGGATTTATCATCGAACACAGAGAAAGGTTCAAAGCTTTGCTCTGCAATGCCCAATGTAGCATCTATTTTTTTCTTTCTGTGGATAGCATACAGATATTGAAGCTCCCGAAGATCATGCTCTCGGACATGCAGTTCTCGCAGAATTTTAGACCATGCACTCGCACTCATGCGATGTGCAATTCCAGCGCGGATAAGTGTCATCAAAGTCTTGTCAATCCCACTTCTAGCAGTAAGGAAGGATGGGAAACATTCAGCCAGTCCGCGGTCCAGCTGGTCTAAGATCAAAGGATCATACAGGTTCCACGATCGTCCACAACCACCATTATCTAATCTGCAATGTACTCGGTTGGTCATGACATAATAGACATGGTCAAGAGCAACCACTCGACGGGCAAGAGGTTTGTCATTGTAACCCTTGATCTTCAGTTCCCGAAGCAGACTTTTGAAATGCAGACAATCCTTATTTGGACAAGTGAGAGTTGTTCCAAATTTCATCAAGTGTGGGAACCAGACAAAGACTGAAGGATAGTATAGCCCAGTAGGATCAAGAGATTTCTGAAGGGAAAAAATAGGAGCTGGAGGATGAATCCAGAAGGATCCTTCATCATAGCATTTTGGCCAAGCTCCAGATGCCATTTCTGCTATTAGCCTTCTCTTGATGCCTGTAAGATAAAGCGAGATAACACCCTCTGCACTGACATTGGCTTCATCCAACAAAGGTTTGGATGGAATAGCCTCATCCAGTAGATCCTCAAAGTCCGAGTCAGTCTCTGAATCATCATCTGAATCACCCTGTGCAGACTCTGGGGGAAGAAATGGGAAGGGAACTATAATCTATGTTACAAAAGACTTGACCTCAAAGGAAACAGTCATTCCAGCAGAAGGCATATTTGCTTTTACAGGAAATTAGCCTGTGAACGATGGAATAAATGACATGCTCACCTCCAGAGTTTGATTGATCTCCTGCTGAATTTTCTGCATTAGAATGCACTTTACTGATATCTGTGAGACAGTAGGATAAGGATTAAATTAGATAAACATACGTTGACCTCGGCACTGGCAAAGACATTTCTCAATTCCGGTGTCACTAAAAGAACAAAAGAAGGACACACTAAACATTGGGGCTAGGTTTGCAATTCCGTTGCCTGTGATTGGTCTCCTTGATCGTGCTTTGCATGCCAAGATGAATATTTGAAAGAACAGAGTATGAATTTAGCTCACTCTCCGAAGCACCAAGCTGTCGGACCGGCTCCGAGTCTGCGCGCACTAACCCAGAGCCACTGGCTTGACCAGTTGCCCCCAGTGGCCTTCCGGCACCCATCCGGGTCCCTCCTGCTCGATGATCAGGCTGATTCTTGCTACCTTTTGGCCTGCCTAGGTTGGTGCCAATAGGTGCCGACATCTTAGGGAGGGCACAAGAGCGAAGAGATGGTATCGACGACTATTGTGTACACGTGTTTATCACAATCGGCATAATTCGGACTCCGGGGTGGGTCTCCGATGCTCCGGTGACAGCGCCAGGCTCAATTAGGCCTGGCTTGACAGCGGCATGTGCCTTTGACGGCCGAGGACGGCCTCAGGCCCAATTGGGCCTGGCTTGACAGCTCCAGGCCTAATTGGGCCTGAGGTTGTTCCACACATGACACCAGAGCCCTTTTTCTCAGTCCCCCCGCGGCAGACCTGCCGACGGACGGCAGCACAACGGGAGATGCCGAGTGATGGCGGCGGCCTGCCTTACGAGCGGCTTGATCAGCAAGCACAAGCACAACCAAACAGATTACGTGGCGCGCAGTGCTTTGTATCCAACGCGACGGGGACCAAAATGAAGACTGAGCGAGGACGCGATTACCCTTGGTCGCATTTACTGCCTTCTTCAGATACAGCAGCACACATACATGAGCTGTTGCGCTCTCATGGTCCGCCGCCCGAACTCCTCCCATTCACCATTTCCGCGTTTTCCGACGAGCTGGCGGGGTTGGACCAACAAATCTCCCAGCTTCAGGACAGCACTCATCTCGGAGGCATGGAATCTGATCGCAGAATTCTCTATTCCCATTATACCGCTTGCCTCAGTGTTCTCGCGCCTATCCGCCGCGTCCCCTCCGAAATTCTGGTCGAAATCTTCCAAATTTGCTTGGATTCCTTTCTGTCGCGCCAAAATACGACAATGCTTCAACCTCGGGCTTTTGAGATGGCCCGTCTTGCCCATTCCCCTCTTTTCACCGTGTCCCAGGTGTGCGCGCGATGGCACGGCATCGTTATGGGGAACCCCAGCCTGTGGAGCACGATTGAACTCGACAGCTTGGTGTGGGCCGAAGAAGGTCGGATTGACATTGTGATGGCACTGATCGAGTCTATACTGGAGCGTGGTGATACGTCGCCGCTCAACTTGTCCATATGCGGCGAAACACACCCTCCTGCACTACAACTTCTCGCCGCTCACTCGGAGCGTTGGAAAACCGTCGAAATCATGTGTTCTATGCGAAATTTTCAGCATCTGGCCGGTGTGAAGGGAAAAATTCCTCAGCTGGAGACCCTAATGCTCGATATTTGGGGAGTGAAGGAGGAGCTGGCGCCAATGGATTTCTTCGCGATCGCACCCAGGCTGAAAAGTTGCAGTGCTTCTGGGGAGCTGGTAGCAGCTACGGTCACACTGCCTCCCCATCGAATGCATACCTTGGGGTGCATAGATTTGGTATTCGCTACGGAAATACTCGCAGCCGTGGCCTTAATGTCGTGTCCAACACCGCCGACAAAATTCCAGCTACAATTCAATCCCCCCAAATGGGCTTATGCTGTCGAACCCTCGGATCCCAACATACCACCGGTGATATCTACTGTCGGTGCTCTCTCGATGGACACGAGGAATGGTTTTTCCAGAGAGGATTGTCTCGGCGCGTTCGGCGCTATTCTTCCTATCCTCACGCTTCCCTCCTTGCATGAGTTCTCGTTCAACTCCGTGCAATACCCGGCATTCCCTATATATTGGCCACACACTGAATTCCTCGCGATCTCGGCACGTTCCTCCTTCGACAGTCACCTTCACACCCTTCGCCTTGCCCACGTCGTTATCACGGAGGCGGAACTCCTCGAGAGTTTATCTGCACTTCCGTTGCTGCAGTGGCTGGAGATCGGGGAGCACCAGCTCGTCGGCGGTGATTTAGGCGCCGAACCGCACCTCATCACGAACAACCTTTTCTCGACTCTCACTCGGACGTCAGGCTCCCCATCCTTCATCCCCCACCTTCGTCACCTTTCCTGTTGGTCGCTTCTCCAGTTCGACGACACAAAGTACCTCGACTGCCTGCTCTCACGTCTACAGGAAGTTCCCTTCGAAGCCGAACTCCGGTCCCTCCCCGGTCGCCACCGGGCGCTCGACCCGAACGTTTTCCAACGTCTCTGGGAGCTCCGCGTGCAAAAGAAATTGAAATTTTCGTTTTATGATTCTTTCAAAAGCTGCACTTGCGACTGACGGATGAGGTGCGTACCTATATAATCTGCTCCAAACTCGGCCTCATGCATCTGATACAGTCTTGCGATAATCGACGTTCGCCGCAAGGTGGATCTAAATTATATCTTACATCTGAATTTCTTTATTTTCTGCTGCATTACGAACTCCACTCGACCTTCACATTTACGAATTACTGTTCATGCTCCTGGCCGACGACATTTTACGCTCCTCCGTTCCCCCTTTATCTCTTTCCCGTCCGAGCGTCTTGTCATCCCTTGTTTTCTTGCAGACCATCGCAACTATGTTCTCTGAGCTCCGGGAGCTCTCTCTTACCATGTGGGGGCAACAACAGCTCATTTTCCGTAGCCCCTTCGGTGTGTTCAATAACCTCCCCGAACTCCGATTCCGAAGAATACGTGCTTCGTCCCATCACTGTGGTCGAGCTCCGAACATATCCCGAGATCATGAGCAATGGCATCCATTTCCATGCAAGCATGTTTTTGTCCGCTTGCGTTGGTTGCATCACTGACGTGCATGTATTCCCGGCTAGACTGTCCTCGACTGTCCTCGGATTGTCTGTGGCAGTCTCCACTGATCGAGGTCCTTCAATTTCACATGCCGGAGGAGCGGCCTGTGCCATGTCGGATGTATATCCGCCGGGCCGGAGGATCAACATCAAGTCATTGCCGCGCTCCTTCAGCGGTATCCGCTTCTCCGCGAGGTGCAGATAGGGTACCCGAATAATGTTTGGAAGCGTGACGACACAGTGCTGTGGAAATGGGTACAATTTATACAGGTGGTCAGTTCGCCCCTTCAAAATGACTCGTGGGTTTCGGTTTCTTCATGCCTGTGAAAAGATGGTTCGATGCGAAAGCAAACCTCGATGGATCCGCCAAACTAAATCCAAGGGCGATCGAATCAATAAGTAGTTCGTACATGCAAGGCATAAATACAGTCGACTCTGTCCTAACCCAGACTTTTTTAACCCATACTCTTCAGAAAACTATACTTTTTGAGCGGATTTTCCCAACTTTTGGCAGGGATAACCCATAACTCTGCAGTATCCCATGGGTCCACGGACAGGTGTGGATCGATTCAGAGTTGACTGTATACTGCAATGAGAAAATTAGGGCCCCGTATAAAACTCACAGCGATATTATCATGAACAGGGGGTTGTAAACGTATGCAGCGCCTCAATGGCCCAAGAAACGCCCATCGATTTTGTAAGCCGCCCGCGGCTGAGCCTGCCGAGCTACGGAGGTAATGCCGGCAGCCTCGGCACGCATGCGAGGCGACGGTTTCATCAAACAACAAAGCCAAAGCTGCTTGACGTGGCGTCTGAATCTTACTCTGGGTCGAACTTGATCTTCTGCCCGGTTCTGTCCCAGCAGCACAGATAAAAGAGCTGCTGCGTTCCATACCACCATTTCTGCGCTGTCTGACACGCCTGGATCGCAGCTTCAAGATAAACATCAGCTTCCGATCGCATACTTCTCGGGGTTATTCGAAGGACCAGGTCAGTCGATGAGCGATTTTGCAAAGGACCGTTGTTTGTCTCAGTAGAAGGGCGTGACCATGCACTACACGGTGTCAGTTGGGAGCTCGGAGTATCGGATGCGACGTGGCCGCCATCAAGACAGAACGCCATCACAAGACCTCCAGTACCTCCGCAACGGACAAGCAACGGACCTAAGTTTCTGTATCGTGTCAGATGTCCATGCGTATCAAATTTGGTCGCAGAGGGCGCCTGTGTTGTCCCGTGGGCGGTCGGTGAAAAACTTCGGAAACACTACGGGTCTTGTCTCGGTATTCGCTCATGATCATCTCGCTGGCCGGTGGAACTTCCTTGACGCTGTCCAGCAGATATAAGGATGTCACTTCGGTACGGTACACCTCAGCCATTGACTTCCCTTGTCGCAAGCTCCCTGGTATCCGGCCATGACTAAACTCCTCGCATCCTTTGTTGCTCTCGCCATGTTCGCTGCTGTGGCCCGTGCGCAGCCCGCCGTGTCCCTGCTGATCGACAACGGATATGCTTCTACTGGAGCAATCAACCTCGCTCCGATTTTGACCCAGGTCTCTGCGAAAAAGGGCTCGGCGTTTCACTTTGGTTCCACCTACGATACATACGAAGCCGACCAAGCGTGGTTCGACACTACTTTCGCCACGTTCTACAAGCACGTTGTCTCGGAGAACGGGTGCGTTGCTGCTTTGAAGCGCGAGCTTTCATCTGGGACGCTTATGAGATCGTTAGGTGCAAGTGGGACGCCACGGAACCTACCCAAGGAGTTAGCGACCTCACAGAGTGTCTCGCCACGCAAAGTTTCGCTACAAGCAACGGCAATACCTTCCGTGGTCACAACACATTCTGGCACTCACAGACACCGGTGCGTAAAGGTTCTTCTCCTGACTTGGGCTTCATGGTTGAGATTTTCGCATAGACATGGCTTCCCGGATCATTCACTGCGAGTCAACTGACCGGAACGATCATCCCACAACACGTTCAGCAAACGATTCAAGGCATGGGAACTGCGGTCACCTCCTGGGACGTGGTCAACGAAGTCATCGGAGACGGTGTCTCGAATGGGATGACGCCGCTGCAGTGTGTCCAAAACAAAGGCGACTGGCCGACGGTCACCGCCGACGGCTCTGGGAAACCTCTCGTTACCGATCTTTCTTTTATTTACGCCGCTTTCAACACCGCGTTCACATACGCTGGAAACAGCACTCGTCTCGCGATCAATGACTACAAGTAGGTTGATTTTTTCTTTTATCGTGATCCAGCCCTCATTTCTTGCCAGCACCGGAGGGCAAGATGCCAAGACCGCATGTGTCATTTCCCTCATTCAGAACATCCAGTCGAACACAAACATTCCTTTCGACAGGTAATTCTTGGCATTTGCTGCGCACCCTTCCATCCGCTGATTATGAATGGAACAGGCTCTCGGTCGGGTTCCAGTCGCATCTCACAGCTTCCACCGGCGGATTTTACACCAAGCAGGCGCTCGCTACGACTTTCTCCACTCTGGCGGCTCTAGGCGTCAACGCCATGATCACTGAGATGGATATCGAGCTCAACGCCGACACCACGGCTTACCTCCGCTACGAGGCTGCCATCTGGGGAGACTATCTTGATGTACGTCGGTTTCCTCTCCTTCGAGGCCTTGCCTTACCTATTCTCAGGCCTGCCTCTACGCCTCCAACTGCAACGAGTTCATCAACTGGGATCCTAGGTGAATAATTATAATTTCCCTTGCGCACTACGAGTGTATATATTTATCCTCTACACCTAGGGACGACCTCTCTTGGCGCGGAACCGCTGCCGCTGCGACCCTGTTCGACTCGAACGGCAACCCCAAGCCAGCCGCATACGAAGTCGCCGCGCGCCTGCAGAACTTCGCCGCCGGCAACGCCGAACCGTGCTCCACCTCCTCCGGAACGAGTGTCTGCACCATATCTCCTTCCACTGGCACCACCAGCGTCAAGAGCTCAAGCACCGCCAGCTCTTCTTCGACCACCACCGCTTCGAAGACCACTACGGTAACTACCCCCCCCACCGGCTGGTGCGTATAGTTTTCGGCATTATCGCGGCGAGTCGCTAACGAAGTTGTTCAGCGTATCAGCCGAATATGGCCAATGTGGCGGCATAGGCTGGACTGGATGCAACGCTTGCGCGTCCGGTACTACTTGTTCAGTCCTCAACGCCTGTGAGTAGTTCATATCTAACCTCGCGCTTGCACGCTGACAGTCGGGCCAGATTACTCTCAGTGCTTGGCTTGACTGGGTTTGGGATTCTTGTAATATTCTCTCTATAAAATACGTACAAAATGAAGAGCTCCAATTATCAGGGGCGAGGGAATTAAAGGATTGCATGTAACTCTGGGTGATTTGAATGTCGACGGATCCACCGAATCCCACCGGCCATCCCTGCCTCAACAGCATTTGTCAACTGTGGCCAAGGGGAATTCAACCACACCGGTTTCGATGTGGACTTGGATCACCAATTGATTCGGCACACGATAAGTACATATCTTCGCCAGCAGCACGGCCTTACGTTCCGGACCAATGAAATCTTGGAAGTCTACCTCTTCTCGAACCTAGTCAGTGGTCAATGAGCTGGAAGATACCTTAATTAACTGATTGACTGCTTTGGAGGGTAGTCGAGCTGTGGTACGTTTGCACTTGACCAAAAATATTCGGGAATGAGACAAAATCAGAAGACTTGGCATACGTTGTTCACACCGCATCGAGAATACAAGGGATGAGAATCAAAAGACGTGACATTCGCGACATTTAACACGAGGCAGCGTTATACGGTGAATACAGATACATGGTTCGCAACGACAACGAAACGGCGTCCTTCATCCATCAGGCGGTGATGGGAATGCAGTTGATGGCGATGAGGCCGCCTGCAAGTCGCTGAGATTAGTTGGTTTGTAGAACAGCGTGAAATATTCGACGTACTCCACTGCGTCTCGGGCGCATCGCAGGTGACGCTGGTGCCTCCGCTGCAAACTTGGTTGAGCATGACTGCGGCATACGAAGGACATTGATAGCCTACCAGTTGTTTCCGATGACGGTGATGGGGGAGCAGCTCAACCCGACGGGGACGTCGAGGCCGCTAAGGTCAAGACCGAGGATGGCGGCGACGGCGGAGGCGGCCGTGCTGCTCGAGGATTGGACGCTGCTGCAGCACTGGTTCGAGGTCGGCGGGGTCACCGGGGGAGTGGTCCACGGCGCGGCGGCAGCAAGGGTCTGCCACGGGGATTATTTATTAGCATGTGCGAGAGTTTCGGAGGGGAGGGGCGCCTACAATGAGCACGGAGGCGACAACAACAGAGAGTTTGGAGAACATGTTTGTTTGTTTGGGAGAGAGCTTGAACTGCGGGGAATTCGAGTGAAGAATGGCAGACACACGCACCGCGTTTTATACGTTTTCCTCCAGACATTCCCGCGCGTGCAGAGCAGATCGAGGACGTGTTACGGGCGCGAGATGAGACCGTGAGGTGTGGAGTAGTGGGGCCGTTCGACATATAGAGGTCGCATAGAAACTAGAGGACCTGCACGCCCTCGCTCCGCATGAGAGAGTGAGCTGTGGAGTGATTGAGAGACATACGACGTGATGCATGCTGTCGAATGAACTTACGGTTCCAAGAAGACATATCTGATTCTATCAGGTCAAGAATCCATAGAGAATGGAATTAGCTGGCGGGGCGGATTCTTGCTTCGCGGCACGGCGTAAACGGCGAACGGGAAATCAACAGTAAACTCTCCCGATATCAAATACGTCGACAAGAAAACCGGGACGTCGAAGTTTATAGCGGAGGGAGATCGCGGCTGAGAACATCCGCAACCAGTGTTAGCTCCGCGTCATTGAGGATATAACGGCAACAAGAAAGGCTATTCCCAGAGATCAGAATCAGGCTTCAACAAGACGCGGCGACAGAGCGCACCAGAGGGGTATTCTATTACGTTTCTGCGTCATCGACAGAAAGCGCGTCGTACAACAGACTTGAGCCTCGAAAGCCCTCGCTGTGTGGAGCTCTGATTTATTTGATCTTGATCACGAAGAAAATACGAGAGATCAGACGTGGGTCATCGGAAATGAATTTAAATGGTGACGGTGCGAGAGAGGTGCGAATCGAGTCGACGCCGGTGTTGAACGAGGTCCGGGCCCGAGTAGATCAGCTATGTGACTCTTTCGAGGGGACGGAGCATGGCCCAGAACATCGCACAGCCAACCTTTTGCCTGTCTTCTCCAATTTCATTCGGAAAGAAAACAAAATTCTCACCTGGATCGAGAACGTAGTACGTCAACATGGGAGTGCTGTTTGTACCCGCCCCTGGATGGAAGGACAATGTAGCTTCCGCTGTTGACGCTTCTGACAGGCTCCGAGACGCTTCTTCGCTGGAAACTTAACAGCGCGCTTCGTATATGGCTGTCGAAATGGCGCCAGGAGGGATGGAGATGTTACACGCCGGTGAAGTTGGGAGAGCCGGGTGCTGGATCCATTTGAAAATATAATGGAGAAACCTGATGGAAGTATATGACTAGCGAATATCTCAGGGACGCGTGTTGCTAGCGAATCCTCAGAGATTTGATTATTGATAGAGCCTGTCTTCGAGCTTGCTGCAAGCTTCCTCGACCGAACGGAGAGCCATTGGAGTACACCGGAGATGGTGGGAATTACGAGGCAAACGTCAAGGTACCCGCCGCATCAGATATAGTCGTTTTGCGGCCGAATCTGCGGGATTATTTTCCCAATGGTAGCATGTGGGAAGCTTGATGACTCCAAGTCTGAGCAGATTGTCTCGACAGTGGTTGGCGAACAGAGGAAGCTGAATATTGAGATAGTGCACGACTGCATGGAAGTCGATCTTCAAGCTTCAAGGCTTCGGTGGTCGGTGGTCGAGGGAAAGAACAAGAGCACATCTGATCCCAATTTGATCCCACATCATTTCGGGGTTTGCCGTCCAGAAAAAATACGCGAACCGAAAGAAAAAGAAACTTAAAGTAAAAGAAACTGGAAGGATTTTATCCTTGCCGCGTAATCCCATATCCAAAATCGCCCGTACGCCCCAGTATCGAATTAACAAAAAAAAAAAACATCCACAGCGAATGCGATTCAATCCCTCTTCTTGTATCCAGGATACCTCTCATACATCCTTTCATTCAATCCCTCTAGCTTCGGGCACATCCACTCCTCCATCGAATCCGCGATCGAGAGAGAGCTCCCCGCAAGGAATGCCGCCGCGCCCGCCGCCTGCGCCCGCATCACCAGCTGCAGCACCTGGAACACAAAGCACCGCAAATTATTCCCTTGAAGCACCGTCTCGTCCGTGTACACGCCGCCCGTGAGCTCGGACATGTTCATCGGCTCGTAGCCGTTGACCGCGCCCATATTGCCGCCGGGGAGGAGCGCGCGCGGGTCCGCGCGGCCGATGGCGTCGATACAGGATGCGGCGTTCGCGTGCGTGTAGTCTGTTGGGCGGCGGTACCACGGGTCCGGGATGCGCTCGTGGCCGGGGGTGTAGTGAAGCGTGTCTGACGCAGAGGAGGAGGTGGAGGTGAAGCCAAAGAAGGACATGAGAATGTCTTTGGTGAGGATGCCGTCGGGGCTGGAGGGGGTGGACGCGGAAAAATCGGCCATCATGCCCAGAATGAAGCAGTGGACCAGGGTAGAGATAACCTGGATGCGATGAATAGCATTCATTCATTAGTTTTGCTGAAGGGGAGAAACATGGCGGATACGCACCAAGGGAATCGGGCCGTGGTAGAACCATGGGTTGGTCGCGATGGAGTGATTAAACCGCTCAACTCTGTGGCTAATGATGTCAAGGCCGGGGCGGTTGAGCAGCGCGTGGAAGTAGGCCTCCTGTGCGTCGTAGTTGTTATTTCCACTGCGGCCATTTATATAGGTCAGCCACACAAAAGAAAAGAAAACTGATAGAAAACACCACGCACACATAATAATCGTCTCTCGTAGGCGAAGAGTCTGCCTCGAAGGTGTTGTGGGTGAAGTCGAGCCCCGGACCAAGTCCATCCAGCGTCGGACCTCCGATCGACATGTGCATTGCGTCGGCGCTACCATACTCGAACCCCAGGGCCGTCGCTATCGCCACGAAGTCCGAACCAAAACCGAGTACTAAAGAATAATATATGGCAGACTTTAGAAATGGAACCACGAGAATGAAAGAATGGCTGCTGTCGCACCTTTGGTCACAGCCATCAAGTCGCTGGGTGTCATCACGCCGTTGTGCGGGATGAAGCCGTGGTTGGCGAGGGCGTTGAGGCCGGGGCATGGTCCGCGCTGGTCGTCGCCGGAGGGTGGGATAAAGGCGTGCGCACCGGTGACGTTGATGAGGCGCCGACCGGGGAGCAGGGTTGGTAGTCCGTCGGGGAGGATTGCTGGCAGTCTCGCGCTCTGATTGGAATTGGGAACAAAGGAAGGGAATCCGGATGCGAGCGGAAGCGAGAGCGAGAACGAGAGAAAAGACAGGATGATAGAGGACTTCATGGTGGTGGTTCAAACGAAAGAGTGATTGAGAGCGAGGTTGTCAGCCACTGGCCGCTTGTCAGCCGCATGGAAAAGCCATGTGGTCGGGAACGAATCTGATTTTCAACAGACGGGCTTGTAATAGTAAGCTTCTGGATTGGAGTCCTTGCCTTGACCTCAGTTTGAAATTCAAACCGAATTTTGAAGTTCCAGAGTATCCCAACAGTAGCCACTGGTAAGAATGAAAGTCTTGAGAGCTAGTGACCTCCTGCATCAGAATTCGTTCAAGTTTCCAGCGGAATCTTGACTGCGTGTTTCCAGTTTCACAACATAGGATGCCCAGGAACACGTACGTACATCACGTAGCAGTGGGGGACCAAAACAAGAGATGAGTAAGTGTATCGGCCGAACGTGCCGATCAAAGAATATTACTCGGCCGACATTAACGGAACCTTTTTTGTGTTGAATTTTTCAACGGTAGATAGGGACAACGCCGATCTGTTTCAATGTGATGTCTGTTTCACGACAACAACCACCAAAATGCGATAATTCCGGCTCAAAGAGTCGACAAGCGACAATCCATTTCAATATCAGGTCCAAGTGGGACCTTGAGATCACAAATGCGTCCATTACGGTCGTATTTCTACGTTCAACGTTGGTTCAACAGAAATTCCTTGCAAATCCACATTTTTTTCCACCGAACTCTTGACAACAACCTTGAGTTTTCGCAAGACTCCGCACTGATCGTCGCACAGCCTTCGCTTAACGGTGTCCAGATTCTTATCGGTGTTGGGCTTTGTTTTTTTTTGATAATCTCGCCACCTAGCACCATGCGCGGCACCCGCCTCTTCCTTTCTTTACTGGCTTTGGCAGCACTTTTGTGCATCCCACTGGCATGGTTCAACCTCCAGTCACTCCCTCTGGGCATCGCCGCCCGCCTAGGCCTGACGAAGCCGCAGTCGGCGGCACCCGCACAAATCACCCTCATAAATAACAATATAACGTATCCTCGACGGCCCCCCAGCACTCTTTCGCCGGAAAAAGCTCGAAAATACATCGAGAGGCTCCACGCCATCCGGAATATTGCGTTCTCTCCCAATTACAAGTTCATGAATGTGCATAATCTGGAGAACGTTGACCGTTTGCTACAGTACCTCGCTCGGGCCCACGCGGGCGAGCAGTTACCTATTCCTCGCGTGATTCTGTCGTCGTGGCACTTTCACCCAACCTCTTATGATGTATATAGCTCAAACGGCGAGGTTCAATGGATGCGGCCAATTGTAAGCACCCACCAGCCCCTCCGAAACGTATTTTTTTTGTATTAACGATCGATCATAGCTGGAACTCTTGCAAGAGCAAGATGTGTTCATCATCTACGCTTACTTCCCTGATGGGACGTTCCACAAGGATTTTAAGCTTTTGGGGAACGATCTCGTCACGCACACGTGGATGGACGACGAGCACTTAATATGGTGCTTCCAAGACCCGGAATACTGCATCCAGAGCCGGCAGAATCCCGACGGGATGTGCGTGATGCTGTTCCTGTCCCCCGCCCTCAATTAACTGTAAATCGATCCCAGTCCGCTCTGGAAAATGTTTGCGTTTACGTTCTGGGGCAGCCTGCCCAGATCAGGCAAATGGCTCCCAGAGAACGAAAAGCCGTGGTCGTTCAATCCATTAGGGCGGGAATGGAGCCTTGTTCCATACCAGGTGTGTCGGTGCGTTTCCGCTTCCTTGAATACGGCGCTGAAGTGCCCGCCCATGCCCATAGATGCCCGACGGCCATTTCTTTATGTGCGTCCTCATCGCCTATCCGTATCGCTTCCCATAACGAAATTAATCCAGAGGCTATCATTATCAAGGCTGCCAGGCCCTCCAATACATCCCTTTCTCCGAACGTCCCGATCAAATCGTTATCCTTGCAAAGAGTATGATGTTGCTGTTGCCGCTTGGGCCCGCCCGCTCCCGTTTGCTAACCACTGCGATCAGAATCGGAATACTTCCACAACAACCCGCTCTTCGTCGATCAATCCGCCTTCTACACTCGTTTAAAAAATGTTACCGGCTACGATATTATAACTAACGCTGATCTGGAGGAGGGCTATCCCATCCCCGATGGCCTGACCCCCGTCGGGCTCCTCCCCATCGCCGAATACGACCTCCAACTCGTGCGTCTGATTATTTTTGTGGGCTTGATCGACGGACCACTCATCATCATCTCCCCATAGGCCAATACGAAAGCCTTATTAGGCATCGGCCGACCCCAAATCTCGCCGACGCCCTACGCGTCGCTGTGTCGCGGCGTGCCCGTCGTGCTGCCTTACCGCTCCGACACCGGCTGCCCCGCGCGTCCGGGACCTGACCAATACTGCGGCTTCTACGAAGGTGTCCACCAGCACGGGCCCGCGGCGTCCATCGGCGAGCCCTATATCTACACCGTCGACATCACCGGACCCGTCGAGGACATCATCAAGACTATCCAGCGCGCGGTGAACACCCCGATCGAACCCTTGTAGGTCTACGTTCCTCGTTGGATCATCGTTTATTCTCCCTTCCTTCCATCTGACAACTGATCATTTTCCTTGCGACCCCTACTCTGATAGTGAACCCGAGGAAATGAAGATCGACTCGCTAAGACAGCGATTGGTGGATTATTTCGATGTAGACTGGGAGGCGCACGCCAAGGCGAAGGGATGGGGTACCGAGGAGCTGACCCTCCCTCAGTTCCTGATAGAGTGGATTGGAAGGAACCCGGATCCAGGTTTGTGATCATGAACCCGGCGAACATACATACCCCCTACTTAGAGATACTATACCTTGCATAATGAATGTAATTGACTGCACCCCGATTTTTCTGGAGGTTGAATGCGTCTGTCTCGGCGTTGGGTGGCCAAAAATCAGAATATTGCATGCGCTCGGAAGAAATTCTACGAAAAAAGTCTCTAGGAAGTTTGATGAATGACGGAGTCTCGGGTGAGTCTGACATATCGCTTACATAACACTTTCAAGACATTCTCAGTCCCCACCAGCACGAACTACTATGTCTGTGAACCTCTGTGTCTCTCCGCCTTGCTTCCACAAGTAACCCGCTCAACATCATTAGTGCTCAAAACCCACGACAAAACCACCTCCCAGTGCATGTCTGACGAAACAGAAAACTCGGCTCCGAGTCATCCCGCGCCAGATGGCAAGAGACCGAGATTGCACGGAGCTTGCGACCTATGTTGGAGGAAGAAAGGCGCGCAGATCCTGTCAATCACCCTGTTAATTGTGCTGATCAGAATTTAGTTCGGTGTAAGTAACATTTATTTCTCTCAGACTGGAGATGACATCCGCTTGCAGGTGATAGCGCTGCCATGCCAAGCATGCGGTGTACGAACTGCATCGCATCCAACTTCAAATGCACACACAACCGGTTAGAGGTTCGTAGGCGTGAATCACGAATAATGGGATTTATAAGACATCTCATTCAAGGAATCTAAATCGCAAACGGAGACCCCGCCCGTCGAACCGCCAAAGACGGCCCAACAGGTCGTGGCTGAAATTCTTTCGACAACGACGGTCTACATCCCATCCAACGACCCCGCCGTTTGTCACCAGCTCCTAGTCGAGGTGGCGTGGTATGCTCGAACTCTGGAAGAGAAGGTGGCTATTCTGGAGACGGGCCCGACGCGACCTTCCTCCAAAGCGGGGTCTCCGCCTGAAGACCCACCACCTGCGGATGCGTCCTCCTCGCAACCCGAGTCGGCTCTTATCGATCTTATCAGTCATCCCCTCGTCAACCTTATTTCGACGGAATTCCAACACACTGGCCGGTTTCACGGGACATCCAGCAGCATACAATTCATCAAAACCGCTATGCGTTACATGCACGGGGATGCTGCGCGCCGGCTTGGTATTCAACGACCCGAGTTTTGGATGGTCCGCTCGGTGAGTTCGAATTCGATCACTGCTTCTCTGGCCACTGAACGACAGCGCCGACCAGTGGGATAAACTGGTCATTGAACGGCCGCAACTCGTTTTTCCAGAGAACGATGTCCTGGAGGCGCTCTTAACCATCTATTTTGAGCAGATCAATCCGATTCTCGGTATCCTGCATTCCCCCAGTTTCCGACGCTCGATAGCGGATGGGCTCCATCTCCTGGACACTGATTTTGGCGCCGTCGTGTTGGCCGTCTGCGCCGTGGCGAGCAGGTATTCAGAGGATCCCAGAGTAATTCTCGAGGAACAGAATGAGCACAGCTGTGGTTGGAAATATTTCAAGCAAGTCAGGCCACTTCGCAAAGCCTTTCCCGTCGAGCCATCCCTGCACCGGCTGCAGCTCATTTCGGTACGCTCACTCGCTTGTCCGTCAAATTTGCTTCCTCCTGACCCAATGACCATAGCTGTCGATAGCGTTCATGGCGTAAGTCGAGCTTCCGCTGAATTCAACGTAGAATGACTATGGATCGAAAGAGGAGCGTCCCTCCCGGAGGAATCCTGGATCCTCATGGGTATCGGAATCCGTATGGCGCAAAGCGCTGGTGCCCACCTCCGGAGCGGATACAGCGACAAGGATCCCCTCGAGGCTGAACTCTACAAACGCGTATTCTGGAACCTCTGGGTTTCCGATATAATTGAAAGTTCGGTCAAAGGGCGACCGCCTACAGTGCAGCCAGCCGAGTACGTGTTCATTTCTGTGCTATTCTTCTGCTCAGATTATCCAGCGTCGATATCGATCTACCTGTTGACCGCGACGAGATATATTGGGGAAGCCCCAGCACTGTACAACCGTTCGGGAAACCCTCCGAGAGCGCGTTCTTAATCGTTTATCTCAAGCTAATGGCAATATTCGGCCGGATCCAAAGGATCATCGTACGTTGACCTTCATACATCTTTTCTCGTTCCGTGATGTCTTATTTTTTCGCAGTACCCCGTGAATGGACAATTATGTTCCGAAGATGCGGTTGTGGAATTGGAGTAAACTCTATTCACCAACGTATGCGTACAAGTTGCTCATCGAATGGACAGCTCTGCACTCAACAATTGGGCTGGATTGATTCCTGAGCATCGTACGCATAATTGGCTTATAAGTATATGAGTTGCGCTGACAGCCCGTGTCATAGTGCGATGGGATCCACACCAGCAAAATCAAGTATTGTGGGCCATTTTCTTGCTCGGATCTTTCTGAATAAAGTCACAGATTTTCCTCGACCAATCTACTGCGCTGTACGTCTCAGAGATTCCCATAATTTTAACAAGCTCTGAGTGCTGTCTTTCCCAGATATATCATCTATTATTATGGTATTTAAGATTTCCTTTGCCTCCTCTGCCTCGCTGACTGACTGACGGCAGCGCAAATAATTATACACCGCCCGCTCATCCCGCCTCCGGGAAAAAAGTCAACTGTAAGTAGGCGCCGCTGATTCATCGAACTCTGCTGAGACGTACCTGGGCAGACAAACTTCCCCTCGCTCGCCATCTGCGCCAACGCCGCTCGATCTTGCGGGCACGTCTTGGATGTACAAACACACCGGGGTCGCGGGTATCTGCACCATCCCTACGTCAGCGTAAACGCATGGTTTCTTTTTTCGCGAATGATTTTCTCACTGGTAGACGTCAGACCGCGCTCTTCGAATCCGCCATCGTGCTCCTCATCAACGTCTGGGACGTCGTTGGGGGGCGGCACGCGGCCACGCCAGAGGCCTTCAACCGCGCCACGGCCGACTCGCAGATTTGTGTGCGCTTACTGCGCATATACGAGCGGCGATGGCAGACCGCTGCCGTCAAGGGCGATATCATCTCTGCGTTGCTCAGAATGGGCAAGTCGGCCGCCGATGGGCTCTCATTGAAGCGTCTACGAGATTCTCCCAATGCTGCCCCATCGTCTTCCGATTCATCATCACTCGAGCCTCCTCCTGAGGCGCGACCTATCGCAGGGTCTGCGAGATCCGCGAAGGCGTCCATGAATCGGCAGATGGAGGAGCTGAAGCTTTCGGCACAGGAGTCGAGCCTGTTTTCTTTGCCGCTCCGGACAGAGGAACTCGGCAACCTTCCCGTCTATGAATCCTTTGATTACGTTTCCACTGCCCAACCGGATGGAATGTTCCAGCCACAACCACACTCGGATTCACCGTATGATGCAGATCTGATAGCCTTGGACCTCTTTGGCCTCGATTCTTCCTCCGTTGGTGAGATTGTTTACTTACCAATCGGGACGTTTCTGTATTTTTTGACTCATTTTTGCTCGGGTTAGGTCAAACATTTGCAGAGTATCGACACGGGCTGGGCG
The DNA here is from genome assembly GCA_029289565.1 of Mycena galericulata. NCBI lineage: Eukaryota > Fungi > Basidiomycota > Agaricomycetes > Agaricales > Mycenaceae > Mycena > Mycena galericulata. Next base: position 231,102 of record JARKIA010000046.1, read on the forward strand.
GTGGTCAACTATCTCATTCAGCCGATATCCCTTCTGGCTACAGGTAGGCGCATCTGGATCCAGTTGACCATCTTACGAACATTCACAGTTGGAGCGATTGGAGAGCGTATCTAGCGAGCTTGGATGCTATGAGCCCGGGTGACGCACACGAGTTTGGTGGTTACATAAGGAGTTGAGTATCATTCAGAACTCAGGGTAGGAAAAATCGTATTTGATCGTACAGATATGGATATTACAGCGTTAACAAACCGAGCTCAATTGCCTTTATCTCGAGCGCCTGAAAAAACAACACTTTAGCCAAGGGACATATGCATACGATAGCGGGAGACACTGACCAACTGCTTCGAGTAGAATCGCGAGATGCCAAAGTCGCCGCCGGCATACCAGAGCTGGGAAAGATAAATCGAACATGGATGAGGCCGAAACGTACAAGGAATAGAAATAGCGCACCCCAGGATGTCCGGTGGGTCGATAGCACCCATTCAGCTCGCCCTCCTCGTCGGTTCCCCACACTACGCTGGTCTGGTTTATGGTCTCGTCCCCGAACAGCCCACGCATGGTGTCGCGGATGCTTTCGTACGACGTGCTGCGTGCATTTACGGTGTTCAATTATCCAAGTCGAAACAAAGGAAAGGAAAAGATGACGATAGGGCAAGGAAGAGGAATAGGGACGCACGCAAAGATGACTGCGTCGAGTTCGAGGGAGGAGCCGTCGGTGAAGACTGCGGAGGTTTCGGTGAAGCGGGCGATCTCGACGCCTTGCTTGATCTTGACCCTGCCTGAGCGGATCTGCTCTGCGACGCCCACGTCGAGCCCTGTGAAGATTAGCCGGTTCTAGGAGGAAGTCAGGGGAACTCACAATATCCTGAATCCAGCAAATTCGTCAGCATTTCGGTTGAAACCAGAGATCTCACAAAACGCACCACCAAACCGTTCAAAAATCATCGGATACTGCCCACTCCCGTCCTTTCCCATAGTCAAATTAAGCCCCATCTCCCTCAACCCCTCATGCGTTTCCTTCTCCTCGTCCCACATCGCCTGCGTCGTCTCCCTCCCGATCTGCCGGAGCAGCACATACGGCATCACCTGCACCTTGAAGTCCGCAATGTCAGTCGGGACGCCGGGGGGCCATAGGTGGTTCAGTTTGCGCGCGACATTGGCGGAGGAGACGACGCACGTCGCGGAGCGCTGGAGCATCGTGACGGAGGCGGCACCGTGGAACGCGAGGTCCTGGCACACGTCCGCGGCGCTGTTGCCTGCGCCCACCACCATTGTGTGCTTGCCTGCGAAGGGCGCGCCGCCGGGGTATGTCGCGGAGTGGAGCGTGGTGCCGCGGAAGAGGGCGGCGTCTGCGATTGGCGGGATGATAGGCTTGCCAATGGTGCCTGCAGCGAGGACAATGTGCACGGGGTGGATTGTTACTTGCTCCCCCCCGCGTTCGATTGTGACCGTCCAGCGTTTGGCGGCAGCATCGTACGTCGGCGTGGGCAGCGCGCGCGAGTTCGTCCAAATCACCAGATCCTGCGATATAGCGTATTGTTCCAGCCAGTCGGCCAGCTTGTTGCGCGGCGTGTAAGTAGGCCAGTTCTCGGGATACGACTGGTATAGCACTGCGAGTAAGCAGTGTTTGATCAATCAACTGGACACAATACCAAAAAATTGAAGGCCGCACGTACTTGTATGATGTGTCTTGACCGTATGCAGCGTCAACGTGGGGTACCGCTTCCTCCAGTTATCCCCAATCCGGGCGTTGGATTCGATAATCAGGGAGGGGATGTTCATCTGCTTGAAGCGTGCCCCGACGTTGAGGCCCGTCTGCCCACCCCCGACTACGTACCGCAACCGGTGAGCCGCGATAATTAACATAGATAAAGAGGAAATACGAACTGATTAGGACGTGTGGCGCGCGCTCAATTTCGTCTCGCCGCGCCTGGTCAATATCATGCCACGCAAGCGTGTGTCCGCCATATACACCGGCTTCGGGGCCAGCCTCTTCGTGGCCACGAATGTCGGCGAGCGTCATGAATACCATGAGCGCCTTCCACTCCCCTGCAGCGTCCTTCACGAGCGAGAAGTATCCCTGCCCGGGCCCGACAGCGGTATCAAAAGTGAACCCCGATGACACCCCCGCCGCCGCGTGCGTGATGGGCCCATACTCCGGCGTCAAATATGTACGCGTGTCGAGCGCCGCGTTCGATACCTTCGCGGGCTTCACTGTGGAGTCCAGATACGCCGCGATCTGCATGCGCCCACTCAACGTGCGGTTCTTCCAAGTGAACACAAGCACGTCGCGCAGGTAGCCGTCCGGTAGGAAGCATTCCGTCGCTGCGTGGACGTCGCCCGCGGCAAGCGCAGTAGCGAAAGAGGCAAGCCAGGCGGAGGCAATTGCAGGGTAGTCCGATTCCAGGGCCATTTGGGTGCGGTAAGTAGGTTACTGCTAGTAGTATGTAGAGCCTAGTGATTCAGTTGGGTCGTTAAGTAGGGACGGGGGTGGGCGAGGGATACGGCACATATCCCCGATAAGCTGAGAAGTTCCCCGCGCGGGCGCGCACATTGCCGGTGTCATCCATCGTGAGAGGGTCGACGTCGCACCAGCGGAAGAGAGTCGGATGAGTCGGCGACACGACCAAGGCCTCCCATTTGGCTCAGGAGACCGCGCAGTGGCAAACGGATTAAACGAGAGGAAAATACTCAAAGCTAGAAATGCCCAAGTGTCATTGAATGAGCTCGGAACGCCCAAGGGAACGCCGACCGAAGTCGGAGAGACGAGTTCCAGAAACAGAAAATAGAAAAACGTGACCCACCTGCGGCCGCGGGTATTCCGAATTTGGGTAAAGCTTCCCATCTACTTTCGGAAATATGGATGCCAACTTGATTTGCACCCTAAAATTACGCATGAGTATGGGGACGCGTACGTTCGACGAGTTCATTTTTGCGGCGCGACCGCACACTATACGCGCAGAACTGGTATGAGTATCCATGCGTAGGTCAGACATCCTTCGCGGCGATGGATAATCTCTATACGGCACTGATGATTGCTACCCACAATAATAGGATTGTTCCCGTATATATCCCCCACGATACTAGTATAGCAGAGCGACAGACGGGGCGTGAAAACTCTCGATTGAATTTAGGTCGTTCAGAGATGCAAACTTCCAACCTGGAATCACGCATATGTATGAGAACGAGGACGCGGAAGGTTGCCGGGTCCCTGTTGCTGTACGTGCGCACTGAACTGTCAACAAGATGGATTATCTCTCTGCATTTCTACGGAGGCAAGGAACTGACACGACCGATAATTTCCATTCGGCACTCGTGGTTCGAGCTTTCTGAGGGCAAATGAAGGGGCGTCGGTTGCGAACAGTAGAGACTACATTTTTTCCTTGCATCGGCTCTACAGTATCCGGTTGGAGCGTGAGCTTAGGTCTGTCTGTGCAAGATGCATATGATATGAGATTTTTGTGAGATTTGACAGTGGAGACACGGTCATCAACATATAACGGAATCACGAGACGCGTATTCACTTGCAGCCAAGTGCGCCGCTCCCGGAGCACGGGATTATATATTAGTTTTGTAGTGCGTATTCGACAGAGTCAGTCAGTGGAAGGAATCTGACGGACTCAGAATTTACTCAGCACTATCAGGAGTGTAGAGCCTTGGGTGAGGATTCACTCTCCTTCAAGTTGGCTAGGAAGTTGATATCTTCTGTCCCCGTGAATCAAAATCCACAGGCTCACGGTCCGATAGCTCTTCAATATTAAGACGGCGGGATAATCTTCTTTCAAGCCCCTCTAAACGCACTAATACAATTCAGCTACAACAAACGAGGTACCAGTGATATCTGTTGTAGCATCTTTTGATAAGAGACTACAAATCAGCCCCAAACTACCGATCTCTTTTTCCCCGAGTAGCTTCAGGGAAATCCAACCTACCCCCCATTCGGCAGAGCTTCCTCAAATATGGGACGACTCCAGGGCGGCACATCTAGCGCAGCGCATTTACTCGATTTTACTGCCAAGAGGAAAGAATATGTCAACCGTGTGAATTGCACACCGGTCCGGATGCCGTGCACCGCTTTTGTGCTGATCATCTGCTGATCATCATTCTCAACAGCTTATTTTGCCCCACGCTTCCTCAGGTGCGTCCCGCGTTCCGTGAGACTTGTGTCCCTGTGGCTGGAAGACGCCGACCTCAACTTGGACGATCCTTCTAGTCAAGGCTGCCCGAGCTTGAACTAGTTAAGTTTCAATGCCGCCCAGTCAATCCCCTCCATCCACTCGCCAAGTCCATGCTAGACCCATGACTCGGAATCGTTTGCTCCGATGAATTCAACACTGCCTTTGAGATCACCACATGTCTCCAGTGGAATATAAATTGGCGCGACTGTGCTGCGGACGCTGGCAGCCCATTTTCCGCACCCCTCAGAAAAGTACGAGCGCAGCATGACGGTGACCCAGCGCCCAAGTGTACCGGTATCTATGATCCTGCTCTTTCTGGCGTACCTGGCTGGGACAATGGCGCAGGTACGTCCTGACCGCAAGTCTTACGCCTCTCTTGCTGACCAGTGGCCATTCAATTTCCAGTCAGTGACCGAAACGGGGCCGACGACAGCCTCACCCTTTGCCCTTTCCACATCCACCCCCGCGCCGGTTCCCGTTCACACCATACATATCCCCCCGGGCGCAATCGCCGGCATCGTCATCGGCGTGTGCCTCATCGTCGTCGCGAGCTACTTTTGTTGCTGCCATGCCGCGTGTACCGCCCCCTGCCGCGAGCGCCGCGCACGCCATCTGGGTCAGAGAGGCAAAGGGAATGCGGATGTGGAGAGCCAAGCGCACTCGGAGGTGGCGGAAACACGCGCATCCACCGACAAGACCCGTGCATCGACCCACAAGGAGCTCGCAGCAACCGATGAGGGTGTAAAGGGAACAAATGGCAGCGTCGACGAGCCGACGAGAGATGACGACGATGTGCGCTCGACGAGCACCGCGCCGCCACGGTACGAGGATTCGTGATTCATAACGGCGTCGACGGCGCGGTGGAGTGCTTTTGGATATTAACTATGAATGGAATGGATGATCAATGGACGTGTAAATGACAATGGCGTTTTGTATCTTCCATGCGCAGTTTACGCCCTCTAATGTGTTTTGTTTCCTCTGCTTACGGACTCTCCTTCGAAGGCATCTATCCTGGTCATGGACTCTTTTAAATTGTTATCATTGGCATACGGTCCAGACAGTAAGTCAGCCACTTCCGCGACTCTTCCAAGTGATGAACGTGCAGTGTGCTCAATCACAACGCACTTCAACTGGCGCGGCTGCCTTCCTTTCCATTGTGAGGAGCTCTCTCTGTTACGAATTCGTGCCTGGAGGACTGGACGTACCCCAACTTGGAACTGACTCGGAGAATCTGACAGAGAATATAATTGAATCGAACTCACGGTATTCTTTGGTCGGAATTTGGTCTACATAGAGGAATTGTACAGCAGATTCCGGATGTGGGACTAGAAGCGACGAGGTTGAGACGTTTCAACTTTTTTGGGGATGAGCTTCCATACTCAAGATACCGAGGTAGAGTATGTGCGCGTGGGATGAGTATTCGACTGGCAGCCGTGAGACGGAGATTGAAGGAGCCCATCTGTTCAATTTGAATCCCAATTCTAGCATCTTGCCTTTATACCTTTCCATAATTTTCTCGCTAATTGGTCCATGAGATGGCCTACATCTCTAAAATAAAAAATAAAATGCACCTAGCGATCCCAAACGACTCGCGACGCCCAAATTCCAGTTCCTCCGCAGTGAGCGACCGTCGCTTGGCGGCAAGCGCGACCATCTCCCAGTCCAAGTCCGGGAGGTACTAGGCCGTCCCTCTTTTATATCGTCTTTAGGCGAGAAAAAGAAGGAATATGGGGTGCATACCGAACTTTCCAGCGGTTTGGGCGGATTACTAAATGGCTTGGTCTGCATTTTTCCAGGGCCAGAATTCATGCTGGTAAACTTCCCGAGAATTCCAAAGTGATTCAGTACCCCCGCGTCACATTCCTCCTTTCGGGCGACTGCATCATAGAACCAGGTCTGTCTAGCACACAATATTCTTGACTGGCAGGCGAATCTTGGAAGGTGGGCAGTGGGACGGAGAAGCTTGGAAAAGCGCTGCATAACTGCGGCCTGCCGTGGCATTGGAGGGCTGTTTTTCGTTCGGAAGGCTGGTTCGATTTGAAGCGAAAGTGACTCGCCGCAATAACTCAGTTTACAATGATAAAGGGAACATCGACAAACGGTCGAAAAGAATAGGAGATGAAGTTTCGCGCGCGGTGACGGCAATCAATCGGCCATCACGGATCTCCGGAAAGTGCCGACTGCCGCCCAGGTACGCGTCCCACCGGCATTGCCCCGGCTTCGACGAAGTATACTCAAAATGCCACGAGGTAGCTACTCGCCCCTCCCACTCTGTATCTCCTTCGAGTCCCAAACCACCCGGGGTCACACGGTACGCCCAGAATTCAACAGGAATCCCAGTTTCAACTTCAAGTTGAACCAGAGCACGAACATTACACGATCTTCCATGGGCAGCCACATCCGATGCGGAGTATTGGGTTATTCCTTCTTAAAAAAAATAAAACCTTTACGACTGATGAACGTACTTATGGACTGTAGAGCATCCGTATTGGGGCTTGGCGCCTTCGGCGCAGGTCACGGTGCATTGGTCGGGGGTATCCCATACGCTATCAGCAGTGCTTGGAAGTCACCCCTGGTGCGATGTCTTTTAACTCCAGCGATCGTCCAGTTTTTTAGCTTCGCAGAGAGGGCGCGCACGACTTCTCGCCGCAGGCACTGAACTCCGATCCGGCGGACTGGCCATGGGCGCGGTGATGGGAATGCTAGGCGTTGCTGGTTCCCTAGTGGATATCGGGGCCGATTACGCTGGCTTGCAGCTTGAATCCACCGAGGGGTACTGGGTGTGGGTATTATTACCCATGGTTCTCACCGTGCCCGTGGCCACTCGATGCCCACAGTGGGTGACATCCAAGATCGCCGCCGGACCGTTTTTAAGCGCAGCATTCCTCGCCAATATGTCTGTTGCAGTAACCCTAGGCCTCAATAGCCGTCAACGACGGTACGTCTGGATCACACTTTCCAAACGTCAGGACCTGACTTCTTCTATTCCAGGCTGAGGCGTGATCAAGAAGCCGGACCATAATTTTACCGTGGTCAACGTATCCTACGCCCCAATATACAAGCACCACCCCACCCCCCACTCACATAGATAACTTGTTTCGGTAATTTGTTTCAGATGTACATGTGAAGGAATGTATCTACCTCTGATGTTGAACTAGATCAGTTATGGTCGAAAACATCTAACATTTGCGACGGCAGGGCGAATACGTGGTGGACCGCGCAATGTTAAAAACCGGGACACTTGCGGGGCTGATACACGGGAATACATTCGTTGTATGGATAGGCGCAAGTCCTAGATGTCTAAGTGCCAAAGGACACATATCATATTAGCTTGCCTTACAGAAAGGGTGCTTGTGTAACCAAGCCATTTTCGAAACGAATACTTATTGAGACTTAAACAGTGGGCTGAATATCTGGAGCTATGATGCATACAAGGGTTGGAAATATTACGCGAGGTATACGGTAACAACATTAACTAAGACTCAGAGTATTGCCATGTTACTACAAGACAATACAGATACCACGGCGGTGCGGATAGCTCAGGCCACGACGAGCAGCCACGGTAGCGGCTTCTCGAAAAACCTCCTTGACACCGCGCCCCGACTTGGCGGAGCACTCGAAATACTTGTGCGCCCCGATCAAGGTTGCAACTGCTCTTCCCTGAAATCCTATTCGTTAGGCCAGCTGAATTTACCCGACGATTCAACGGACTAACCTCATCTGTTGCCACCGGGCGCTGGTTTTCCTTGTACAATTCTTCAACCACCCGCGGGTCCTCTCTCAGGTCTGCCTTGCACCCAACAAGGATGACAGGCAGGCGTGGGCAAAAATGCAGCACCTCCGTTATCCACTGCGCGGGCTCGGGCGTCAGTTTCAAGTTTTGTATATTCGGAGCACCCACCTTCTCCTTCACATTATCCAGCGAGTCCGGATTATCCACCGCGAAGCAGATGAGGATGACGTGGGCGTCTGGGTAAGAAAGCGGGCGAAGTCGGTCGTAGTCTTCCTGTCCCGCCGTATCCCACAGCGCTAATTCGATATGCTTGCCATCTGCGTCGATGTCCGCGACGTAGTTCTCGAACACGGTCGGAGTGTACGCCTATAAACTTGATGTCTTAGAAACGCGCTCCCCACCAGATGGGCGGCGAATGGGTACCTCGGGGAAGGTGCCCTGTGAGAAGACGATCAAGAGCGAGGTCTAGATAGGGGTCAAACTTCGAAATCATATGACGCGAACTTGAGAAGCGCATGCCTTGCCGCACGCCCCGTCGCCTACGATAACGAGCTTTCTTCTGACCGTGGCCATAGTAGTGAGGAAAGCGAGAGGAATACGCAGAGGGCGGTCTCTTTATACATACCAGTTGGGCTGTGTACAGCGGGTCTGTGCGCACCGCATTTGCCAAAGAATACGAAAATGGGTTGACTCATCATGAATAAATCTGACTGTCAATTTCAGAGGCTGTTCCGCCATAGGGGCGGCCGGGAGTGAGAGGCACTAAACCCATCCGATGAGGCTGAGATTCAAACCTGTCGGTCCGTTGGATGCTTTGAATTTGGTTATTTATCAGCTGTAGCTCGCAGGCAGCTCAAGAATTACGACTTCAAGCGCTGAACTTACGAATGCCTTGTTTTTCTGGCACTCCCGTCCGGCGTAATAGTTCATGTTCCGTGAACTATGTTACGGAGATGTCAGTCAGAGAGTCGGATCATTAGTCCCTATAAGTCGTGGTCCGGTCTAGAGGGGATGTGAATGTTTGAAGACACTACGTGAATCTACTCTCAATAGGAGACGCCGCAAATCTCACTGGCAGGCTAAAAGGGACACGGCAGGGCGCTTCGGATCGTACAGCGGTTGACCGGGGGGAGCAGGTTGGCCGTACTAAAAGATCAGCAGAATCCGTAATATCAACAAATCCGTAACGTCTCATGGCAAATAACCAAAAAAAAAACTTCATTATGTCTGGCAAGATCAGGGCTGCGGGGAACAAGGACGATCAGGAACGAAGTCTGGAGATGGCGAGACTTTATATAATATCAACCAAATTGAGTGGCCGAACGCGCACCTTGCCGCAGCGACCGTCGCCTTTTTCAGCGAATCCTTGACACGGTCCGGGATGCAGGGCTACTGATTAGCATCCGATTGTCAAACTGAGTGATTGTGGTACCGAGTCAACGCTCAAGTGTAGGTTGGTGGCTCGGATCAGCTGGAATCATAGGAAGGACTGTGACACATTTTTTACTCAAAAAGTAACTCACCGTCTCCGAGGAAGATCAAGCTAAATTCCCGATGTTTTGGGACGGATATTGGTCCAGATGCCGGAAGGTGCGTCCATCACTGTCCAAGGAACAAGCGTGAGCCCGGAACAAACTGAACGCAAGCGTTTCAGAATCAGGCTCCGAGAAGGAGCGCTCAATTTTCAATTGAGACAGCGTCAGTGTAAGCCGCTCGGATCGTATGATATGCTTGCTGAATAGTTTGGTGGTAGGGAAAAAGAACGGAGAAAAGAAAATCACAATTGGCCTTTTTTGAAGTAAACGAGGCGACAAATTCGGTATACTGCAAACTCTGCACGGCTACCCGGATACGATTAGTTGACGGAATTGAAATAAGGACAGAATATAGACATACCATCATGCTTCACCTCAATCATCATCTATGACGGGATCGACCACTGCGAAAGTAAACACCAGTCGCTTTTGAATGCGCAACTCCTGTATCCGAGCAGCAACGCTCCCGTCCAATCCCTCACGATGACCCCAGATCACCCTCATTTTGCTCTCGAAGGCCCCATACTCGGGAATCCGCGAAAGGAGGAAATTGAGGTAAACGGTGTCATCGAATCGAAGTAGAGAGGTGCAAGTGAGGGAACGAAGACGGGGAACGAGACACGGTGAATCAGCCGTCCGAGTGAGACTGGAGAAAAGAGTGTCGGTAATTAGTTGGTGGTGGGGATCCTCATCCCTTGGCCCGCGTAAATATTCGTGATCTGCAATCTCCAGCCGCTGCAGCAAAGGTAGATTGAGCAAACACTCGAGAAGCTCCGTCTCCGTGACGATGAGATGGCGCAACTGAAGTGTTTCAAGGTGATTACGGAAGGACGAACGCGCAGAAAGGGCACGGAATTCGCTGTGCAGCCAAGACAAAGTTTCTTGAGGGCGGACAGTGGTATGAAATCCAAGTTCCCGAAGTTGGGGGAACGTAAGAGCGGTGAGGATGGCCGCGAAGGCGTCCCGACAATGCGCACTCAATGGGTTGAAGAGAGTACTTGCCTCCATCCGGAGGACGGCAATCTCTGACGAAGTTGGGAGGATATTGAGATCCAAATCATGTGATGGGTCCCAGAGGTCGAAATCAAGATGGAGTTGGAATTCAGATTCATGCGGTAATCCTGACATCATGGAGACAGCCCTAGCCAATTCCGCCGAGTTGGAGAGGTGGATGCATCTGAGAACATGCAGTTGCTCCAGTGGGGGCTTGGCGAATGTGGACAATACCGAACCCGGAAGAATGAGAGTCCTGAGGCGTGGTGCGACTCCGAACGTATCCAACACCCTGCCCGGCACCCTGTCTGGCACATCCCAGGTATACAGGTAGAGGGATTCGAGGAAGGGCAATTTGCCTTTCGCGCTTGATAAGCATCGGAGATCGTCGAAGTGGCAATGTAGGTGGACCGTTTTCCATCGGTCCGAATGCGTCGTAAGAAGGTGCAGCAGGTCAGGATTCGGGCCGTACTTTATTGCTGTGATTATTTTCACATCGAGAAGTGATTTTCCGCCAAGGTCCAAAACGCGGGCAAGGAGTTCCTTGGCGTTTGGAGTCTCACTAGGGTGGTTATCGAGTCGTTCCCAGAGCCGGCGGTCTAATGTGATTCTGTTCCATAATCCCGGCGTGCCCAAGGCGATGTCGTGCCACCGCGCGGAGACCAGGGAAACTGCCAACAACGGCATGCCAGCGAGACGGGAAGTCGGAATGTCCTTCAAAGACGTGAGATCGGGAGGTTTCTCGAGGGCGTCTGCGAATGAAAGTGGAAGGAACTGAAAAATCTCCAGCAGAATCTCCGAGGGCACACGCCGGACGGGGGCCAGAAAACCACCGTGATCATCGTGATACGCCTTCAGAGCCGACTGATCGGCTTCCAATGCGGCGAGCTGGGCTCTGAGCCTGCAAATTTCGCTGTCGTAGCGCGCAATTTCGATGGATAATGCAGACATGGTGGAGGAGAGGTTAATGGGTGGCGGGGCGTAAGAACGCAAAAGCTCGCGAATGTGGGCTGCTTGGGCGGCATTTGGAACCAAATGCGAGCGAACGAACGTGTCTCCGTGCACTGGGCGAGCGGTGGCCATGGCGGTAAAAGGCAGAAAGGCACCGTGGCAAAAGCGGAGACCTTCCATAAAAGGCAATTAATTTTCTTTTGGAGCCAATCGACATGGGCTGTCAGTACGGCTATGTCGGAAATTTGTAATTTTTGTTGTAAGGCACTGTATGGCCTTGTAAGGCTACAAGACGATTTCGGTTTACAAGGCTATTATACAAGAGGTGTCCGATTCGCTAGCCGAGCACACCATGATCTGCACGTGCTCGCAAAAGCACCTTCCATATCGGGTTGTTGATAACACAAACATTCGCGTTCTCCCACACGGCGACTACGAGCTGCGACACGTCCCGCCCGGCCTACGACGTGTCTACTGGTGTCTGATACCCACTTTTCTTGATAGGGAGTAGCAGACATGTCTTGCTGCTCCTAAACTCTCTGAAACCACATGCCAATGCACAAACATTTCAATCAAGTGTCCCCTGGACTGCGACCAATTTCACTGAGCTGTAATTTTCAGCAGCATCTTGAGAGGCACCTTCAATGGAGACAGATACTATTCGAAGATTTCCTTTCCACCATTCAAATCAGCTCCGCCGAGCAAGAGGCTCTTGGAATTCCCCGGGGGATGTGATTGACATACCAGTGCTAGCTGCCACACCTCCCATTCAAGGTCGTAAACGTCTCGAGTCGAGCTCACCTAGCCGTGGTGCTAACAAAGAGAATTAATGGGTCGCCATGTTGAGCCCGCGGGGCATGGAGCGCGCGTCGAAAATCAGGAAGCTTGTTTATTAATTATCACAATGCGGGAGGTTCCAAAAAAAATCCCTTGCATATTTAAGCATCTATACAATCTATGTAAATATTTTCAGATTTTTCTGCAGAATACATTGTGCATACAATCCGAATGGAATCGACACCGGCGAGACGTCCAAACGGAGACGGAGCCCGATATGGAAGGTGCTTTTGCGAGCACGTGCAGATGATGGTGTGCTCGGCTAGCGAATTGGACACCTCTTGCTATTATAAGAGAGGCGAAATAGATAAGATGGCCGCAAGATGCCGGGTCTTGATAAGATGCCAGCATCTGGTAATAATCGCCCCGGTTACAAGATCTTATCAGAGCGGCGGGCTTTGATAAGACAAGATAAGACAAGAAATAGATTACAATGACCTCAAAATATTATTTGAACCCATCGGTTCATTTCCTACTTCATTAGTTGCTGGTGTTGTTAATTTTACTTACTTATTAGGTATTAGTGTTATTATTATTGGTTTCAAATTCAACTGATAAGGAGAGTCGAACCTGCGACCTCGCGAGAAACATAACAAATTAAAGGGTATAGCAACATAACGACTCCGTCATTAGTCCGATAAATGTATAGCAAATATAGGCTGTACAACACACCCTCAGGGTTCTGCGGTTGCTTCAATTCCAGAAATGCCACTCCAATACTTCATCTAGCGTCTACTGACTCTACGTGTAACTCTCTTGGGCCGGGCTACGACCTCCGGCTCAGCATCGATATCAGCTGGAGCGGCGGGTGCAGTTCCGCGACGACCTCCACGATGACCTCCACGGCGCTGGGCTATCAATGCATCGGAAACCCCACTACCGGCCTCAAGCCCTCCGCCCTCTCCTCGGGCGGCTTGAAACTCCGCATCAACGTCGATTGGCGGAACTACGGGAGCCGTTGCATGTGTACCGCTGAGCTCGTGGTTGATGCCAGGGTCTAATGGAACTGATCAGAGATCATGATACGTGGCGGGTAATGTATATCTGTGTGCTTACCACCTTCGCCAAAATCAAAATCATCGTCTGGCCCATCGCTGATGTTCATCCCCTCCATTGCCGCTGCAAACTCGGCCTCCATGGCCGCGTCAGCCAGGTCGTCATCGGCCTCTGTATCCTCGTCCATGGACACAATAGTAGTGGCCCCCTTGAACACGATCTTGGTCCAGACTTTCAAGATATTGCGCACACCTGGAGACCCGGCGTTCTTCATCAGCATTTTCTTGTACTTATGGAAGTAAATCTGGTAGGGTATCTTGGATACCTTCCCCGTTGACTCGAACACCGCGTCCACCTCTGAGATGACCCGGAGTAGCTGATCACATTGTCAAATCAATTCGCCAATACATTGCAACGCAAGACTTACGACCGTCAAGGTGAAGCAGATACTGCCAACGGAGAGGCCGTCAAGTTGCCAGCGATACGCAAGTGTACCCGCTTGAGGTTTCTCGGTTCCTCGGTTCTTGATACTGGCGGAGCCAAACAACATGCAACGCAGCGCCTGGGGAACAGATGTAAGAAAGCTCAAGAGTTTGTGAACCTGAGAAAGCTCGCACCATAGGAAGAGCCTCGCTCAAGAGCACTGTCTGTGCATTTTTCTTCAAATTCGGGTAAAAGATTGGGGGATAGGCCGTTGGAGACAGGGAGGTATCATCACCGGAGTGGTAAAGTAACACCTTTTTCTCGTTTGCGATCTTAAAATCAGCGAAGATCTGGGGAAGGTGGGTCTTCAGCGAATTGACAGCACTGGAGCGGCCAGCATTGAGGTGCTTCATGAACTTTCGACACAATCCCACGTCAGTGGTAACGCAGGATGCTAATTCTTAACTCACGTTCTCGCCAAAGCCCGGAAAAGTTGAGGAGTCCACGAGTTCGTGGTATTTCGAAGGCACATGGGCATACAAAGTTGAGGTCACATATTGCAGATACAACTTCGGCGACTTGAACATGGCTTCGATTTCAGCCGCAGTTCCCTGGGGTGGTGGATTGAGTGGGGGCGGAGCGAACACTGCTGGACTAATCCAAGGTTCGTGCATGAAGCCAAATTTCTTGCCTAGCAGTATGATGACGTCCAAGTAGGCCATCGGGTTTTCCTCCTCTGGCTTTCGTTTCTTACCGCCAGCTTTCAATGCTGCAACCTTCAAAAGCAAGTCCCGGTTCTCGACTACGAGGCGTGCCGAGTTCAACTGCAAATTCTTGATTACCTGAGTTGCCATCTTGCTGTCAGTTGCATTAAATGTGAGCTGGAAGATACAGACTTCATAGAGCTCTTCGCGAGTCGCATTTTGGGATGGTAAGTCGAAGGTGCGAGCAACACCGCTGTCGGATCCCGCATCTGATTCAGAATCATTTGTGTCCGCCATCTTGGAGAGCAGCAAAAAAAGCAAGTGCGGATGGAAGCGGGAGGGGGAGAGAAGAGAGCCACTCGTTCGCGTATTTTATTGGTGGAGATTGTACGGAAACCGTGGCACTCTGGATCATGTTTAAGCTTTTGAGGTTTGATAGATCTTTCAATTTTCGAAGTCAACGGCATAGGTGATGTAAATGGAGGCTTGCAAACAACAGTTTTTTCTACGCCTGAGTAGCAACGAGTTAAGTGAGTGAACGAAATGGTAGTTAACGTGTGTAATAGTCGATACGATTAAAATGGAACGATTTTATATGGGATCCAGATTAGATGTGCTCTCAGGCTCCGTAGTTGTCCGCTCTGTCCTCCGGAAGGTCTACGGGTGTAGGCAAGGCCACAGGAACTATGGTAGTTGCTGACAGTCCCTGCCGAACACGGGATAACTCTCTCTGGCGCTGCGCAAGCAACTGCATTGCGGCCCCCAAATCCGCTGTCGCTGCCAGATATTTGGCAAGGAGATCCTCATGTGCCATGCTACAAAAGTAGGATGTGAGACTATTCATCTGTCAATAATCTGGTCACTCACGCAAGACGTTCGTAATTCCGGGTGAGAAGCCGGACGGTGTCTTGGACGGCCTCGAGCTCCAGCCCGAGGTCGACATTGACTTGTTGAAGGTTGATATGAGCGATGTTGGTCCGCAGAAGGACGTGGTCCGGAGCCTCTGCCAGCCTCCACAAGTTCCGCCACTCAGTGGATTCGATGCGCTGTTGTCGA
Source organism: Mycena galericulata (assembly GCA_029289565.1). Taxonomy (NCBI): domain Eukaryota; kingdom Fungi; phylum Basidiomycota; class Agaricomycetes; order Agaricales; family Mycenaceae; genus Mycena; species Mycena galericulata. Next base: position 246,508 of record JARKIA010000046.1, read on the forward strand.
GTCAGAATACATGCAGCAGACGAAATAAAAATACAAACACGGTCGGAGTTCTGTTCGTAAATCCAAAGGTTCTCACCCATGTGCGTATGGTAATCGTCCTCGGATTCCCCCGGTGCAGGCCGCCACAAGTATTCATTGATGTACGGGTTGGGAGGACGGTGGTGGAGAATACGGCCAGGATTCTCTTGCCGGATGGGGTCAGAAGGGTTGAGGAGGTCATGGATGTAGTGCATGGGGTCCTCGTCCGGCGTAGTCCAAAAAACGGCCATGGTACGATGGTGGAAGAAAACAAAGAGTTCGCTTAGAGATCAGAGAGCTTTTACGTCTCAAAGTTTCTTATTATTAGATGAAACTGCATCGAGAACAACATTGATTGCGGTTGACGAGTGCAGCCGGGGATAACAATACTTACCCTATGAACAAAGTACAACTGAATTTTCAATACTGAAGACTTCGTGAGCGATGGAGGTATGAATGACGGAGAAAGCACTTACGTGCCGACAGATCTTCACCTGCTGCTATGAGACAGCTTTCCTCCAAGCTTTGGTGCACCAAGAGGCCCTGGGACACCTTGATCATTCTCTCGCCGCCGACCTTAGACGAGGTGGTGGAGGCGATCGAGGCCTTGGTCACGATCCGCACCTTATTGAGTTGATCGTCCTCCTGGAACATCGCGTGCTTCCTCTTCTCGACATGCACACACAAGGAGACGCCTCGAAAAGGGAGGAGCCCAGGGAGCGACACCGAATATATCCGCCACCAAGCATCGTGTCGAACATCTTGTCGCTCACACCCGGGCGTCCCAAGCGCACCACGGAGAAGTCACTGAGCACCGAGTCCATCGACGAGTCCTGCCGGTGCTTGGCCCACGCAGCACGACCGCCATTCGCGCCGTACGCAGCATATTGATGTGCATCAACGTTAGTGATGTTCTGGCTTTGGCTTTGGCTTTTCGGCTTTGGCTTGGCCTCGGAAAATCTCAGGCCAGGCCAGGGCCAAAATTTTGGCTTTGGCCTGGCTTTGGCTTGCCTTAGCCTGAGCCAAGGCTTTTGGCAGGGAAATCAGCTAGACTTTGGCTTTGGCCTGAATGAATCCCAGGCCAGGCCAAAGCCAACTCGAGCCCAAGCCAGAAAAAGCCAAAGCCAAGCCAAAAAGCCATGGCTTTTTGGCCTGAGGCCAAAGCCAGAACATCACTAATCAACGTAGTTCGCTGTCCGAAGAATCTCAACAGCCTTCTCCCTGCAGAGGTAAGGAAAGCATACCAGGGAACAGGCCGCTCTTTCCGCCGGGCCCGACGCCTCTCCACCAGCCTTCATCGATCTCCTCAACCTGCTTGATGAGTTCCCCTTCCGTCAGGTTCATCTCGTTGTCCTCAGTGGCCTACAGAATGGTGAGAATGAGATCAGTCTGAGACGGGAGTGGTGAGACATACCTCATAGTCGTACAAGACAACGGCGCAGAGGCCTTGACCGCCAGCGGCAGCCGTTGGTGCAGGCGCAGGAGCTCCAGCTCGGGCGAGGGTTCGCGCGCGGGCATCTGAAACCGGAAGTTAGGCTAGATACCACCCCAGGCGGTGGCGACGTACGGGTGGTGGAGGTGGTGGCGGGGGCGGGGGAGGAGGCGCCTCGAATTGCGGGGCAGCAGGAGCAGGCGGCGGAGGAGGGGGCGGGGGTGGCTAAAACAAGATAAGGAAACCAGCAAAGGACAGGCAACCAAAAAACACACCGCATGCTCCTCCTCTTCCTCCTGCTCATCCTCCCCCCATCCGGGCTCTGGAGCAGGCGGGGGCGGGAGTGGAGGACACGCAGGCGCTGTCGCCGCTGGTTGCACGGCTCCAAAGTTCCGGGGCGTACTCTTGGAGTAGAAGCTGGATGCGTCGCTCTCGACCCGTTGGCGATGAGGCTCGCGGCCGAGGAAGGAGAAAGTGTCCTCAATATTGATCCGATGGCCGTTCCCATAGGCTGGGCAGTGGCAAACCGTACCATTGATCCCCGGGTTAGTGGCGTGGCCGTACGAGGAGACCAACATGATGCTGAAGAGGGAATCTTGTTGGGCACGGGGCATGCGCCAGTTCTTGAACCTCCGGACTGGGCGTCACCGAAGCGGAACAGAAAGAAATCTTGATCAATCCTGTTTGACTGCAATTGATTAGCATGCGGAAACACTTGACTGCTTACAGCAAACACCTCACCTCCAGTGCGTTGACGATGCGACACCGATGCGTGTTTTTCTGACAACTTTACTTCAGTTGATATGGCCGTCCGACCTGACGAGACAACTTTAGCCTGATATTTTTTACCATGACCACCTTGCTATCGACTCACATATCCTGCAATTCCCGTCAATCTCATCGCAAATTATAATTGGTGTCAGTTAATCATTCGTCGTTGAATAAATTACATACTTGCTTTCATATTGCGGCTCTTTCGGGATATCCGAGTCGGGATCGGACGCATTGAGCTCCTGCACCTTGTACCCCGACACATCAGAGCTGCACATCCCAAGCACGCGCTTCGCCGGTGGGAGGGATAAGCAGTTGCTCAGGTATGCACGCGACAAGACTGGCGGCAGCCACCGTGCATGCAACAACTTCACACAGAGTCAGCGCTCGTCCTCTGACTCTGTGAACATAACAAGGACGGCGCGAACATATCCACGACATGGTTGTATGAGGACCGGGGTGGCGACGCTGCAGTGCGGGTGTGGCAGCCTGATAGGTATGGGTGGGCGCAAGTCTACTCTTTTTATCAAGACATCATCAAAAGAATTCCATAACGGCACCTGCAGTTTGCACACAGACTTTGAACTTCCTTCAGACCAAAGCTAATAGATCCCGAGACTCTGCAACTCCGGTCTTGTACAGTGTCAATGCATCAACAATGCACGGCAATTTGAGAGTTTGGCGGAACACACCAAATTAAAGCATAATCGCTGCTTGCTGTAAAGACAGGCCCATTGGAGGAGAACTGCAAAATGCGTTGGAGTCACGGAGTGCATGGCGGTGCTCCAACGTAGACTACCAAGCACCGAGAGAGAATTGTGGTAGCCAGAAGCAGGACTTGAATTCAGGGTCACGTGAATGTATCTACTGTTTGAACTGCGACCGTGACGACTCCGCGACCCACACGGGCCTCAATGGACCCCAACCAGCGTGCATGCACACATTGTGGAACCCATTACGCGCTCAGGGGTATTTTAAACCATGAAAAAGCTTGTGGAAAAGCTCGGAGCAAGAACACCCAATCTAAAGCCTTCACAAGAGATTTGAAAGCACGGCAGCGACTTGAACACGAAAGTAAGGGTCTCCAAGTCTCTACAATGTATAGAAAATTTATTTCACAGGAGGGCTAGTGACTCCGATAATGTGTTAGTTGTCGCAAGAACTTCTTATATACGAGTGGTGCTGAATTTTTTTTAAAGTGCCTCCGATTCCTCCCCCCCTTGCATCAGGAAGCAGGGACCCGGGACCTGACTTTGAGTTCAATTTCCGTGGTATGTATCAATTCCTCACACATGACCTACTGAACTGGGGAGATGTCAAGACTTGTCGGGCTCTCCGGAACCTCAGCAGCCTGCGGAAGTGGTGGTTCCTCCAGCTCCTGGAACTAGGGGTCCCAAATTGGATGATATACGGCGCCAGTATCATCCGCACAGCTGTCTCCCTTCAGAACAGATGAGTCTCGACGAATATTTGCTACGCGAGTCGTCACGCAGGCGAGGTCCTCCGACTGAAGAGGAACCATGGCTTCCGTTTCGAACCCGACTCGATTTCGAGGTTTCAGAGTTTGCCCAGGAAAACATGTTGAATCGCAAGGCTACCGATAAATTGATCTCTTTAATACGGCGCTGCGCTGCCAACCCGACCGATTTTACAATCCAAAACCATGCTGACATGAACAAGCAGTGGGATCTGGCTTCGAAGAGATGCACAGAGGTACTGTTCCACCGTTCACCAATTCTTTGAACTACTCATAGTTTTTTTTCAGTTCCAGAAATATGACGTAGCAGTTAAATACAAGGGTGTGGACCGAATATTCGAGATGCACGCTCGCCCGCTTTGGGATTGGACTCTGGACCTCATCAGGGACCCGCACCTGGCCCCGTTTTTCTCCTGGGATGCCGAAAGAACATACAGATACAATGGTAGATCTTTTGTAAGGTTTTATACAGAGCCTTGGACGGCAGACACCTATTGGGAGACCCAGGTATATGGCCTACCACAATACTTTGTGTACTTTTGCTCACATTACGAATTTATCTAGTCCGAGCTCCCAAAACATGTAGACGCTAAGCTGTGCCCGTATATCATTTATGCGGACAAGGCCAAACTCTCATCTTTTGGGACTCAAAAGGCGTATCCGATTGTCGCAAGATTAGCCAATATTGCCGTCGGAATACGGAACAGTAATGAATGGGGCGGAGGGCAGATTGTAGGGTCACTTCCAGTCGTATGCGTGCTTCCACCTTCATTCTTGAAGTTCCAGATTTCACTCTGTATTCAGGTTAGCGATGATACAGCAGAAAGCGGCAAACAAGGATATGCGAACTTCAAAACTGCGGTGTGGCATGCTGCGTTCTACAAGCTATTAGAATCTATTGTTATTCATTCGAAGACCGGGATATGGACCCACTGCGGGGACGGGAAAGACCGGTGGCTTTTCCCGATGGTGCTGATTCTGGCGGCAGACTACGAAGAAGCGTGGGCATTTTTTTTGGTCAACTAATTATTGCTGAGAATCGAACTCAGTGCCGTTATGGCCCTCATACGTGGACTAAGAGGCTTGTTTCCTTGTCCCATCTGTTTTGTTAAATCGGATGAGCAATCCGACGTCACCATTATTCCTGAAGCCAGGAGTTCAAAACACTCCCAGGAGGTCGTACGAGAAGGGCGAACTCTAAACGCAGAAAGCCGAGAAGATCTATTGAAAGGTTTTGGACTGCGAAATGTCGAAGTGAGCAGCCAAATTTCTTGTCTTTCCTCTAAGTCTTATATCCAGTTAGAACGTGTTCTGGAACGTAGCGCACTCAGATCCTCATCGCGCAATTTCATTTGATCGTCTTCACTCCCATCACAGTGGCCTTTGGGGTGATCATCTCTTTGCCCAGCTCAAGCTCCATGTGGAGAACCTCAGTGGTCGTCAGTCAGCCAAACTAGATCAGCAGTAAGATTGATGAATGTGAATCTCGAACTTTGATTCACCTGGTCAGATTCAATAGGCTTCCCCGGTGGCGCAATTTGAACCACTTCCAGGCGGTCACAAATATATCCTTCAATGACGGCTCAAAGCACGAAGATATTTCCAAAATGATCCTTTTCGCCGTTCACAATATTCTGACAGATCCACTCGGGAAACTGCTACTAGCTTGTATTCGCAGCTATCTTGTGCTGGACAGGTACCTTGGATTGGAGCTCCATACCACGGAGACGATTGCGGCTGGACGTCAGGTACTTCAAAAGTTCGGGCAGTTAATCAAGGTGATACTCATTTGGCGGCTGTTGTTTTATCTCACACGTTCCAGCAATACTCAGAGGCAAGCATGGGTACCGATTTCGAGGATAAAAATTGGAACTTCCCCAAAATGCACTTGCATATTCATGTCTTCGATGATATTGAGCGCAAGGGGATCACTAAGAACTTCGGGACAAAGATCGATGAAGCCATGCACGGCCCAGCGCGGGCAGCGTACCTACGGCAGACAAATTTCAAAGACGTCACGCCACAGGTGAGAAAATGTCCTCGCTTCGTATCTGGCCAACCTTCCTTCTCAGATACTTCGATCTCTCCACCGACGTATGGTGGGTAGATACATGCGAGATCAAATGGACGAACTCGACGAACTGGATGGAGATGACGATGAAGAGCAGCAGCCCGAAAAAGATGAGTCGGACCTTGAGGTCTTGGGAAATGTGGTCGTAGGCGCAAGGAGAAAACCGATTTCATTCTTGACCCTCGAGAGTGAGAAGCAGAAGGATGCCGCCTTCCTTAACTTCCGCATTCGGTTCGCAGAATTCCTGTCTGGGTATCTTCACGCCTATGGGCACAAACTCCCAGGTGGAAAACGAGTGAAATTCATTCCGCAAGAGGAGGTGAGTTACTGTCGCTGTGAAGCACGTACATCAGTTGATTCATGACCAGATTACTCCATACGAATATCTGAAGGTGTTCTTCAAATCCATCGACAACTGGATGGACGAGACAGACTACCTTCGCTGTAGCCCCTCTTTTCACAATCGGGAACGGTACGATGGTGCCCTGGTGAAGACGACGGCTGGCAATGTTTTTGTCCGACTGATCTACGTTTTTACTTGCACGGTCGAGGATAAAGTGTATCCCTTCCTGCTCGTACAAGCGCTCGACGTCGGAACTGGCCAGCAGTCAGCGAAGGACAAAGCTCTGGGTTTCTATCGCATCCGGGAGAACGAGAGGCGGAAGGCGGAATTCATCTCCGTCCACTCAATTATCCGAGGCGCCCTGCTTGCCCCGGATTTCGACAAGCCCGGAGATTACCTTGTTGCGGATGTTGTCGACGGAGATATGTTCTTTCGACTCAAGGCGATGTACCCCGCGAGGCAATAGAACTTCAGTGTGGTTTTTGCGTCCAATTGAATGAATTTCGTGTCAGTACGACTGATACAAATGCTAAAAGAACCGGATCCGAGGAGTAAAGACCAATGGAGGGCCATGCATGAGTAGCAGCAACGTACAGGTATGACTTGCTACGTATTCCGTATGATATTCATTTGGCTGGGCTTCGTTTACATGGATGCCTGTAGGGTAAGGTCAATGACGAGGGAGGGCGGATCGGGGAGAACGCAAGGGATGAGTCTGCCCCTGCGAGCCGCAGACGAGCTCATCGGAGCGTCAGCGACGTGCCCGGCGAGCCGTAGGGGAGCCCGTCGGAGCCGCAGGCGACGCGTGTGTCCTTTCATCGTCGCCTGCGGCGACGCGCACGACACTGCTAGCATCCTCAACGTGGGAGCCGCAGGCGACGCTGGCAAGCATCCACCCGCGTCGGTTCGGCCGCTGCATTTGTCCGGGTGCCGAGAACTAGTACTGTAGTGAGTGACTTGGGGAAACTAGCTGGTTTAGGGATCTATGGGTGCCGGGGGCGGTTTTAATAGCGACGCTAGGGATAAGATGGTCATGTGAAGCCTATACCTTCATGAGTTACAGCACCTGCGCAAGGCCCTGTAAGAGTCGAGGAGTGGGACAAGGCCTTGCATGACGGGTTATTTGCTTATGATTATCTTAGAAGCCGCTTACAAACTTCTTATAACGTGATCCTCTTATAATAGATTTTTCAAATTTCCGACATACAGTATAGAGTACATTGGAAGTACCGGGTAACTAGGACGAGTGAGGCAATAGCACGAGTGGTGGTAAATGAAGAACCATCATGACCTATGTATCCCCAGTATTCCTCGCACTGCGCTCAGACCTAGCCGTGGAAGGCTATCCACGGCTCAGATCGCGGGCGGTGCGAAAGAGAGGCGGGAGCAACGAGCATCATCGGAGTCCGGAGAAGCATGTACGTGGCCAAGGGCCACAATTTCATCATCGACATCCACACTTTCACCACGCGTAAGGCTCCCCAATCGCCCCCGATGTGTCGAGGCGCGTGATCGTCCACATTTCCCGCGTCGCGCCCTCCATCTCAAGACTCCCGTCGTCCGTTTTGACCTGCGCAGCTTTCTGGCGAGTTTGCCGTACCACCGTGTGGCCCAGCCACGACCTTGGCATATCTGCCAAGTCGCGGAATTCGGGGGAGGCGCGGTGTCGGGGACAGCTCCAGGCGCTAAGAGGTATTATACTCCTCAGGTGAACGTGGATGTTCGTATGGGGTCGGCGTCGCGCCACGAGAAGCGAGACCAGTCCGAGCGCACGCAGCGGGCATACGTCCCAAGTACATGCGCGGTGGCCATGGAGCGTTCCGGCGGCGAGGCGGGCTCGTCCGCGACGACCGGTCGATGGTGAGTACCTGCGGAGATCGCTGAGCGTTCATGACAAGTGACAAACGGAAGAAAGATAAGGTTAAGAGGAGACGGGCAGCATACGCATGTGGTGCTCGGCGGGCGCATCCAGCGCTGCATAAGGGACGTATGGCAGGGGTTGCAACAAGCGCGCGTCGTAGAGTGAGAACGACTTGCCTAGATATCCACCGTTACTCCTGGCATCACATCTCTCCTGGTATGTAGCCCCCACGCGCCGCGCGCGCAGGACGAGTGCCTGACGGGGAAGAAGTCTTCAAAGGGAGATCAGCGCGCACAGCGTAGGGAGAGGATGGTGGATGCTGACGAGACGGACGAAGCGGCGACGAGGGGCACTGGGATCACGTACGTTACCCAAAAGCAGGCCCGGATTCTGCTTCCCCTTTCAAAGCGCGGGCGGACGCTGACGTGGTCGAGTACCGCATGAGGGTGGTGGCGGCGGGACTTCGTGTTACGATTCCCCCAGATGACACCGATGAGGGGTCAGGGACGTGGAGAGATATCTCAGCGGGGGCGTCAGCAAAGAGGGAAGATGGGGAGTGGAAGAGGGGGAAGAAAGTAAAAGGTGTCGTTCTAGGCTCCGATACGTATAGGAGGGATAACGACGGCGATGAGCATGCACTCCTCACGCAGGTCCCCGCCGAAGTACGAAGGTGTGAAGCGCCACTCACCCTCTCTTCCACCCCCTGCTTTCACCACGTATTCGTAGCCATCCATGTCGGATCTCCATCCGCAGCGTATCAATCATCTGCGCCCCGCTCCGCTTGCCCGATCCGCCACCTGCCCCACCGCTGCCGCTCGTATCGCCGGCGACCATCGGGCCTTTCACAGGTAGCGGTAACCGCGGGCGTTTCACCTCAAGACGGCGGATGTCTCGCAGATTGGGCCGTTAGCCGAGCGAGGAGCAGCAGAGAAGGTGACATGTGCGCAGATCGACTATAGTCGACGCGAGGACAGTATATCTGGGAAGGGGAGAGTTAGTACATGCAAACGGGGCCAAATCCGTGAAACGCTATCAGGCGCGACGGGGAGCCTGCTCCTCGCTCTCATGACAATCAAGAACTGCTGCTCACCAATACGATCCGCCCTCCTGTTACACGTCACCCAGCCTCTCCGCGTACTGCTCGCTTTCTACCCGCCAAGTCTCATCGGCGTGCGCGTGCTTCTCTTCCTTTGCACCGCTCCCAGCGCTCGGACAGTCATCGGAGAAGACTCTCCCAATCCGGAGCCTCGCCACATCGACTGGAGTCGGTGTGCAGCATGCCCGGGGTACGAAGCGCAATGCGATGTATTTCACCGCGCACTACAAGCGGCGACGACCACCCGTTGACAGTTTTGGGTGTATCTTGATAGCGCAAGTCAGCAGGCGGGACAGCATGACGAATTGAGAGTGGATGGTGCTGCGGAGAACGACGGGAGGCCCACAAGAAACCCATCGCACGCCACGCGAAGAAGAGAGAAAAGACGAAGGAAAACACTCACCCACCGCGACTCCACGTAGTCGAAGTCCTGATCCATCCGTCCAGGCACCGGACACAATGTTGGGCGCGACGGACGACACGACACGTCAGGGCGAAGGGAACTGCGATCATCAATCAGCGTCCATGAAGAACGATGAGAAGGGAAACGGGAGAAGAACAAGGCAAGCGGGGTCACGAAGCACGAGGGGGATCTCATTGTGAATTCCACTTCAGCCATATGGTGCCCAGGTGTATCAGCTGGAGCACAGATTGACACGGAAACTACGCCCGTCAAGACAGAAATCGCTATAGATGGCGTTGACAAGGAATTCAAGCGCTCGTCGTACAGAAACGCACCTCTTGATCCAAAATTCGAGAGAATCGCATCGAGATGGGCACGAAAAGCACACGGTTACATTCTCGTAGGAAATAACGGCCAGTTTGTGATGGAGGAGAGGTAAAGGCCGATGGCTGGATCAATAAATACAACCAAACTCAGACGGGCCGTGTTGAAGTTCGAGTAGAAAACCTCAAACTTCACCTACTGGAAAAGCCTACCCAAGCGGGGGTTGATAGTGCGAATGAATCAATTTTAAAATGCTCATCTTCGGGGCACAGGTTGTTAAGGGAGCCGAATAAGGATATGAGAATGCTCTTATTTCCCACCGGGGGAATTGACGAAGGCAGTCCTTGGCTATAGAGATCTGAGAAACATACCCTCGTTCGATCACGTTACCAGGAAGCAAGACAGCAGACTATACGGTAGGTGCGCACCGGTGACCGAACTTTTTTGCTAGTCGGCGTGTTCACGTGCCGTCTTCATTTTTACAAGTCAAATATTAATATTCAGCGTTATAAACACCGATACACTTCGCTTTTTATAATTACCGGGAGGTGTATTCTGCGGTTCTTGAAAACATGATATATCATATTTTCGGCCGGTTGGTAAACCATTATCTTCGAAGGTGGGTGAGACAAGCTTGCAAGGAAAATCGCTGCATAACGCGGTGTTTTTTCTCTCGTTGAGCCCACTACTTCGGCTTGGAGCCAAAGAGACTCGCCTGCAGTGGTCCATTTCTCAAGGAACGTCGAAAAAAAAAATTGAATGCGGCTTGGGGCCGGCCATCAAGAAATTTCGGAACGAGCCGATTCCCCGGCGGGATGGACGCGTCGCACGGCATCGAACACTAAGTATACTCAGAAAACCACGATGCAGCTCATCTTCTCGCCACCCCACTGGACTCCTGGCTCAAGACGTTTTTCGCGGAATATACCAGGAATCTAAATCTCAACCTCGAAACTTGAACTTCTCGCCCATCAATGCTCGTCGCCGTCCGGGATACGAAGACAGGGCCACCCCATCTGATGCGGAGTGTCGGGTAAGTCCTTTCGATATAAGTTATAAAAAAGTAAATCTTCATGAACTGTTACGGACTAGAGCGTCCGCGCTTTTGGGAGGCACCTTCGGCGGGGTTCACGGCGCATTGTTCGGGGGTATCCCATATGGTATCAGTAGTGCTTGGCGGTCACCCCTGGTGCAAAATTTCCCAGTTCCAGCAATCTTCTGGTCTCTGAACAGCTTTGTACAGGGAGGACGCGCGAGGCTTCTCGCTGCCGCCACTGGGGTCCGATCCGGAGCACTGGGTATGGGTGCGATCTGGGGGGTGGCAGGTGTTTCTTGGTCTCTCGTGGATATCGGTGCCGACTACGCTGGCTTGAAGCGTGATTCTACCGAGGGGTATTGGGTGCGAGCATTATTGCCCGGGGTTTTGGCGTTGCCAGTAATTTCCCGATGGGCATGGGCGACAAAGAGCGGCACCATACCATTCTGTAGCGCGCTACTTCTAGTCACCTTATCTCTTGAAGCAACACATCGCGTTGTGATCTGGCGATGGTACGTTCAAATAACAATCACAACACCACAGTTAACGTATTCTGACTGCGAGTTTTGTACTTGCTACAGGTCCTGAAGTTGGACCAGAATTTCATGATGGATAATTCCCCACGATATCCGATATATCATTCAAGTACAACACTCCGCTCTCATAGATAACCTGTTTCAATTTTTTGGCATGCAACTACATAGCTCTAATGTTGAATTAAATCCGTTATGCTCATAAAACATATGCGAAATGTGAGCCTTGAAAATAACTGCCATCGCGTCGCTTGGGACGTACGTGATGAACCGATCCAACGAATGCGGAATCTCACTGGGGTCTTGCCCTTTTATGACGCAGAACTAATACACAGGGAAAAACGGCGGGAATGCTACTGAACCGTAGTATCAGATGTTAAATTGCGAAAGACCGATATAGTGAGGGGGAAGGCAGGCCATTCAGATCGTGCAAGGATCTTTGACCAGGTGGCTTGACCGTCAAGAGGAAAGCAAAAGCAAAACCATAATTGGCCCTTTGATGGAAACGAGGCTACAAATTTGGTATTTTAAGAGGAAACTTCGCAGGGGCGACTACAATGGCCAGGATATGATTAGTTGACGGAGCTAAATAAGCATGGAATATAGATTTACCATCATGTGCTTCGCCTCACTCGTCATACATCCACGAAAGCAAACACCAGTCGCTTTTGGATACGCAACTCCTGTATCCGCGTGGCAATATTCTCCTCGAATTCCCTCCGATAACCGTCTATCACTCGTATTTCATTCTCGAAGGCACCACCCTCCGGAATCCGCGAAAGGAGGAACTTGAGGTAAACGGTGTCATTGAATCGAAGTAGAGAGGTGCAACCCAGGGAACGAAGATGAGGAACGAGACATAATGAATCAGCGTTCCGAGTGAGCTGCGAAAGCAGATTGTCGGTGATGAGATGGTGGTCCACGACATCTGACCCAATAGACGCGTGATCTGCGATCTCCAGCTGCTGCAGTGAAGGTAATGCAGATAAACACTCGAAAAGTTCCGCCCCCGTGATGGTGACATGGTGCAATTGAAGCGTTCCAAGATGATTATGGAAGGAGGAGCGCGCTGAGAGGGCAAGGAATTCGGCGTGCAGCCAGGGCAAAGGGGCTCGACTGAGGTAAGGGGCTCGACTGAGGTAAGTGCGGTGGAATGCAAGCTCCCGGAGTTGGGGCAACGTCAGGGCGGGGAAGATGGCGGAAAGTGTATGAACACAATGATCTGTCAGGCGTAAGCGGGCGTCCATCTCCACCTGGAGGCTGACAATCTTCGATGAAGACGGGAAGATATCAAGGTCTGGAATCTGCGAGAGGTCGTCACTGGCCCAATTATCAAAATCAATTTGGAGTCGGAAGTGAGACTCGTGGGTCAATCCTGAAAGCATGGAGGCAGCCATAGCAATGTGCGCGCAGTTGGAGAGGTTTGTGCAGCTCAGAGCATGTAGTTGCTCGAGCGGCGGTTTGGTGAAGGTGGATAATAAGGATCCTGAAAGATTGAGATTCCTGAGGCGTGGCGCGACTCCGAACGCATTGAACCTCCCCTCCCGCACATCCCAGGTATATAGGTCGAGGGATTCGAGGAAGGGCAGTTTGCCTTTCGCGCTCGAGAAATGAAGGAGATCGTCATAGTGGCAGAATAGGTCGAGTGACCTCCATCGCTCGGAGTGCTCTGCAAGGAGGCCGAGCACATCAGATGCGCAGTCACGGTCTGAATCTGTTATGATCTCTACATCGAGAAGTGATTTTCCGCCCAGTTCCAAAACACGTGTAAGCAGTTCCATGACATTCTGAGTCTCATCAGGGTCATAGAGACAGTCCCAGAACGGTTGGTCTAATTCGATTCTGTTCCACAATCCTGGCGTGCCCAATGCGATATCGTGCCACCGTGCGCAGACCAGGGAAACTGCCAACAGCGGCATGCCAGAGAGACGGGACATCTGGATTTCATTCGGGGCCATAGACCCGAAGGATTGATTGAAGGGCTCTGCGAGTGAAAGTGGAAGGAACCGAAAAATCTCCAGCAGAATCTCCGAGGGCAGACGCCGGACGGGGGCCAGAAAACTGCCGTGATCATCGTGATATGCCTTCAGAACTGACTGATCAGCCTCCAGTGCGGCAAGCTGCGCTCTGACTTTGGATATTTCGTGATCGTAGCGCACGATTTCGATGGATAATGCAGACATGGTGGAAGAGAGGTCAACGGGTGGCGGAGCCTGAGAACGCAAAAGCTCGCGGAGATGGGTTGTTTGGGCGGCATTTGGAACCAAATGCGAGCGAATGAACGTGTCTCCGTGCACTGAGCGGGCAGTGGCCATGACGGGAAGAGGCAGAAAGGCACCGTGGCAAAAAGCGGAGACCTTCCATAAAAGGCAATTCCTTTGGCAAAGCCTCAATCGCCATGGACTGTAAATAAAGCTACAGGACGGAGTACATGGGAAGGGTAACTAGGACGAGTGACAACAGCAGTGGCGGTGAATGAGGAGCCATCATGTCCGATGTATCCCCCAAATTCCTCGCATTGCGCTCGGACCACTCAAACGAAGAGCGACAGTGGTAGCCGTGGAAGGCTGTCTACGACTCGGATTGTGGGCGGTGCGGGGCACGAAGAATGAGAGGAGGGAGAACAAGCTTCCCATCGGAGTCCGGAGCAAGGGATACAATTTCACCATCGACAAATACACCTTCACCACGCGTAAGGTTCCCCCGAGAGACGCGATGGATGTCGAGCCGCGCGATCGTCCACATTTCTATCCGCGTCGCACCCTCCATCTCAAGACTCCCGTCGTCGGTCTTTGACTCGCACGACTTCCTGGCGAATTTACCGCTCGTACCACCAGCAAATACATGCGCGGCGGCCATGGAGCGTTCCGGCGACGAGGCAGGTTCGCCCGCGGCGACCGGTCGACGGAGAGTCCCTGCAGAGATCGTTGAGCGTTCGTGACAAGCGACAAACAGAGGAGGGAGATCATGATGAGGTTAAGAGGAGACGCAGCGTACGCATGTGGTGCTCGGCGCGTACATCCAGGTGGCAACAAGCACCGGAGGCGTTTCCAGGGCGTCGTAGAGTGAGGGCGACTTACCTAGATATCCACTGTTATATGCTCCCAGCATCACATCTCTCTCGCGCAGGTTCGCGGATGCCCGACGTGGAAGAAGTCTGTAGGCGAGGTTAGCGCGCGCACCGTAGAGGGATGAAGTAGAGGATGGTGGATGCGATGAGGGGCACGGGGATCACGTACTTTATTCAAAAGTAGGCCCGGATTTCTGCATCCCCTTGCACAGCGCGGCGGACATTGATGTGGTCGAGTGCCGCATGAGGGTGTGGCGGGACTTCGTGTTGCGATCCCCCGATAACCACCGATGAGGGGTCCGGCAGAGGTATGTAGAAACATCTTGGCGGGGGCGTCAGCAAGGAGGAAAGATGGGGAAGGGAAGGGGGTAAAAAGTGACATTCCAGGCTCCGTAGAAGAGGGATAGCGGCGGCGGCGATGAGGGTGCACTCCTCACGCAGGTCCCCGCCGAGGTACGAAGAAGTAAAAGCGCCACTCACCCTCTCTTCCGGCCCCTCCCTTCACCACGTATTCGTAATCATCCATGCGACATCTCCGTCCGCAGCGTACGCCCCACCCCGCCACCCACCCCACCGCTCACCGCTCGTATCGCCAGATTCACAGGCAGCGGTGACCGCGGGCGATTCACCCTAAAACGGTGGACACCCCGCCACATCCTACCGCGAGCCGTGCACGGTGCGGCGACGTGTACGCATGTCGCTAGTCGACGCGAGTGCGATATATCTGGGAAGAGGAGTAAGTACACGCACAACGGGGTCCGGATCCGTGAGCAGAGGAACAAAACGAGCCCCACTATCGGGAAGGACGAGGAGCCTGCTGCGTCGGTACGACGCGAATCGATAGGAAGATAAAATTGAAGTGGAATGACGCACTTCGCGCTCAGAAGGTAGGCGACCGGCTCCGCTCAAACGCTCAAATAAGCACAGGATATTAGATCCATGTGTAGAATGTAATACCGAGCAATCTGGCCGCATGGCCCGGAGAAAAGCCACACCTTGTGAATTCCCATTTCATATGGTGTCCAGGTGTATCAGCTTGAGTATGGCATGGAAATTACGCCCAGCAGGACAAAAATCGCTATGAGATGGCGCTGATAAGCAACTGATAAGGACCTCAGAAGCTCGTCGCACAGAAACGCACCTCGTTATCGAAAATTCGAGAGAATCACATCGATCTGGTCAGGAAAAGTACACGGCTGCATTCTCGGAGGCAGTTCCGGCCAGTTTGTTCAGTTCCAGGCTAAGTTCACGAGTGTTGTTGAGATGACGGAGGAGATGTAAAGGCCGACAGCTGGATCAATAAACACAACCAAATTCAGAGGCAGCTGGGGTTGAATTTCGAGTTGAACACCTCAAATTTCACCATCTGCAAATCCTACCTATACGATGGTTGATAAAGCGTATGAATCTGTTTTAAAATGCTCAACTTCGGCGCACAAGCTGTTACGGGAGCAAAATGAGGATATTGAGAGTAATTTGAAGCAACGTTCTGCCAGTGCTGAATGCCAAAACTCGGGAATTCGTTTATTGGAATCAGAACACGGCCGCCCGAGGAAATCACAGCACAAAGAACTCAATAATTTGACTTTCCCGTATCCGGCTGGGACATCTCGGCCGACTGAAAGCAGTATACAGTATATATAATTTTATTTGACAAGGATTCTGTCTCCGTCCGCAATCAAGGATCGCCGAGAAGCGCCGGATTCGTTCATCAAATTTTACCTTGCGCGATTGAAAGAATTGGGGCCAGATGCAGACAACAGACAGTGTTATCAATAATCATCAACCGTACCAGTGTAAAGAGCCGCTGCAACATTTTCTATAACCCAGTCCACAGCACGGTTGTCCAAGGAATGCAGCGCCCGCACCGTCGCGATCATACCAGTACTGGTACACTGTTCGAACAAGAAGACCAATTTCAGCAACTGCGGCAACAGGGAGAGAAGGGGGCTGGCGATGGATAGGAGAAATTTGGATGGTCAGAACGATGATTCGCTCCTTCGAGGAAGGATCCCAACACTGTATCAGACATATTCTGAGTCAATGACGCGAAACACGGGGACAACAACGCAACCGCACCTCATCACCAACGGTCTTCCTCTTGTTCGAAGGAGAACAACAACTTCTTCAAGTTTTGGACGCGCAGTTCTTGCAAACGCTTGCTAACCCCTGGATCGAGCTCTCTATGACGACCGAGAAGCCACCGAAGCTCGGCTTCGAACGTACGCTTGTCCTGGTGTCGCGAAAGGAGAAAGTCGAGATACAGATTGTCATCGAATTGGAGCAATGAGCGACAGGAAAGGTGACGAAGATGAGGAACAAGGGATGGGGTATCAGCCGACCGAGTAAGCGCCGAAAGAAGGGTGTGGGTGATGAGGTGCAAGTGTTGGGTGGTACCCGAGATTCGGCCTTCGTACTCCACGGCTTGGTGATCCGTGATGGAGAGTCGGTGAAGCAGGGGAAGAGCTGGTAAAAGTTCAAGAAGTTCGATCTCTGCGATCTTGACGTGGGAAAGGTCAAGGGTCAAAAGGTGATTGTGGAACGCAGAACGCGCTGAAAGTGCGCAAAATTCCGCATGTGCCCAAGACAGAGGATAGACTGGTCTCACAGAGTAAAATGTCAGTTCTTGCAGGATGGGTAATGTCAGGGCATCGAAAATAGCCCCGAACGCAGAAATACATTCCTCAGTTCCGAACGGATCATGTGTTTGCACATTGAGGCGACTGATATTGGATGACATTCGTTGTGTATGGAGGACGTCTCCTGTCGGCCAACCGCTGACCTGGATTTCCTGCAAACAAACCCTGAATAGGTGTGTCGAGCGAGAGAACAGGGACACAGCCCCAGGGATTTCCGTGGACGTCAAACCGATGCATGTCAATTGCTGCAACTTCTGAAGAGGAGGAACGACCAATTTTGGGAGTAGCGGCCCAGCCACACGCAAATATCGCAAGTTTGGCGCAACCTTGTAAAGATCCATCATCTTTGGTGCATCATCCAAAATGTCAAGCGCCAGATGCTCCAAGAGAGGGAAATTGCCGCTCGAATTAACCAGGTATTCGAAATCCGATGTAGAACTCCCGCTGATCTCGACGCTTTTCCAACGCTCCGAATGTGCGGTAAGGAGGTCGAGGGCAGGGATGTGTGTTTTTCTGCCTATCTTCAAATAGAGAGGTGAGCCTTCACCGCGCTCCAGAATGAACTGAAGGCTCGTCATCGCGGTGTCGATTTTGCTTTCGTCCCACCAGGGCACGTAGCCCAGATTGAGTCTGTTCCACAGCATAGGTGTCCCCACAACGATATCGTGCCACCATGTGCAAACTTTGGAAAGGGAAAAAGGAGCTTGGGGAGCAAGACGAGTTATCGGACGATCAGCGATGAAAGTGGGCGAGGAATCCGGACACAACGCGAAGATCCCTGCCATAAGTTCTGTCGGTAAGCGCCGGATGGGCGCAAGAACACTTTTACAGGCGGTATGATAACCGTGAAGAGCTGCGCAATCGGATTCCAGGGTGCTGAGCTGTGCACGAAGCCGCGAAATTTCGTCGTCGTACCGCGCAAGCTCATCTGATAACGCCGAGATGGTGGATGGGAGGTGGTCGGGTGGTGAATCATGAGAGCGCAGCAGCTGGTATATGCGCGCTGTGCGGGGAGAAGCAGCCTGTGAGTATTCGTCGAATTTTTCATGGTTTCTGCCAGTGAATCTTACCTCGCTCGATAGAGTCGGGTAGCAAGTGCGACCGAGTGAAGGAGTTAACAGGGCTGACAGTCGCCATATCGCAGAACGTAGAGTGGGAGTTTAGGGAAATATGAACCGTGTGAACCAGAGACTCTGAGAGAGAATCCAGGGCGGCCGCAATTGAAGTCGGCAGAGTTATAGAGGTAGCTTGCCACGTGCCAGTGGAACGACACATAATCATGTGATGTATTTGCCTGTTCTTTCCGACCTCCATCTCAAGGTATTCGGTTCCGCTTGCAACCATTAGAGGCTCTCTAGTAAATCAAAACGATTCAGTGAAACTCAAATTGCGACACATACTACCGTTTGAATACACACATGTCTCGGAACTCAACTTCAAGTTCACGTTCAGCAACTTGCAAGGGTCGACACACTCAGGCTGGTCAGTAAACATTGAATCCTCAGAAATTTAGACTAATACTTCAACTTACTATCTATTCACAATTCAGTGAGATATTCGGGGAAGCTCGAGCATGAGGAATGCGATTCTGCTCTCCTCAGTGCTCGCAAAAGATATTATCATGCAACTCAAGCTTCACCGTGGCGCAAACCCGCGCAGTCCTCCAGGCGCGTCGGAAAGAGCTTCTCCCGATTCTGGGAATCCCCAGATTTTCAAGATTCTATCACGATACAAGAATCTTAATCTCAAACTCACCCTCATCTCATCGGCAACCTCCTCCAGATCAACTCCACGTAGCTGCAACCACGCTATTATGCTCTTCCGGCGTTTCCATTCAGAGTTCATATCTCTGTCCATGTACGCAGATTATCAACCCGCCCGAGTCCATGGCCCATTGAATTTCCGCGAATAGTACCGCTGCGCAACAGCAAGTTCATCTTCGACTCTGCCTGTACCCTCTACGACTCGATGCCGCTATGAGACGAGGCCCGCGGAAATCCGAAACCCAGGATGTCGCTCGCTGGGCATGCTATCAAGCTCCCGACACGGATGCGGGAGGCGGCGGAAGCTCTCCATACTCGACAATTCGACGCGCTCAACGCCAACCAGCGGGGCGGCGGCTACCTCGAAAATGGCGAGTTTCTCACTGATCGCGTTGATGGGCGCTCGAAGCACGAAGCATCAAAATTGACATGTACGATATACGTATTATAATTCTTCTTCTTCCTTTCGTGAACGTTATATTGATACACATGCTTTCAGTCCGCCTGCCACACATCTTTGTTCTCCTCGAAGAACGACTTGAGAGTCCGCGTCCCGACGACATCCGCCTTGTGGAAGGCCTGCTCTTCCGCGCCTTGTGCGACGAGGCTCTCCGCGGTCATCATGAATTGCGCGTACCCTTCGGGCAACCCCCGTGCGACCAGGGCGTTCTTGTACGCCTCGGGCTCCAGTCGGGTGTACGTGATCGTGCGGCCAAGGACCGCGCTCAGCAGGGCGGCGATCTAAAAAGTGGATTGATTCAACTTCAGCTTCAACTTGAGACTGAGCTCGCATGCGGGCTCCGCACACGCACTGCTCCATACCTGGTCGTATGAGAACAATTCGGGGCCTACGATGATGGGGTTGTCGTGCGCGATTTTGGGGTCCACGAGCGCTTTGAACGCCACGTCCGCGATGTCTTCGGTCGAGACGTAGGGGATCCTCCCGTTCTTTGCCGAGGACACAAAGTCGTTGTGCGACTTGATTCGCGGCGCGAATTGGTGCGCGAAGTTGTCTGAGGGCATTCAAGTTCAAGTTAGACGGAGCGGTGGAATCGACACAGCTACACACCAAAGAACCACGACGGGCGGAGGACGCAGAACTCTACGTTCAGGGTGCTGAGGTATTCGTGGATCTGGCCGAGGGCCGGGCCGCCTTTCTCCAGCAGCGCAGCACTCATGAGGACGAAGCGCTTCACGCCCTTTGCGAGCGCGAAATCAATGAACGGCTTCATGGCGCCGGGGTCGGTGACGCCCGCGGGGGCGATGAGGTAGACGCGGTCGATGGGGCCCTCAGTCGCGGCATCGAAGGGGAGGCGGTACGTGGAGGCGTCCAGCCAGTCGAAGCGCGTGCCTTTGTATACGGGGCAGGGAATTTCCCCCTTCGTGATGCCAGAAGGAGCGGTTGGTTGGCTGCGAGGAGTAGTTTCGCGAGGGGGATCGCAGTTTTGCCGGTTCCGCCGGTGAGGAGGATCGTCATGTCGAAGTCGAGATTTTTTTGGATTTGTTGAGTTTTTATAGCCTCTCGCGTTCTCGATTGTTTCTCGATGCATCACGCTTTATCCGATTCTCCGGTTGAACTCCGATTCGGGATGCATGCGGCACGCGGCTTCGAAATAATTCTCGAGCTTCCACAAAGGTAAGTATTTCGCATGCGGGGCCAACTGTCATGGGTTACAAAGTTCTTCCAGACGTTGCTGCTCGCATATTATTATAATAGTCATTTTACAGTAGTATTTTTTAAAAAATAGGTTCAGTGCGACACTTGGTGATGCCCAGGGCCTAGCTTGGCCTGGAAGCCAAGGCTTGAGCGGGCTCGGGCTTGAAGTTCTTGAAGCCCGATCCCGAGCGCCTATCTGGGCCTGAGCCAGGACTTGAGGTGGCCGGCTGGGCTTGGGCTGGGCCGGGTATTTTGAACACTATATGACATTGTACAAGCGTTGTGAGGACGAAAATAGTACTCAGTTAATTTCGTTGCATTTAGAGTTGTTGATCGACTCGTACATGAAACGAGAGATGACCGACGCCGGTACCGTTCCGACCGCTATTTCCCTGTACCTCGATGAAAGATATACAGCGAGATCTGTTAGAGGAATTATACAAGCCTGAGATGGATTGGATTCTGAAGGAGAGTGAGGCTGTGGTCAACCGACGGAAGGAGCTTAGTGCTATGGTGGAGGCTCTCGACAAGGACGGGGGGTAAGTGATCACTTTTGCTCGCTGCCTCAATCCTCCCCGAACTGAATCGTAATTTAGAATTGTAGCCGGGGTTTAATATTTTTCATGCGCTTCGAGTTTCGGCCAGCTATTAATTGGAATCTTGTACTGTCAGTCTTCTGAGTTTCGCGGCGGCGCCGTAGAGTCAGATACCATATATAATCTGGAGTCCAAAGTATTCCTCCCATTCGCCCCATAAAATTTGGACCGTAACCGTAGATAAGGACACAGATTATTTAGCAAGGTGCCGTTTACCAAGGCATGTCTTTCTGGACACCTCCAACGCTCTTCGTCCTGGTGAAGCGGCTGTCGTACTCATATGCCTCGACATCTAGATGTCGGTGATTGATCAGAAACCGCTCCGGCTATAAAGAAGGCACTCACATCCGACTTCGCCATTGGCGATGTTCGTGACCTTCCACACGTCCTTCCAACCGGGGGTGTCTACTCGTCGGGGTCAGAATCGAGTTCTCCGCGATGCACATAAACAATGAGCGTTACCCAAACGGTGTGCAACCCCGTCCGTAGTGAATTTATCCCCGGGGGCGAAAGGGAGGTATAGAACAGGCTCCTTGGTGTGCTCGTGCAGGTATTTGCCGGACTGGAGCCAGCCATTGACCTTGTCTTCGGTTACACCTGCAGTCGCCGGTATCAAGTCCAGTTCAAGGAAATAAATGCAATGTCGAGACATACTATAGCGGGCTGTAAGCGTCCAGAGCAGGGAGTCGGCGGGCAACACGATACGAATGGCCATGCTCGGCTTGGTGCTCTGGCCCTCGGTGATGTCGATGATCGTACCATCTGGGGCGGGTTCGGCGTCCTTGCGGTCGATGTAGACCATCGCCCTTGCGCTCTTGTCGGGAACACGTTCGCGTTCAACGATGAACTGCGCGATGTTCTCGACCGTGTAGGGCGGCGCGAGGAGGTCGACGTCGATGCCGGAGAGGTTCGAGTCGTTGGCCTCGAGAGCGAACTGGGATGGGACCGGGGCGTGGGCTGTGTACAAGCGATAATACACTAAGGAAATCGGATGAACAGGAAGTTAGGGCGGAGACCTGGAAGGGGACGTACAGTATATTGTGGGATCCATTGGGAAGGGACGGAGACGCGGACTGGAGGATTAGCATTGGAAATGCTACCGACTTATAGTTATCGTCGCCATCTACTGTACCATTTCGACCGTCGGTTCGGGTGACGGGTGACAGAAGGTCGTGAACTGAACCTATTCGGTATGGGGGACGGTGATGGTTGGCATTTTTAGCCCAAATGGGCTCAATAATGCGAAAATTACCTTCCGGCAGTCGCCGGGTTACCATAATGGCAAATTTTGCCGTGATTGCTGAGGAATGAACTTTTTATAAAATGTTAGGCGAAGGGTGACATGGTGAACCTACGGTCGAAATGGTACAGTAGTCCTGACATGACATGGGAAAAGCCGTGCCGATCTCAAGTCGCAGGTTCCACCGGCGAAATCGAACCACCGTAGGTGACGACCGTTCGGCCCGGGGTGACATTAGGAATTGAAGCAGATTGTAATTTCGCAAGGGGCGGCGGTAGAAAATCCCCGAAGAACGATCTAGATAAGTAGCAGTGAATGTCATTATGTTCGGACATTCACACTGGTCAAACCTCGCTTTCCTCCCGTCACACTGTACGGTTCAGTTCGATTATGTTCCATAGCAAAGGTTTCCCCGCAACCATGTCATGCCATCGTGAGCAAACCTCAGAAAGAATAAAAGGAGCTCGGGGACCAAGACGAGATATCTGATAATCTGCGATGCGAAGGGGGCAGAAGGAATCCGCACACAACACGAAGATCCCTGCCACAACTTCTGTGGGTAAGCGCCGGATGGGCGCAAGAATAATTCTGTAGGCGATGTGATAAGCCTGAAGAGCTGCGCGATCGGATTCCAGGGTGCTGAGCTGTGCACAAAGCCGCAAAATTTCGTCGTCGTACCCGCGAGCTCATCTGATAACGTTGAGATTGTGTACGGGTGGTGATCGTGTGGTGAGTCATGAGAGCGCAAAGTTGGTATATGCGCACTGCTGTGCAAGGAGAAGCAGCCTTTTTGTAAACCTGGCCCCAGTTTACAGATCACTGATTACATACACTTGTCGTACCTTTTGCCATTACCACCGTCTTGTCGTAGCTCGCGCTCTCGTCTTCTCGAATCACAATTGGATCTGGTGTGTTTTCGACTTTAGTGTTTCCTGTCTGGCCGACAGGCTTCCACTTTTAAGTAGTTTGATGGTTTCTGCAGATCTGCCAGTGACCTCGCTCGATAGAGTCAGGTAGCAAGTGCGACCGAGTAAAAGAGTTAACAAGTCTAGCAGTCGCCCATATCGCAGGAAAACTAAACTGTATATGTAGACCAGAGAGCGTTTGGCAGGCCGCAGAGTAGGGTTACGGGAAAAACTCGGCGGGGTGCAACAAACTGGGTAATATACACCCCAGATTTTCCTCGGCCTGCAACAAATGTATTTTACCGAGTAATTTACCATTTTTGGACGATCACATGATGCGATCACGTGTAATTTTCGCCCCAAAAATCCTCAACCTGCTTCCGGGCGGAGCGCGCATCCGCGCGCTTCACTTGACATTGGAATTCTACATTCACAAGCTAACTATTCTTAAGGCCCTCCGGGCATGTCCTGGTACCTCCTGCAAGAACCGGGTCGCTTAAAGAGCCAAACAACCCGAGGAAAACACGATAAATGCGTGTGCAACTGTTTTGTAGCAAAGAAGTCAGTAAGTCGGGTTTCTGATTTGCAACGTTCAAGCTGTGCCAGGATGCCAAATTAATTGTGTTACATTGAAGTAGTTGAACAGGCTCAAAAGGCACCAGATTTCTGAGGTGAATGCAATAACATACTTGACTGAGAGATCAGACATGTAGCTTGCTTGAATTTCACTCCATTATCACCCTGAACTCTCAATTTAATAACTTGGGTAGCCCGCTGCGCGGCAGGGCCCGCTATCCAGCCTTTTTCGTGGTGAACTGCACGTAAAGGAAAAAACAGCAGTCGGAAACGGGGAGGGAGAGGATTGAACGATTTCCAGGGTGACAAAGAAGGATTCAAATTTTCAGGATTCAGGTTTATAAAATTCAGGGTTTCAGAATTAACTAGTCTCCCGTAGTCAGACTCCACGGAATTATATGACAGTCGATATAATTCCAGTATGGAGTCTGATTCAGCTGGCAGGTGTCATACCGTACTCCGATTTGACGTGAGGGAAACGTGACTTCACGTGCATTTTCGGCCGGGCCGACTGTGCCCGACGTGTGTCAAACGCGTCGCGTACCTCTCTGTCTACATCGTCGCTCCTCCCCTCATGTCCGATCCGTTCCTCTGGAGCTCACCAGAAGGCTACAGTCTCGTTCGACGTATTCTTGAGCCCACCCCGGTCCCATACATCCCCCATGATCATCAGTTAGAAGGTGTCTGCAAAAGTCTCGACGGCGTGAATCTCTTTGCGATAACCCCGACTGGCAGCGGCAAGACGAGCTACTACACAATATATATCATCGTTGTCCTTGCTGTGGTCAAAGATCCGAGTCTCTGCCCTTCCGCAAAGTTCCCCGAGAATCCTTGTCTCCTTGTGATCTGCCCGACCATACCGCTTCAGCTAGAGATGGTACGTCTACCTCTTGTTTCGCTGTTGCCATCACGACAGTGGCCAACTAGGCGGATAACATGAGAGCTTTCGGCCTCAATGCCCTCGCCATCAACGCTGAAACGCGAAGCGAAGCACGGCGAGACAGCAAAGATGATCTATGGATGATAGCGCGAACCAAACCCAACGTCGTTCTCACCGGACCCGAGCAGCTAAAATCTGCTGATTTCGAGAAGGCGCTTCGTGACGACGACTTCTATCATCGTATCTGCGGCACGGGTTTCGACGAAGTGCATCTCCTCAATACCTGGGGTGTGACCTTTCGAAAGGATTTCGGGCAGATGGGATTTGTCAAGGCTCGCATGCCCGACCGGCATAACCCGTGGATTTTGACATCTGCTACGGTTCGTACTGGGCAACCCTTTGATAGTATTTGTCAGTTGCTGGGACTGCACAAGGGAAACTACCACCTCATCCGACGCTCGTGTGCTCGCCCTGACGTACAGATCATCTTCCGCGACCTTGTCTCTCCCATATCTGGTGATTCCTTTCCCGAATTCGATTGGGTATTGACCGAAAACCGCCCCATTGTTATGTTCCCCAAATCCATTTCTCTCGGATCGCGCATATACGCGTACCTCCTGCGTAAATCCGGAGTGACAAATTCGAAGCGGCTACGTCTATATAATTCACTAAACTTCGACTCACACAATTCGGAAACGCGTGACCTACTCAAGCTCGCTCCCGACGATGAAGACTACTGCCAAATTATCATCGGAACAGATTCGCTTTCCGTCGGCGTCGCGATGGGTGATCGGCTTGATGCACTCATTGTTGGAGCTATTGATGATTCGGACGACGCTTTACAGAAACTAGGCCGCGTGAATCGGATGAAAGCCGCTGGAGTCAAGGCCCGTTGTTTCTTTTATATCTCGGCAGCCACCCGAAATCTGGCCCAGAAAGCGGTGGACTGCGCAGAAGGCAGAGCTGTCCCAAAACCCAAAGAAATCCTTCCAGATCTTAGCATTGCCCGTCTCATCCTTGCGAAATGCAAACCCGACGCGATAGACAACATCTACGATAATCCGACTGTCGAGCCGCCTTGCACATGCCCGCCCTGTACGGAACATCCACAATCCCCGCGGCCGGCATCCTGTATTTGCAGCGGCTGTTTCTCGGATGTAGTTCCACCCGTCACACGCCCCCCTCGACTTTCCCGTGTTAATACGGCCATTCCAAAGAACAAACGACTCTCTAAGATTCAACGAGAACACGGAACAACCCGCCTTCTTGCCTTGCGTAACGAAATCTGGAAAGGTGCCGATCAGACTACCTGCTGGATGTTTCCGCCGTGTGTCTTCCTTCCCGACGCCGCTATCACTTCCATCCTCGACAATTTTACTCTCCTTGATACCCAGGACAAGATCGTTCGTTTCATTCAGCCATACCAACACCTACGGGTATTTCCACACCGCTTGTTGCAAACATTACAGGAATTGGTACCAGAGTTTCGCCAGATTGCTGCAGACCGAAAGGCGGAGAATGCAGCAGCCTCAAAGTCTAAGAAGCTTGCGGAAGCGGCTGCGGAGAAATCGGAAGATACGGGACCCGATGCTGACATGGATGATGTCCAACTCCGGTACGACGAACTTTACTTTACATATTTTGGTTCTGATATTCTTAAATTATTCAGAGATGTGACTGAGGTAGAAGTGAACGTTCCCAAGGTCGCCACGAAAGGCAAACGATCCAAACAAGTTCCCCAGTCAAATCAAACGTGAGCTAGTAGCACATTTATGATCCCATCTGACGCTGATTTTGTGTCAGTGCCACTACCGCTACTACAGTCCCACGATATTCGACGCGGAGTAGCACGAAGAAGCCTGTGTCCAAATGAACTTATTATTATTCCTCTTCTTCGCTCTCATTTCCCTCTGTACTGCCCCACGGCCCTGCAAGAATATCTTCGTCGTCGTCGTCCACGGTGTTAATAATAACCTCTCCCTCTTTGCAATACATGCTCCCGGGTGTCATCGGAACGTGTTCATCGTCGGACTCGTCCTCCCAGTCAGACTCGTGATCCGAACTTTCACAATCTTCGGAGTCAGAATTGGATGTACCGTGCAGAACTTGGCGGATGCGGCTGTTCGTCGTGCGCTTGGCCCACTTGCGGAGAGCACCGCCCGCAAGGACCTGTATACCTGCTTCAAAGTTATCGACCTTGCGCCCATCTTCAAAAGTCCGTCCCGGTCTCCTCTTGTGCAATTCCAGCATTTGGTACTCGTCAAGTAGCATTTTGACCTCTGGTCGTTCATGTGGTTTCTTGTGGCGTCCGGAGCACATGCTTAGTCCGAGACCAGCGCGGAAATCGTTCTTGAGGTCATAAATATCTTTGATATTCCTGGACCATGTGTTGCGTACATGGTCCGCGCCGTAATCTGCGTCTTTCCGCTGCACAACCGGGTCAATACAGCGATTGAGGAACTCCTGGAAAATGTCGCAGGGTTTGCAACCACCCTCTGAGCCGTCAGGATTCAAAACCATGGACATCAGATTCGCATCGCGAAGAAAAGCGTTGGACTCAAGCTCCAGATCCACAATCATCTCAAGAAGGTAGTTCATATACTTCGAGTGAGAGGAACCGCCAAAGGTGAAGACCATCACCTGAAAACCGTTAATCGAAATTGAACCGAGATGGGAAAAACTGTTACCTTGAGCCCTTCCCAGACTCGTCCGACTGCACCTTGTGCTGCTGCTGCCGCCACTTCGCGTGAGATCATGGCGTCGTGCATAAACGTCCCGTCATCGAAGCTAACTTGGTCTCCGAAAAATGGGGATTTGGGAGTGTCTTTCTTTTTCTGCGACTTTTTCTTCGTAGTTTCCGCGCCAACCTTCGGCTTCTTGGGTTTTGCTTTTGTTTTCTGAGGCGGAGTCGTCGATAAGGGAGGTACTTGCCAAGGTGCCCCGAGAGGTGCTCGTGGGATACCGAGTGTGGCGTCGTCACGGGCATCAAGTTGAACTTGATAGCGTGTACGGGAAGAAACATAGGTTTCAAACAGTACCTTGGCGCCGACTTCAAGCTCCTCAAATGATGGAAGAGTGTTCAGTCGCGCCTGCTTCTCGAAATGACCGAAAATATCGGTGGTGTCGAAATGGATTCTTATATACCAAGTCGTTGGTGATTGAAGACAAAAAGAAGAAGAAACTCACGCCCAACAATCAAGCATCCGCATATCGTGGACAAGGTTTAATAACTGTGCACTGGGATAGTAGTCGACCTTTTTGAGATTGGAAGGGGCGGCACGTCCTATTTTCTTCGCGCTATGGCCGAGGGTCGCAGGATTATCATTGAGCGGGGCACCCCAATGTGTTTCGAAAATGCGACAAAGGTCGGTCCACATTGTGTGCCAGAGTTGCAAGACCGGCTGAAGTAGTTCGAAGCTTTGGAATGGGTCCGGATGATTTTGGAGATACTTCTTGAGGAGTAGCATGTTATTGTATGACATTCCATCGCCGCCACCGAACCAGAGCCGTGAATCATAGTCCCCGTCGACCTGCCCTATTTGGTTCAGAAAATCGAGCAGCCCATCCTTCAATTCGGTGATCGAGGCCTCGTTCTTCCCACTCGTAGCAAGCGGGAAAATATCGTTTTTCCCCGACGGAACTGAGAGTTTGGCGACACGAGTCCGGTAGCGTAGGTAAAGCTCCTTTTTGTAAACGGACGCATGTGGGATGTAGTTTGTCAGTGACTCTATAAACTGGAGGATGCCGATGTTTTTAATGTGTGGTTGGTCGATCATAGCGAGAAGATCTTCGACGGTTATTTGGGGCCGGCGGCTCTGGATTATTCGATTTCGTTTGTCGGAGATGTCGAGGGCAGCGAGATCAACGCGGAACTGGAAAAAGGTGCCGGCAATTCCAATAATCATGCTATTCTCCCTCCCAATTCGAAAATCGCGCTGCTTGTGGAAATGTTGAACGTTATCAAAGATCAACACATTGGCCATCGTTGTAATGCGGCCGTCAGAGTGATTAGTTACCGAGACATCACGGCCGCGTGTGCGAATGACGATGGCTTTCTGATCCGAAAAACCTCTAAGCGCCACCTTTATCGTGTTTACTGAGGGTGTATGCGCGAGGCGGGAATTGTGGGACATAATTTCCATCGGGACATTTGAGGAGAGGTAGAGAATGCCTCGGGCCAGTGGTAGCAGTCGAGCGTTGTCGTTTTTGCAAAAATCGAGCGCAGCAAGGCAGCTCGTAACAACCTTCGAATTTCGCGGCATGAAAGAACAGAAATAATTGCAAATAAAGAACATACATTATCGCGCGGACGGGACTTTCGAACAGTGAGTATACCCTTACGGGGTCGAGGTTTCGGTTCGGCGATGATGTGCATGAAATGGACGGCGAGCCGTTGATTTGTTCGAAGGTTAAGAGCAGCTTCTTGAATTGCGGTCCGCAAATCCTTCCACTCGGCACTAGAACTGTCCTCCCGTGTTCCGTTCCCAATCTCTGCCCACAGTCCGCCAGATGGTTTTACAGCTGTACCCGATTCTCGCTCCAGAAAGTCGGAGCAACTCTGTGCTGCAAACGCAGTAAGTGCCTGCCGGACAGTCCGAATCTCGGAATATGGCGTGATTGTGTCGAACATAAGGCAGTCTGCGTATCCTCGCCCGTATGGGCTCGTGAGCCATGCCTC
Organism: Mycena galericulata; assembly: GCA_029289565.1. Lineage (NCBI taxonomy): Eukaryota > Fungi > Basidiomycota > Agaricomycetes > Agaricales > Mycenaceae > Mycena > Mycena galericulata. Next base: position 275,877 of record JARKIA010000046.1, read on the forward strand.
GAGAATTCCTGAGACAGTATATTTGGTCTTGCCCGAGAGGTAACTCTCCACGATCGAACCATGGCGCTGGGAACGGCGAATAATATTATCTTCCGAGTCCTTGTGCGCAAAGATGTGATGAAGAGCTTCACCCAGTCTCCATCCAAACGATTTCAAAAGATCAAAGAGCCGGTCAAGCTTTTGTTCCGGGGTTTCTGCGGCACGGAAGGCGGAGGAGGTGTGGGGTCCCACAGTGAAACAGCGGGGATATCGGGGGCAGGTATGGGACTAGGCTCTTCTTCAATATGTCCCAGTATCTCCTCTGTCATAAAGGAAGGGCGGTGACGTTTAGGTGACTGTCCCTGAGGACTCGGCGTGTCGGACGGGACAGAAGCACGTTCTTTTCGTTTCGGTGCAGGGGTATGAAATGAGGTAACAAAGTTTTCGGAAGACTGAAACTGTCCGAATCGGGGGAGTTCCCGTTTAGCCTCGGCTAGTCGCAGGGATGCGGAAGATGCTGAGAAAAGGGGGTGTGCAGAAGGCGGCGGCTGGAGAAGGATTTGATCCATTGAAAAGGTTTGATTTCTCGAACTGTGTGTGGACCGGGAAGACGACCAGAATGTCTCGTAGTCTGTAGGAGGCTTGGGCGGCGATGGTTGGCGGAGACTTCGAAAGAATCTATTATACGCCGAGTCCGACTCTGAAGTGCTGGAACTGGAGAAGATATCATCCGGGTTTATTGCAGTCGAAGTATATTGGGAGAAATGAGGAAAGACCGGTGGACAGATCTGCTGAGATTCAAGGTGCATGGTATCTGAAGAAAGGACCGAGGGCAAGTATGGAGTGGAGAGATTGCGAGGTGTATCTTCATTTGGGCTCGCAGTGTCTGGAACAAACACGGAATTGCACTCCATATTTGGAAAGGGAGTCGAAGAGTACATTGGTATAGCAAAATTGTCGAGTGTAGAGCGGTAACGGCGGCAGGAAGAGAGAGAGACGCGACGCGACTTGCTCGCTTCCCAAAATGGCCGCGGCGGCAAACGCCGAAGTGCACGTGCAGTCACGTTTCCATCACGTCAAACCGGAGTCCCCTAAAGGGTGTGCCAAGTGATTCAGACTAAGAATTAACAGGTTTATATTCAAAAGTTGAACCGTGTAAATCTGAAGGCACATTAGTGTCACTGAAACTCAAACAAGAGTCCGAAGACGTACATGATCTGGTACTCCCTCCGTTCGGCCAGAGAAATGGGCTGAGCGCTGTCGAAGCTGAATAGGTACATGAACATAATCACATCATCCCGTAGAGACCATATAAGATGCGTGATTGACTCCAGGTGGAGGAAGGCAAACTACATGACCGGGAATGACTGGGATATTTGAATGAGCTGCGGATTAGAGCCAAAGTAGAAAGATGAGCCGCAGACCTGCTGCAGGAGGGGGGAGGCCGCCGAGGATGAATCTAAAGCCTGCTCAGAGCAGGGAAACAAAGTGGAGGGGAATGGGATCAGACGAGACGCAAAGAAGACCCATGCATCGAATGCATCCCAAACTGTGATACCTGCCGAGACAGGGAGTCTCGAAGAGAAGTACCTCAGTTCATCCCAAGAACAACGTCGAGGGATAGATGTTCGACAACATGCAGTGAGATTCCAGTAGACCAAAGGACCCGACGCGTCGCCAGCTGAGACAGCAAAAGGAAAAGGTCCACGGGTAGGTCACGACAGAATCTGAGCAAAGTCACGCGGAGATCATGGTGTGGCGGGCATTCAAATGCGAAAAGGACAGAGGGTTGCATCCGTCGATGGTGAGCAACATGGGCGGTCTCGAGTATCGGAGACGCCGGAAGAAAGCGGCGAATGACGGAAAGGGATGCCATCAAGGGATGAAAATGGGTCTCCATGAAAGGAAAAAAACGTCTATAAAAACAAGACAGCTCTGAAACGCGAGATACCGTGACTGCAGTTTTTGAGCACCGTAAAAACCCACTAAAGATAGCGGGAATAAATATGTGCACAACAAATGACTGTCCCCAGGATCTACACAAATTTCCTTAGTCATCTGGTTGGGCTTGACACCTCAGATAAATCTGTGACTGTTGAAAAAATTAGGACACGAGACTGGGACAAAAAAGGCAGCCCACCAGGCATGGTAGAAGAGTGAGATAGAGGCATTAAGATATAGGAGGAGGAATGGATCGCTGAATGATGAATCAGACGTTAAGATGCAGGGGGGCCTAGAACCGGGAGTTACCGCTGCGATCGAGGTTGGAATTTTCGGGTTCACAAGGGCCCATCAAAGGCCTGGACCCGGAAGTTACCGCTACGATCGGGGTTTGCAATTGTGATACGTAGACCTGGTACCTAAGTCGGTACCAGGAATTTGCAATGTAAAGCTCCTCGAGGCAAGCCTATCTTCCTCCCAAGTTTGACATTTTCCGTACTGTCAGACACGACACCTGAAATCTGTGGAGTGAAACCTTCAGTGTGAAATAATCTGTAAGAACAATTTCACGCACCTGCATTTCCAGTTCGTCAATAGTGGCGCAAGCCCCATACAGCAGATCATCGACACAGGTTACAAGCAGGACATTTGCTTCCGTGGTTCCTGTGATGTGCTCGCGAAGAACCTGTACCACAGCTTCCAACGCTGGTCCGCGGGGCTTGAAGGGGACAGTGCCGTTGGCATTGCGCGGACTGAATGGCATCTCAAGGTCATGACTGACTGCCGCTTCACCAGATGCAGTTTCAGTCTGGCCGGGATTCTGACTCGGAGTGTAGTCAATGAAGTTGTGCTTCAAAATCTCCAAAAGGTCGTTAAGTTCTTTTTCGTAGTTGGGCGTTGGGACGGACATGGTGGGATGGTGAAAATTTTCTGACCTGATTCGGAAAGTCACGACGCGATGCCTCCTCGCGATGTAAACCATGTATTTATTGCAACACAACTATACTGTAATCAATCCTAGGGATTACCATGTCCAGAGCAAGCCAAATGCATGAAACAGACACGGCAGAGGTTGCATCACGTGTAAGATGTAGTGAATGGTAAAATACGCGTCCAAATTGACCAACCAGCCATTAATAGGTAATTTACCTCCCACGTGATCGCGGTAAATTACATTGGAATTTACCACCCGGTTTTTCCCGCAACCCTACCGCAGAGTCGGCAGAGTTACGCACTAGTTTGCCACGTGGGAACTTGACGGATGATCATGTGATGTGTTTGCCTTCCCGACCTCTCCCGACCTCCATCTCGTTAGAGTCTCTGGCAAATCAAAACGATTCAGTTGTGAACTGAGAATGCAACACAAACCTTAGTGTACGGTTCATCCATATTTCGGAACTCAATCTCACGAGTCACGTCCAGCAAGGGTCGACAAAGTCAGGCTGTTCAATGGACAGTGAGTCCTCCGAAATTTAACCTGACACTTCAACTCGCTATCTGCTCACAATTTAGTGAGTTTCCGTGGATATTGTGGAATAAGGAATGCGAATCTTGCTCTCCTCAGCGCCATGCCTCCAGCCCTTGGTGTGGAGGATCAATAAGCTCAGCGTCTGTGATCTCTGAATGGAGTTGCAAATAACGCGTACGGAAACGGACGCTTTTTGACGAGGAAGGATATGACGAGCCGAAATCGTTTATTCCCAGATTGTGTGGAATGAGCGGGATTCAAGTCGTAATGCGGTAAGTAGCGGAGAGTGTCGCGCTGATCAGAACACCCGATCCCAACTCCAGACGATCGAGCCGTGGTTGCGAACCTGCCATTATGTATTTTTCTTGGTTCGTGCCTTCCCAACTTTTCTGTCTTCATCACGCAAGACATCTCAGACTCTGGTCTCTTGTCATGTTAATCCCTATCTTTACAGGACCCGAGGGGAAGTATTGACGATTGCGCCTCTGAGAAGAGATTGTCATGCAACTTGAGTCTCATAGGCAAACTCCTCCACTTCGACTCACAGATATCGACCACGTAGCTGCAACCACGCTGTTCATCCGGCTTTTACAACCGGAGTCAATATCTTTGTACACAGATTATCAAGTGTCCTCCATGGCCCGTTGAATTTCCAGAGATAGCGCGCCCGCCCGCCCTACTTCTTTCTGCTGCTCGAGTGACTGACACACGAATAGACGAACTTCTTGACAGACTTGCATTTATTGCAGCACTCCTGCTTGCATCCGCATGATTTTCCTGTCAAGTTAAATTACCCCGGGTTAGGGCTCGGCCATGGAATGCGCGAATAAACACTCGCCTTGCCAGCCGGTGGACGTGAAACTGGTAGTGCTCGTTCCGCATTTGCCGCATGCAGAGGTGGAGGGCATAGTTCTCTGTGTGCACGGCGAGATGAGTGTGCATTCAAATGGATAGGGCAAGAGACGTCGGGAGTCACCTCGAATTAACTACTAGAGAGTGCCGCTGAGTTCCGTTGCTAGTGTGGAATGAGTGAGAGTATGCTCACCTGTTGGTGAAACGAGGGGGATTTGGGGTGAAGGACGAGAACCTGGAATCCTCGCCTTTTATAGGCTAAGAGTATAACATGTGAAATTACGGCGAAGACCCTGTGTGACATTTATTGTCAGAGGAGTACATGTCATTCATCTTGTGCGGACATCTACATTACCTGTTCATCTGCTGAGGCCGGCCGGTGATTGTTGAAATGGAGGCGCTAGAGAAAACATGTCAGAGGCTGGGTTCCCAAAGATCCCGCAGCGTCAAACGGAAAATTCATTGTTCAAATTCAGTCCTAATAAATCCGTCACTGAGCTCAGACGTGGCGCAGACCGGAATGGTCTAGCGCGGAGGAGGTCAATTAGACCGGATCAAGTCAGGGTCTAGCTGATCTCCTCTGCGCTCGACCATTCTGGCCTACGAACGCAGTAAGTAGTTCTAGAAGGTCTGCCAGAGCGGAGTGCAGAGGTAACGGTATGGCTCCTTTGATAAAAATCATGGATTTATTGACAACTTCAACTCAATGGAGCTGGCACCGACAACAATCCTCTGTCATCCATTAGAAAATGGCTCCTCGCGTCAAGATGTGTAGCAACTGTGGCAGGAGTCGTCCTAACAAGGCTCAAGTCCCATTCTTCGTTTTCACAAATTCGACTCTCCCAACCTTGACAAGCTCCGCCGTCTCCTCTCAGTCGCGGCATTAAGGCGGCCTATGTTATTATTCGAACTCCGAGCCGAGATGCCTGCGGCAGGCAGCCGTTTCTGGCCGCGACTTCTCGAGTTTCTATAAATTGAGTATTTCACATGCGGAGCTTTGCATGTCCAACTGCCATGAGTTGTCTTCAAGACAATTCAGTTCATATCGCTACTCGCATGTTGATACTGATAGTGATTAATGTTATTTTTTACAATAGGTTCTGAGAAGTACTTTGAGCGCTAAACATGTACAGCACAAAAAAAAGCACAAAGCAAACGGTTAAGAAGTGGTACAAGATGATTCGAACTCAAGATGAAACTTCCCACCTCAGTGTTGTAGTACTTACCACCTAGCTCCAGCGTGCATGCGTGCGGGCAGCCTTCAAAGTTCGGCGGAATCATGGCGCAACGCAGCACGCCGCTCCTCGAGGTCGATTACGTCCGCATCGCGGTCCTTGGTCTCGGGGATGAGGAACGAAAAGGGGATGCAGGCGATGGCGACGCCGCAGAAGAGCCATAGCACGTTGTTCGCGCCGACATTGGTGCTCATGATGGAGACAGCGAGGGACGCGATGATGGCACCACACTTGCCGCACGCGGCGGACAGCCCGTGTGAGAAGCCGCGTACGCGTGTCGGGAACGCCTCCGCGGGAACTACATTTACAGTGACGATGTCCATGATCAGCAACGAGAGAGGAAGAGGAAAAAAGCACGCACCGACGAAGGTGGTTACGTTGGCGCCAAAGTTGAAGAAAAACTGGAGGAAGATGAAGCACGCGATGAGGCCGCTCGAGTTATGCTTGAGGGTGTCGTACTTGCCGGCCATGATGGCAAAGATGATGGCGTTCATGACAAGGCCCATGATCTGGATCGTCTTGCGGCCGAGGTACTCGATCGTGAAGAGCGTAAAGTAGTACCCGGGAAGGAAGCCACCGACGGCGATAATAACGTTCCCGACACCCTGCTGCCAGAGGTACTCCCATGGGTCCTTGGAGTTGGCGAGGCCGAGCGCGGAGATGAAGATGGATTGATTGAGCGAAATGCCATAGAAGATGATATTGAGGAGGAACCAGGACATGGTGGTGCCGATGAGGATCTTGAGGTGCCGCCACTCGGAGAAGTAGTCGCGCGCGTCGCGCCACGCCGCCGCCCTGGCAGCCCTGCTGGCGGCGAGACCGACGACGGGGCGTGCGGACTCCTCGTCGACGCTTTTGCCCGAACTGTTGCCCTCGACGATCTTGCCCGAGCTGCTGCCCTCGGCGATCTTGCCTTCGACGATCTTCTCGCCGTTGTGGTCGACCGTGACGCCAATGACCTCGCCTTTTGCGATGAGACTCGGGTCCTCGCGGACCGCTTGAACACCTTTCATGCGCGTGGACTCGGCCAGCATCAAACGGTGGACAATGGTGATGATGCCAGGGATAATAACGAGGCCGGTGTAGATTCGCCAGACCGAGTTGAGCTGGCCGGTATGGTGGTGGTCATGGACGCCCTCCTTATAGATGGCAAGCAAGATGATAAAGACGACGCCGCCGACGAGCGAGCCCCAGCCCTGCATGGCAAAAATGAAGGTGACCATGGTGCCGCGACGACGGAGGGGGGCGCGATCAGCGATCACGGACGCGGACATTGGGTAGTCACCGCCGATGCCGATGCCCATGAGCGTGCGGAAGATGGTGATGTAGGTAAAGAGGCCTGTACCGAGAAAGAGCGGGCCAGAAATGATGAGGATCGTCGCGACTGTCGTGACCATCATCTCAATCCCGTAGATGGCCTTGCGTCCGAACACATCGCCAGCCAGACCGAATGTAATCTGGCCGACTACACACCCAATGTTCGCCGCAGCCTTCAAGACACCGCCTTTCAACGGTGCGTTGGCAATCGTGCCCGAGAGCTTGCCATTTACGACATAGCTGACCGAGAGTCAGCGCGAGCGGAAGGATGCAACGGTCCTCACTTCAGGATCACGACGACCAAGTTAATGTTGAACAGGTCGTATGCATCGATGAAAAACCCAGCTGCACAAGAGTAAAACCAATCAGTCGAAATTGAAGCGCACAAAGTAAAGCACACAGCAACGACGTACTGGACGCAATGAGCAGAAGCTTCAACTCGGGCCATGTAAGCTTCCAGCGCGACTGGTTCTGCCGCTCTAACTCGGAGAGGTGGCTGTCGTCAAAAGCGTCCGCAGTGGAGATGCCCATTGGATTTGCGCACTGAACGATGGAGGGCGAGATCAATAAATAACGAAGGTACCCAACTCTGGCCTGTAATTACTAAAACCGCTGGAATGGGGGGCGCACGTTCGAGAGACGCGCATGGCAGACCTGCCTCCGCGAAGTTCCAGGGCTTGTCCAGGCTGAAGTAGTATTCCCAGGCCCAGCCAAGGGCCCGACACGTATATAGATTAGATCGATGTCCAGGAGTGGCCTATGGTGGTCTACGGCCCTGCGCCCCAATGCCTTCAATCAGTAACATGCTCCCAGCGCCCCCTACGCTCCCGCTGTGAAAATGCCCGTGAACTTTTGTCAATGGCGCCGGCAAAGGGCGAGACGCACTAGGCTTGAATTTGACTGAGTAGACCCAGTGATATTTCCACCTGGTCCATCTTGAGCGTAAGGGAATGAGCGATCTAGACCGACATTGAAATGAGCAAACTGTGCGGTGGTCCCGGGTCTTGCAATCGGTGTCCGAATGCCAGTAGGATACTTACGTAGGATTTCGAGTTATTCAAAGCCACGCCGCGTTTAACCAGCATCGTCGTCGACCCTGTCACTTCAAGGCACTAGATGGGCGTAGAAAGCACTGGAATGGGAGAAATGGCGTCGACGACAAGATGAAGTGATCGGCCGCATAACGCCGACATCACTTAGCCGATGTCCGAACGAATTTGACGGGCTGGTGCATCTGCTTATGCTTGCTTGCAGAAGGACTATACAAATAGTTCGGCTTTTTAGGACCGAGGTCGGGCGAAATGCTGAAACTGGAATCAGGCATCGTTCATCAACCGCACAGAGCGAGAGAACTGAAACGTCTTGTACCAAGAAGGTGAAAAATGCCATTGCGTGTTGGAATAGACACCGGCCGTCATATAGGGAGGATACGCGGCGTCTGTTATGCGTCGTGCTCATCGATCAGAAATTATATAGAAAAGAACAGAATGTGAGCAACTATTAACAGTATCACTCTTACAGAACCGCTACGTCAGTGAACGCCTGCGCCTGAACATTATATAGTTCAGAATATTCCCCTCCGCGCGCCATGAGCTCCTGATGCGTCCCAGATTCCACCGCTTGTCCGTCTTTCATGCATCTAAAAAGCGGGACGTCATAAACAATCCACTTGAATCCAAGACTGTCGAAGGCGTACATGACAAGATCCGCATGCTTGGTCAAGTGGCCAAAGCGATGGGTCACGAAAATCAGCGTTTTTCCATCGCCGAATTCTCTCAGATTCTGGAAGAGTCGGTGTTCGGCTTTAGGGTCCAATGCAGAGCTTGGTTCGTCTGCGACGGCAAAGCGGATCCCACCGGACAGAAAACGCATGAATGTCCGGGATCTAGAACCGGTCAACCACTTTAGCGGGAATCAGACTGACGCACGTACGCTACAAGACGCTGCTTCTCTCCACCTGAGGAATTGATGAGTTGGGCTCGCCAGATTGTAGAGTTTCTCACCAGACACCTCCGCTTGCTTTTCCAAACTCTCGAGGATCTCTTTCAATTTCTTGTCCTTATCTTTGTCCAAGTGCGGTCCCTGAGCGGTTTTTACGGGCGATAGAATTGTCTGTATGCCATCGCTGAGTTTGCTGATGACCTCGGACGCGCCCCCGTATTCCGCCGCCTGTTTCACCATATCCAGGTCATCAATGCAATTAGTATTCCCGAGGCCGATGTTCTCGGCGAGGGTCAACGGAAAGAGTTTGTGATCCTGCGCAAGGAGCGCCTGGACTTTGCGCAGGTCCGCAATCCGGTAACTCTTGATCGGCATCCCGTCCACCAAAATTTCGCCCGAGTCGGCATCGTACAGCCTATTAAGCAATTTGATGATCGTGGATTTACCGCTGCCGTTGGCACCGACGATTACAACCAGGTGGCCTGCGGGAATGTTCAACGATATATTTTTGATCGCATTATCCTTGGATTTCCCGCCGGGGTACGCGAATGAGACATTTCTGACGAACGTAGTTAACACGATATCTGGAACAAACCTGAATTGTCAGACCTCAGTTCAAAAGACATCCCTTTGTCGGTGCTGAGAGAGTTATTTGGGTAGGCTTCGTCGCCGTCCACGATTCTGTTCTCCACATCTCCGATGTCGTAAATTTCTTGGGTCTTGGAACAGAATTCGGTGGCTCTCGACAAGTAGAAAGATAATATCTGGACGGTGTAATTCAGGGCTTGCGCTTGCTGTTGAAGGATCGCAAAAGATGTGACCGTGAAACTCTTGGGCTGGAATATTGCGCTAGCGGCCCAGTATAGCTATGCAGATACTTAGCATTTTACTTCCCTTAAATGCAGAGAGATGTACGGTTGGAAGGTCTTGGCTGAGGTGGGTGATCACATGAATTATTGGTGTCGTATGTGAGGCGTATTGGACGTGTAATCGGGCGTCAGAAATGTTGCCCAGACGTTCTCTGGCCTTCTTAAATTCTGCCCATTCGTCTCAATTTTCGACCTGGAACATGATTGACACGGTCTTCGGTGCTTACCGGTCAATATCCACGCGCCGATATTTGCAGTAATCACGTCTTCTCGGTAATCGTCGGATGTGAGCATGTTCAGGGCTCGGAGACGTAGATAATCGACGTTGTCCGCATATGCGACGTACGCTAAGGTACCGAGGGTTTGAGACCGCGATATTCGTGAATGTATAGCGCACCTTTCATCCACAACCCCCGACCGAACCTCGTCACCAACAATGGACTGACGATCGACAGAATTGTAAACGTAAATCCGCCACTGATTTGCTGCGAAATGAAGACAAGTTGATTTGCCAGTTGGAATGTTTGCTCAAGCAGGTCGGAAAAGAAGTCGAATGCTTTCCAGGCATCGTCAGACGTTACACTCGACGCGTTGCTCTTATCTATGGTGAAGATCAGGACCGATAACTGGGAGCGGGGAAGTGCTCAAAATAACCTGCGCTGGTGGGAAGATCGAGTCGTAACTTTCCTGCGGCGGCTTGAGCGGGACAAAGAGACTCGGAAAGCTGGCTAACCTCGCAACACCCGTTCTTCAAAATGAAGTTTGATTCGGGTTTGAAGGATTGCCGCAGTACGAAGTCTGGGGGAAGTTTGATTCACGTTCAGAGAAGACTGGAGACAAAGCTAACCTTCCCCAAGACATCATCGAGGTTACTACCACGACCATGACTCGAATAAACACTGCTTGTAGGATCGCATTGATATCCGGCTTGCCTTCGGTGAGGCCTATTTCAACCTGTATGATTCGTCAGATACGTTCGCCGAACGGTTAAATGGAGTCACAGTTCTGAGGAGCCTAGCGGAAGTGTATAACGTCAATGTCGACTGAAATGCGGCCCCGAATTTTAACACGGAGTCGAGGAGAACAAGAGCTGGGCTGAGGTAGAATATCTCCGTCATAAAGCGCCAGATGGTGGGTAAGAGTGCCTTCAAGCTGTTCCAGTTGGTCCATAATGACTCTAACTGACCGAACAGCGGCGAAATCTTGTTGGAGAATGATTCCTTGGGCAGCAAAAGACGCCAGACACCGAGTCGCAATGTGGTGTAGGAGTAGTCGTCGAGCTTTCGAGCTTTGTCGTCGACATTTTCTGACTTGTACATCGTGGTCGCAAGGAAGAAGTTGCTGCGCGGAAGTCAATGACTGAATGGCTGTCAATGAGTATGATATCAGATATGCGGTGCAGGACTCTGATTCTTTCTCTCACACCCGTGTGAAGACGTATATGTAGAGAAGTTCCGGATCGCGCAGTGTGCGAGGTGTTGCGGCAGGTTTTTATACCTCAGAATCAACCTGCGTGGCCGCAGTGAACAAACGTGTTCGTCCTGCGGCACAGGCCGCATAGCGAGGTAATTGATCCAATTCAGTTCCAATTCAGGATCACCTCGACAGCAACCAAATCACTGCGAGCCCTCCAGCTTGTCAAATGTCCCGCGAGATCTGCGGCATTCAGATTACTATCCGCAGGCTTGGACAGAAAATAATACTTGACACAGCCGTATGTAGGGTCGATGGGAGACGGTATGGCAGCATCAAAGCTGGATGCATCGAAAGAAGAAGCCTTGTTTGCAAGAACCAAACTGATCGCATATATATGAGAATAAATTTCAAGAAATCCTTCAAGCCTGAACGGAGGGGAAGGGATGAGGAAGACGAGGAAGATTATATATACATGTATACAGAAAAAAATAGAGAAAGGTCATATTTTTCCAGCGCGAAGGCGGAAGGGTATCTTTTTGAATTCCGCACTTCGTTCTTTCCTTTCAGTCGGTCACGTCCTGGTGCGCGTCCTCGTCGCCCGCCGCGGTACTGCCGCATCCGGCTCCACGACCTCCTCCTTCACCTTCCGGCTCCTCGAAACGCGCACCTTCACCGCAGGCTCCGCCTCCTCCCGCTCCTCGCCAGGCGCGTTCTCCTTTTCGACCGTCTCCACCGCCGCAGGCGCAGACGACGGAACCACACCCTTGCGTGTGGCACGCGGCTTTGGTGCAGCCGGGACCGCGGGGGGAGGAGCAGCAGGAACGGCCTTCTTCGCCCGCCCTGCGCGCGAAGGCGCCGCCGTGCCCTCCGCTTCGAGGACAGGCTCCGCATCCTCCTCCTTCACCGCCTTGGGCTTCGCACTCCGCGAGCGGCGCGTCTTTGGCGCCACCACGGCGACAATCTCCACCTCGTCCGCCATCGAGTCGAGCGGGTCCTCTTCCGCTTCCGCTTCCGCTTCCGCTTCCGCGTCCACGTCCACGTCCACAGCGTCCTCATCCTCGACAGGCGCGCGCGACCGCCCTCGCGTCGTCTTCCGCTCGGGGGCGCTAGCGGGCGTCGTCGCCTTGGCTGCGCGCCCGCGCCGTTTCGGCGGTGCAGCGGGCTCGGTGACAGGCGCGGGCGCATCGACATTAATGGGAGGGGGCTTGCGCGCACGGCGAGCTGGCGCAGCGGGAGCACCACCCTCCTCGTCGCTTTCCGGCTCCGCAGTGGCCTTGCGCCCGCGCCGCGGCTTCGACGGCGCCGCAGGCACAGCGGGGACCGACGTGGTCTCCTCCTCGCTCTGGACTTCCGCGGTGGGCTTCCGTCCACGGCGCGTGGATTTCATTGGTGCGGGCTCGGGGGCCGGCGCGGGGTCGACCGCCATATCCTCCGCAGGCTCGGGCTCGCTCTCCTCGACGGCGGGCGCGGGCGTCACCTTGCGCGTGCGGCGCGTCGGTTTTGCGGGCGCGGGGGGGTCGACGTCCATGGCGTGTTCCTGTTCCGGTTCGGCGGTAGTCTTGCGCGAACGCCTCCCCTTCCCTGTCTCTTGCTCGGGTACCGTCTCACGGACGGCGCTCCTTGCGCGCGTAGCCCTCTTCGGCGCCTTTATCATTACAATGAGCTACTGCCTAGCTAAGAACGAAAACGACATACCACTGGAGTAGGCTCAGCCTCCACACTCTCCTCGACGCGCATTGCAGCATCCTGCAGCACAAATTCAGGAAAAAACCAGTCTCAAAACACGAGTCACTTACCTCGGGCGGAACATCGCCCGTCTCCGCGCCCGCACCCGCGCCCGGATCCCTCTGCTCGACGCTCATCGCGCGCCCCGCCTCCGCAAACACGCTCTCCCTCCTCCGCTGCAGCCCCTCCACCGTCTCCCGCAAATTCGCCAACAAACTGCGCGTGTCCGGCTCCTGCTGCTCCTTCGCACCTCCACTCCCAGCATCCCCTCCACCTCCACCCCCCTCCTCCCTCACCCGCCCCAGCCCCGTCCCGCGCTTCACAGGCGACATCCCGGGCACGCACCCCCCAAAGAACGGATCCGGCGCCTTCAGCGCGCTCCGCCTCCGCTCCGAAATCGCGCGCCTCTCCTCGTCCGAGATGCGCGGCGTCCCCCCTACCCCCATCCCTATTGCAGCGGAATGGCGACTCGGCGTGCTCGCAGCCGCCCTCGGCGCGTCGAGCACCAAATCGCGCACCTTCCACGGCGAGTCCTCAACGCGCACGCGTCGCGCCGCACCGCCGAGCGAGTAGCGTGGGGCGCCTCCCCCTTGCCCTCCTGCAGCCGCTCCCCCCACTCCAGCTCCAGCGCCAAGGGCTACCCGGCGCGCAGGCTGCGGCGTCATAAACCCCGCAAGCGGGCGCGCGCGCATCGGGGGCGGGGGCGCCGTGCGCGTGGCGGCGGCCTGGCGCGGCGTCTCTGCGCCCAGATCCGGATACATCGGCGCATACACCCCATCCTCGCGTTCCCCATCGGCGTCGGCGGCGGCGTCGACGTCCATGGGCACCGCCCCCGCCTCGCCCATGCCCTCGCGCACGCCGCCGCCCTCTTGTTCCTCTTCCTCTTGTTCTTGTTCTTGTTCTTGTCCTCGGCCTTCCGCGTCTTGCTTCGCAACTTCTTCCTCGGCTCGCCCTGCACGCCCGGGCGTCCGTGTCTGCGTCTGCAAAACATCGTATCAACACCCGCATACTCACCCCCAAACGACATGCCTACCTGGCCAAGCGAGCGCCTCCCAGCCCCGAACCCGGCGGGCGTGCGCGCGGCAGGGTGCGGCGCGCCAAAGGGGAGCGGCGTCTGCACCTTCTGCGTCTTTTGTGGCGAGAAAGGGGGAGTCTTCTGCGCTGGGGTCTTCTGCCTCGGAGTCTGCGTCTGCGTCTTTGTGGGCGACGACGCCCCCCGACCGCGGACAGGCGTCTGCGCCGATGTCGACGTGATCCAGGCGGGGATCTTGATCTGGCCGGGCGTCGCGCGCACGGGGGTGTGCATCTGCATCTGCGGGAAGGGAGGGAGGGTGATTAGCGTGCAGATCGTGGAGGTCAGGAGAGGAGGGGCGGAGAGGCGGAAATGCACAGGGAAGGAGATAAAAATATGAGAACGAGGGTAGAAGAAGGGGAGGAGCCGGCGCGTAGATAGAAAAAGGGAGAAAGACACCCTCATCCGAATCTAAATCCAGTCTACGTCCCCCAGCCGCGCGACACTCGAATGGTAACGGTTACGAGAATGAGGATGCACCACCGCTCCGCTCCCTCCCGCCGCGCACAGGGACTGATGCGAGGGCGCGGAATCAATCCACACCACTCGCGCCGCTGCATCCCCCCGCCTCCCGAGGCACTCCTCCACACTCCCCCCGGCGCCACAAAACGCGCACAAAACCGAAACCGAAACGAAGACGCGCGTCATCCACACACACCCCACCGCCGCCGTCGACAGCTCACGGGACAAGACACAAAGTGTGCCGTCCCCTCCAGCCCCACCGGCGCCCAGTCGACGCCTCACGTAGCCAGCCACAACCATAGCCAATCGACAACGAGGACGGCGACCCCACCCGCCACGCCCCGCCCGCCTGCGACAAACACATGAAGGAAAAGAAAGCGTGCCATCGTCATCGTGGCCCCACACGCCCCCCGCAGTCGCACACCCTCTCGCATTCCCCCTCGCACTCGAAGGGTATGTCGACGGAGGAGCGCACACGTCGCCGGACGCCCACGACGCCCCCCGCACCACGCAACCCCCCCCCCCCTCCCCCCCCCGCACCGGCAAAAACACGCAAGAAACGCAAAAAAAAAACGAAGAAAGCAAGCTCGCAAAACCCCTTACCTCTTCCGCCTGCGCCTGCGCCCCCGCCTGCCTCGGCGTCCCCGCCCGCCCATCCCCTTCAACCTACACACGCGCGCGTCAGCCATCCATCGCTCGAGTAGTGCGTAAGTGAGTAGGACAAACGTACCTCTTCATCTCCATCTTCGGCATCAGCAGGGGCATCCTCGTCCTCGTATCCCCCCCGCTCGCCTTCGGGGTTCTCGTCCTCGTCTTCCTCCCCATCTCCCTCGTGCTCCTCCCTACCCGCGTCGGCTTCACCTTCATCGTCGTGGGGAGCGTCGGTGTCGGGGTCAGCGGCGGGCACGACAGCCTCCTCTTCCTACGAACAAAAGAAGGGCGTCAGCTCAGCGTCGCGCGCCAAAAAAAAAAACGCAAAAAAAGGAAAACGGGTAAAGGGCGGAGAGAACGACAACGAGAACGAGAGGAGTGAGGCACGTCCCCGTCCCCGCCGCCGGCAGCCCCGCGCGCAGGATCACCCACGCAGACCGCAGGATCGCTAGCCGACGCTCTCCCCGCAGAATCGCCTACATAGCGATAACGACGCGACGCCCACACCCGCGACGTCATCCCAGAACCCAAAACCCAGAGCCGCCCGCTGGACACGACTCGAAACGCGACGCGACGCGACACGTACCTCCCGCTTAACCCTAAACGGCCACACCACGAGCCGCTCGAGGCTCTTCCGCCACCCCAGCGCCTTCTTGCCCTCGTTCTTGCCCTCCTCCCCCTTGTTGCTCTCATCCTTCCCATCGTTCTCGCCTTCCTCCCCATTATCTTGCTCCCCATCGTCCCCATCCTCCTCCTCGGCGTCGCCCTCCCCATCAGAATCATCACCGGAAACGGAGGAACCGGAAGACACGCTAACAACCTCGAGCCTCAGCCCGCGCACCTCTTCCTCCTCCTCTTCGGTGTCGGTGTCGTCTGCTTCGTCTGTGTCTGCGGCGTCCCCTGCGTCTTCGCGGGCGGTGCGCGAGGGCGATGCGGGGGCGGGGGCGGGGGCGGACCACCCGCGCAGCTGTGGCTGCTGCTGCTGCGTCGACGCGTTGGCGTTGGCGTTGGCGGAAGTGGAATTGGAAGTAGCAGTGGAAGTGGGCGTGGAGGAAGAGGAATTGGAAGAGGAGGACGCCGCCCACACCGCGCGCTGCGCACTCCGAATCAGCACCGCGCGGTGCAGGCTTTGGCGGCGCGGCGTCCTCGGGGGCTGCATTTGTCCTCCTCCTGCTGCGCCCCTTGTCGAGGTAGTGGGAGAGGGAGAAGTCGCGGAGGAAGGGGAGGAAGACGAAAGAGAAACGTCCACATCCTCGAGGATAACGAGATCCCTCGCCTCCTCGACGACGCGCGGGTGCGCGCCTTGCACGAGGGTTATCTCTTCCTCTTCCTCCTCTTGCGCTTCATGCTCTCGCTCTTCGTCGCCGGAATCCGGGTCCG
Source organism: Mycena galericulata (assembly GCA_029289565.1). Classification (NCBI taxonomy): domain Eukaryota; kingdom Fungi; phylum Basidiomycota; class Agaricomycetes; order Agaricales; family Mycenaceae; genus Mycena; species Mycena galericulata. The sequence continues at coordinate 292,185 of JARKIA010000046.1, forward strand.
AGTCGGCAGAGGCACTGAGATCGACGGTGGTGGCGCGCGTGGGTTTGGGTTTGGGCGTGGGCGTGCCGAACGGCGACGCAGAGCGCGACTTGGACTTGGACTTGGATGGGGACATGGAGGAGCGCGCGGAAGCAGGGAGGCGGAGCGGGGACTGGAGAACGCGGAGGTTCTGGCGGGGGTCGTGCGAGGGGCGCGGGGAGAAGACCTGCGCGGAGGCGATCATGGAGAGGCGCAGCGCGCGGTTGGGTGGGCCTGCGTTGTTTGTATTCGTAGCCATGCGGTGAGCGGGAGATATAAGAGAGTGTAAGAAGGAAGACGAAAGCAAGTCAGCGTTACATGCCACTCAAAAATAAAAGTCGAAGGAGACGCACGCTTGGGACTGGCAGCCATGGCTACCCTAATGTCGGCGTCCTTGGGCGGGTACGTGAACCTGAAGCGCTTGCCATGGATCTCCACCTCGCTGCCGTTGCCCAGCGCGATCGTCTTTGGTTTTACTTGAGCTGGGTGCGGGAAGACGCGGCACCCGTCAACGAGCACGCCCGCCTCGCCGAGCACCTCCAAAAACGCCTTGGCCTTCTTGCCCTCTCCTTCCATCGCAGTAAACACAATCCGCGCATGCACAGGCGCGACATCCGGATAGTACAGCCGCACCCCGCAGCTCGTCTCGCGGCCAAAGGAGAGCATGGGCGTGTCGACGCCGAATGAGGTGACCACCTCGCCCGTCGTGGCACGCAGGAGCGCGATGGTGCCGAAGCGGCCTGGGAGGTCCATGTTGGCGGGATGAGAGATCAACTTGTTGGGGGTTGTTGACGCGTTTCGAGGCACGTGCTACATAAGCGGCGCGTCGCGGGGATTGCCGGACGCGGTGCTCCGAAATAACAAGTGTAGCGCGCTTTGCGGCAGAGCCCACTAACTTGGGATCCAAGTAATCATTGTGCCAATCATATCTTCTCTTCATATATTTTGTGATGGTTTTTGTCGGTACAACTGCACAGCAGTTTTGCATATGGAAACCCAGAACACCACATTTTTAAGCGAGTGTTGAGGGGAGGGATAATTCTAATGAGAAACCCGGTTTCTCAGAGAAACCCCTCCAATATTTATTGTGTTAATGGGCACCCAGGTTTCTTGAGAAACCCCACCGGCCGGTAGCTCCCTAAGGCGCCGGGTTGACTGGTAAAAATAGACTCACTTGTCCGTTCGGACGAGTTCAAAGCGCACTTTTGGAGGTTGGACCGGACGTTCTGCCACTTATAAAATAATATTGCGCCAGCAGCTGAATGAAGGGTGACCTCACGGAATACATGAATATGTATCCAAGTGTGGTCACTCCCAAGTTACTCCATATTGGAACAGTTGGAGTGATTGTGGCCCTCCTTATGACACAGTGCACAATTAAGTATGTTTTGTATGCCGGTGCCCGGCTACAATAGAGGGGGGGCTTGCTTCAATCTCAGTCTTAGTTACTCGGCCTCTTGTACAATTAATCATCAAATACATACTGACTAAGATCCATACCATAAGTGTCTAGCTGGAAACCAAGCTGGTCTCTTCGCACAGTGTCCTCCTCCAACATCTTCATCGATTCCGTAATAGTTGGCTTTTTGAGCCGACTCCATGAGAACGAACTTCTAAATGCGATCCCACCAAGTGTCTTGACACGCGAAATTGCTACGAACGAAAGTCCGGCGGAAAAATCCTTTTCACCGAGGTCGATTACAGCCTTCTTCAGAGTGAGACCTTGGCTCTTGTGGATTGTGATTGCCCATGCCGGAGTAAGTGGCAGTTGAGTTCTGGTAAGTGATTTTCCGGTTTTATCGTCCCATCTTGAGGTGACTGGAACAACCGGAATCCATGATGGGTCAATCCCTTCCCATTCTGGCAATGCCGGGCCTAAGTTGAATTCAGCCAAGAGACAATTTCAAAGGCAAATATAGAGATACCTGAATAAGTGTCTTCAGGACACTTCACAAATACCACTGCTGGCAAATTCATCTGAGGATTTGATCCAGGCTGGTACCATATCTTCTTCACAGTTCCTTGGGCACCATTAACCAAGCCTTATGTGTGAGATTAACCAGTGAATAAAATTCATTGAGAGAAGTTACATACCTTTAGAGGTCCAAACATTTCGTGTTATCATGACTTTAGCACCCTCAGCCAAAAGAACCTCCTTCTGCAAGCCCTCAGCATCTTCATCTGACCCTTTTTTGGCTTCAGGACCATTATGTTTTGCCAAACAGCGAATCACAGGGTTTCCCAGGGAGCTGAGACGGCGAGTGTTCAACAAGTTCACTGCCTCCTTAGTAGGAAGCAAATGCAGAGTATCATTGAACTCATCACGTTCAGTGGGAGAGAGCTGGTCCCAGAACCGTGAAGAGAAGAGGGTATGGTCTTCCTGAGAGCTCTTGTATTCACGGAGCCGCATAAGAGCTTCTCGGAATTTTATCTGCTCTGGATCATCCCCCTCCTGCCGGAAAACCTTCTGCAGAGTGACTGACTTTGTGAAGGACTCAAAGGTGGTTCTGTTAGAAATGGGACTCCTAGAGGACTCGAATGGACTCGGACAGACCCGCAGATGAGGGGGAACGCTAAGATTGCAGATCCAGTACATGATGTTTGTACGTATTAGATATCAGTAGCGAAGTCATTGAGCAGTACAAAAGCGGACGATTTCCAACACTCCCACTCTGCGAGATAAGCAAGCTCCCACTGAAACAAAAACAAAAGCAGGAGAGAAATAAAAAATGCTCCCACTCAATCAAAGAAAAGCTTCATAGACAACTCCAACGTCGACTTGATCTTCTTCCAAATCCGAGTTGTCGTGACATCCGCACTCCTGGTTGTCGCAATACCTAGTCGGAATCGCAGTCGTGAATGTCCGAACGCCAATTGGAATGAATGTGGGAAGGAGAGGGGCGGCGGCGACGAGGGAAGAAAGATGAATGTGCCACATACGTTTCGTGGACTGCATGTGAATGTTCGTTAGCGCCAGGACGGTCGAGAACCCAAGCCTTGATCTCCTTCGGCATATCTGCAACACATCGAGCGGCTATGTGGTTCCGCCGACCGCAGCGATGACAATGATCCTCGTGAGTGGGATCGCACCAACGAAAACCTTTTTCGTCATCCTTCCCAAAAACTTGCCCATCACCGCTAGAGGTGTGAGCGGCGCGATCGCGATCGCGATGTCCGGGATTCCCGTGACCACTCCCACTCGACGCGAACACTTTTCTACCACCACCACCGCTACGGGCTGCGAGGGCTGTCTCCTCGGATTCCATTTTGACTTGGCTGCCAGTTGGGGTGATATAGGTAGCACCGCAAAGGACGGCTTTGACAGAGTCAAGTTTGCTTTCACCAGCGGGCTGGGAAAGTAGGGTGTTGCGAACACTGACATAGAGAGGGTCAAGGTTTGCAAGGAGAACATCCTTGTAATAGTTGTCGGATATGGGTTCACCCAGTGCGATGAGCTGGTCACGAATTTCGGTGACCTTGTCGACGTACTTTTCCACGGGCAGGGACGTGTCGTGGGTTACAGTGTGAAACGCGGTGCGGAGAGAAACGCGACGTGACCAGGTGGAAGCCTCGAATTTGGCTTTCAGCTTGGCATAGAGGGCTGAGCCAGAGGTGATGCCTTTGGCAAGTGGGCGAAGATCTTTGGACATGCGAGCCCAAATGATCGACATAGCAGCCTTGTCCCTCCTATCCCAGGCAGCGGCAGCAAGGGCCTCTGTGGGTTTGGGGGTTTTGCCATCCACTATTCCAGCAGATTCCCCACCAGCATTGAAGACGATGAGAATCTCATCCTTGAAAGCATGCCAATTGTCAGAAGTGAGTTCTTCGACAGTCTGGGCCAGAGTAAGAAGGGAGAATGGTGTAGTCATGATTAAAAAGAAGCTGAGAAGCGGCCAAAAGAAGATGTCGAAAGGCGGGGGTAAGGTGGAGGTGATGACGTGGCGATTGGTGAGGGTGTTTTAGTGCTCAGAATAGACTCGTAGCGAAGGTGTAGACGCGGGGGCCAATAACCTGTTAGAAATGGGACTCCTAGAGGACTCGAATGGACTCGGACAGACCCGCAGATGAGGGGGAACGCTAAGATTGCAGATCCAGTACATGATGTTTGTACGTATTAGATATCAGTAGCGAAGTCATTGAGCAGTACGAAAGCGGACGATTTCCAACAGGTTCGCCCTTCAGAAGTAAGTCCAGCACGTCGTCCAACAGCAGGCTTTGTTGAATACAGTGGTGTATCACCGATCGGAGGAAGCTGGCGGAAATCACCAAACACAAGAGCAGGTAGTCCACCAAGAATCTCATCGGAAGCACTGGGAAAAGCCTGGCGCAGTCGCCTGTCACAACGGCCCATCTGGGCTCTGCCGACCATGGACTTCTCATCCATAATCAGCAGTTTGACATTCTGCCACCGAGTCTGCACTCGGGTGAGCCCAGTACGGGACAACTGGTTAAAGTCCGCCTTTTCCTTAGCTGGAATGCCCAACCCAAAATTGACAGTCCAGCCACGAATTCCAAAGGCTGATATCCCAGTTGGAGCTAGACGAACTGTTGGATCCTTTGCACCAAGTGATGTCTCGTCAATTTTGAAATGTTCCCTCAGAGCAGTGGTAATGCACCAGATTAGGAAAGATTTTCCTGTACCTGCCGTCCCATCCACATTGATTCGAAGTGGTGGTGGTTTAGGTCCCAAGAGCTCATCTGCATCCATTCGTTTGAAGTAGGCCATGACCTGCAGAAACTATTGAACGGGGAATAAAACGAGGATTGAACTTAGTAAAATTCATAGAATCCTACTACTTAAATACAAACAAGTCTGCATAGCTAAAGAGTCATAGATATATAATCTACGTACGGGGACAAGTAAACACCGAGAGAAACAGCGCGCATAAGAGTAATACTATATAATACTGAGTCCGTTGTTATACATACATGTGGAAGAGACATGCGCACGCAGTCGCGCTCGCGGTAGGTGAGTCCGGGTTAGTCCGACTGAGTCCAGCACGGACAGTTCGGGTTGTTACTCCAACACTCCCCCTCAAGCCGTATGGAGTCCGAGGGCGGAAGCGAAATGCTTGGCCTTCGCGCTGGGAAGGGCCTTCGTGAGTGTGTCGGCGACCATGTCCGCGGTAGGACAATAAACGAGCCGAATGGAGTTGTTCTCGATGATATATCGGATGAAGTGGTACCGAATGTCGATGTGCTTCGTGCGAGCGTGGAATTGGCCTTCGCCGTGAAGCGTGATGGGGTGCTCGAGTGGGCGGAACAACTCGGCAATGAATTGGCGAAGCCAAATGGCCTCCTTCGCGGCATGCGTCATCGCGACATATTCGGCCTCGGTGGTTGAAAGCGATACAAGTTCCTGCTTCTTGGAACTCCAAGAGATGGTGCCACCGTCAATAATGAATGCATATCCAGAAATGGCTCGCCTGTGCTCCTGCGACATTCCATCGGCATCCGAATACCCTTCATCAGGAAAAACCTCCCTGGGATAAATATCAAATTTTATGCTAAAATTTCTTGTGGGTAGATATTTTTGATATTTTCAGCAATTCTCAGATATTTTGAGGTCAAAATATCAAAGTTTTGATAATTTTCGAGGGCTCACATATAATTTTACACATTTCTTCAACATTTCTTTCAGATTTCTTTGATTTGTTTTGGGCAGCTGAAGTGCTGAATCCTACCTCAAGAGTCGCGAACTTAAACAGTTGACCTCAAGTCGGAGAGCAGCACAGCTGGGGAGAGGTTACAGGGTCATGTAGTAGTGGACAATGGCTAACTCCGAATTACGGTCGCTGTCGTGGAGTGACTCGGGGCACAAGCAGGTAAGTAACAAGTTCAGTTTGAGTTCAGTCACTTTCCGAGTCAAGGCCAAACGCAGCCCCACCCTAAATGTGTCCCGTGTCACTGTCACTGTCACTGTCACTGTCAATCGTGCGAGTCGCCGTCGGGCGACAGTTGCCGGGCACGTGCGAGAAGACATGTTCGTTTTGATTCCATGACAACAATGTCAAACAATTCTCTTCCTTTCCCCCCCCCCACTCGCTCGCTCCTTAGGGATCGGCACCGTAACCGTATATACGGCATACGGCATACGGCTTTACGGCAAACCCGTACCGTCCCGTATAGCCCCCGGGGATGCCTCGTACGGTTACGGTTACGGTACGGCTGTTTTATAACGCGTGATTGAGCATGCCAATGCTGAAGTGTGGGTTCAAGAGAGCCTCAGGCAGGATTAAAATGCTTGGATCTACAATATCTAAACCCACCTACCCTAATTTGGCAGGGTTATCGGCAGCCGTATACGGCGTTATACGGCTTGTGAAGCCGTACCGTAACCGTCCCGTAAAGCCCTGAAAATGATACGGCTTACGGCCCGTAGCCGTATATGGTACGGTGCCGATCCCTATCGCTCCTGGCACCCACACCCTCTTCCTCCCAACCTCTTTTGTGAACCCAGCTGCGTTTATATCACATCCGGGCTAGTCAGTGAAGGTGTTGGACCTTCCGGGGTGCATTGACGGTGGGTAGTTTTCCTCTCAGTCCGGTGTTTTGCCTAATCCTTCGAGGGTAGGTCGGCTCGTACTTTGGGTATGTACTCTTGGGCTCATAACTCCTGCCCTTTTCTGATGTCTTCGACGTAGATGATCAAAATCAGTGTGTGCATTCTAATGGCCCTTCGCCGTCGTGCTGGCATTCCACTCCGTCATGGTGCGTACTTACTTCCTTTGGGCCTCGCTGAGTTACGAACTTCTCTTCCGCTCATAGATCGGCACTCAATAGCGGACAATATCACCGCTTTCATCCACTCCACTCACGAGCCCGTTCGCCCAGAGAGTTGTGCACGATACACTTAGCACACCTAAGTATGCTGTCTTGTACTGCACATCTCTTTACTGACGAATATTAGGTTTCCCTCGGGAGACAGCACCGCTGTACTGCGCCCGTGACGAGCGTCGCATCGTCGAGCTCGTTGTCGTCGTCCTGCGGGGGCAACGTGCAACCCGTCGAAATATCCGACATCAGATTACATTAACAAGTGCGTTCCGTCCTGTTCCCCTCTCTACATGCCTAGACTGATGATCTCTGAGCTTCTCATAGTGTTGCGTACAACAACCCGAACTTGACAGCCTGAGCTGTGTATGCTCTGCCGGCCGGGAGGCAACGCGCGAAACTCCGTCGCCGCCCCGACATAGACGCGAACGGGGAGGCAGATGAATCGGCGTGCCAGCGCGTGCGTAGCGCAAGCCCCAACTCACCCGTAGACCCCCGACGCACCGCAGATACTTTTTGCAACGTGAGCTTTCAGATACCATCTCCGCAATGTTTCTCATCACTCGTAGACAATGCCAATATGGCTTGAGGGCTTCACGTGTCCGACATCCATAGTATGTCATTCTTTTAATGCCTATTTAGTGCCATCCTAACAGCTCCACTCGACAGATTACATGGCGGTGCACACCACACCTCTTGGGTTAGTATGCAATTCCCCGGTGCGTTAACTTGCTCAGTGTGCGCTGACCCGGTGTCCGCTTTCATGATGTCGTTACTTCTCTTTCCGCGGTGAGATGTGGTGCCTAGTACTATATACAGTAGATTGATTACCTACCATGTAGTAACTAGATTTGACAATAATACAACTTTTTATTCAAATTATTGCATCCTATCTGTGTTTTTGAGTGCTTAATTAGCGAGATATCCTCGAAACATTCTACACATTTTGGAGATATTTTGAGCACAAAATTTGATATTTATTCGGGTGAGAACATATTTTGACTAAAATGTGAACATTCGAGGAATTGAAGGAATTTGTGCACATTTTAGCTCAAAATACTAACAAATTCCTGGGGGGGGTTTCCCTGATGTTCCAAGCCGCGTTTGCCGGTGCCGTATGTCAAACGCCAATCTTTGGTGCCAAGCAGGTACCGAAAGACACGTTTAACAGCCTCCCAATGAAGCGGCCCGGGGTTGTCGAGAAATTTTGAAAGAATCCCGACAGGGAATGCGATGTCGGGGCGAGTCCCGACAGCAGCCCACATCAGTGAGCCCACGGCTTCGCGGTAAGGGACCTGCTTCATCGCAGCGACGTCCTTGACACTGGTCGGGCAGTGATCCGTCGATAATTGGACATTGGGGTCCATCGGCATCGCAAGGGGTTTCGCATCAGTAAAGTTGAAACGATGTAAGATGGACTCAATGTAGGATTGTTGCGAGAGCGAGATAGTGCGCTCCTCGCGATTCCGCTTGATCTCGATACCGAGGAGCCAGCTGACGGGCCCGAGGTCCGTCATCTTGAAGATCGCGCCAATGCGCAGCTTGTATTGTTGTAACAGCTCCGACGAGCTTCCTGTAAAGGTGCAGTCGTCAACGTGAATGGCCAAGATCAAAAGATGGCCGTTAACGCGCGCGTAGAAGACAGCGTGGTCGGATTTGCACTGCGCGAAGCCAATCTCAGCAAGCGAGCGGCTGAGAGTCTCATACCATTTGCGACCGCCTTGCTTCAAGCCATACAAGGCCTTGTTTAGCTGCAAGACATATTTGCGGCGGTCCGCAAATTCGTGATCCGGGGGCTGCTCCATGTAGATCAACTCGTCAGTGTCGAGTTCGCCGTTGAGGAAAGCCGAGTGGAAATCAAACATGTCGATATCCCAATCATTGCGAGCGGCGATAGCGAGGATAGTGCGGATGGAGGCAATTTTGGCGGTGGGTGCGAAGGTTTCATAGTAGTCGACGCCCTGGACTTGGGTGTAGCCGAGAGCGACGAGGCGGGCTTTGTACTTGTCAATCTCTCCGGCGGCATTCTTCTTGATGCGCAGAACCCATTTGGATCCGACGACATTGCGGTGCTCCGGTCTTTCAACAAGACGCCACGTGCCGGCGGCTTTCAGCGCTTCGATCTCCGCATCAATTGCAACCTTCCAATGTGCCCAATCCATCCTTTTCTTCGCTTCCTCGAACGTCGGCTCCAGCGCCTCTGAATCGGCCGTGGCAGCCGCCATTGCAACTTCCAGAACATCCACCAACTCCCAATCTTCCGACACTTCTGCGCGTGCAGCCGTAGCTGCGTTCTTCTTGGGTTTCGACATCCCCTGGGGTATTTTCGGATCGGAGGGGCGGTTGCTAACGCGTCCAGCGCCGCTTTCGAGGGCCTGGATGTATGCACTAGGCTTTTTAACGCGGTGGCCGTGTCCTGCGGGCTCTTCTTCGGCTTCTTCGAAGTCGGGACCCAACGGATCCGTGCGTGCCAACATCTGCGTAAGCTTTGCGATGGAGGGGGGAGCGGGGAGCGGTGCGGATGCGGCGGGTGGAGTACGAGGTGGCGAGTTGGACGGTCCTGCTTTCGGTGTAGCGGGAGGAGCGGGTACGATGGGTGCGACAGGATTTTGGTGTGTGCCGGGGTTTTTATTTGCAGGCGAGGACTGATTGACCTCCTTTTGCTCCCCCTCAAGCTGGACTGGCATGGGTACCAGCACATCATCCTTGTCGAATTTAACGCTCCGTTCCACAGCAATATTCCGCTTGCCTTGGAAATAAATCCTGTGCCCACTGCTCACTTCGTCAAATCCCACCCAACGGCCCACTTCTGCGCGGCCATCCAGCTTGCTGCCGTCTGGGCTGTGCACCCAGACTCTCGCGCCGAACTCCGGGAGGTACGCGACGTCCGGTTTGCGCTTGTACGCGAGCTCGTAAGGTGTTTTGCCGTCCAACGCGCGTGTTGACGTGCGATTTTTCAGATAAATCGCGTGGTTAACGGCTTCGCCCCACAAAAATTTGGGCAACCCACTAGCGTGCAACATCGCGCGAACGCGCTCCAGGACCGTGCGGTTGAGGCGTTCCGGGATGCCGTTGTGCTCCGGGGTGTCATGGACCGTAAAACTGCGCTCGGTTCCCATTTTGGCAAGGTGCGCGTCAAATTCGTTGCTCCAGTACTCTCCTCCGCGATCGGAGTGGAGTTTCTTGATTTTGACGCCAAACTGCGTCTGAAGCCACGCTTCAAATGCCTTGTACGAGTCGAAAGTCTCGTCCTTGCTGCGCTGGATGTAGAGACGGGACCAGCGGGTGTGATCGTCCGTGAAACTGGCGTAGTACTCACGGCGGTTGATTGTCTGCGTGGGAGACGGTCCCCACACGTCCGAGTGGACGATGTCTCCCATGGCCGCGGCGCGCGGCTCTCTGCGCTCCTTCGCAACCGGTTTGCGCGTCGCTTTCCCGTACTCACACGAGTCACAGGAGTGAATCTCCGTGGACTCGTCGAGCTTGATCCCGGTCACCGCACCGTCCTTCACAAGACGCTTTGCGGCCTCCGGCGCGATATGCCCCATGCGGCGATGGAGTTCTTCGATGGAGACGGTCTCGACCGCGCTCGCGGCGGTAACTCCAGTGGAATTTTCCCCAGGTGCGTGCTGAACGCGATACGTGCCGTTCTTCTTGTTGACTATGCCCAAGATTTTCCGCTTCTTGTCGAAAATGCGACAGAAATCATCGCGGAAGAGCGTCGCAAATCCAGCATCAGTGATTTTGCTGATGGAGACAAGGGTGAGTCCTAATTTCGGCGCGTACAGAACTCCTTTCAGGAGTATGCTGGCGGTGCTATTGCCATTCGGAATGCTGATGCGAATGTCGCCTTGTCCAATAGCCTGAAATGTGCCATTGTCAGCCGCGGTGATGGATTTCGGGGGAATGGAGGTATAGTTCAAGAATTTATGCCGGTATGGGGACATGTGGCGTGATGTGCCCGAGTCGTAAAGCTCCGTTTCGACGCCGGGAGTGCCCGCTTCGTTCGCAAGCATTGCTGTATCAAAGGACGAGGTAATCTTTTCCTCTTCGATGTCCTGTTGATTGCTGAGCCACTCGTTGACAGAGATCTTGACCCAGTCGGCCATGTCGTCGTCGAGATCTTTCGGTGGGCGATCCGGCCCATTCTGCGTAGCGGTGCGATTGATATTCTCATCGCATTTGCAATCAGACTCATATGCGGAGAAGAAACTGGGTAAGGACTCAGCGTCACTTTCCCCCAAATCTTGATCTTCCTCCGAGTCCGTCGAATTTGACACGCTTTGCAGATCCGGCATGGAACTGCACTCGCTGTCACTGTCAGACACAGCCTGTAAGTCCGGCATCGAGCCGTCCTTGCTGTCGTCCTCGCTGTCCGATTCCTGAAGACAACGCAAGAAAAATGCGACGCCGGCCGCTTCGGAGGGTGTGTACTCCGAGTCGCTGTCATCCGCGTCGGACGTACAGCCGTTCGCTGTCGCTAGTAAGTCCTCCATCGTGGGAACTGAGGCCGCGTCGCTGATGGCGCCATCTTCTTCCTCGAAGAAGTCTTCGTCGTCAAAATCAGACAGCCAGCACCCCGCACTGCTTTGCGTAGCGCTGCCGTCGCCTGTGGTGAGTCCGGCCCATTCGTCCTGGAACCTCTCCACGTTCGCCTCGGCCTGCGCCATCCACAGGATGTCGTCGTCCTTGTTGCTGCCGGCCTGTGCCATCCACACGCCGTCATCTTCAGCGGCGTTGGCGGTATCCTTCGCTTTCCCCTTGCCTTTCCCTTTTCCCTTCCCCTTCCCACGCGGTCCTTCTCCCTCCTTTCCGCCGCCCTTCGCCCAGCAATCCGCTTTGACGTGGCCCTTCTTGTGGCAGTTGTAGCACTCCACATTGGGCTTTGATGCGCCGCCTTTACGGCCATCCTTGCGTTCTCCCGCGGAGAATGCAATGTCGCCGTCGTCCTTCTTGGACTTCTGCTTGAGAGATCGACGGTCAGCCTCCTCGTTGAGGCCACGGATAAGGTCATCGTGGGAGAGGGTTTTGGCGAGCAAGGTTGATGTCGCCGTAATCGCGGAGAGGTAAGGATCGTAGGAGGCAGGGAGCGAGCCGAGGATAATGGCGGTGAAGTTCTCATCGCCCGGGTCGGCGCCCATGCCGATAAGATCGGTGCGAAGTGTCTGCAACTTCGCGAGATGAGTTCTAACATCCGCGTTCTCTGTGCAGCGCTCATCTTGAAGCCTGCATCGCAAATCCACAGTAACCATCTTGCTCTTCTTCTCAAACTCATCTGACACCTTCTTCCACAGGTCTGCTGCTGTCTTTTCGTCCTTGACGCGCAAGAACAGCGGGTCGGGGATGGAGCTCGCGATGGCCTGCTTGACGATGGCCTGGCCCGACTTCCAAGTCTTGAGCTCTTTTTCGTGAGCTTCGAGAGCGGTGGTATCTGCTGCTGTTGGCGGTGAGGAAGTTACGGGTGCGACGGGAGCGAGGAGAGTGGCCAACAAGTGATCTGCAAGACTAGCGGCGTCAGCGGTGTAAACGAAGCGATTTTTATAGATGCTCCAATTCGTTCCGTCGGCCTCGCATTTTGGGACGCGAAGGACATAGTCGCTGAGTTTCGAGTTGGGGGTGGACATGGTGTATGAGCACGAAGAGAGGTTTGTTGCGTAGTAGATGTGTGTGGAGAATTTAGATTCGGGCGGGGCCCATAACCTATTGAACGGGGAATAAAACGAGGATTGAACTTAGTAAAATTCATAGAATCCTACTACTTAAATACAAACAAGTCTGCATAGCTAAAGAGTCATAGATATATAATCTACGTACGGGGACAAGTAAACACCGAGAGAAACAGCGCGCATAAGAGTAATACTATATAATACTGAGTCCGTTGTTATACTGTACGGATGTGTAGGGAGGCAACGCGTCAACGGCCGTGACAGGGCACCCCGGCCGAAGGCGACGCGACGAGGTCGCTCGTGACCGTGACCGTCGCCAATTTGGGCAACCCAAATATAAATTTCCTACCTGTTTGCGGTGAGTTGGAGGATCCTAGAGCAAATTTAACCGGTTCCTTTGTAAAGCATCTCTGTGCTAATGGGAATATGAGATTCCCCATTTTATTTAAAGATTTTCGGAAAATGTCACGGTATTTCGTTGGCGACGGAGGTCATCGTGACAGTGACCCGCCAGTACGTTCGGCGACGCGACGGGCGCGCCGTGACCGTGACCGTCGCCTCCCTACACATCCGTACAGTACATACATGTGGAAGAGACATGCGCACGCAGTCGCGCTCGTGGTAGGTGAGTCCGGGTTAGTCCGACTGAGTCCAGCACGGACAGTTCGGGTTGTTACTCCAACAGAAACACCTCACGCTGCTCTCCTTTCAGCGATTTGTAGTTGCTCTCAGGCAAGGTTTGAATCTCATCATTAGGTGACTCCTTGACCTGACTTGGGCTTTAGGCCATTGCTGCGCATGGCAGAACGAGTCCGGTTCTTTTTAACTTTTATTCTGTGACGAATCCAAACATTAAAATAAAAGCAAACGTGCTGACCTCTGTAAACCTGGAAGTTCTAACAGATTGCGCATTATTTTGGGGCTAGCATTCGTTATGGTCATGGTAGTGAGTCGAGAACATAGAAATGTTGGCCCCATTCGAAGTGCTGACACAGGTATGCGTAGCACATCCAAAATAGGCTCGTCGTCGTCGAACAAGTCGAGGTGTTGAACGTTTGGAGTCGTGGCTAAGAACTGGTATATGTCGGTATCATCCCCTTCAGAGAGGCGCAGTATCAGGCACTTGACACCGTCTAACATTAAAGGATGGGAGAGGAAAGGGCGGAGGAAGGAGGTCTCAGCGCAGATGGCTAAGCAGCAAAGTTTTGGGGCATAGATCACAGACACAAGCAAGTATGTCGTATTGTCGTGGTCCCGTGACGAAAGTTAAGGAGATGTAGCTGCATCGAGGAAATGAATCGTGGACTGCGGAGATCAGGTGCTGGTCTGTATATCCATTGCGTGTACCAAGCGTGAATTTGAAAAACAAGACGCGAGGTCCGGCAAAGAGAAGAGCCGACCTAACTATGTGAATGCTGCTGCAGCTGTGGACCACAAAATTGTTCCAAAATGAAGATGTGTCATGCACCACGGCTCTCCACCAGACGCAAACTGCGGCCAGGTAAAACCTCCTGAGGACATAGGTTGGTTTCGGTGGTCCCGTCCAAATATTTCCGAGCGTCAAGTCGAAAATCCAGGCTAAGAGTTCGAAGGGTAACCAATTAATGAAGGCAACAACCAGAGGTCTGCTCAGAAGATTAGAGTGAACACGCATACATGGTAAGGCAACGTACAAAGCAAGTTGTATCACAGTTGCTGAGGCAGGCCTGTCAGCCATAGGGAGATCCATGAAGGATGGGTTTCAGTGGTGGGAGAGAAGTACTGCGTTCGCAGTTTTGCGACATCTGCGACTATCGCATACCTGTACCTATTTTAAAAGAACAATGGTTGCCGTCTCAATCTAACATATGGGATCTACCTGTTTCGCCATGGACCTACATCCAAAATAGGGAGAACAATGGGCCTCTCGTAAGAACACCAAAATGAGGTGCAATGAGATTCGAAGTTGACCTATTCCACCTTACAACCTCACCACCGACAGCAAATAATTACCACACACCGTGCGAACACGTGTCTCAAGCCCAAGATCAACGACGCATGCGTCGCTGCCGCAGATCTAGTTCGAAACTGCGACCCTACATACGGAAACGATCAAAGTCGCGGAAATTTTGATTCCTGGTACTTTTCTTGCCACCGGGGTTCAGTCAAGGTCAGATTTCCAATTTCTCAATAAACCAATTTTCTGACCTTATCTTAAGCATCCTCGTATGTCCCAATATGTCAAGAAATATCCTGCTTTATTTTCCGAGCTGTGTCACTTCTTGAACCTGTCCGGGTTTACATCGCAAGTAAGGATTATAGATGTTAATCCGTCTTAATAAGCACATAGCCTGTAGCAATTTTCAAAGCAGAGTTTCCTCTTGTATATGACCGTTACACACAAGCAATGGATATGGTTCAAGAGAAAGTGAAGGGTGTTACTGCCGCTTTTTATCCTTTCGCATCTTTCTGCATCAATATCAGCAGCAAAGGTGTCATCGCCTTCGAACACATTGACGCTGGTAATCTAGCACCCGGTCTCTGCGTCGTCATCCCTTGGGGTTACTTTGATCCAGCGTTTGACTGCAAACTGCACGTCGAGGAGCTAGGGTATATGTTCCAACTTGCGGCTGGAACCCCGATATATTTCCCATCAGCTCTGTTCACCCACTACAACTCCAAGCTCGTTACCATGGGCATGCGAGGATCATTGGTTGCATGGACTGGAGCTTCCTTGTTCCAATACGTAGATCTTGGATGCCGCGCAGTAAATGATTTGACCAAGGTGGAAAAAAAGAAGTATCTGGCCGGGATGAAAGCGCGGGTGATGGCAAGATTTGATCTATTCCCTAGAAAGTAGTGCAATTTGATTTACTAGATACTGAACACCCTTCGTCTTATGGATATCAAACACAACATTGTTGAATGACTCTTAGTTCGGTGGCAGCAAAATAAAAATTGTCTGGCTGATCTGACACCAGACAAGCCAACTGTGCCATACTGCCTAACTCCTCAATAATGAGGAGTATCCTACTAGCTCCCCTGAATTTTATAGCGTCTTTTGAACCTGGGGTACCACAGTGGGGGGTCCCGGTGATTATGTTGTTCGATATCTGGCTATTCGGATCAATCCTCAAAAGAGCACTCGCACAATTTTTTTATGACCAGACACACAATTTCTGAACGTTAATTACCATCCAGTAAGACCTCTTGAATATTTCTGGGTTGATCTAAGCGACGGTACCACATTGGGGGTCCCCGAGATTATGTTGTTCGGTATTCGGATGTTCGGATCAATGTTCAAAAGACCACTCACACAATTTTTTTATGACCAGACACACAGTTTCTGGACGTTGAATAGCATCCAATAAGCTCCCCTGAATTTTTCTGGGCTGATTTAAGCGGCGGTACCACATTGGGGGTCCCCGAGATTATGTTTGTTCTATGTTTGGCTGATCTGTTCAATCTGCGAAACTGACGTGCCTTTGTGCACCCAAAATTTTATTTGAATCTCAAACACATGCACGAACGTTAATAAGCATCATATGAGCTACCCTGAATATCATTGGGTGTATTCAACATGTAGTACAAGAGTGGGACTCCCGCATATTCGATTTGTTTGATGTTAGGTAGCTGTGATAGATCTGCAAAACATAAATTGCTTTGGTACCTAAAAAAACTTTGTTGAGTGTACAACACACCTCTGGACCATGATAGACACTACATGGACGTCCTTGAACATTTCGGGGTCACAGGGGACTCCCTGACATTCTGATTCCTCGATCACAATGAATGAGCCATGACAACGATGATTCGTCTATGGGGAGAGGTTTGTTCTGTGGAATACACAATTGATAATATTCAAGGGGGCTCATATGATGCTTATGAGCGTCCACAAATGTGTTGGAGATTCAAACAAAATTTTGAGCCCACAAAGGCACGTCAATTGTACAGTTTGATCAAAGCAGCCAAACATGGAACAAACATAATGTCGGGGAGCCCCACTGTGGTACCGCTGCTCAAATTGACCCATAAATATTCAGGGGAGCTAATGATATGCAAATTAATATCCAGGAATTGTGTGTTTGAGTCAAAAGAAAATCTATGGGTGCTCTGTATGAATATTGATTAATACAACCAAATATCAAACAAACAAAATATCAGGGAAACCTCACACCCAGTGAGAATGCCGTGTGCTCTAATATGCTCCTGTCTGCATAAATATGGTCTATGTGCGGTGATCTGCTGTCAATGTGCTCACTGACTTGAGGTTTTGAAAATCTGATTTGAATTGATCCATTTTATCTGCTCGCGCTTCGAGATTCAAGTCGTTTCTCAGTATTTTGAGGTCTAGAGCTAGAGTCTCGAATTTGGAACTTCAGCGGATTTTGTCCAAGTCCAATCACGCCCTGGTGGCGGTCCCCGCTCAAACAGCGCCGGAACGCGTGTCGGAGTTTGAAATGCTTCTTGTTCTCGTACCACCACCATCTCCTCTGGCTACACTCTCCATCCTCGACGCTTCGCTCCCCATCCTCGACGCCGTTCTCCCCGCTCTTAACGCCGTTCTCCCCGTCCTCGACGCCGCGCACCCCGTCCTCGACGATGCGGTCCCCCGCTGTCGACATTCGTCGACGTCGCGCTCGGGACTTCCTTCGCGCCACGCTCCTTCGACGCGCTTCTCGACGCCAGGTGCGCTCCCCCCGCCTCTGTCACTGCCACGTTCACCCTCCACGCTTTCGACGAGATATCGTGTCCTCCCTTTTAGATCAGCTGTGCAATATTTGCCGGCGTTAATCGGTATATCAGTGAGTGAGTATCTTCTACGCCCTCTGTTTATTCGCTGTTGGCTTACTTCCGACCCTCTGACGCGTCGTACCGGTCAAGAAACGCGTGCCGTCGATACGGCAGGCGCAACGAGCAGTACGACCCTCGCGAACTCGGCGTCTGTGCACGACGTTCGTGCTGCGCGCTTGCAGGGTAGCAAGTGCGCCCGCACGAGTGGTGCGTCCTCCTGTCTTTTTTCGTCTCACTAGCTGCTATAGGTATCCAATACTATCACTTCGACGCTTCCGCTGCGCACACGTGGCGCACCTCTTGCATTGATCTGTGGGTTGTTTTGTGTTTTGAAGTAAGTCCTGGCTTCTTTTATCTACGTTCCATTCAGTTAGGATCCACCCTTGTTACAGTCGAAAAGCGCTCTCCGTCAATACTCTCCAACCCACGAACCTGTTGGCCCGTGCAATGAGCGGGACGACTCGCGTCTGTGCGCGATGCCGCACAGCGCGCCTGCGAGGTAGTGAGCGTGCGTGTGAATGCTCCTCGCGTCTCGCGTTTTCTTCGCTCTGACAACCGCTCCAGAGTCCACGCACATCAAATAGAGGACACGGTGTGTGTTATTTGTCGCTTTCTTCGTGTTACGCCTCAACTTATCTTGCCCGCCTCGCAACGGCTACGCGTCGTCGATTTTCTGGAAGACTCACGCGCGCCCTCCGACCCTCACATCCCCCTTGATCCTGTAGAGAGGTGCGTGCATTCAGTGCGTCGCTCTACGCGGCCCCTCTATTCTATTCTCACTGTCTCCGCCGCAGGTGCCACCTGTTTACTTTATACATCGATGTAAGTCCACTCCCCTTCCCTGCCGAACTTCGCTAATATCCTTTGTCTAGTCCAATGATACAGAGCTGCTTCCGATACGCGTAGTGTATCTCCTTGTCTATGATACAGGCATACTGACTTTTGCCTCAGTGTTCGACCCTCAACTCCATATTCCTTGGCACACGCTCCCCGAGTTCCCCATGGACTTCTCCGAACGCGAAGGCGCTGGACCACCAGTACACGGCGCCGAGAGCGGTGGTCGGCAGCGGCGGGGCAACGGCGGAGCAGCGGGGCGGGGGGGGGGGGGGGGGCGAGTAGCGACCAAAATTGTATTATTTACGATCTGAAATGCAATATTTATTGGGATCTATTACAGGACGTAATGCAAGCATCGTACAACACTTCTGAGCACGTCCAAAGCACATCCGAGCACAAAGTACTGATGGGATTTTCCAGATTTTATGCTCATGTGCGCTCAAATGCGCTCAAATGTGCTGTCTTTTAAAGAGGCACATTTTGACACATCTGAGCATACCCGAGCACACGGGATTCTCACTGGGCCTCACACGTCGCGTATTGATTCCATCTCAGACAATCTCTGTGTTATCCCACCTTGTAATCCTACTGCCTGTGCCCAACTTATGAAAGACATGATGGTACTAGAAGAAAATAAGGTACAGTACATTGAGGTCCGATTGGAGTTCGTTCAGCGAACTAGAGACATCATCATAACAAACCTGCGGACACTCGATCGGCGCTTGCAGCGCCGACCTCGCGTCCTGTGGAAGATGAAAATACTTGATTAATATGAAAACAAAACTGCGGACACTCAGTCAGCGCTTGCAGCGCCGACCTCGCGTCCTGTGCAAAATAAAACTGACCGACCGCTTGAAGAAGAGTCTACTTACTCCGGATAGAAAACAGATGACCAGAGACAAATGACAAAACTTACTATAAAAGGCAAATAATAGACCTCAAAATTACCGGAAACGGTAAGGTTTCCAACACGAATCAACTACGTCATCGACTGATTTCAATTCTGGATGGCGGTAAAATCGACATAAAGACGAGTCTAAAATAAATTTTAGGACTCGTAATCAGACAGCCAAGACGATGCAGCCTTCACTGTTGCCTGGTCTGCAGAATGTGCAACCCAGTCATATTCCAGATCCATGTCTCGTTTGCCAAGATTTTCAAGATTTGACTGGACAGATTCATTGGGGGCCCGGCCAGCCTCCTGCATCCATTCTGCCTGATAGTGCTGCTGCTGGAGATCCTCGCCTTGTATGCTCTCAGAGTCACTTTCATCATCCTCAGCATCAGGGACATCCGCAGTGGTTGGCAGAGTATCATCAGGGTGTTCATGATTTTTGTCCAAGCATTCTGCCTGATAGGCAACTGCCCAGCTAATGTAATGTCCAGGTTCATCAGGTGAGATCGGTGGCAGATCAGGACTTTCCAAGAGATTTGCCCGCTTTTTAAATGGATGATGCAACAGCATCCTAGCATAGCAGTACTTCTCGTACATCTCCTCATTGTCGCGGTCCGGCCGGTAGCGAGGCCAGATATTTACAATGTAGGGCTTTGCACCTTTGGATCCACGTTTATGGGGTTTGTCCGTTTTCCAGTCCCAGTGAGTAGCAAATTCAAGCAAAGAGACATCCTTCAACTTGTCAGGTGCAGCTGTGGCACATTTCTCATATCTCTCTACCAGCCCGGTCTTTTCAACTCGCCCATTTGTGAAGTTCAGCATCCCTGAGGTAGAATCAGGGTCAAGACAAAGACTCCGCGGAGGTGGGCGTGAGCTTCGGATTAGCTCACAACCCAAGAGGATGTGACATGCTTCCTGTCCAGATATATCGCGCTCTGCTGCAAATGTGGACAACATTTTTTGGTATGCAATCCCACCTGCATCGGTATCCTTCAGACGAGAGATGGCAGTCTGAAGAATATCCTGGTAGGATGAAGAGTGGCTGTCAGCCTTGCTAGCATATTTGGCTACATATGCAATGACTGCCTCCTGGTTGATAACTGGTCTGAAGTCAATATTGGCCCACCATGTTAGAATTACACCGGGGTTAAAAGAGTTTAGGATCGGATCATTGCGACGAGTGTGCAGCTCTGCAAAGTCACGATTTAGCTCCTTTGCAAATTTGGTGGCCTCTCGACACTCCTTCGGAAACCCAAAGCGACAGAAGATTTCTCCAGTGTCCTTCTTCTTTCGTTCACAGTATCCAGCCGTGCACCTGGTATGATGCTGAAGCCGATTCAACATCTCTGCCAATTCAAGCTTTGTATCCTCAAGTGTGTTAAACAAACGAGCCGATGGATGAATAGCTGCAGGTGGAGTAGAAATTGCAGGATGCCATGTGGATATGTGCTGGTCCCAGAAGTCAATGAAGTTTTGAAGCTGAATGGGATCCGATGTATCCATATTGTCAACTGATGGAGCATCCTCAAACCAAAGGAATCCATGTATATGGCTGCTCCCTCGATGCTGCCACTCATAACGCCACCAGAAATCTTTGACCTTGAACTTGACTTTGATATAGTGCTCAAAGTACACCTCAAATCGCTTCTGGAAGTAATAGGAAGCAATTGCTGGATTTTCGTTGAGATCTTTCATCCGAACACGATAGGAGTGTGCATCTTCAGCAGCCCCAGGAACGTGGTTTGGCATATGTTGGTGCATATCTGGCCATTGGATATCTGCTGAAGAGAAAGTTGCAAAGACATGTGGTGATCCACATTCTGGAGAGCGTATCTGTGCAATTAAATCACGCTGGCCCTTTGACCAGAAGGGACGTGACCCAGGAATTTTGACACCTGAATTCGCAACACGATCTGCCAGTCCTTTGGCATCCTTTTCTGCGAGCATCTCCTTAATCTCTTCAACAGTCAACTCCTTATCTTCCTTGTGAGTTGTTGTGAACCATTGTGATGCTTTCTTGGCATCATGCCTCATGATCGTATTGAGTGCCCAATAACGAAACCGTGGATGACGAGCAAAGCGGCCATCCTTGTAGCGCATCAGATGAGCTGCCCACTCAGTCATTGTGACCTTGTCTTCACGTTCCGCTGCAAAATCTGCCTTCCCCTTTGGAAACAAAGAAGGGAAGGCATTTATTGCAATAGACTGCCCTGCATGCTCATTGATGGGGGTTCCATGGACAGCAGGCATAGTGAGGATAACAGGTTGGTCATTGTGGAAGGCAGCAGCATGGAGTTGTTCAATTTCAGTTTGGCCTGTTGTAACATTGGGCACAAACCCACGAGTAAAGAGAGGATCCTGTTGCACTGGATTTCCACCCTCCTCTGGTGGCCCCAGATCCTGATCTGGTTCACTGATAACCTGAGACTCTACTGTTCGTAGTCGATCCCGAACAGATGCATTCTCGGGAAGATCATTTAGCCGGGTCCAGTCCACTGTCACGTTGTGATTCGTAAATGTGGGATGATTCTGTTCCAGGTAGGCTAGCCATTTCTGTACCACATTTCGCCGAACACGGAAATCCTGGTGTACATCCTCATTGATGGTAGGATCAACACCAGTCCTCCTCATGATGATAACATCACATTCCTCTGGCAGTAATGGAACCTTGTTGTGAAAAACAGCTGTATTGCGTGCAAAATTGCAGCAGTGTCCGGAATACTTGAATTGGCCACCACGAATTTGGTACAGAGACACAAGAGCATGGACAGGGGAAATGATCATCTCTTCTATCTGCGTGAGCGGAGGGAGTTCATCTGGACCTGGTACAGTTCCAGGGTTCATAGCATTTGAAGCTTGAAATTTTTGACCATGTGAGCCCTTCCTCCTGCACTTTGCACATTTGCCATTTATGACCTCCATATCAAACCACCTCTCATCACAGCCATCACAAGATTCCAATGCAATTTCCATCCACTTGTCTCTAACCCGGCTCATTAAGGCCTTGTCTGCAGCTGTGACTGCAGGTTCAGCCAATGGATTTGATGGAGGTGGGTGGTTCGGGGTAGGATCAGGTGGTTGGTTTATCTGCTGAGCTAGCTGTTGCTGTATAACAACTGCCTGTGCATGAGTCTGTGCCTGGTTCCGCTTTGCCGCTTCTCGTGCACGAGATTTCTGTCTGCATCCAGCACAAGTAGCACGGTCTCCAAAGACAGTCTCATTGATCCAATGCCTTAATGTGGTACACCATAGTAGGAATGGATAGTCTGGATGTGGTTCCCGAGCATAACTGCCACAAACAGTGGTGTGTGGTGGACGGTGTTGGCAAGGAGGACGGACAGGACGGACAGGGGGCACCACAGGGGATAATCCCTGGGGAGGAGGCTCTGGAGGATCTGGTGGTATAGCGCTGGGTGGAGGTGGATGTGGAGGTTCAGGAGTTGGGGCCAATGGTGGATCCAAATTCATTTCCTGTGTATCAGACCCAAACACATCTCTGACTCCACCAAGACCACTTGGCCCAGCACTGGGAAAGAGCCTCTGAGGCTGAAATTCCTGATCACCAGAGATATCCATGGAGGTCTCAGCATGTGTTGGAGATGTTTGGCCCATGTCAACTTGAGTACGCTTTCCACGCTGATCTCGAGAGCCAGGGCCTGGTCCATGTGGTGTCAAGTTGCCATATAGGCGGGATCGAGCTGAAGGTGGAATTCAGAATCACCAGCATGGAAGTATACAAAGAGGTAAAAAAAAACTGACCAGCCAACTGCGGAGATTCTCGTATTATATCATCCGATAAATTGTTTAGTGGAAGAGTATCTGGTCGAGTAGCATGAACTGAAATGCGGTTTCGTCTACCTCCTGGAACAGCATCTGTAGCTGCTGAAGCTGCACACCATGAGGAGGGTGGAGTGATCCGAGCTTCATTCAAAGTCAGTTTGAGCTTAAGCTTTGTTTTACAGCTGTTTCCGAAAACCTTGAGACAACGTGAAAATTTTTGCACGCAACAAACTTTGATGGCAAGCTAAGGATTACCGGATTTGGTACGGATGATCCCACACGGATCAGCCCACATTTCGTGATGGACCAAACGAAGTCCAATTTTCGTGTCAATACTATGTTCCCGGGGCATCTGAGTTGCATGTGAGGCTCATAAGACTCTCAGGAAGCCTCAGCTGGGTGTCACGAGGGGAGGAGCTCACCCATGAAATAATATCTGGGTGGCAAACGGATTACACGCAAGCGACGGCAATCTCGGCTGGACATCCCAAACCGGTAATCCTTAGCCTGCCATCAAAGTTTTGTGCGCGCAAAAAAATTCGCGTTGTCTCAAGCTTTTCGGAAACAGCTGTAAAAGTCACTTACGTCCACCTCCTCGTGTTTTGGGAAATACTTCAGGCCATACTCCACTTTTCATCTCCTCAAAAGTGGGTAGATAAATTTGGGGAGCATTTCGAGCAGAATCAGCCCGGGCTTTCTGGGCTTTGATACGGGCACGGCGAGCACAATAAGCACTCTGATTGAGGTTAGGAGCCCCAGCCATCACTAACTCATGATTAGTTACTGCATTGAATACACAGTGGACACCACATTTACCAAGTGATTGGCACAACTAAGATTCTGTGAATACAGCCCAATCCTATCTGTACCTAAAAAAAAAACCAGTGTAGCCTAGTCTAGCCCCAGATAGAACCCAGATCAGAGAAGCAGTCGTCCAGACGAGGTTGCGCTCTTGTCCCCCTCAAATTCTCCTCAAGTAATTCACTGAAGAAATCACCGCAAAACAGTGCCAGGTAAATGCTTATTGACGCTCCCTTGTCACCCCTTTTCTGCAAGGCAGGTGGAAGTGACAAATTTGGCGTAGTTAAAACTTAAGCAACTGGACACCGCTCAGTGAGAGAGGTCCGACAATAAAATTGTCCTTTTGGCAGCAGCAAACTAAGGCCGCGCAGGTGGACTTCACACTAGCCTAGGCTTGTTCTATTCAGGTCACAGACTGTGTGAAGAATCTCGGAGCAGAAGGGCTGAAGTGCGGCGGAAGAAGATCTGTCAGTTCCGTGGACTGATTTGTCAATAATTTGTCAAGGTTTGGTACTGTCAAGTTTATCACGGGACGTTCAAATATCGGCGGTTCGATTCAGCCAGGGAGCATTGTAATTTGTATTTATGTTGCTAATGCTATACGACATCACGGGACGTGCGGATGTCGGCGGTTCGATTCAGGCAGGGAACATGATTCAACAAGGCCCCCGGACACTACCTATAATACCTGTCCGGAAAATTTCATGGATTTCGACTGTTTTACTCTATATTTTGACGGTAATATGGCCCCAGAAGCCGCAAAAAACCCGATTTTTGCCCCCTCACCATGTAGATGTCTTAGTTTGGTCGTTGCGCCTCGCTCCAGAGGGTTTAAAAGTTCTGGCAGTCACTGGTTCAGAAAAAATACCCCTGAAAACCGGTCGTTGTTTTACTCTATGCCCGGACAGGTATTATAGGTAGTGTCCGGGGGCCTATTCAACATCTATTTATGTTGCTAGGGCTAACGGTCCGACATCACGGGCATCATTGCCAAACATCTACAACGATCAAAAGTGGTTTGCACAGCCATCCTCTTTTCGGGGTGTACATGAGAAAAAGGGGGGGCAAGCCCCCCCAATAAGTCTGTCCAGAGCAAGATTTCTTCAGAGCAGGACCAGTTTCCATATTCCCGCTGTTTACTTCAGAGTCAGAGTCCCGAGAACCACGGTGAAAAGTTGGCCCTCCATCTCTTTCAAGTTCAAAAGATGGGAGTCAGGTCATCGATGTGCGAGACAGCCTGCTAATGGAACTAGGCTTTCACAACATGAGACAAGACAATAGACGGCACCTCAGTGTTGAAAGTCCACTGGGAAATGGTTTTCGGAGCTTGCATTTGGCTTGTGAAGCAGCCTGGAAGGTGAGTTCGGCAAAATAAAAGGCCGAGAATTTTACTGTGGGTAGTGTTGAGTAGGCACGATGCTCAGAGCTCAAGTTATCCATGTCGTGAGATGGGCTGTTGCCAGAATTCTTGAGTATCTGTGGATTTTATACGTGCACCAGGGAATGGTGGGCACTCAGAAAATATTATTTGGCGGGCACAGCTGTGTGGGGCAATGAGACACATTCAGGTGGTCGCTGAGAGCAGGGCAATGGGCAGCAAGTTCCGATATGAAGCGGTCAAAGCCGGGAGCATCGCGTTCAGATGGTCACAGAGCGAATTAAGCGATATAATTGCAATATAATGCAGTGTATATTAGCCCAAGCTACGTGAAGTACAACAAGGGGCGGATCACACTTCTCAAGTATAGGCAGCTTGAAATTTAGTGTGTGGCTCCATGCTGATCATGAGGATACTTTGATGTCATTACACAGAGATTGGGTTTCTATTTGGCGGGAGGTAAGCGCTCAGATTAAGCAGCTAGTAGTATGTTGATACAACATACGAGGTACGAGTAAGCTTTGTTGTAACTGTTGGAATAATTGCAAGCCGACACGCATTTCACATATGTGATGTAACACGTATCGGGAAGCTGGCATGGAGATGCACAGCATTGTTGTGAGACACGTCTCAGCTGGTCTGAAACATGGTCCTCTTCATTGTTCAACATGTCTGTTTGTCCTTGTATATACCCATTGTTCTCTAGAGTATAAAAGCTGGCCTACATCTTGGAATAAACCATTGAATCTTATTTTTCCCCTTGCTTCTACCCCCCTCTTTTGGATACCCCATTCTCACAGTAACGTCTGTTTATACGAGACTAGTATGTTGATGGCACGCAGAAACGGAAGGGGTGCAACCGTGGGGATGACACGCGGCCAGATCTGGACATTTGTACCGAGGCCGAAAATGATCAGTGGTTTCGGAGGGGTTGCACATTAGAAACTTCCAAGATTTCTCTGATGCCTGGGGTTTCTCATTAGAATTATCCTGAGGGGAGACACCAATATTCACGTCCTAGTGTTGGAAACCTCGCATGCTTAGACAGACACCCACAAGACTGAATCCATTCTAAAACTGTTCAAGGAGCAGCACACAAATTCAGGCACAATTATCTCAGCCTGAGGCGAGTTTCATGTCTTTCGCGGCTCCTTAGTATGAACAGTACAGTTTGGAAACCGAAATTACGCCCTCCGGGCATTTATAGTTGAATTGACATTGAGGATGACCGAGATGCCCGAATACGGTCTGGGACAGCCAAAATTGAATGCATGTGTATCCAGTGTTTTACAGGAAGATATAACGAGAAGCATCCTCTCCTTTTGAGATAGGATCGATCCATGAGGGCAATAATAAGGCTGTTTAAACCCAGTTGTCACAAGTCAGAACACCAGGTCAAAAATACACAATCTTCATATGCTATGGATAGGGATTCCAAGTAAATCAGAGGATTTTCAAGGCCTTGTAGACAGATTCTTCAACACAGAAACTCTTATGTTGCATGTTGGATATCATGGGTTGAAAGCAATGGGTGGGATCTTCCCCAGTTCTCACAAGCTCCAGTCTCTATCATTAGCCTTGACCTGGGACTGAAGAGTCCCCACTGTACCCGAGGGGTCTGAAGGTACCTCACAGAATCCAATGGCACTCTAGGGCTGTGAGCCCGTGGGTGGATTTGAACAATAAAATCCCATTCCTGTAAAATTACGACGTAGGACAGGATAATGGGACTCCGAAATCCGAGTCGGTGCAGATGTCCTCCAGCAAATGCAGAAGTATCAGCCTGCTCACAACAAAGCACCATGTTCAGCTAAGCCAGCAATTTTAAGTAATTCACCTGCCAACTGACATACGTATGTCTCATTGTCTGCATTTCAAAACTTATCAGGTTTCTGCCTCATTCCGATAGGTATGTTCAACTTGAAATCAGAATGGCCACATGCTATTGTAGTTGCTGCAATTCTGGCCAGAGGCGCAGACTGCAAAATGAAGCAACGAATTCAGGGATGGCAGCAACCACTGAGCCAGCAGAATAAATGAAGTTCCTGAAAATATTTGGATTACTTAGATGTGAATAGTGAGATATTCGACAAGGGGGTGCCGGGCCGTGAATGCCGTACCGGGGGCCGGTTGGTTGGTCCAGCCGTCCGGTCGATTTTTTTTTTCTCCCTACCAAAAGTTTTTCGGGTCGGGAAATGGTCTAGGCTTTGCTGTGTGCCTTGGATACTTGTTCGATCCCCTCACACACTGTTCTGAAACCCTTGGTATGCTCAATACAACGTCCTAGAGTCCAATTTGGTCGAGATCGTCCAGGCTTCCATATTGGGTCGGATCATATCAGATGCAAATAGCTGACAAATTACGGAATGAATCCGGCGACGAAACCCGCGAGATTCGGACAGACACGCCAGGCCCTATCGACTTGGGTGCTCCCAGTCATCTGTTCTACCCATCAATGCAAGGAGCGTGAGGATCTGGTTGGCCTCTCTGCAGCTCTAGCAGCGTGCATTTGTGGTAAATCCACGGCACCAACTGAGGCCCCGTGAAGCTCCTGCAAAGGGTCGTCCGGAAAAAAGCTGAAATCTGGCCTCAAAAAGCTTATGATTTAGACAGTTCCTGGTCTCAAAAAGCTTATATCGGACGACGGTGGTCACGTGGGACATCAATTTCCGCCAAAAAAAACTCCAAAAAATCAAGAAAAATCTCCACCGTCGTGCTGTAACTCGGCCTGCAAATAACAGAGGGAAGCATATCTACCTATGTACCCTTCGATTGCCTCCCAATCTTCAATGTCAATCTCTTTACCTCCTCCCGATCATCTTCCGCTGAAATCTCGTCCTGAAAAAGCTTATCTTCGGACGAGGTTCACGGAATTTGGGCCTAAAAAAGCTTATATTCGGACGAGGAAATCGCCAAATTTCGCTCTGGAAAAGCTTATTTTCCGGACGACCCTTTGCAGGAGCTTCACGGGGCCTACCAACTGATTCTGCAGATTATTCAAACTTGGCATGCTGCAAAAACGAGTCCTGTGAAAAAAAATGGGTAATATCACATCACTTTTTTCTGTTCTTTATGTATTTCATTTCATCTTCCCTGCTTGAAACTAGGGAAAGTTGCGGAAAATTGGATCTGTGAAGCTTGCTTATCTGAACTAGTGCTGTCCATAAATACGATACACCAAGATATATTTTGAATATATTCGAATACATACAGATACGATACGGCCCCAGGACGTCCACAAGAATATGAATACGACTGAATATGAATACGATATGATATGGATATAATATGATACGGCCGTCGGCATATTCAAATATATTCAGTTACGGCCAACACTGCCAATCACGATCGGCCCAGCGGCAATCTTGGCAGCAATTGTGCGTATGACAAGCGGATCAAGCTGCTAGCTGACAGCACATCAGCAAATAACCGGACAGAAGCCAGAATTTCTTCCCTCACCTGCGGCGCATCAATGGCCGACTCCGTGTCGCTAGACGTGGATTTGAAGACTTTGCTGAATGATGCTCAGGCGTCCATGACTGCAGACACGGTGTCTGTGGATGTTGTTTGCAAGGAATGGTTGAAGTCGGGCCTTGCGCAGGGGGTAAACTACACTGACTATATCAGAATTCGCGAGGGGTAGAATATATTTGAATATATTTGAATATATTCATATCATATTCATATTCAGTGGGTTGAATATGAATATGATACACTACAAATACGATACGGGCCCTCCGAGGTGAATACAATATGAATATGAATACGATACACCATTTGCCGTATCGTATTCGTATTCGGCCAGCACTAATCTGAACAAAGCGCCGTCGGGTTGCGCGGTAGGATTCCATAGCTGTGTTGCAATGATCTGGTGTTGTTACAAGTCGGGAATAAAATTATGGAAGGCCTCATATGCAATATCAAACGCAGATTACGCATTTCTGCGGTCTTACTTGTGGTTGGAAACGCGTTTCGCCAACGTTTCGCTGCCTGGCGCGGTTGGCACGTGAAATATTACCTTATTTGAACATCACGTGGTATTACGTAGTTGGTTGGTCCGCCCTCGACCGTCGAGAAAAAAAGTCCGGCCTATGTTCCGCGGTTCACAAAGTTTGACCCCCTTGATATTCGAGCTCACAAAGTGAACTTACCGGCCACGTCTATTCGCTTTGCGCAGGCACGGAAGCCTACACACCCGAACTGCACCCGCAGGCTGTAACGATGCGGGCCGATTAGTAAAATCTTGAACGTGAAATCTTGCAAGCGATGTCGCATTGTTTGGTTGTGAGTGGCGTGGGATGATTGCATACTTTACTGATAGGGGCGTACAGGACCCACTACCTAAAGTTAGTGGGAACAGCTCCCGTTCATCAGGAAAAAGTCTGTGGGAAATATCTCGCCTAGTAAATATGGAGCTGGAAATATCTTGTCGTAGTCAAGATAGCTTGCTCATGCAGGTTTGTAGCTCCTCTAGAGCTACAATAGCCATGTGCCACAAATACAATGTCCACTATATATTTCATATGAAGCTACGTTGTGCTAGAGAGATTCCATGGAAAGGTAGGTCGCACTCTGCATTGAGTAGTTGGTGCAGGGTACAGCTAGTCTCCCTAGTCAGACCATTACACTAGATTTTTTTTTAAAAATGAGTTGAGTTGGAAAAAACTTGTGTATTGTGCACTGACCAAAGAGTTCACACATAAGCTCAATCAGAGCGCTCGAACGGCGCTAAAAGAGCGATATACATACAGCACTGGATATCATTTGATGGTGATAACCAAAGATAAGATAAGGTTCCAATCTTCGTAATGGTTGTCATGGCCATGGAAATATTTAGGGACAGAATGCCAACAAATCAATGTGCTGGCTCTTACATGGGTCATTTCTTTTTCTTGAATGGAGTCCACCCGGAGAATGCAGGCCTCGCGCAACATTCAAGTTCGATGAAAGTTTCGCCGAGTCCATTCAAACTCCGATCAATCACGCCATCGATGGCGTGATTTGATGAATTTGGTTGATCAACCGCAGCACATCGCTTGTTTCCTGCCCTCTTAAGCTTTCTCTCCTCCACCTGTCCCCAACTTGACTCTCTATGTGCTGCTGGTCCCTGCGACTCCCTGCTATCTATGACAAGACTTGCTAGCTGGCTCTCTGGTGTTCTCACGCTAACTGGATGAAGTCGAGCCACGGAAACCCGCCTTCTCGTCTCCTACTGAGGTACTCACTCAATGTTGTGTCTGTGTGGATACCGGCTCGCCCCCCTCTTCCCCCTGCTCCTGGGCCTCCTGTCTTTCCATCCTTGTTGAGTCTTGCCGTGGATATCGGTTTTGCACCACCCCCAACTATTCAGGCCTATCTTCTCCAAGCCCGCTTTCGCCCTCCTCATCGCGGTCAGTTCTTCTCGTTGTGACATGTCTCAATCTGAATTATATCCAGATTGAATGCTGCATCGACGAATAGGCCACCGGCATTCCCCGCATCACACGCACATTCTTAGCAATATCCCGACGCGGGTTCACAACATCGGGCGGTGAGCAATCCATATACCTTCCTGAATCATTACTCACACACAACCTGTAGGCTGTAGCTTCCACTCGTGCGCCCAGCCTCTTGCCCCTGTGGCCGCCACCTCAACTCTCTCTAAGGCAGCACTGTATGCGGCGGTTCTCGAGGACGATGAAGACGACAACACGGAGAGCGACAGGGAGAACAGCGAGCGTACCGATTAGATAATATTGTCATTTTTGTATTTTTTTTTCTCTATCTATGTCTTTTCTCCCATCTTTGCATAGACCTGAGGGTTGTTATATTGAGTTCTCTTGTCTATACACTGCTACAGACTGCTACGACGCTACAAAGCTACAACACTATTTTAGTCACATGCCCAGCTATCATTACCTCCATACCAGTTAATAGTTGGCGCGGATAGCTATTTCACCGGTACAAACCAGGGACTTAGCTACGGGGCTACCGTGGCTATCTGGGATATATTGTGCTCGGTTGCAACCTAATTTTTTCCTGATGTTATCGGCACACCGAATTTCAGGCACTCTTCGAGAAGGCCACCAATCTCATGGTCATTTCTGAACGATTTTTCACGCTGAATCTGAATCTAAGATCCTTTACTATGTTTGAAACGAAAAATTTAAAATGGGCGAGAAACAGGGATTTTGCTAGTTTTTTGACCCGCTGCAGCCGCTCAGCGGCGTGCATGGCCATTGTTTGAGCGTCTCAAAAGACATGATACGTCACTTTCCCTCTCTCAGAATCCTGGCCGAATGAATGTAAAACCTGTAAATAGGGGAAGTCAGAGTACTCGATTCGGGGTCGATTCTGATTCGATTCTGATGTCGATTCTGATTCGATTCTGGGTCTAGAATCGATCAAGAATCGACCTCAACTCTGACCGTCCCGATTCTGCCTTCGATTCTGTAGCGATTCTGAGTTGATTCTCTTTTCTGCAAGCTTTTGAGATATGTTCTTTGAAAGGCAATTATATATGATTTATCTCTGTTATATCATCCACTAGTGCGGCCTTGCCTTCCCACTTTCTCTCTTTTTTTTTGAATGCCTCGCTTGTCATTGCGCCAGGCGCGGACAAAGCAACTCCTCAAGGCTTATGTCGGACGTCATTATTTTTAGCAGCTTTCTTGGCGGCCTTTTCCGCTGCCTTTGCCTTCGCGCTAGGCTTTCGTTTGCGTGCCGACGGCGCTTTGGCGGGTTTGGCAGTGCTCGCAGTCTTGCCATTTTTGGAGCCCTTGGTGGGAACCATCGAAGAAAGGGAAGAGAAACGGTCGGGTGGCGGTACTCAGACTCAGAGATGTAAAAACACAAAATGCAGGAAAAATAAAATAATGTAATAAACTAAGTCTTAACGGCAAAGGGATAAGTCAGAAGTCGATTCTGGGTTTCGATTCTGGATTCGATTCTGAGGGAGTTCCTCCTCCAGAGGAGGAACATCGATTCTGATTCGATTCTCGAAACTCGATTCTCGTTCGATTCTCGACTCAGAATCGAATCAGAATCGACATCAGAATCGAATCAGAATCGACCCCGAATCGAGTACTCTGACTTCCCCTAATACCCACTACACAATTTATTTAACGTACTTTCTGGATCACTATGGATATGGCTATCCGATTCGCGATGGAACCTGTCCTTATCAAAGTTTCGAGTTGAAGGCGATTCACCGAACACGATGAATACGCGACAATCGTCTGCGAGGCGCATTTTTGTTCATTCAACGCGCATTCCAAGTCCATGGCCCTATTAATACTAATCCGAACGGGTTATTCAACCCGCCGGGAAGAAGGGTGATTTAACTCACCAGGAAAATTGTGCTCCTGCAAGCAGGAGCTTGAGTAGTACACAATGAATGCAAGTCTGTCAAGAAGCCCGTATACTCTTATGTCAGCCACTCGAGCAGCAGGGAGGGCAAGCGCACTGGGGGAAATATGATGGTCACGCGTATCAGTAAACTGGCAGCAAGGACACTGAACCAATGAAACCATCCATCGCATCGCAGCCCAGAAAGTCTTTAAAAGTCCGAGTCGCCCGCCACGAGAAAACAACATATCTAGCAGTGATAGAGACGGAATGGAACGAGAATCAAACAGAGACCATAAGTATTACATAAAGCTGCCAGTCTTCAGCTCTCGAAACGCCGTTCGCCCTCTTCCGGATGCAGTCAAGTTCAATGTGGTTTGCGGATCGGAGGCCAAGATGGCAAAAAGGTGCGTTTGCATCAGTGTCCGCAACAAAGTGTCCCGTCAAAATGCGCGGCTATGTAAGGTTTAGCTACACTTTTCCTGACAATATTGACGCCCACGTAGATCAATTCCCTTGTAATAATCTATACTTTGGACTATACGTACCGCTAGCTATCGTATCCACTCGACAGGTTGCAGTAAGGCGCGGTATGTCGGAAGGTACAATTATCAGGATGGACAAAAGCGAAACGGGCGGAATTTCTGGTTCCAGGTCTACGTGCCAGAACTGCAATCCCCGATCCTGGCGGTAACTTCCGGATCCAGGCGCTTGCCTTCCTGCCCCGACCGCGGCGACAACTTTCGGGTACAGGGCATCGATGCCTTCATTAATCTCAACCTCAATTGTGGCGGCAACCGGAATCTGAGGAACTGAATGCATTAGATTTTTGAACCAGCATTGAAGCTAGCGCTGCTCAGGTTAGTGAGCTCAATTTCCGCTAGAAATTCCAAGGATGCCCTTAGGAATTGTATTCAACTTGCCACAAATTCCGATAAAGCACGATGACTGGTGATGACGAGAAAAACGATCTCGAACGCCCTCGGCTACTTATACAAATTCAACTAATCCAAAATAATCTCTACTCCAACATGACGATCCTCCTCACCGACCCCGAGGCAAATGTGTAATTTTACTGATACGGTCGCGACAGCAAAATAAATGTATTCCAGCGGTCGAACCACCACGGGGATACACTTCAATAAAATAAATAGATCACAATTTCACAGCCGAAGGGAGGCACTAAAATCAAACGGCGAGGCCGACAGCTCCGCAGTCGGCTCCGCCAGCCCTGCAATCGTGCTCCAGTCCGTACCGTTTATTTGGATCTAAGAACGCAAGTGAGTGTGCATGCCAGATAACACGCAAACACAGCATGCAATGACATACCTCGTAGTCCTGCCCTTGGTGGGGATCGGGGTTGCTGATGAGCTCCCAGTAGAGCCACGGCACCTGGTAGTTGTTGATCTTCTGCACCTTTGATTCCGAAAACATCGTATTATACTGGTCAACATCGGACGGTAAGACAAGACAAGATTCCCGGACGTACGTTCGCGTCGAGGTTCGCGGTGCGCCCGCTCCCAACAAGGGACCCCCACTCCTCGATGATGAGCTTCTTCCCCGCGGCCTGCGCCTGGCTGATTGCGGACGGCAGGTAGCTGTCGAACGCGCTATTCATATGAACCGGTCAGGCCATAACCTGCCTAAATATCCGCGGCGCCGAAACGTACCTAGTGTAGTCGTGGATCGCCACAACGTCGATCGCACAAGAGCTTTGGAAGAAAGTCGACTGCACGCTCGCGGCGGCGGACCCACCGCCCGTGAAGATCAGTTGATTCTGCAACGAAGAAAAGAAAGATGGATCGGTCAGCACAGCCGGCGATGCGTGTCATTCGCGAAATGAACGCACGGGGTCGCTGACGTTGTTGCGTATCTGGATAATTAATTCATTCAGTGAGCCACGGTAAGTTCGAGCTCGCGATAATGAACTCCGACCTGCTGCGCGGCATTGCAGATCCACGAGAGATGGCTCTGAATGCGTATTATTTATCAATCAATGGGACTCGTCCGGCGGAAGACATTGCGGACGCACAGTGTAGAACGACTGGTCAAAGACCATCGGCCTAGTAGACTGCTCAGCATACGCCGGTCTGCACTGCGAGCACACTCACTCATTCTGCGGCTCCAGGCCGAATATATACGCGGAGAGGTTACTCCACGGCTGGTTCCCGAGCAGGGAGTTCTTGTGGGTGCTGACGATGTGCGTGATGCGCTGGTTGAAGCTGTTGATAGCCGCTGTGGGCCCGTGGGCGTTAGCCATTTCGAAGAATCTGTGGATAGACGTAGAGATATATGCGCACCGGCGTCGGTGTAGAAACCCTCGGTCCCATAGGTCGATCCGTAGATGTCAGGGGATGGGGATGTCAACGCGTTCACTGGCGGGAGTTACGGTCCGCCGGGGCCATCCATACGTTACGGTGCTCACCATCGTGCATTCCTGCATTATAGCGAGGATTCACTGCGTTCCGGCCTCCCCTAGACTCAGACTCAGGTTAGGTACCTAGGCATATAGCTCTGGCTAGGTGACTAGACTTAGTCTGGTTAGCTCTGGGTAGGTCTGCATAGCTCTGAGTAGGTCTTTGGAGGTCTGTTGAGGTTAGTTTAGGTCAGTGTAGCTCTTTCTAGTCATCTATACAGAGGTGCCCCCAGCTGAATGTCTGGCCTTTTGTCAAATTTGGACCATATTTTGACAATCTTTTTTGAACACTGAGTATGAATAGGCCGTCTAAATTTTAATAGACAAAAATTCAAAATGGCTACAATGACCTATACAGATCAGCGCTGAGCTACACGGAGTCAGTCTATGTGATCTGTCACCAGGCTACACAGGGCTAGAGTCAGCTACACTCAGCTGTCCAAGATGTGAGTGTAGGGATCTAAACAGGGTCTGTGTAGTGATCTAGGCTGATCTAGTCTGGCCTAGCCATAGCTACAATCGGCTGGCCAGACCTGAGTCTAGGGATTAGCGGAACGCAGTGATTAGCTCGCCCGTGGATTCAAGCATAGTTGCATACCGATGAGGAGCTTGATTCCTACAACCGGCCATTCCAATGTTAGCGCCCAAACGACGACAAGTTGGAGCGAAAACAGTCACCGCGCGCGTTGGCGTCCACCTATGTAAATCCAACACGTTGAACCACGGAGCAGGAAAAAACAGCGGCATGGTACCCACCATCAGCTGGTCAATCAAGTCCAACACAGTATCATCGTAGTCCCCGATCCCATTCGCCTCGAGGTCCGGCACTTTGAACTCCATTGAGCCTATCGAGGCACGATATATAGCCACGAACTGCGGCGCACCAGCAATGCTGTCGCTGGTCTTCTGACCTGCGGGGACGCCCGTGACGAAGGTTCGCAGAACCTTGTGTCGGTGTTATAATACTCAGCATTGTGTTGCATCGACTCATCGACGCGCGAGAAACGCACCCTCATCCCGGCCGATTGCATACCGTCCAGCAGCGCAATACGGTCGGCCTCCGGGAGGGCGAAGGCGAAGTAGTTCTGCGCATGGTGGGGTAAGTACGCGTAGCGAGACGAGAAGGGGGATAACAGACGTTGGCGCCAGCCCAACTGTTACCAGCCAGAGCGGGTGTGAGCAGGGGAACGAGTGAGGTGAGGAGGAGGGTGAATTTCATAGCCCCGGGCTATGACTATGGGAGTGGACTGGAGGCCTTTAATAGAGGCACCATGGGACTCATGACTACTTGAATCACATCTCGTGGAGCCTTAGAGTCACTGATCTAGCGCGGTCGGATGGTCTTTCGCTCGGAATCCCGGGTTTCCAAGAAGCCACGGAGAGAGGTAAAGAATATTAATGCACCGGATTACTTGATTAATTGGCTTCTTGTGTTCATTCACACCCGACTATGGGGGTTCGAGGAGGTCACGGAGAAGTACTTCGGAGAAAACAGATGGAGCAGTTGGAGGTAAAGGGATAAAATGCTATTTTGCGGATTGCTAGATTTGATTACGGCATGACCTCTCGAAAATTTCAGACGATGCCAGACGATACCGCGGCGACTGCGTGCATACGTGCATACGAAAGCCCAGCATAGCGTTTAGTTACCAGGCGATGAGCACCGAGTGAGCGTTCGGATACCCTGGTCCGATTGCCACAGGCTTCTTCGGCGTGATTGAGAGGATGCGAGAGTAGACGTAGACCCTTAACAACGAGAGCGAGATGGTGAGACAAGAATAGCGGAACGAGGTTCCAGCCAGTAATGCCAGCTCAAAAAGGACAGAAAGAGGCATCAAAGTGGTGTTTATTATCAAGTTCGAGACACGGTGTGCGAGACGATTCATCACGTTCCTGGAGAAGAAGTTGAAGAGGTCAAGGACAAAGAAGGACTAGCCGGTGAATCCAGAATCGTGCATGTAGGCAGAATCCTTGGATGCCGCCCGGGCACAGTTCACCGTAATGGAAATCCTTGCAACGGGTTCCGAGCGTAGGTTGCGAACGTGTCGACATTCAAAGGCAGTAGAATAGTCACCAAGCTGTGTTTCTAGTTTGAAGTCGGCGATTGTTTCTGAAGGAGTTTTGATGAAACGCGGCTGTAGTAGGAACCCTGTGGTATCGAAGACTTCAAGCGCATTGGCACACATTTAATTATCTCGCGGGAATTGCTGACCCAAAGATCCGGCCAGACAAGCCGCCGGGAGAAAAGGTGGATCCTGGATAGATTCGA
Organism: Mycena galericulata; assembly: GCA_029289565.1. Lineage (NCBI taxonomy): Eukaryota > Fungi > Basidiomycota > Agaricomycetes > Agaricales > Mycenaceae > Mycena > Mycena galericulata. The sequence continues at coordinate 329,118 of JARKIA010000046.1, forward strand.
AAACAAGATCCGAGTTACCAGTGAAGAAGTAGATTCAAACCGGTACATTGATACGGATTGACAACAGAGTTTGGAGTCGGGAGCCTTAGGTAGACCCAATCCATCCAAATCGTCGTCGAGAGCGGTGGCACTTTTGATCGAGAGGTCGCCGCTTTTTTTTACTGAGGCTACAACACATAGTAAGGAGTTCGGGAGTTTAATGATCTCCGTACTTAAGAATGCGCGGAAGACGTTTGCTCACACGAATATATATGTCTTGAAGGACTGCGAAGGGTTCGGGCTTCGACAACTTGAAGCTTTCGGGGTGGAATTCGGATTTTCAAAATGGGCCGCAGTCTAAGTGCACTTGGGCCGGGACGGACGGATAAGTTCTAGAAGTGTATATGCAGTGGTTTGCGAAGGTCTAAACACGGGTTGCATCATTGCGTGGGGATGAGAACGAGGAGGCAAATGAGAAGTGCCAAGTGGCATGTTAGGCTGAGTTTGCATCAGAGACATCCGGCAATCAACGCGCCGCATTATATCCGGATATCCCCTTCAAATATGTAGGTAGTTAGGTAAAATACACGGCACGGTCCCGCTTAGGAACGCCGGGGCCCAGGTAGGAATTATATACACACTGGATTTTGTATGCACCTAGACTCTGCGATTTACAGTAAATGCATTTGATATTTCTGAGTCAAAGGAAGTCGGGGTGTGGATCATTACTCCCAGAGAAAACCCTGTCTGGGCCGGTATCGGCCTGTTTCGGGTGGCCTTGGAAATACCCGGCTCGCCTGGGATTTGGATGAAATTACCTTGAGTCTCTATGAACGTTTTCACACACTCCATACAAGATCGGTTACTGGTCTAATTACAAATCCTAGACTCCTAATCCTTCTCCCACCAACCACGTATCGCCCCCCACCGCACTGCATACCATGCCCTCATATCCGCGTCCGTCTTGGATAGTATGCTCATCGAATTCTGCAGATCATCATTGACTGCCAAAAACGCGACGGGGCTGTTCATTTTCGGAAGCTTTTTCGTGTCGGACGGCCTTTGAAGCGCGAGGAATTCCAACGGGGACGTGCCTGCGCATGGTTAGCGTGAATACACAGTACCTATCCTCCCAAAAGTGCTTACCGACAACGTAGGTGTACCGCTGACTGTAAACGAGTCAATGCTCTGAGATTAAGTAGACGCAAGACGGACTTACATAGAATCAACAGCAAACTCCCGGCCCAACCCAGACAGGAACTCCTCATCTTCCCAGCTCTTCGCAAGCAGCGGGCCAGGCGGCGGTGCGCTCGGTGCCGTTGCGGGCGGCAAAAACGCAGCGAGCCCTTCTGGCCCACTCCTGTTGATCAGATGCTGGATCAAGCAGTCCCCGCACTCTGGCATCTCAAACGCAACACGCCTGAAGACATCCAGCGCTGAGCCGCCTTGGAAGCACCGGTCGACATTGATCGAGCAATAAGTCAACATATCACGCCGCACAGTCCGAATAAGGGGATATCCGTCTGACGAGTGCCATTCGTACTCGGTTTCTTTCGGACCCGCGAGTCCCGCGCGCGCAAAGTTGAGCTGGACCGAGTACGGAGATCCACCTTCGCGCGGTTGTACTAGGATATCGCCCCCGTCCAGACCATCGATCAGATTCCGCCATTCTTCGGACGAGAAAACACCGTCGGCATCGGCATCAGCGCGCAACATTATGAACGAGTGTAGTCTGCGTGCCAAGGTAAACCTGGTGAACAAGAGGAGTAGGAAAGGGGGAGTCTCTCACAGTGCCTCGCGGTGCTTTTCAATGGTATACCATGTTGTAAGGTACACTAAGTACACCTGCGGCCCGTGGCCGCGGAATCGAACTTCGGCCGTCTTTGTAAACGATTAGCAAGTGGGCGGTTGCGATCAGCAAGGGAATCGGAAATACTTTAGCAATTTCTTCCGCCCATATAGCTGCGGCCTCCCGCATACATCAGACTTTCGACAGATTACTTGATTGCACTTGATTGCACTTGAATGGCCTTGAATTGGCTGAAAAAGTGCTCAAGAGACAAGTGGTCCAGCCAGGTCCGACTTTCCACAAGTAGAAAAAAAAGTTTTTTCTATGGGGAGCACGGTCAGTTCCTCGCCCTCTCGCAAAAATTTTCAAGTCCATTTTTTTCGACTCAAGTGATTCAAGTGATTCAAGTCCATTCAAGTGACAAGAAATCTGTCGAAAGGCTGATGTAATGGGTGTAGGGAGAACTTTCGCGACATGGTGGAGATACCGACGCTGGCGTTCGCCAAATCGTCTGTCCAAGAGCCAATTTGCTGCACTTGAATCAGATCACGATTGGAGCGCGCCGGGAAAGAAACTCACTATATTCGAGACTAGGCCACTCCCCTTCTTTGTCGACACCCTGGCGACTGCGCGAGGGGGCAGTGCTCCCGACACTGAGGTCGAACTGAATTCGAAACACGGGGCCATACAAGGACGTCTCGAAATCGGCGGAAGACAGTGACTTGAGGAGGAAAAAGTCATCATTAAGATCTGGTGCCGAACGTGAGTGCGACAACAAGTACGCCGTTGGAAAACATACATAATAATGTAGGCGCGAAGTCTTGAATATTTGCGAGTTGGCTCTCAATAGCGAGACTGTTGAAGGATGGGACGACCCTATCCCTCCATTCACGCCCCTGTTCCTCCACATCAGAACCCGAGGGCAACGAAGATGCCGGTATGCGAAACACGTCCGAATGGTGGATGACGCGCAAACCGGCCCCTTGGTTGATATCTAGCCAGGTCGGTACAGAGCCGAGACGCAGCTCTTCCGTATCATCGGCAGAGATGTCTGCTGTAAGCAGTATGTACTGCTCCCAGAGTCAGAATTTTGATCGTGGCGGAAGGCCCGCGCACCTGTCGCGTGAGCCCAGAAGGCAGGGAATCTAAAACAGACCGCATGGAATTTCTCATCTCGCCGTGCGTCCTGAAACGCCTATAGCTAGAACCAACAGCAATAGGGAGTCGGCGGCCCGCGGGTGACCCCTTCGTGTCGACCGCTGCGGCTTGGGCACGGGATAGTATAAGCGAGGATGGGTTCCGAACCGTTGATCCACGTCCATAGGATATCTAACTTCCCAGAGTCCTTGACCTCGCAGGGCTGCCCGAACGAGACCCATTGATCAGTACACGGTAGACGTTGCGTAAGAGTCGGTTCGATGACAAATGGAGCGGTGAGAAAATTGTGGGGAGGTCGAAATGAACGCCATCCGGTGGGGGGAGCTGCACTAGAGAGTTTCAGCGGGTTAGCCGATTCTGGTAGGGGCTTGACTGCAGGGGCTTGAGGAGCCGGCGCATCGATCTTTTTCAAGATATTCACGGAGGGCCAGCAGAATAACAGGCTTACGGACGTGCACACGATAAGCACAACAAGGAGGAAAGAGAGGGTACGCCGCCTCATTGCTCGCTGGGCCTGCTTGACAAATTTGGAATGGGGAAGTTCGCAGAAGAAGTAAAAATAACTTCCAGCTGTACTACTGCTTAAATATATATGACCGTAAAAACCATGGAAATAAATACTAAGAAACTCAACGTAAGAGCATAGGTCAGTATCCGAGATACTGAGGCGATAAATAAGGAAACAGCGTTTATTTGTCCCCTTTTGGCGCCAGGTCCAGGTAACTCCGAGGTTTCATACCCAGTCCAATGACATTGAGGCCGCCCGAGGCTAGTTAAAGATAAGCTTTTATATATAGACAGAACTAGAAACCTATGGGCGGAGCAGGATGGCCGGTATGTGGAAAACACTTTTTATTTAGATTTTTTTTATTTAGATTTTCTTCGCAGTCTTTCCATTAACCCCTATTTAGCTTACATCACTATTTGTTTCGTAAATACAGACCCACAATCGATTCCTACGCTCCTACCACCATTTTCTGCGACTAGTGCGGGCAAGCGCCCAGAGGTAGCAGTGGAACTCCTCGCCCTTAGACTTCAGAACGCCGCCAGTGGGTTATTTAGCCGTCAACATCTTCTTTTTCTAAATCACACGCTCACACTGATTTTACGACACATCTACACATCGCCACTCCACCCGTACTCTCTCCTACACCCTTTTTCGTACTCCACCCCTCGAGGCCGCTTTCCAAGTTTTATCCACAAAATCTACTCTAACAACTCCGCATCAACGACCCTTTTGCCGAGCCGCACGTCGGGATTTTCCCTCCACTCCAGTGGTGACCACCGAAGGGGGAAAAGCTCTTCTAGTGTTTTTCTAAGGTATTCCGAGTGGTCCGTAGTCGTTTTACCTTCGTTCACCCCTATCCTTCATTATGACGGTCTCTACGGCGTCCTATCGCTCCTACGCCGCTTGTCGCGCGTCACACCGCTCCCTCGGACATTTCGCATCTCCACGTCGCTTCACGCACAGAGCGACTCATTGATCGTTTGGATACGGGTCAAGATCCCTTCCACCTTTGGGAACGTTTGAAGCCAGCGCGGGATACTTTTACACCTTTACGTGTTCAGTTTTAATTTTTCATCGTCGTTCAACTACGTTATATCTTTCTAGAGGGTTCAAGTTTCCTTAGCTACGTTCGAGCCCCATGCGGCCATCGTTCTCCTTCCTCCTTCTAAACTGATATCGGGGCTGATATCTAAATCCCCCGCACTGTGGTGGGCCTGGATGGCCGGCATGTGAAAACACATTTTATTTAGATTTTCTTCGCAGTCTTTCCATTAACCGGGCCCTATTTAGCTTACATCACTATTTGTTTCGTAAGTACGGACCCACAATCGATTCCTACGCTCGTGGCACCATATCTGAGACCAGTGCAGAGCAAGTGCCCAGAGGTAGCAGCGGAGCACCTCGATCCCTCCTCTTGGAAAGTCGCCAGTGGGCTGTTTAGCCACTAGAACCCCCAAATCACGCGTCACGACCTCACCTTCTTTTCCTCGCATTTTCGCATTTTCGTACTCTCTCGTCTTCCCATTTTCGCACTCTACGGCTCGGGACCAACCTCTGCATCTGATTTAAAAAATCTACTCTAACACCTCCGGATCACCGACCCTTTCGACAAACCTACGGCCCAGGATTGCCGTCCACTACGGCGGGTTTTTGCACATCTACTTTTCGTCCCTCAGTATGTAGCAACTTCCTGCAAATTTCCATGCTGCATAACAGCACCTCACCCCAGCTCCAAGCTGGAGTATTTACAAGTTCAGCAAAACAGCAATTTCAATTGTTGAAAAGCAGCTTCGCACCCGGTCCAACCTCTATTGAGCGCACATAGCAGAGAATAAACCCAAATTTGCACACATTTTTAAACAGTCTAAATTTTACTGCACTGTGTCGGACGAAAAAAGTTATTTATGCTGGAAATTCCGTGGGTATACTCTATGGGTTTGAGGACCCGCGGGTAACCCGTACGGGTTTAGACCCGACCTATATGCGGCACAGGGTATTTTTTTTTGCGGGTCCGGGTCCGGGTAAGCCCGAACGTACCCGGCGGTGTACCCATGTCCATCCTTACTCGCAATGTACAGCAGCCTTGGACACTGGCTGGCGCTAAATAGGAGTCACTCTCAGACGATGCATCGCGAGGGATTCAAATAAGTACGATTGATTCATCGTGTATAGGAATCAGAGGATGCGATGTATCACTGGCCCAGCATCTGGTGCTCCCACATCACTTAGCGCCGCCACTTGAACACCGCCTTATGGGACGTCATGTTGTGACTCCGAGTGAGCCCAGGAGACTAGGAGGTAAGTAAATAATTCATCGTTGCCACCTCATCGCAACTGTGTATCCTGATTCCCGGGCCAAATCTCCCCAAATGAGCTCAGGTTTATAATACCCTGGTGCTGGCACTCGGCGGAGTGGCTGGCCCTACGGCATTCGAACACTAGCGGGGCCACACATATATATATTTCTCCACCTACCGTGGTTTAGTGAACATTGGCGTGGTGCAAACTTTCAAAGTGCGTATCATGCCCTTTCTAAGGATGTGACTGTTGATTATTTTCTAGTTTAGTTTCTCGAGCTGGTCCTCTTGTAACCCTGCCTTTCTCGTCTTTCTATTCTAATACCTCAGGATGCGTACCGGGGGCCTGCTCGTCATCTCCGCATGGCTCTTTGCCACATCCACCGTGCTCGCAGCCCCTGTGGAGGTAATTAATCGGTGTCTTATGGCTCCTTCTCTTCTCGCATGCGTTCCGGGGCAGTATCCCTCGAGTTCTTCAACGGACCTGGTATGTCTTCTACTTTGCGACAAAAATGTGTTTTATCTTGCTCCTCCAGACCTCCATGTCCGTTTCGTCTTCAGCAACATCAACAGCGGTGGTGAGTGTTGACCTTCCGTGGTCTTGTTTATATCTTTCGCTTTCATCCAGAACACTTCCGAGTTTCAAAGTATCTCGAGGGACCTTAAGGCCGTCGAGTCGAGAAAGCGGGCAATAGGACAGTCTTGGTACGTGGGCAGGACTTCGATGGTACTAGCTCCTCACATAAATGCGTAGGAATCTAGCCCGTCTTGCAACGGCGAACACACTGCAGCCTGGTTCAAAAGGCCAGGGGGCGAGCGACATGTCTTCAGATTGGACCGTTAACTTGAAGGATGATCTCGGCCAGGGTGTTTATGTAAGTTCATCAGTTCAGAAGTTTATTCAACTTATTGAATTCCAACTCATCCGCGTGCATTTAGATCTATGTCATTGACACCGGTGTGGATGGGAACCATCCTCTTCTCAGACCCCGTGTTGCAACTGGGAAAGATCTGAAAGTAGGCACTGTAAGCATGTCTGCCCACATCTATTGAGAATCAGTTGGAGCTGACTGGTTTATAAGGGCGATGTTGAAGGTGACGGGCACGGTGTACGTCATCTGGCTATAAATCTCCGGCAAAGGTCAAAAGGGTCCGCAAATAGACTGGAGTGGCTGGCGCCGCAGCTGCGACGAATTTCGGCGTAGCATCTGGGGCTGTGATTATACCAATCAAGGTGATTTGTTATTCTCCTCCCTCTGGCAGCTCAGCATGCTGACACTGGGTTGATTAGCTCTACCCAACAGCCGAAATGGGCGACCTGTCCGACCTGATCAACGGAATCGCCATATCCACCAGCGATTTCGAATTGAAGAAGGCCTTGAACCCAGACGCGGCGGCTGTCATCAACATCAGCGTTGACACACCGAATGACCCTAGTCTTCAAACTGAAATTGCGTATGCGAGTTTCCTTTCAATGGTTGTTGTTCGCGACCTTCAGATGTTGACTGATACTCATAGGCATTGAAGCTCGGTATGCATGTAGTTATTGCTGCTGCAAGTACCCAACCATTCACCGTAATTCTCCCCTCACGCCTTTCATTCAGGGAAATGAAGCGAGAGACAGAGTGAGTCTAGTTCCTCTTCACGATTTCTTGTGCCCATTCAATTTGAAATAACCTTGTCCAGAGCAACGATTGGATCACAATGCGCTCAAATCAGAACGTCCAGGCGGCCATCAACGTCGGAGCTATCAACATTTGCGATAATCTTGCAACGTTCCCAACTACGTGGGCGCCCGGTTCTCACTTTGACGAGGTTCGTTGATACCTTTCACTCGTTGTATTAATTTCATTAATGCCACTAAATTCCACTCATAGAACGTCCAGGTGGCCATCAACATCGGGGCTATAAACACTGGCGTCGACAATTTTGCAACGTTCCCAACTACGTGGGCACCCGGTTCTAACTTTGGCGAGGGGCGTCAATACCTCTCACTCGTCTTATTGATGCCATTAACTTCCCTCTAGTGTATGGATATCTACGCAGAGGGATACAACATCTTGACTTCAGGACCCAACCAGGACATGTCCCAGCTCGCGTTCGGCACGAGCATGGCAGCACCCCAGGTCGCTGGGATTATCGCCGGAGTCATCTGTAAGCCATATGGCCCGCTCTTCTATCCTCCCATTTTATTTCGCTGATGAGACACTTTAGCTCTACATGGCAACATGGCCCCGGCAGACATGAAGACCTACATCCTGTCTATCGGTGCAACCAACAAAATCACAGGGCTATCCGGCAGCTCGAATAATTTTGTTGCACAGTTTCCTTCCAGTTTTTTGGGATGATGATCGGGGTATTCTCTTGCAATCGTCAGCTTGAGCGAGAAATCCCCTGGGGAGTATGAGTACATAATGGACCTAAACCGAGCTCATGCCGGTAATCCAACGTATTACACATCGAGATTAAGTCGAGTCAATGTCGTCTAAAGTTCAAATGACTTCCTGCGAGGGATACCGACGTATCTATTACACCACAGGACGGGGTGGTATTACAGAAATCAAGGACTGTTCGACATCGAACCGTAGGTTCGGTGACAGGCAACACAAAATGTTTCGGTCTCCTCGGTCGAAATTGATGAACGTATCGTCGAAATGGTACTTACAGTGGTCCTACAGTCGAGCATCCCAGATATTACTTTTTTTTGTCTGCATGTGGTCTCGAAAGTGACATCTAATCAAGCGTTTCGAATCCGGTAGAATTATTTAGTATTGAGGGCGAATACAGATTTCTCCCAAAATAAAATCATGTACATATATATACTGCTTTCATCCTTTCAAAATATTCCAGTCGGATGCGGGTAAGTCAAATTATAGATTTTTCCTGGCGCAGTGATTTCCTCGGGCGGCTGTTTTCTGCTTCCAATACCCCAATTCCTGAGTTCAGGCGTTCTGAAAAACATTTTCGTATCCTCATTTGCTTCACTATAGCATTGAAAACTCATCAATGCGCTCTATTTTCCAGAAGTTGATGTTTGAGGTTTTCAACTTGAAATTCAACCCAGCATCGTCTGACTTTGGTTGTATTTATTGATCCAGCTATCGGCCCTTTACCTCTCCTCCACGGAACTGAGCGCTGGCAAACTGGACGCAATTACAAAGTAACGATACATCTTGCTTCGCCACATATGCCCTGAGTTAGTCTCCCGTAGTCAGACTCCACAGAATAATATGATAGTCGATATTATTCTAGCCCTGAGTTACCAAAGCCTCGCGGTCATCCGAGTCGGATGTGATGTTTGTGAACTATGGTGCTCGGTACGACGGTAAGTAATCCGGCCCACTGGCTCTGGGTCGACGTACGTTGTCTGGTTCGAACTGCCGAGGTGAGTCAATAGAACATGAGACGGGTAAAGATGAAATTCTAAACCTCGTCGGAATGCGGGTCAATGCGGGTGAACCCGGCGAGAAAATGATTTCTCCGAGCTCCGAGCTCGCGTCCGGTGTCTGACTCAGTACTTTGTCCACGTACCGCCACTCCGCAGTGTCCGCACTAATGGCGTACAACCGGATCGCTGTATATGGCCACCGTGGATGGGCCAGCTCTGCCATTGTCGACGCGCTCGTGGCGTCAGGTGCCCCTATCAAGGTATTATACCGGCCTGGATCCGACGTGGCCAGTTTACCCCGGCCCTCGAACGTTACTTCAGTTGAGGTGGACTTGGCGGATGAGGAGGCTGTGGTGAGTTCCTTGCAGGATGTCGATATTCTCATGTGAGTTGCATTCCGAACGTATTCAACCTGCCTCCATATTTAATTGCTAATAACGCCAACCCTACCTGCAGCTCGCTCGTCGGCCACGAGGGCGTGGAGCGGCAAATGGGCTTCGTCAAAGCGCTTCCGAAGACCGATGTTAAGCTGTTCGTGCCGTCCGACCTGGGAATGCGGTGCGACGAGCAGGGTCTGCGCATCCCCGTCAACAAGCACAAGGCGGAAGTGGAGAAGGCGGCGAAGGAGGCGGGGGTAAATACCTGTGTGGTGCTACCCGGCTTCTTCGTCGAGTCTTCGATCGCATTTCCGTAAGCCGTGTCCACTGTCCGAGCTCTCTGCTGATTCTTCTATGAATTAGGATACTGGGAGTGGATGTGCGCAGGAACAGGATCATTTTCACGGGCGAGAGCGCTGAAAAGCGCATGAACCTCTGGTCAGTTCCACCACATATGAGGGAGATTTCATCGAAGACTGACACACGAACTTTCCAAATAAAACAGCACAAGGAAGTATGTCGCCGCAGCCTTCGTCTCGATATTCGCCACCACACCTCCCTCTCAACTCGCTAATCGCGCCATCGGCCTCTCGGAGCTGACGCCCAGTGGCCGAGAAGTCGCCGCTGCGTTAGAGAAGAAGCACGGCGCCGCGCCGCAGATACTCGCGCATAGCATTGAGAAGGTCGACGCCGAGATCGAGAACGGCATCAAGGCGGGCCGTCCGTTGACGTTGAGCTGGTATTGCCGCAAGACATGGGGCACCGGACTGCACGTGGAGGCGGTCGGGTCGGACATCTGGGAGGTGGAGGGATACCGCAAGCTTACTCTCGAGGAATTGATTGTTGGAGGGCAAATGGAGGGTTATCGCGAGATGCCTCCTCCAGTCCTCGAGGCTGTCCTGGCTGCGTTCCACTGATCCCTCTCTCCGAGAGGGACATGGGTTGGATTTAGAACCCAATACACCGAAAAACTTGGAATGTGTAATCTTAAACCACTCAACTCAATTGAAATTGAACGCAGTAAGGAATTTTAATGTTTGTACTATAGGCCAAGGAGGTAGCCGCCCCGCCGGTTGGCGTCGAGCACGTCTGGAATCCTTCATATCTGGGGCCCCGAATTGATGTGCGCACGCCAGTCCATGGCGGATTTTTCGAGTGTAGAGAGCTCCCAGGATAGCAGCGAGCGACATCCTACGTTTCCGTCGTGGGCCTCATTTCTTGGCAGCACTCGTACTAGAGGGTACAGGCGGAGTCGAAGATGAACTTGCTGTTGCGCACTAGTCACTCCGCGGAATTTCAACGGGCCATGGACTCTGGCGGCTTGATAATCCGCGTACATGGACAGAGGTATTACCTCTGATTGGAAAAGCCGTAAGAACAGAATAGCGTGGTTGTAATCTTGTGGAGTCGATCTGGAGGAGGTTGCCGATGAGATGAAGTTGAGTTTGAGATGAAGATGCTCGTATCAAAAAAAAGTACAGTTTACAACCGCCCTCTACCAAAAAAAAATGAGATTCCGGGAATCGGGTTGAGAAGCTCTACGCGCCGTCAAATTCACTGGACGACTACGCGTGTTTGCGCCGAGGTGAAAGCGATGTGAACTTACATAAGTTTTCTTCTTGAAAAGCAGGCGACTCGGGGCAATCGTCAATACTTCCCCTCGAGTCCTGTAGAGGTAGTGATCAATATGACAAGAGACCAGAGTCTGAGGAGATGCCTTGCGCGATGAAGACACGTAATTTTGGGAAGGCAGGAGCCAAGAGAAATACATAATGGCCGGCTCGCAACCACGGCTCGATCGCCTGGAGTTGGGTTCGGGTGTCCTAGAGTCGGACCTGAAAATCAGAGTCTTAGAAAGGTTCCCAAATACCGAACCTCGGGAGGCTGAGAAGAAATTGAAGTTTTGAGATTATTGTTTGGGAGATTACAGACCCGAAAAGAAATACCACAGGCTGTCGCAAGCCTGTTTATCCTTCACACCCAGGGCCGAAGCTCGGGGTTGACACAACACTGAGGAGACCAGAAATCACATTCCTCATGCTCGAGCTTCCCCACGATATTCCTGGTATATGGACCACGGTCTACTGAAGCCCACCTGGCATTACGCGGCGGGGCGGCACCGCCCGCTTGCCCCCCAATTCAGCGACCTGTTCGTCCAAATCGGGGAGGTACTGCATATCGTATGGACACGTGGTCCATCGGCCCAAAAAGTCGTCGCACGACGCAAAATTGGCTCCGAAATGCAGAAGGCGGTCGTTTTCTCGGTCCAGAAGATAATATTTCCGATCGGCCACAAAAAGCATGACCACTTCGCTAGCGTTGAGATACGCTAGTGGGACTACGTCGCCAGGAACACGAAGGAGGTGTTTGAGAATCCACTGAGCCGGGCTGAATCCTCGAGAGGGGTTGACCCTAAAGAAGTCGTTGTTGAAAGTCCATTTACTCCATTCGCAAGAGAAGCCTCCACGAATCTGGATAGGGGTGCAATAAAATGATTCCCAGAGGCGGACCGGATCCTGCGATGGTTCCCATTGAGGGGTGGATCCTGGTGGCGGATTGACGAGGTTGGGTGTCTGCCATACAAGTAAATGTTTGGGCTTTAAACCAAATAGACAGCGCCCGTGCGCACCGATATCTCCGGCGGATTGGGCGGGTGCTCGAAAGTAGGGGTTTCCAAGTCGAAAGTAGGGATCTGCAGGGCGGTGAGTTCCAAACTCGCCAGTATCCAGTGTCATCCGTACCATAGCTCGAACAGCTCCGTCGCTGGGGATCCTGTTAGGGAAGAGGATATTGGGACAACAAGAACACACAATTTTCTTGACGAGTAGGCGAATCTTCGTAGCTGAGCGGGATGGACAAACTTGTAGAAGCGCTGCATCAGTGTGGTGAACAAGAGGCCCGCATAGTCCGGCCCGGCTTGCCGGCCCTTCGCCTAGGTCTGTTTGGTTGAATGTTTGGCTTTGACCCGGCATGGTGCGGCATCGTGGCTTGGACCGAACTACAAATGATGCAGCGGCGCCTGTACAAGTTTGCGCACCCCACCCAGCTACGAAGATTCGCCTACCCGTCAAGCAAATTGTGCGTTTGTATTTCCATATCTCCTCTCCTGACAGGATCCACAGCAACAGCGCTGGTCGAGTTATGGTACTATATAACTGCGGATACCAGTGGATTGGGCACTCACAACCTCCTTTTGAGAATATGCACTCCCCGCAGGAGATTTTGGTATGCGTCGGTCAGTGCGCTCTATCTTCTTGGCTCAAATATCGTATCTTTACTTACAAGCAGATCTCCAACCTACCCTCTCCCCGAACCACCGTCGCTGATTCCGTGAAGACACCCAATCCGCCGGAGAGAAGCTCGGTGCGCCCCCATACTTCTGTTGCTTCCTCATTGAAAAAAATATATGTTTTCCACAGCAGACGCCAGGCCTCGTCAATCCGCCGCCCGGATCCACCCCTCGCTGGGATTACAAAAATATAAGTCGTGCCGACTTCTGCAAAACTCTCTATCACTCTCCAATGAAAATGCCTCGCCTGCTCAGATGCGACTGGGAAAAATGCAGATTCCTCCACTTCTTCGTAGTCATCGAGCCCGGCCGCCCTACGAGCGATGCGGAGTACTACATCAAGCACCTCCTCCGCGTGCCCGGCGACGTCGTGCCGCTGGCGTGGATCGACACCTGCGAGGAAACGATATTCTTCGAGACTGACGGGAAATACTACCTCATCGACAAGAACGTTGACCACCTTTTGCACTTCGGAGGGAAGTTCACGTCGCATGAGGACTTTCTGGCGCAGTGGGAGACGTCTCCGCGGGATATTCAGTACCTCCCGGACTTGGACCGGGAGATCGTGGAGCTTGCAGCCAAGCGCCGTCGTGAGTCATTCGGAATCACTGGGTGCGTTTTCTTTTCTCCGTCGGACATGCACTCCCATCTAATGCATGAAATTAGGGAAAAATTGTGGGAAAGATACAAGGGCTAGAAGGGTGCGATAGTTGTTTTTTTCTTGTAACACAGACCCTCGTTCACGAGACCATGGCCGATATCCAATCCGACTAGTAAAACCCGGTATCCGACTGACGGACAATAACACCGCTCATATTGGCGATTATGGCGTTGCCCTTACAATTCATATTCTCTCGAGTACCCGCAAACTAAGCTGATTCACCTCCAGTGTGCATACACCAACTCCTAAGGTCCCATCCCGCATCACCGTCGCCATCCCTTTCGATGGGAGCGTTGCTTCTCGGACACAGGAGTTCTGCATCCAAAAGCGATTAGTGTTTACTTTCGCAGTCTTGACTCTTCCCCGACAGAGATGAGGATTGAGGGTATGTCTATATTTCGTGCTCATTCCAGTTCCGTCAACTAATCATACCCGGGTAGCCGTCTGGCATGCATAGTTTGCAGTATACCAAATTTATCGCCTCGTTTATTTCAAAGGCCTCTGTTCTTTTTTCTCTGCGGCCAGATCCCAGAATTGGCGAATACATCTAGGGACTAACGATTCATAGTAGAGTCTGCACGCCTTCTCGACGTGGGCACAGCCTATGTTCAAACTTTTGATGAACTGACCCGTCTTAATCTCGGCGCTGGAATTTGTAATCGTTAGACTGCTTGCAAAGATGCTAAACAGCGAAATTCGACCCGACCGACCGCGACAGCTTTGAATCTCTGATTTACCACTCATATCGAATTGATGCTCCCGATTCCGGGATCAATTTTGTTCAAGATGAGTCGATCCATTATTTGTTCTTTTTGGCAAATGCGGTGCATAGACCCGCTTTACACAGCCCGACTGATATGCTTATTTTTATTTTTATTTTTTATTTTTTATTTTTTTTGGAGCATTTGGGATAATGATTTATACTCAGTCTGCAGAAGCATTCCAAGTCATCCACTTGTGTTGCTGGAGTTTGACCAGTCATTGCCAGGGAATTTGTCCAGGAGGAAATGCCGTTACTCACAATTATTAACCAGTGTGGGACTCCGACCTGTATAAGTTATCCTATCCCAGATTTATCAGTCATTGGTCGTATACCCACTAAAACCCCCTCTGTATATGTCCAGTCATCTGGCACTGAGTCTTTATCCATGAGGAGTCCACTCCAGGTGTTCAACACGAGTTGTTTATTTAACGCCAGTGTTCCGAATTTAATTTTGTCGGTTAAGATACGGTCACGCTGCAGGGTATTGTTAACGGCGTTAAGCCATTGATTGTGGATGCTCATTTCGGAGAACACTACCCCCGGATTTGTTATTACACGGTTCACCCTCAACCTCCATATCAAATGCCATGCGACAGACACCAGGATCGCGAACAGTCTTCCTTTTGCCCGATCCTGAGTTCCTTGTTCCTTTTTAAATTTTACGAGATTGCATCCTAAAACGAGCCCCCAACTCAGGGATGGCCAGCCAGTGTATTTCTTTGACCATAGATTTCTCGTGAGAGTCCAAATTATCCTCCGTTCCGGTGTGTCACATTCCAATGCAATATGCTCCAGACTCTCTGGGATGTTGCCAGTGCACACATGGCATGTTCCGTTAAATTTTAATTCATCGATATGGGACCAGAAATCACCCACTCTGAAAGTACTTCCAGAAAAATTCCCTTGACAAACGTGATAATGTCACCGATCGAATTGATTTCCAGATTGTCTCGTCCGACGGTGTATAGCCCGAGATTTGCTCAATCGAGCAGCGAATGCGATCCAGGTTCACAAAGGTGCTCTTTCGGTGTGGTTTGGGCTTCAAAGTACGAATTATCTTTGTAAATAATCTCTGTAAGCCTCTGGATAGGAGAATCCCTGGGTTAGAGATAGAGACCGCCCTGTCCCGGCTGCACATTTCTCCTAAGAAAGCTCGTTATCGTAGGGGACGGGGCGTGCGGCAAGGCATGCGTTGCTCTAGTTCGCGTCATATGATTTCCAAGTTTGACCCCTATCTAGACGTCGCTCTTGTTCATCTTCTCACAGGGCACCTTCCCCGAGGTACCCATTCGCCGCACATCTAGTGGGGAGCACGTTCCTAAGACATCAAGTTTGTAGGTGCACATTCCGACCGTGTTCGAGAACTACGTCGCGGACGTCGACGTAGATGGCAAGCATATCGAATTAGCACTGTGGGATACGGCGGGACAGGAAGACTACGACCGACTTCGCGCACTTTCGTACCCCAATGCCCACGTCATTCTCATCTGCTTCGCGGTGGATAACCCGGACTCGGTGAATAATGTGAAGGAGAAGGTGGGTGGCGTTTCATTTTGTTCAGACTCAGCTCGAAACTGATGGCCGGGCCCGCGCAGTGGATCACGGAGGTGCAGCACTTTTGCCCGCGCCTGCCTGTCATCCTCGTTGGATGCAAGGCAGACCTGCGAGAGGAACCGCGGGTGGTTGAAAAATTGTGGAAGGAAAACCGGCGCCCGGTGGTGACAGATGCGGTTATTCCATTGAATTGTGGGGTAACCTTAGTTGGCCTAACGAATAGGATTTCAGGGAAGAGCAGTTGCAACGTTGATCGGGGCGCACAAGCTTATCCACCAAATCTGGCCGCGGTGTCAAGGAGGTTTTTCAAGAAGCCGCGACCGTGGCTATTCCTCGTCATAACCCATGCCAACGTCCTTATGTCGTCTTGTAACATGGTAATACTCTGATTCTGATTTGATGTTGTGACCGTATAGTAAACATCGTGTAATATTTTCAACCCTTGTATGTATCATAACTCCAGATATCAGCATCGTTATGGCAAGTCAAACTTTTCGTACAGGCAAACGATCCATCGCCACCCCCTTCTTTCTCGTTTCTGGAAGTATGAAAGTCCACAATAATTTAGTCTTCTTGTTGGAGCAGCTGTAGCAGTTTTGAGTACATATTCCATGAACGAGATTTGTGTTGCAATCTGAGTTACACGACTGAATCGTTTTGATTTTCCAGAGACTCGAATAAGCGGTTGCAAGCGGAACAGAGTACCTCGAGATGGAGGTTGGGAAGAGCAGGCAAACACATCACATGATTATCCGCAAGTTCCCACGTGGCAAACTACCTCTGAAACTCCCGACTGCCCAAAACTTTCTCTGGTTGTTTATACGGTTCATCTTTTCTGCGATATGGAGACTATTAGGCCTGTCAACTCCTTCACTCGGTCGCACTTGCTACCGGACTCTATCGAGCGAGGTAAGATCACTGGCAGAAACCATGAAAATTCAAGAGAGACTAAAAGGCTGCTTATCCCCGCACAGCGCGCATATACTAGCTTCTGCGCTCTCATGACCCACCAACCGAAGACCTCCCATCCACCATCTCGGCGTTATCAGATGAGCTTGCGCGGTACGACGACGAAATTTCGCGGCTTCGTGCACAGCTCAGCACCTTGGAATCCGATCGCGCAGCTCTTCACGCTCATCATACCGCATGTAAAAGTGTTCTTGCGCCCATCCGGCGCTTACCGACAGAACTTATGGCAGGGATCTTCGCGTTGTGTCCGGATTCCTTCTGGCCGCATCACATCCGTGATCGTCCGATATCTCGTCTTGCTCCCCAAACTCCTGTTACTCTTTCTAAGGTTTGCGTACGATGGCGCGACATCATTGTGGGGACACCCATACTATGGAACAGAATCAATCTATACCTGTCCTGGTGGGAGGAAAGCAAAATCGGCACCACGATGACGAGCCTTCAGTTCATTCTGGAGTGCGGTGAAGGCTCACCTCTCCATTTGAAGATAGGCAGCGAAGCACATATCCCCGCACTCGACCTCCTTACCGCACATTCGGAGCGTTGGAAAAGCGTCGAGATCGTCGGGAGCTCTACATCGGATATCGAATACCTGGTTAATTCGAGCGGCGATTTCCCCCTCTTACAGGATCTGGTGCTTGACATTTGGGATTACACACCAAAGATGGTGGATCTTTTCAAGATTGCGCCAAACTTGCAATACTTGCGTGTGGCTGGGCCGCTACTCCCCAAACTGGTCGTTCCTCCTCTTCAAAAGTTGCAGCAATTGACATGCACCGGTTTGACGGCCACGGAAATCCCTGGGGCTGTGTCCCTGTTCTCTCGCCCGGGACACCCATTCGGGGTTTGTTTGCGGGAAATCCAGGTCGGCGGTTGGCCGACAGGGGACGTCCTCCTCCATATATAACGAATGCCATCCAATATCAATCGCCTCGATGTGCAAACGGATGATGCGTTCGGAATCGAGGAATGCCTTTCTGCGTTCGGGGCCATTTTCGCTGCCTTAACATTACCCATCCTGCAAGAACTGTCATTTTACTCTATGAGATCCGTAAATCCTTTCGGTTGGGCACATGCGGAATTCTGCGCCCTTTCAGCGCGTTCTGCGTTCCACGATCACCTTCTAACGCTTCGTCTGACCGACGTCATGATTGAAGAGACTGAACTACTTGAAATTTTAGCGGCCCTTCCCCTGCTTCAACGACTCTCCATCGCGGATCACCAAGTCGTGGAGTACGAAGGCCAAATATTTGGTACCACCCAACACTTGCACCTCATCACCGACACCCTTCTCTCAGCGCTTGCTCGGTCGGCTGATACCCCATCCATTGTTCCTCATCTTCGTCACCTTTCCTGTCGCTCATTGCTCCAATTCGACGATAATCTGTATCTCGACTTTCTCCTTTCGCGACTCCAGGCCGCGCGTCCATTCGAAGCAGAGCTTCGTTGGCTTCTCGGTCGTCATCGAGAGCTCGATCCAGGTGTTGACAAGCGTTTGCAAGAACTGCGCATCCAAAAGAAGTTGTTGTTCTCCTTCGAACAAGTCCACAGATGAAGTGCGGTTGCATCGCTGCCCTGTGCTTGGCGTCCTTAACGCGTCTGACGCAGTGCCGGGATCTTTCCTCGAAGGATCGAACCATCGTTCCGAAGCCAAACTTCTCGTCCAGGCCAACTGTTCATCATCCTTCTCTTCTCTCCTTCGCGTGTCGCTGGAAGTCTTCGGCAGTTACAGAAATTGGTCTTGTTCGAACAGCTATGCCAGTCCTGATATGATCGAGGCGGTGCGGACACTGCATTCATTGGACGACCGTGTTGTGGACTGGGTTGTAGAATATTGCAGCGGCTCTTTCCATTGGTACGGTTAATGATTATTGATAACGCTGTTTGTTGTCTGCACCTGGTCCCCATTCCTCCAATCGTGTAAGGTAACATTTGATGATCGAATTCGGTGCTCCTCCGGGGACTCTCGATTGCGGGCGGATACAAGAAAGAAGGGGCGCTCAATTCTTAGTTCGTGCAGTTCGTTCGTCGGATTTAATATTATTCACGGCATCTGATTGGTTGATTTAATATTTAAAACGACGAACGAACTGCACGAACTAAGAATTGAGCGCCCCTAGAGTTCTCCCAAATAAATTCATGTACATATATACTGCTTTCAGTCGGTCGAGATATCCCAGCAAGGCGCGGAAAAGCTGAATTATTAAATTATTGGCTATCTAATTTCCTCGGGCGGCCTTGTTCCGCTTCAAATAAACTTGAACGAAGTCTCGGATTCTGGCATTCTGCCGAACATTCTCATATCCTCATTTTGCTCCCTTGAAAACTTTTACCCCGAAGTTAAGCGTCAAAAATAGCACTATATTACCCTCCGTATTATAGGCCGACTTTTTCACGCAAAGTGAACTCTGAGGTTTTCAACTCGAAATTCCGTCTGACTTTGGTTGTGTTTATTGATCCAGCTATCGGCCTTTACCTCTCCTCACACCTCCCATATTCTTACCCTGGAACTGAGCAAATTGACTGTAACTGCCTCCGAGAATGCAACTGTGTGCCTTTCCCAGCCAGATCGATACGATTCTCTCAAGTTTTCGATGACGAGGTGCGTTTCTGTGCGACGAGCTCTTCAAGCCTTTGTCAACTCCATCTCATAGCGAGTTCTGTCTTGATGGGCGTAGTTTCTGTGCCAATCTGTGCTCCAACTGATACACCTGGACAACATATGACTGGAATGAGAATTCACAAGGTGTGGCTTTTCTCCTGGTCATGTCAATATCCGGCCAGATTACATTCTACACATGGATCTAATCCCAGAGGCCATGATGATACTATATTCTCTGCTCGTTCGAGCGCTTGAGCGGGGCCACCCACCCACCTTTCGAGCGCGAAGAACCTCATTTCACTTCAATTCTATCTTCCCATCGATTCGCGTCATACCGGTCGCTGACTATGCTTCAGGTACTCCTAGACCCGTGCAAGCTCAGTCGTGGACTGACGCATTAGAATGGATTTGGATGTGTGGGGGTTTTCCGCGTTGTCTAGGGTTCAGGACGTTGGGTGAGTGGTGGCCATCCCTTGCCCTTGCTCCAGCCGTATCTGGCATGGATGGCGGGCCCTTCGCCTGCGGCGCCAAACCCGTTACTTCGTGGCTTAAAGCTGACGCCCGCCCAGATATCAAGGCATAGCGCGCGACTCCTTAGCAATGCTGATCCACAACGCCTTACGCCTCCTCCATATCGCTCCCTTGCCCAAAAAGACCAGGCTGCGCGTCGTTACCGCTCGAAACATCGACCCAAGCACCCCACATATGACTGAGTCGTCTACACGGACCCGCCAGCACGAGCACGAGATCGTCGTCCTACGAAGGAGATGCAGGCGGTCTGGTCCACTGGTCCAAGTGCGTGCATGTCTCCTTTCACCCCTTCTGATGTATACGCCCTGTCCTTGAGTGCCTTAATGCCTCCATCGTCCTCGCTTTCCGCTCCCCAATCCCCCTGCAAAAATGCCACGAAGCTCGAGCTGACCACCGCCTCCAGATACTTCCCTGACTCCAAACCTCGAAATGGGTGCTCGGGACCAGCGGCTTAGATTATGAGGAGGGGCGAAGATGTCGGGACTGCCACTGAATACTTCCTGGGGTACGTCGTGCTCATGTTCCTTTCCTCATCGCGCGAGACCCCCCTCGTGCTTCGTGGCCCCGCCTGCCTTCTTCTCCCGCTTCCTTTCTCATCACTCTTCATGGACGCTGATTGATGGTCCCAGTTTCCATCGCCGTGGGCCTCAATCCCGCCCTGACGTGTCGGGTCATCCGTCGTGCCCAACGCCGTGGAGGATGGTCTAGATCGGGACTTCGACGGAGTATGGAGACGTGCTCGGTAAGTTATTTCCTTTCCCTTATACTTCGCGTGGAGTACGATGGGTCTCCCGTGGGCCTCCCGTCGTTGTCCACAGCGCCACCTGCTCTTCCGGTCCCTCACGCTGTCCCGCCTGCTGACTCGCGTTATAAGGATGCACCCGGAACTATCGACGGCTGGTCGTCCCGGCCTCGCGCGCGGTAAAATCCATCGCACTGCGTCTCGTACCCAGGGCATGCTGCACACCGGCTCCAGTACGATGTGGCGAGGCTCCGAATCAAGAGAATCTTCTCCGATGACTGTCCGAGTGGGGGGGAGCGGGGCAACGGAAGAGATGCACGAGAAGGGCGATGTTGGGCCGGAAACGAGCAGTACGCGGAGAGGCTGCGGGGCTGGCAACGTGTAAGAGGCTGGTGGATCGCATTGGTGAGTGCTGCTTTCTTTTGATTGTCATGAGGAGCGGGGAATGACGCGGCAGGCTCCCCGTCCGTCCCGATAGTGGGGCACGCAAGCTCGTTTCGTCCCTCTCCTCTGGGATTCGGATCCCGTTGTGCGTGTACTCATTCCTATTCCCAGATATATCGCACTCGCGTCGACTAGCGACATGCGTACACTTGCGGCACCCAGCACAGCTCGCGGTACGATGTGGCGGGTTTTTTTTTTTACCGTTTTGAGGTGAATCGCCCGCGGTCACCGCTGCCTCTGAATCCGGCGATACTAGCGGCGAGCGGGGGGATGGGTGGCGGGCGAGCGTGCGGGGCCGCAAATGATTGACACGCTGCGGATGGAGATCCCGCATGGATGACTGCGAATACGTGGTGCAGGGAGGGGCGGAAGAGAGGGTGAGTGGCGCTTTACTCCTTCGTACCTCGGCGGGGACCTGCGTGAGGCCCCTCCTATACGTATCGGAGCCTGGAACCGCACTTTTTACTCTCTTCCCCCTCTTCCTCTCCTCATCTTTCCTCCTTGCTGATGCCCCACTCAGATGTCTCTACACATCCCTCCGCGGGACACAGTCGTTATCTGGGGGATCGCACCACGAAGTCCCGCCACCACGACCCTCATGCAGTACTCGATCACGTCAGTGTCCGCCGCGCTGTGAAAGGGGATGGAGAAATCCGGGCCTAGTTTTAGGTAGCGTACGTGATCCCAGTGCCCCCCGTCTCCGCCTCGTCCGTCTCGTCGGCATCCACGATCCTCTACTTCATCTCCCTACAGTGCGCGCGCTGACCCCTCCTACAGACATGTTCCTCGTCAGGCATCCGTAGACCTGCGCGCACGTCGCGGGCTACATACCAAGAAAGATGTGATGTCGGGGGTAATGGGTATATCTAGGTCAGTCCTTCTCACTCTTCCACGCGCTGGAAGTGGCTCCGCCCGCTTCTTGCTGCTTGAGTTTCGAGTTCCCGACGCAGCGCCAGATGTACGGTACGCGCTGCGCACCGCAGGTGCATGCTGCTTGTCTCCTCGACCTCATCTTTCTGTTCCGTTTATCACTTGTCAACGCTGACCGATGTCCTCAGATATGGCCGTCGTGAGCTTCCCTCGCCACCCATGGCCACGCATCTACTTGGACGTATACCCCGCGTGCGGTCGTCCTCCCTCCTAGCCGTGCGCCACAAGTCACGCACACGCTCCACCTGAGGACTACAGGACCGGGCAGCGCCTTGAGCCGTCATGGCCCTCCCGCGGACTTGGCAGATATGCCAAAGTCGTGGCTGGGTCGGCAGCGGTACGCACGGCAAGCATTTGGACGGGAAGGAAGGCGGAAGACACGTTTGATGAGACGGAGGCGGATAGAGCTGTGGACGATTACACGCCTCGACTTCGACGTTGGAACGTCATGTCTTTCTCGAGAGCGATTGGTGGCCTTACGCGTGGAGGTGTGGATGTCTATGATGAAATTGTGGCCCTTGGCCATGTACAGGCTTCTCCGGACGATGGGATAGTAGTTGCTCCCGGCTTTCATTCGTTGTGCCCTGCACCGCCCGCGATCCGAGTCGTGGACAGCGTTCCAAGGCTGGCACTCTTCGGTTGAGTGCTGCGAGCCCAATGCGAGGAATCTGGAGGATACATCGGACATGACATTCTTCATTTACCACCACTTGTGCTGTTGTCCCACTCGTCCTAGTTACACACTCTTCCAATATACTCCTTGCTGTAGCCTTATTACAGTCCAGGTCTCAGCTTCAAAAAAAACAGCCTTTTATGCCTTTTATGGAAGGTCTCCGCTTTTCCAATTTCACACGGTGCCTCTGCCTCTTCCCGCCATGGCCACCGCCCGTCCAGTGCACGGAAACACGTTCGTTCGGTCGCATTTGCTTCCAAATGCCGCCCAAGCAGCCCACATTCGCGATCTTTTGCGTTCTCACGCTCCGCCACCCGATCACCTTTCCTCTACCATGTCTGCATTATCCATCGAAATTGCGCGCTACGACAGCGAAATATCCAGACTCAGAGCCCAGCTTGCCATCTTGGAGGCTGATCAGTCAGCTCTGAAGGCATACCACGACGATCATGGCCGTTTTCTGGCCCCCGTGAGGCATCTACCTTCCGAGATCCTGCTGGATATCTTTGGGTTCCTTCCGCTTTCACTGGCAGACGCCTTCGAGAAACCCCCCGGTTCCCCATCTCCGAAGGAAATCCAGATCTCGCGTCTCGCTGGCATGCCGTTGTTGGTAGTTTCCCAGGTCTGTGCGCGGTGGCACGACATCGCCTTGGGCACGCAGGGATTGTGGAACAGACTCCGTTTAGACTACGGGCTCTGGAACGCTCTTTGGAATAACCCTGATGAGACTCGGAAAGCCATGGAACTGCTTACACGCGTTTTAAAACTTGGCAGAGAATCGCTTCTCAATGTGGAGATTTGGTCAGATATAAATTGCGAATCTGATGTGCTCGGTCTCCTTGCGAAGCATTCGGAGCGATGGAAAACAATCGACCTATCCTGCCCGTATGACGATCTCCTCGTTTTCTCGAGTGCGAAAGGCAAATTGCCCTTCCTCGAATCCCTCGAGCTATACACGTGGCATGTGCAGGGGAGTGCATTCGATGCGTTCGGAGTCGCGCCACGCCTCAGGAATCTCAGTCTTACAGGATCACTATTATCAACATTCGCCAAACCGCCGCTCGAGCAACTACATGCTCTGACATGCACAAACCTCTCCGACTTCGCGGCCATCGCTATGGCTGCCTCCATGCTTGCAGGATTGCCTCACGAATCTAAATTCCAACTTGAAATCAATTTTGGTGATTGCGACCTCTCGCAGATATCGGACCTTGATATAGGCCCATCTTCGTCGAACATTGGCAGCCTCCAGATGGAGGTGGACGCCTCGAAAGCGGATTATTGTGCTGAGGTATTCCTCGCCATCTTCACCGCCCTGACATTGCCCCAACTCCGGGAGCTTGCATTCTACCACGCCCACCTCGGTCAACCCCTTCCTTGGCTGCACACCGAATTCCTTGCCCTATCGGCGCGTTCCTCCTTCCATAATCACCTTGCAACGCTCCAATTGCACCATGTACTTCTCACGGAGGCGGAACTTCTCGAGTGTTTATCTGCATTACCTTCACTGCAGCGGCTGGAGATCGCAGATCACGAATGTGTTGGGCCAGATGACGTGGAACACCATCTCATCACTAACACTCTTCTTTCGCAGCTCACTCGGACCGCTGATTCATCGTGTCTCGTTCCTCGTCTTCGTTCCCTGGGGTGCACCTCTCTACTTCGATTCGATGATACTGTTTACCTCAATCTCCTCCTTTCGCGGATTCCGGAGGGTGGTGCCTTCGAGAACGAAATGCGCGTGATAGGCGATCATCGTACGGAATTCGAGGAGAGTGTTGCCGTGCGGATAATGGAGTTGTGCATTCAAAAGCGACTGGTGTTTGCTTTCGTGGATGAAGATGACGAGTGAGGCGAAGCACATGATGGTACGTCTATTTTTCGTGCTCATTCCAGTTCCGTCAACTAATCGTATCCTGGCCATGGTAGTCGCCCATGCGAAGTTTCCTCTTTGTGATATACCAAATTTGTCGCCTCGTTTCCATCAAACGCCAATTATAATTTTGCTTTTGCTTTCCTCTTGGCGGTCAAGCTACCTGGGCAAAGATTGCTGTACGATCTGAATGGCCTGCTTTCCCCCCACCGTCAATCTGCTATATCGGTCTTTCGCAATTTAATATCTGATACTACAGTTCAGTAGCATCCCCGCCGTTTTTTACCTGTGTATTAGTTCTGCGTCATAAAAGGGCGAGACCCCAGTGAGATTCTGCATTCGTTGGATCTCATGGTCCATCACATACATCCCAAGCGATGCGATGACACTTATTGTCAAAGGTTCATATCTCGCATAGGTTAGCTGTTTTACGAACCTAATGAATTTAGTCCAACATCCGAGCTAGTTACATTCCAACAAATTGAAAGAGGTTATCTATGAGAGTGAGGGTTGTACTTGTAGATGATATATCGGGTATCGTGCGCAATTGCAATTATCCATCGTGAAATTCGGGTCCAGCTTCACTGCCTGTAAGTATAGTAATCCAGAATACGTTAACTATGGCGTTTTGATTGATATTCGAACGCACCGTCGCCGCTTTATAACCCTGTGTTACTTCAAAAGATATGCCGACGAGAAGTGCGGCGCTACAGAATGGTATGGTGCTGCTCTTTGACGCCCATTTCCATCGAGTGATCACTGGCACCATTGAAAGCCCAGGCAATAATGTTCGCACCCAATACCCCTCGGTGGAATCGAACTTTAAGCCAGCGTAGTCGGCACCGATATCCACGAGAGAGCAACTGACAGCCAACATTCCGTAGAGCGCACCCATGCCCAGTGCTCCAGATCGGAGCCCAGTAGCGGCAGCGAGAAGCCTCGCGCGTCCTCCCTGTACAAAGCTGGTCAGAGGCCAGCCGCCAGAAGATTACTGGAACCGGAAAATTTTGCACCAGAGGTGACCGCCATGCACTACTGATACCAAATGGGATACCCCCGAACAATGCGCCGTGAACCCCGCCGAAGGTGCCTCCCAAAAGCGCGGACGCTCTAGACCGTAACATTTCATGAAGATTTACTTTTTTATATATCGAAAGGACATACCCGACACTCCGCATCAGATGGGGTGGCCCTGTCTTCGTATCCTTGACGGCGACGAGCATTTGATGGGCGTGAAGTTCAAAAGTTTCGAGGTTGAAATTTAGATTCCTGGTATATTCTGCGAAAAACGTCTTGAGCCAGGAGTCGAGTGGGACGAGAAGATGAGCTGCATCGTGGCTTCCGAGTATACTTAGTGTTCGTTGCCGCGCGACGCGTCCATCCCGCCGGGGAATCGGCTCGTTCCGAACTTTCTTGATGGCCGTCCACAAGCCGCATCTTATTTTCTTCGACGCTTAAGAACTGAGTCTCGTTAAATCCAAACCGCACTAATGGCCTCGACGAGAAAAATAAACACGCCAATGCAGCGATTTTCCCTACAAGCTTCGCCGTCTCACCCACCTTCGAAGATAATGGTTTACCTACCAGTCATTGACTGGTAGGTTCTCAAATGCTTGACAAGCATTTGAGAACCTCAGGATACACCTCCCGGGACAAACAAAGAAAAGCAGCGGCGTTTATGCCCTGAACGTAAAAATGAACACCGAACCTGAATCCGCCCACCATGCAAAAAAGTTCGGAGCGCACCTACCGTATAGCCTGATGCCTTGTTTCTGGGTAACGCGGTTGAACGAGGGTATATGAAAGCTAGTTGCATTCCAACAAATTGAAAGAGGTTATCTATGGGAGTGGAGGGGTTGGAAGATATATCGGATGATATCCTGCGGAATTATCCATCGTGAAATTCTGGTTCAACTTCAGGGCCTGTACCAAGTATAATACTCGCAGTCAAAATACGTCGACTATGGTGTTTTGAGTGCTATTCAAACGCACCGTCGCAGGTTCAGAAGGCGTGGTGTTACTTCAAGAGATATGGTGACTAGAAGCAGCGCGCTACAGAATGGTATGGTGCTGCTTTTTGCCGACCATGCCCATCTTGTGATTACTGGCAACGTCAAAACCCCGGGCAATAATATTCGCACACAATACTCCTCGGTGGAATCAGGCTTCAAGCCAGCGTAATCGGCACCGATATCCAAGAGAGAGAAAGTAAGGGCCTGATCGGTAACCGTGAATTCACGCATGAATTTTCGTGGAATTTTTGATGAGTACCAAACTCGTCCCTAAACTACCCCAGATGGTCGAATAGCCCCTTTTAATGAACATTTGAGGTTGGAGAGTGGGAGACATGGTGTAACACACAATCTCCCATAGATTTCACAGATGATGCAAAAAAAATCAAGTTCAACTCAGCTTATGTTGAAACCATCACACTGCTTCCACTCATGCTCCTCGAGATTTTAGGAAATGCATGTACTTTTCGTTCTAGGAGGGTTTAGGGACGAAATCCGTGGGAAAGATGGACAGAAACGAGATTCAGCCAAAATTCACGCAAAAAAATTCACGGTTGCCGATCAGGCCCTAACACCAAACATTCCGTAGACCGCACCCATGCCAAGTGCTCCAGATCGGTACCCAGTAGCGGCAGCGAGAAGCCTCGCGCGTCCTCCCTGTACAGAGCTGTTCAGAGAGCAGAAGATTACTGGAACCGGGAAATTGCACCAAGGGTGACCGCTAAGCACTACTGATACCGTATGGGATACCCCCAAACAATACGCCGTGAGCCCCGCAGAGAGTGCCCCCAAAAAGTGTAGACGCTCTAAACGTTTCATATAGATTTGCATTTTTATATGGAAAGGACTTACCCGATACTCTGCATCAGATGGGGTGGCCCTGTCTTCGTATCCTTGACGGCGACGAGCATTGATGGGCTTGAAGCAAGGCGTGAAGTTCAAGTTCCGAGGTTGAGATTTAGATCCTGGTATATTCTGTGCAAATTATCTGGAGCCACGCAGGACTCGAGTGGGGTGGCGAGAAGATGAGTTGCATCGTGGCTTTCTGAGTATACTTAGTGCTCGATGCCGCGCTGTGACGCGTCCATTCCGCCAAGAAACCGGCTCGTTCCGAAATTTCTTGATGGCCGTCCCCAAGCCGCATCTCATTTTTCCTTGACGCTTAAGAACTGGACCAAGTGGACCAGGCGACTCTCTTTGAATTCAAACCGAACTAGTGGGCTCAACGAGGAAAAAGACGCCATCTTATGCAACGATCTTCCTTGCCCGATACTCCTTCATGCCGTCGCGCGATTTGTTGTCAGCCGTTCCTTCGTTGACTTTGAATGTGCTCACACACTCTCCCGACGTCGGAATGTTCCGCGTGCGCGCGAGACATGTAAGCTTTGCAGGCATTGATCCTGGCTTCCACATCCTTGAGGCTTGCCGCAATCTAAATCTCCATCAAACGCGTATCGGTTTTGCTCTGCTGGTCGCGGACCAACTCTACATCGTGATCGTCCATGGGAGGTGTGGGGGTCGCTGTCAAAACGGGCGCTGCCATTTAGGAAACTGGGAGTAGAACGTGATGTAGAGTTGAATGAATTTCATCAACATTTGGGAAATGAATGTACGGTGGTTATTGCTCAGTACTTTTCGTGCGACTGCTCGTTAGGTGCTAATACGGAAAAGCTGCTATGTGCAGTGTATACTGGTGGGACAGACGGAGTAGAAGGAACGAAGGGGTGTCAGGGATCGATCACTTTAGATCCACTTCAATTAAAGGTTTCATTTTTCTGGTGCAACTCTACATTTCTGCCATCAACAATTTGAGCAGAGAAGTCGCGTTAACGTACGCAAGGTTCAGAATACTTCACCAGCAGGTTCTTTTTGACGGGCGTCGAGTAGCGATGAGGGTAAATGGGTGACGGAGCGACGTAGAGTCGGGAGAGCGACGCAGAGCAGAACCCGAACACAGGAAAAAAGATAGAAAGATGTTACAGGCCAGCTACATTATAGCTCCGAGTCCGGCTCCGCCGGCCCAAACGAGAAGGTAAACTGCTTTTGACGGCACATCTCGTCCAACCGAACCACAGCTGCTTCGCCGAGATTCCGGCTGTGGCCAGGCAGCCACCAGATCTCGCCTTTGAATGGTTGTCCGTCTCCGCCTTGGTACCGGGAGGCCACGAAATCCACATAGACGTTGTCGTCGAACTTCATCAGGGATTGGCACGCGAAGGACCGGAGGTGGGGAACCAGGGTGGGGGAGTGCTGCGTGCGGGTGAGCGCTGCGAGAAGGGTGTCGGTGATAAGAAGCTGGTCGGTGCCGCCTCCGGGTTGGTCTTGGACGACTTGGTGGTCAGAGACTGATAACCGCTCCAGGACGGGTAGCGTCTCCAAACATTCGAGCAGTTCAGTCTCCGTTATGACAGAATGATAGAGTTTGAGGCACCGAAGATGCGTATCAAATGAGGAGCGCGTCGAGAGGCCGAGGAATTGTGCGTGCGGCCAAGGGAGTGGGAGGTCCGGGTACTCCTCCGAGTCGATTTCTAGGTTTTCCAGGGAGGGTAACGTCAACCCTTCGATGATTCTCGCCATTGTCGGTCCAATGTTGACGCGGGAGAACCCGTCGACGACGTTGAGCGAAAGGCTGGAGATAGGGGATATAACAGACGGTACAGATGTGGATTCGTTGAACCCCGCCGAGAAATCGAGAAGGCGTAACTGAAAAAAGAAGTGGGCCGTGTTCGACAGGTGAGGCATCAGATTCATGGCGGGGCTCACACCCAGTCCCATGAACTCTCCGAGACCCACAAATTCGCCGCAGCGGAAGACCTGCAACTGTTGCAAGGGCAACTTTGCAAGCCCCGCGAGGGATTCTGGAGTACCGCCGAACTCGACCTCGGTCAGGCGGGGGGCATCCTCGAAGATCTCCAAGGGACTCGGTGTGCCCCATAGCTGGAGGCTCTCGAGGCAAGGTAACCGGCCTTTGGCGGCGGATAAAGGCTGTAGATCAGATACCGCGCAGATGAACGACGCAATCTGCCATCGCTCCGAATGCGCCGCCATGAGCTCGAGTGCAGGGATATGCGGCGCCGTATTGTCAATCGTGACCTCGATATTTAGGAGAGACTTTCCGCCCCTGTCTAACGCGCTTTTGAGCAGCCCCATCATTCTTTTGGCGTCAGCGGGCGTGCGCCAGAGAACCCCGTCGAGCTCAATGGTGTTCCACAAAGTGGGGGTCCCCATAGCGACGCTGTGCCAACGCGCACAGACCTGCGAGACCACAAGGAGAGGGGCTTTGGCGAGACGAGCCATCTCGGTTCCGCACACGGATGATTTTGGCGTGATATCCGCAAAAGCGGGCGTGAAAGAGCTCACGCACCACGCGAAAATCTCCGCCAGAATTTCAGAGGGAAGGCGCCGAATGGGCGAGAGAAGGGCGCGACAGTTGTCGTAATAATTCTGCAGAGCAGCGCGGTCGGATTCTATCCCGCTGAGCTGAGCCCGAAGTCGTGAGATCTCGGTGTCGTGACGGGTGAGCTCCTCGTATAACGCGGACATGGTAGATGCGAGATGATCTGGCGGTTGTGCATAAGATCGATGAGTTTCGCGGACCCGAGCTATCGCAGAGGCTTCTGGGAGCAAAAGGGAGCGAGAGAAGCTGCTGGTGAGATTCGTCATGGTGGCGCAGCAGAGAGACGCGGGCACGTGATACCTGTCCGATTTCATTTGTGTTCGGCAAAGTCGCGTTTGGAAAATTCAAAAGGCCCTCCGGGCATCCCTGGTACCTCTGACCGGCCCAGGATTGCTAAGGTAAGTTGAATGGGTTCAATTCCTTTGAAAAAAAATGTCGGAGGCGAAGGAGGCCTCGAATGAGGCCATCAACGCCTCCCTCGACTGCCTCCGGTCTGCAAGATATCACCAGGCATGGTAGAAAGTGAGACAGAGGTATGGAAATGTAGGAGGAGGCTTGGAGGAATGGACCACTGGTCCACTGAATGATGAATCAAAAGACAATGTCGACGTTCGGGAGTTACCGCTATGCAGACGACCAAGGCCTAGAACACTCCTAGAACTGGGTTACCGCTGCGATCAGGGTTGAATTTTTGGGTTCCATCAAAGGCCTGGAGCCGCAACTTACCGCTACGATCGGGGTTTGCAATTGTGACGTGTTGACCCGGTACCTAAGTCGGTAATTGGGATAAGTAGAAGTATAGAATCAAGTCGCAGATATCCTGGGGAGGCAGAAAGGATACCAGAGGTTAAGCGGTGCGTAGTCATCATCAGAGCGGAAGAGATTTTATTCCCCAAACTGCACTCACTTTTTCCCAAGTAATACCCCTACTTGGTCGGTCCAACCCCTTAAACTATTGAACGAGTGTCAGAATCAGGTGGATGCAAGGGCAAAATAACAGAGATGACACAGCATTCTTGTTATTAAGCAGAGAAATTTTATTTGAATCTCTTACACTTTTATGGATCCTCATCTGCATTTGACGAGTATCCCTGAATATTTCTGGGTCATTCCATCAGTGGGTTCCAGAGTGGGACTTCCCGAGGGTCTGTTTGTTCAATAGGGTCGTTCACAGTTCCCCTTTTCCGGCTCTTTTTGTCTCCCTTCTTCCCATTCCTTTTTTGCGGAATTTGGACTGACACCGGAAAGTTGTGACGTGTGACCGTTACATACAACGTCCACCCCACAGGTTGGTAACATTTGATTCCACCCTCACGGATGGCTTAACTCAGTGGTTTGATACGTACTCTCTTGATTTTCTTTTGTGCGGTCGTCGGTTCGATTACGGCTGCGTCGTTTTTTTTTGGCACCACGCAGTGGGCCTCGCGGCGAGCGTAAGCACCACGCAGTGGGCCCCGCGGCGAGCGGTAGCCCCGCGCAGCGGTCGGGGTCTGGGGTGGAAAACCCCAGCCGTCCGGGCCGGCGCCCGAAACACCCAACAAAGGCGAGAAAATATATTATATAACAGAAGACTACAAAAGACATGCAACTACACGAAAAAAAAGGCCCCGCGCCTGCGGAAAAGGCCAGCGCCAGCGAAAGGGCCCCGCGCCAGCGGAAAGGGCAGCGCCAGCGAAACCGCGGGGGTCTGGGGGATGCTTCCCCCAGGGCACACCGGAAGTGTGACGTCACGCGTCACGACTTTCCGGTGTCGGTTGCGTCTCCCTTTTTTGCTCGCCAGTCCCTTGTTCAAGTACACAGATAAATAAATTACATGTGTTGAATTTATGCTCCCTGTGGACCATATATGTTGTCTTTTAGTAGACTTGCAATTCAGGCTGTGGGCCACACAAGTATAATATAACCCCCCCCCACATTTAAAAGGAACCTTCAGAAGTGAGTTGTGAGCTCCAAAGTTGTAGTTTCTCCTACAAGATCCAAAAAAAAGGGAAGCAAAAAGGGCAGAAAAAAAGGGAGTTCACGTGAGGGGTTTCACAGTAGCCCTTTTTTCTTCCCTTTTTCACCTCCTTTTTCTATGGTTTTCCATGGGTTTTGCACTTATACATAATTTCTCTTCCCTTTTCACACCTTTTTACATAGCTAAACTGAAAAGGGGAAAAAAACCAAGCAAAAAATGATGGGAATACTGAAAAGGAAGGAAAAAGGGAAGGAAAAAGAGAGCAAAAAAGGGCTACTGTGAACGACCCTAATGTTTGGCCGATCTGATCAACACACAAAACTCACACCGGATAAAGGAGAATATTAACCTACGTCAATATGTTAGCATAGAGTAGATAATTCAGTGGATGAATCCAAGCTTGCAATAAGGTAATGAATTCAACTGAAACTGCCACCGAAGTAACCACAATCAGTGGGTGTTTCAAAGGCAAGATGTTTATCTGTTATCAGCTAGGTAAGAAAGAACTGTTGAAATATCAGCTTTCAGCAGCCATGTCCAGCAAGAAGAAAGGTCATCTTTCAAAAGTTCCTTTGTTTGAACAAAGGAATTTTCGAAAGTGCTCCTTTCTTCTTGCCAGAAATGGATACTGAAAGGTCATCTTTCAGCAGCCCTTCCACAATTCTCAAATAGTAAATGAACATTTGGCCTTTGAAACACCCGCTGATTGTGGCTACTCCAGTGGCAGTTTCACATCAGTTAAATTCATCACCTATTGACAAGCTTGGATTCATCTACTGAATTATCTACTCTGCGCTAAAATATTGATAACATATTGACCTAGGTCAATATTTTCCTTTATTCGGTGTGACTGGCTCCCATTTCCATGCCACAACAATTTTATTTCTTCTTCCAACACATTTTTGAACGCTCATATGTATGTGATAAGCATTCCTGAATATTTCTGGTTTGTTTCATTGCTGGGTTCCAGGGTGGGACTCCCCGAGAGTCTGTTTGTTCAATGTTTGGCCGATCTGATCAACACTCAAAACTGGCCTGCATTTCCAACCATATTTTTTTTTCTTCTTCCAACACATTTTTCGACGCTCATAGGCATGTGATAAGCATGCCTGAATATTTCTGGGTGGATTTAACAGGGGGTTCCAGATTAGGACTCCCCGACAGTCTGTTTGTTCAATGTTTCAACCGTTCTCATGAATCTACGAAACTGGCTAGCATCTCCAGCGAGACTTTTCTCCTAGACACTAAGGGGAGTAAGACATATTTCCAAAGGAGGTCAACTCATTCTGAATGCCTGGAGCAAAGGTACAATCCTATACTAGGAAGAGCAACAGGATATAAGAAGAGCAACACTACAGTTTCCAAGATTCTTGCAGCCAAAAAATTATGTGTTGTGGGTGTCCTGGGATTTTTGAGGTCTCTGATTATGGATATTCTAGTCCCAAACTTAAATTCACCACTGCCGGGACTACAATCTAGTGTTGCGCTTCTGCGTATTTTCGATGTTTTCAAAGTATCAGCCTTGTTCTCCATAACTACATACCCTACTGTTGGAATAGCTCAACAAGCCGACACGTTGCACATACGTGGCCGTTGGGAAGCTAGCATGGTAATGCACTGCGTGTTGAGAGGCTGGCATGGAGATGCACAGCAACTGGCATGGCAACGCATAGCAGTGTAGTGAAGCACGTCTCAGCTGGTCTGACACGAGTTGAACTTCATTGTTCAACCTCTCTGTTTGTAGATGTATACATACATTGTTCTCCAGGGTATAAAAGCCCTCGTATATCTTGGAATAAATCATCATTCTACTCTTCTCCCCTCTCAGTCCATCCTACCAAATTCTACACCTACCCCCAAAGCGTAAATTGAATCATGGAATGCATATGCTTAAGATTCAAGTAACACTTTGGACTGAGCAGTTTGGACATGTTTTGGTCGAGATATTGACAGATCAATCAGAGCGTTGCGCTTCCTAGTTTAGGACTGTATACAGTAGCAATTGCTGAGCTATTAAATGACCTTGTTGGTTAAGTAAGCCACATCTTCAAACTCGGACCTCGGTAAGTGCGACGCTATAATCTACGCAAGTCAGCTTTATCGTGTCAAGTCCAAGATCAAGTCACTTACCACAGGACCGCATTTCTGGCGCTGTCCTCATCAGAGGCCCCCAAGTTCTTGTACATCAAGCTGGATGTAGATAGGGCTGTCCACCGTCCCAGCAACGGTATGGCCGTTAAATTGGCGGCCGTCTTTTCGGCATTTTGGGCACGAGACGATGAGGTGCTGCGAGGCGTTAGATTAAGTTGTGATTAGGGGGTGTGCAACTCCCCGGTGCTGTCAATGATGCCAGTGCCGGGCACTTGGAAGCCATTCATTGTGCCTGAAGGAAGTTAGATGAATTTAAATGTAAGGCGCATAACACTCGGACCTGCAACACCTGATGACTGGGCAGACAACTCAGGGCCAGCGGGAGTTGAGTGGCGAGTAACATGAGAGGTTGTTTCAGGAGAAGAGGGAGATTAGGTCGCGGTTCCTCGACGTCTGGAACAGTTTCCACTGAGGCAGAATGGCACGGTGATGCAGCGGTGGATCTGCCTTATTGAGCGAAAAACCAGTTAGGACAAGAGACTGAAAAAAGAAGCCTGCCTAACTTGCATGGTAGAAGAATGAGGGGAAGACATGAGGATGTTATCGGAGGAGGATTGGAGGTGGGGATGATCAAAAGACAATGTGTTGCTTAGGAGTGAATTATTGGAAATAACGACCAGGGCCCAGATCCGGGAGTTACCGCCATGATCGGGGGTTGGAGTTTTCAGGTTCACAAGGCCCATATAGGTCGAGAACCGGAAGTTACCGCTGCGATCGTAGCGGACCCAGGGCCTAGAACCGGGAGTTACCGCTACGATCGGGGTTGGAGTTTTTGGTTCACAAGAGCCCATCAAAAGCCGAGACCCGGAAGTTACCGCTACGATCGGGGTTTGCAATTGTGAGACGTAGACCTGGTACCTAAGTCGGTACCAGGAATTCTCTTGAGAATTCTTCTGCAAAGAAACGGAGATTTCGGAGATTGTTGGAGATGAGATCAAACAGGGTGGCATCATAAAGTAGCCGCAAACTTAGGCGGCTCGAACGGCGGGAGGAGCGTTCGAAATGACCGTATTCAACGCTGTTTGGATGTAGAAAAATTGAAAGAATGTAGTGAAAGCTATCTTTTTGCTTTAAAGACGCTAGGAGACGAGGATTGCGGGATTTTGCGGGCGGAATTTAGGGCCGGGGCCGTGCCGAGACGGTCGCGGAACCTGAAAAAAGCGACCGTCTTTTCCAAAATTGGACCTCGAGATGGGATGGGACGGGAAAAAAGAGGCCGTCGACCGTGAAAAGACGGGATAACAATGAATATTAATCCATCTAGTTTGGGCCTCTGCTTCAAAACACGCGCGAGATAATTCATGTTTTGGGAGGGTCTTAGAAACACTAAAAATCCAGAGCGTTGACCCTGTGGTTGGCCTTGCGTTCGTCTCATCGTTGAAAGTCACCAGGTAGCAGAGGTTCAACCAATTGAACGGATCAGTTGTGCTGTAGTTGCCTCTAAATGAGACTGCTACTACTATAGAGCAGGAGCCTCGAAGATAGACCAAGAGCAAGATTCGAAATGTGGAATTCATTTCCGAGGAACGGGGAAACTGTTAACATCTATACATCGAGCTACGCGTCCTGCACGTGTCCGTGCCAAGCTATATTATTTTCCAGTCACGTTTTACCTCTCACTGGTTCTTGTTACGAACGCAGTGAGAGGTATGCCTGTCTATTAATTATCCTTACTACACCTACTTATTATTTACCTAGCTTGTACTGACGTAGCCGTACAGGTAAATATATTACTGGTTCTTGTTACGAACGCAGTGAGAGCTTGTACTGACGTAGCCGTACAGGTCTCCCTGGTTCACAGGTTATAGGGCCCCGAACAGCGCTTGAATCCACGCGCAACCAGTCAACCAGCCTGTCATCATGTCGGGCACACGATTCCAGCCCTTCGATAACCTTGCGTACGAAGAAGACGGATCACCAGACACTTGGCCGACATGGGAAACCCAGTGTCAGTCTGCACTTGTCCTCTCAGATCTGTGGGGATACATCTCAGGCCGGGGCATTACCATCCCGCCGAAGCAGATCAATGACTCCTCAACACCGCCGGCCTTGATCCCCAACCCGGCATACGAGAGTTGGCTCGATGAAAATCTTATCGTCCTCTCATGCATACGTCTACGCCTTGGCAAGAAGGATCTACGTCTCATCAAGGACGAAGTAATCGCCAAAACAGCTTGGGACATGCTCAAAGTTGCACACCAGCCCTCGGGAGCGCTGTCGCAGCTCACAATCCTGCAGGAAGCACTCGCACTGCGCTACTCCCGGGAAAGTGCCCTGGTGAAGGTGACAGAGAAGCTCGACACTCTTGTCGACTCCTTCTTTTCTGTCAGAGCGCCAACCGAGGACGAATGGCGATGCATCATTTACCTCAACGCCATGGCTGGCGCGGATTTTAAAGATGCTCGCTCGTCGCTCGACACTTTACTCAGTGCCGGATCATTGTCCTCAGCAGCTGTCGCCACCAGGATCAAACACGAACAAGTGCGCATCAATGCCGAGAATGCAGAGACTACGGCGAATGAAGCCTCATTCGCCGCTTTCGCTAAACGGATGGAATCGCAGGCGTCACCAAAGTCATACCCGAATGGAAAGGGTCCCTGCACAAATCCCCAGTGCACGAGCCGCGTTAAACAGTTCCATGACTGGGACCACTGCTATGGCCCGGGCGGACGTGCTAAGCCACCAGCGCAGAAGAAACCGAAGCGCGGGGTATCATCGCGAAAGGAGAAAGCCAAAGTTGCCATCAACAGCTCAGACGAGTCCGATGATGATGTGGCCTCCTTCGCGAACGACACAGCAGGATACAGATCCTTTTTCGCTGACACTAATGCCCCGCGCGGCGAAACCACCTCTTTTGATTGGTCTGACGTGTCAGCCGACATTGCCCATTTGGCACGTAATCAGCCGCACGTCCTTGCGTCTCTCATTCTGTACCTCGACACGGGCGCTACCAGCTCCATCTGCCCGATTCTCAAGTACTTTACCAAAATCAAGCCGTGCATGCGCACAGTGTCCGGTGTCGGTGGATCCTCAATCAAAGCCCTCGGCATTGGGGAGGTCCGAATCTGCGTAGGCAAAGGGTGCCGCTTCATTCTGAAGGATGTGTTGTATTGCCCTCAGGCCACCGTTTCCCTCATCTCAGTTGGCAAACTTTGTGACGATGGGCACGATGCAACATTCAGCAGCCATGGCTGCCTTATAAAGCGGACATCTGGAAAGGTGGTTGCCACGGGTACCCGTGCTGGAACAGGCCTCTACACGCTCAACGCGGAGAAGGTCCTTTTCACCGCGGTTTCTGATCCCGTTCTCGCAGCATCCCACGCCACCATTTACCAGTCGACTCGCACGCTCGCGAACATCGCCACTAAAGCTCGTCCCACACTCAAAACCTTGCACCTGCGACTAGGACACGTCAACATCGAGACAGTCCTCGACATGGCACGCGGCTCAGCAGTGACCGGTATGGACGCAGACTTGTCACACATCCCACCCAAATGTGCTGACTGCGTTCTCGGGAAACAGAAAAAGAAGCCCGTTCCCAAGAAGCGTAAAGGGCCGCGATCGACGAGGAAGTTGCAGAAGGTTTTTGCCGATCTTGCGGGACCGCAGGCAGTAGCTGCACGGGGTGGATACTTGTATACGCTCCAGTTAATCGACGACTATTCCCATGAGCAATGGACCATCCTCTTAAAGCGAAAATCAGATGCTGCGAGAGAATTCAAGGGATGGCAAGCTATCGTCGAAGCCGAATCTGGACAGAAAGTCGGGATTCTTCGTGTGGACCTCGGGACAGAGTTTGATTCAGCAGGTTTTGTTCAATACCTACGAGAACATGGGACCAAGAAAGAAACTTCGGCACCCTACTCATCGGCCCAAATGGGTCTCATTGAGCGTACTCATCACACTCTCATGAGTCGTGCGCTAGCATCGCTCTCGTCAGCAAAGCTCCCTCGGAATATGTGGGGCGAGATGATGCTCACTGAGACGTACATCAAGAACCGCACCTTGACCAGCGCTTTCCGTAATCCCGACCAGACGCCACACGAGCGGTGGACCGATAAGAAGCCGGATCTCGCGCATATGCGTGAAATAGGCTGCCGTGCCTTCGTATTGAAACTCCCAAAGGCAAAGAATCCCAAAATCTTCAATCGTTCTGTGGAATGTGTTATGGTCGGATACTCGCCATCTCTAACGGACACGTACCGGTGTTATGAGCGCAAAACGGGGCGTATACACATCACCCGCAACGTCGACTTCATTGAGTCCCAGGACGAGGCATCACGTCCACTGAAAAACACAAAATCAGCAAATACTGCATCACCCGCTGCCAATGGTGCGGCCAACGCTACGGACGTACCTGGACAACGCACTGCAGTGGCTCCTCCCCTGGACCTGTATGAACCCACTTCAGAGACTGAGGAGGAGAGTGAGGCTGAGCCAGCGCCCGAGATTGAGGAGGAGTTACATGCACCTGAGCCCGCTCCTGAAGTCGGACGTCCTACGCGCACACGGAAGGGCCGTGGTGACGATGGAGCATTCCCTGATGCCCGAAAGGATGCCGCCGTCGCGAACGCTCGCGCTGCTGAGGCGCGGGCCAAAGAACGTCGTGCAGAGGCCAGGACACGGAGAGCCACCGTTGAAGCCGTTGACGACGTCGATGACGTCCCCGCCGCTGCCGTCGAGGAGCAACCCGCAGCACCTGTCGATGATGACGAGTATGAGTACTGGGCCTTCAGCGCGACAGCCACAGACGATGAGCCGAAAACATGGAAGCAAGCTCAAAACTCACCTTTTTCCGAGGAATGGTGTGCAGCATATCAGGCAGAGCTCGATTCCATCAAACTACACGGCGTGTACGAGCTCGTACCCCGTGAATCCGTGCCCGCAGGCCGGAAGATCATCTGTTCTCGTCCAGTCTTCAAGATCAAGCGAGGGAGTGATGGAGAAATTCTGAAATTCAAGGCTCGATTAGTGTCTATGGGCTATGCCCAAGTTGCTGGGCAAGACTATCGCGAGACCTACGCACCCACCTCTCGATTCGAATCCTTCCGAATGGTCCTCCATGCCGGCGCTACTCTCGACTACGAGATTGACCACATGGATGTGAAGACAGCATTCCACAATGGCTTGCTTGAGGAGGAGATCTGGCAAGAGCAGCCGAAGGGATTTGAGGTGCCGGGCAAGGAGGACTGGGTGTGGAAGCTGAAGCGGGGGATGTATGGCCTGAAACAAGGAAGCAGGTCGTGGAATCGATGCCTTAACGCCGCAATGATTTCCCTCGGATTCCAGCGCATTTCCGTGGAGCACAGCATATACTCCAGGAACCGCGGCGGTGTTTCCTCCCTTGTTGCGGTCCACGTTGATGACCTTTGCGTCGCATCGAGCTCCAAAACTGAGATGAAGACATTCAAGGAACAGCTGAAAGGTCACTTTGAGATTACGGACCTCGGGCCTGTTAAATGGATACTGGGAATTCGCGTTACTCGCGATCGTGCTACCAGGACTATAGCTCTGGACCAGCAAGCCTACATCGAGAAGATGGCCTCGCGCTTTGGTCTGCAGAATGCTCACCCTGTCCGCACTCCCATGGTCCACGGAGAACCCTTGGCTCATTCCATGTCCCCGTCCACCCCCTCTGAAAAAGCACGCATGTCCGGCATACCTTACCGAGAGCTTGTCGGATCTTTGATGTACGCGAACGTCGCGACTCGCGCGGATATAGCTCACTCTGTCGGCGTCGTCAGTCAGTTCTGTCAGAATCCGGGTGAGCTTCATTGGCTAGCTGCCAAGCGCATTTTGCGCTACCTTATTGGGACGAAATCATATTCCCTTGTCCTTGGAGGACATTCTCCGATTCGTCTTACTGGATATTCAGATTCAAACTACGCCCCCCCGGGAGATCTTGACAAACGCAAGTCGACCTCTGGTTTTTGCATGTCACTGGGAGGGGGGGTCATATCCTGGAGCTCAAAACGGCAATCCACTGTCGCAACTTCTAGCACCGAGGCCGAGTACATGGCTTGCTGTCATGCGGCCAAGGAAGCAGTATGGCTACGAATGCTCCTTCGAGCTGTCGGACACAAACAGCAGGGCGCGACTGTCTTACGGTGCGATAATCAAGGAGCTCTTATTCTTACTGCCGACCCGTCTTTCCACTCTCGCGCTAAGCACATTGACGTCCAATATCACTTCTCGCGTGACCGCGTGGAACGCGGTGAACTTCGGTTCACTTATGTGCACACGTCCGAAAATATGGCCGACATTTTTACCAAGCCACTTGCGGAACCTCTTTTCAAGAAATTCCGCTCAATGCTTGGAATTGTAGGTTGACTGGACGCGTTTAGCACGCTGAGGAGGAGTGTTAACATCTATACATCGAGCTACGCGTCCTGCACGTGTCCGTGCCAAGCTATATTATTTTCCAGTCACGTTTTACCTCTCACTGGTTCTTGTTACGAACGCAGTGAGAGGTATGCCTGTCTATTAATTATCCTTACTACACCTACTTATTATTTACCTAGCTTGTACTGACGTAGCCGTACAGGTAAATATATTACTGGTTCTTGTTACGAACGCAGTGAGAGCTTGTACTGACGTAGCCGTACAGGTCTCCCTGGTTCACAGAAACTAAGAACTGTAACGTTGGCTTTGCCTACTATACCGTATGGAGAGCCACAACTCTCGCCAAACAACGGGGAGATGGAATGGACCCACAGCAGTGGCACAGCAATCGGTCCAACTCCCTCTTATGGGACCATCACCGGCCATCAAACGAGCGTACCGCTGGAAACCCCGGCAACCAAACGGTATTCACACCTTCGACCTACACCACGTTGACCAAAATGGAGACTTCCATCTCCCCAATTCCCGTACCCTACCTGCGCATCCTCCCTCCGGAGCTCTGGATCGCATGTTGGACTCTCTGTTCCGTGCACCAGCTCCGCCGTCTCTCCTTGGTTTGCCGAGTATTTCACACCGTCTGCCTCCCGCTGCTGCTCCAACACCAAAGCATGGATGTGGGCGCTTTGTGGTACGGTATCAGCGGGAGTAACTGGATGGACCGCCTGCGCAAGCTGCAACGCTTCTCAATGCGGCTGGACACATTGACAAAACATGGCGAGTCAATTCGCTCATGGGAGTTCATCGGTATGGCCAGCACATATCGCTTGACCTGCCAACAAATCGTTCCGAATATCGCCCCGTTTGACATTGCGTACGATCGGGTTCTCGCGAAATTTTGCGGCACATTGCGTCTCTGCCAAAACCTCCGCACGCTTTACCTACAGGAGCTTACGATAGACTCCCCGTTCAGAGAGGCCCTCTCGGCTCTATCGATGCTCCAGGACCTCACGTTCTGGAATTGCGAGATAGTGCCTAGTGACGGCGTACCGTTGGAGATTTCGGTGTTTTCCATTTCGTTGGACTCGCCAGTGGAAATTGAAGGCACTGTCCCTCTCGGAATTGTGTCCACCGACGGGCTACGCGTCCTCCATATTGGCCCATGTCGCGACAATATTGGGCTCATCCGGGGTTTCGGCCAAGATAAATTCCCCAGCCTCCTTGATTTCTCTCTCCAAGAGCTTCTCGACGTCGAGCCCTTTCTGGCTCTTTTGAAGCAGTTTCCACAGCTAGAAACACTGGAAATAAAATCAACTCGTCCCGACCTATCCCCTCTCAACAATCTTTCTTCCGATATCATCCCAGTACTGCGGAAAATAACTGCGCCCTGGGACCTGATTACGTTTTTCATCGTCGACCGCCCTGTCAGCGCCATAACAGTCCTCAGCGAGCCTGCCCTCACGAGACTAGGAGAGCTACCCGACATAACCGTGGCGGACCTCATGCTCCTGTTCAACGACATTGCACGCTCTTCGGTCCCGCTGATATCACTTTCCATTCCCCCCACCACTCCGTCCCTCGAGTTGATGGAGGCCATCAGATCTATGTTCCCTGCGCTCAAGGAGCTTTCCCTCGGTTTCCTGCAACCATTTGGGCTCCTCATAGACTACCTCATGGCCGCCTCTGACTCCGAAGACATCTCTGATGCCGAAGAATCCGTACCTGCCATCGTCGCTGTTGTGAAACAGCCGGCACAGCCGGAGGTACCAACCTCGAATGACATTCGAGTATGTTTTTATTTATTTCTTGATTCCTCCACCGTCTCTGAGCGCTGAATTTCGTCCCAGACTCACATACAGCGGATCATCAACGGTCGTTTCTTGCTCCCAAAGGAAATCGAAGTCCTTCGATTGCACTGGGAAGAAGATCCGGGGCACTATTTCTCCTTGCTCGATGAGCATCAGATTATCGCCTCGCTCAGCCCGAATTATCCGCTCCTCCGTGAGGTGGAAATAGGAGACACTAGTAATATTTGGAAGCGGTCCGACACACTGTGGAAAAATACACGAAGAAAGTCGTACATACAGCTGGTTTAGTGATCCTGGAACACGATGGTTGCTGTACACAAGCCCTAGAGCATTGATGTTTTTGCACTGTCACCGTTCTCTGCATATTCCAAGGCGCTCATCTATATCGCGTCTAAGTTTGTCTACCGCTCCTTTCGAATTACCATCTGACAAGCCATCTTATCTTTGTTGCTCAATTCCTCCTTCATCTCGAAAGAGCCCATGACATACGCATTCCACACAAGCACGACATTAATGGTACACGCATCTATGATTGTCAGACAATTCTTAGTTCAAACTCGGATTGCCAAGCGGATTGCACCCTATCGCACCAGGAATTGAATTACATCAGATCCCATCTAGGAAGATTATGATCCGTTTCAAAGCTGTGCTACGAGTTCCCTTGGTTACCCGCCCAGTCTTCAACTGTCCGCACTGAAGCGATCCCGCCCGGCGCCTGTCCTCTATGTATGAGCCGGACCAGGATTGCTTTGAAGTTTCAACCCTACGGTCCAGGGCGCTGCGGCCGTCAGCAGACTGAAAAACCCCGGCTTCTCGCATCTCGTATCATAATCTGCCCAGATCTGCCCGGGCCCAGTTGCGATGGTTTCCCATGTCCCTGGGCCTTGGTCCTTTGGATTCTTCAACGGCTTCAGTCCTTGCTCATCCTAATCACACCACTGGAGACTTCCTCGTAGGAACCTGAATCTCGGTGGTCTGCGGTCTCGGCCAATGATCACCGAGGTCTCGCGGGCTAAATGCGACAGTGGTAACATCGTAACATCAGCGATAGGGGCAGTCCAGTCCTTCTTATCAACCGTTGAAGCCGCACATATTAATAAGTAGTATTCTCATCTACGTGAGAATCCGGAACTCGATCCCT
This sequence comes from Mycena galericulata, assembly GCA_029289565.1. NCBI lineage: Eukaryota > Fungi > Basidiomycota > Agaricomycetes > Agaricales > Mycenaceae > Mycena > Mycena galericulata. The sequence continues at coordinate 372,450 of JARKIA010000046.1, forward strand.
TATCATCCAAATCGTGGGACGGCGACGCCCCTTCGCCCCCACCTCTTTTCTTTCTATCATGTCGTATCAAGACAGCAGTGAACTTATCCCTCTGGTTATAGGGAACCTTATACCCCTTCATGTTGTTCGTAAGTCACCTCATTTCTTTCGCGCGGTAGACTCGCTGAAAGGGCTTCGGCTTAGTTGCTGGTTTGACGTGGATTCTGCACGATTACTGTAAGCAAGCTTTTGGAATGCCTGTGTTGGTCTCACTCCAGATATAGTTGTCACCTTAGAGGATGAGGTCAGAAATTGCTGGGAGAATCAAGAAGAGCACTGACGAGTTCGGCACACAGATTCGATATATTTGGGTGCGGTTATTTACGGCCGGCTTCTTTCTCCCTTCCGGTTTGCTCACTCCATCACTGGCAATAGCCTCAACGCCTCAGCTTCAGTAAATTGATGTTTTTCTGGGTGCGCGTCCCATAGTTTACTTGAATACTGTCGCTGACGCCTTCGGGCAGATACGATATTACAGGTTTGTTCCGACCGCAAGATAAATATATAAACCAGTCTTAGAATTTCCCCAGCATTACCCTACTATTATTCGACGTGATACAAATACATGTCTTCGCGCGCCCAGGGATTACCTCCCCGAATCTGTGCGGTCCCCCTTGCTGCCGATTTCCTTCCGGCATTAACCAGTCTCCTCTACAGCTGCGTGGCGATGGACACTATTATTCGTGTAGTCGGCGCGGTGTCTCTCTGGAGCGTGGAGATTATAATGCAGCTCCGAGTGTATGCTTTATACAACTGTTCCAAGCGCGTCCGTCCCTTCCTATTTTACTTAATACTCCTCGATCCCCGCTCAACCAGAAATCCCATAGATTGCAGCGATCAACCTCATCCTCTTCGGCGGCTCAATCGTCGGATTCATGTGGATCCTAATCTATAACCACTCGCGTCGGGCATCCGTCATCGCGAGTGTGATAAATCTTGGGCTCCCCGGGTGTCCAGACGTCCACTCTGGAATTGAATGGGCGCAGTGGGTTCCCGGTGCGCAACATCAATTCCACCCGCCTTATCAGTTAGTAACCATGGGATTTCAGCGACGATCTTCGAGGGCATCCTCTTCGGCTTTGCACTTTTCAAGACCTTCCAGTCGACCGTGTTATCCTTCCGGAAGGACTCGGGGTTGTCGTTGTATAGTCTCCTGCTACGCGACAACATCCTCTATTTCTTCGGGTGAGTACCAGTGGCCATCTTCGTATCTTAAATCACAATGCGTTATCTGCAGCATCACAGCCCTGCTCGTGTTCAACAACGTGAGTGTTCCCATCCCTCTAAAAAATTCAGATCCTTACTGAGACCTGATGCGCAGCTCATGGTAGTAGTACGTCTGTTCCGCTCATTAGATAGATAAACTGCTGAAAAACCACTTTAGAACGTGACACACATCCCTTGGTTCAGCTACGGGTCCGTCTTCCGTCTTTCCCTTCATTTGATTCTCCCTTTCTAATCGACTCTTTCCCCTTTATCCAGCCCCTTCCACGCCGCCGTAGGAATCATGACCGGCCGTATGCTGATCAACCTCCGAAAAGCGACGGCCGATGACATGGTTGACTTGAGCCCCGACACCACCGCGCAGGATACGCTGGAGAGCTCCCAATATCAGAAACGCCTGGGCGTGGGCATGCATTCGAACGGGACGGCCAGCACATTACTGGACCACCACGGCGTCACGAGCGACATCGTATTTTCCCGGCCGGACAAGTCGATGGTATAGGCTGGAGTTCCCGCGGTCTTTGGTCTATTAGGGAAAAAGACCATATGTAGCTATACGAACCCATTGTAGAACTCAAGCATGTATTCACCCTTCATACTTATTTTATTTTATGTATCGTGTTGATTCTTTTGGGCCCCAAATGGGCAACATCTATTTAATATTGCGAGATCTGGAGGCATTGACCAGATGCTCAAACGAAAAACTGAATGGTCGGAGCCTTAGTTCAACTTCGACTTGATCGTCGGAAACTCGGTCTTGAATTCCTCTTGGTTGTATACAAGAGAGTTGAAATTAGTTTGCGATGCTGCGCTACCGGGTAGCTGATTTGCAGTGCGCTGCCGAATAGCTCCACCCAGGTCCCCAGTGGCTCCAATAACACCATCCGCAGAACATTTGGCGGGTGGAGCCATCCATTTGAGCACTGCAAATCAACCATCAGACAACCATCAGCTCCAATGGCTGCATCCCGAAGTCGCTACTACCCAGTTCTGGAGTAATTTCAATTGGTAGATCAGTTTCGACAGATATTATAGAGCCCAGTACGCGGGAAAAAAAAAATCCAAAATATTCTCCTGAAGGATATATGTAAAGCCGTTGCCAAACCAGGTCAACTCGGTTCCCGGGAATTGATCGCCGGAATTGATCGCTGGTTGTCAGCGTTCGTTTTGTTCTCTCCCTGTCCGCGGTCGATTCAGTCAGGGAGGGATTTTCGACTTCTCGTGCTCATTGTGCGTCCCTTATGCCATTTGTCACTCGGTCGTTTTGTGGTCGTTCTTCGGTCAAGGTCACAGTTAAGGTTGCGATTTCTATGGGACCTGGGTAGGCCGCGCGGTACAACACACGAGGTACGAGTATTTTTTGTTGTAGCGTCTGTTTATAAGAGACTAGGTAGGCGGCGGCATGGGATGACAAGGTGAGCACATTGATACCATGACCGCAATGTTACTCATGCTGGAATCTCTCGTTCCAGCTTCTATACCCGAGACCCGGGGTGTTATGGGCGGCGCGCGCTTGTATACCCGTTGTATCTACCAGGCAGGCCCGAGGTAACTCCACCTTCCCATTATATCACGAAAACCGAGATATAACTTGAGTTCCTTTGCTCGAAACAATAACAGTTCGTTGCATTTCTCATGCGCTCCCTTTTCCTTTCACTCCTGAGCCTCGCTTTGGTCACCTCCGCTGAGCCCTCCGCAGGTCCAGGCGGTACGACATCGATATCATCGTTGCCGCGTCCGACAAGTTCAACTTCTGCCACATCGACTGTGGCGAGCCCACCCGCAAGCTCAACCTCGAGCACATCAGCAGCTTCGATCCCCTCGAGCACGAGTGTATGCTCATTTCCGCCGGAGCAATGGTTTGACCAGTTGATCGATCACGGTGCTGGGTCGGATAACTCGACGTTCCCCCAGCACGTGCAGGTAAACAACACGTTCTACAAACCTGGCGGTCCCCTGTTCATAATGTAAGCACGAGTTATCTTTCTGCGGTCCATGTCACGGTGACTCTTCCCTCACCTACATTTTCTGATACGCGTCCTGCATGCAGACAAGGCGATGAATCTTCTCGCATGCTCTGTTCGGTGGGTAGCTTCCTTCTTCTCAAGTTCTGACTACATGTAATGCCCTGTGCAGGAGGATTTCGAGTTCGCGCGATGGGCGCCCGAGTTTGGTGCTGGCCTCATGGCTATAGAGCACCGCTACTTCGGCGGGAGCGGACCGTACGGGAACAACTCATACACCAACGAGAACATGCGTTTCCTCACCCTCGACAACGTCATGGCCGACACCGTCGCTGTCGTCGATTGGTGGCGTACGAATGTGACGAACGGCGCGGGCACGAACGCTCCTGTCGTCGTCTTCGGAGGTTTGAACTTTGATCTGTTTTATGGTCGTATGTACGATGCTGACGGTGGAACGGTGCTTAGGCTCGTACGGCGGCTCCCTCGCCACTTTCCTCCGTATCAACCACCCGGATACGTTCTTCGGTGCGGTGGCTTCCGCTGGCCCTGTGCGAGCATTCCTCCCCGTAACGCACGATCCGGACCGCTTCAACCGCTACGGGCTCGTACGTAGATTTATATATCGACTCACTCGGCCTTGCGGTGTCACTGATAAACAATACGCCCAGATCTCACAGTACTGGATGGATCATGCACCCGATGCGGCGTTGAAAGTGCAGCAAGGCTTCGAACAACTCCAAGAGATGGTCGACGCTGGTAAAGACATCTGCTCTTTTCAACTCCCCAACTCAGACTTATGTCCTCCTAGGAAACTCGACCGGGATTGCACAGGCCATCGCAGTGTGCAATCCTCCTACGAAGGCAGACAGGGATTCATTTCTGCGCAACATGGCCGGTATCTTTGGAGAGCTGCTCATGGCCAATACGCAGTATGCCGCCCCGGTTTTCAATATCACTGGATTCGTACGCTTCTGCTGTGTCCGACGTAATTGTCTGCATGTTGATTTATTTTCTGCAGCCCTGGGATGTTGTTGCCAACCGCACTCTGGTTGCTCCTTCTCCTCTAGCAGCCGTCAACGCAACCATAAACACTTTATGCGGCTCGCTGATCGCGACGAGCGGCTGCTTCGACTGGACGCAGCAATGCGGCAATGCGATCGGTGATCAGCTTGTGCCCTTCGATTACCTGAAGGTGCGCCGTGCCGTGCATTGGATGGAACGCAGAGACCCACTCACTCACTCGTTGCCGTCACGACAGTGCCGTTACTTGAACTTCGACCCAGGCGATGTCGCGCCTGGGACGATCTTTGCGGCCACTGCTCCGTACGATTCGAAGCCGTATTGCCAGCAGACATTCAACATTACACCGCCGACGCGGAGTGAGCTATTTGCAACTTACCACTTTGACGAGGCGACCATCCGCAACACTTCGCGCGTTATATACAGCCAGGGCGGGGTCGTGAGTGTTCAAAACGTCGACTCTGCACTGCGCTGACAGGGATAATTGCCGTCCATTCTATTCAGGATCCAGTGAGAGGCATCGGTATGATTGGCCTCGATGTTACTGTGAGAGCCGTGACGCTGATGGTCGTCGTATGTAGCCCCCGACGAATCGTGGTTCCAGGTGGCGCCGACTGACCCGAACGCACCGCGCTACGTGTACGCGGACTATGCGACTCACACACAGGACCTTGCCAGCTCCCTGATCCCTGGAAACGATGACCCTTCGCTGCTCAGAGTGCGTATATTCGCGGGCACCCAAAGCTCTGACTCTTATGACGCCGTTCGTAGGTTCGCGACCAAGAGAAGAATATCATCAAAGGCTGGTTGAGGGCGGCGGAAGGCATCAGCTCAGGTTGACAGCAGTAAGGGCGCAGCGGCCTGCACCCTCGTTCAGTTTAGTCATCTTCTTCTCGCAACTCGGACAATACATACAGTTACATTGATATTTTTCTTGATCATCGCGGCTAGACTTGAACCAAATCATAACGCGAAAAGTAGCTCTCGATAGTAGAAGGCTCGCTCGCGCCCACGAAGATCTCAACACACCATGAGATTTCAAAATTTACGATCGGGACGGACTGCAGGGTTGAAATTATCACTAACGTTCCTAATGCAAAATTCTTGGAATCAGACTTGGATTTTGCTTGGATTAGACTCAAAAGTCCGGCGCCAGGAGTTGAGCACGCTTACCTTGATTCAGAGGATGTCCATCTATTCAGGCGCAAGAGGAAAGTACGGTAATTGAGCCTTCCTTGCCGCGTCCGCCAATTTCCAACCGCTAGATGAGAAACGAGGCTATCCCGACGGATCAACTACGCGTTGTGGCGGAATTTTTGCATTCTGCCGTACACACGCGTCGGGGCGGCATTGTCTGGTATCAAGAGTGATGTCTGATGGCCGTGCAGCCGAAACCAAGGGGTACTGCTCAGTGAGCAGTTTACTCTACGCAAAGCCCAGAAATACTGCCTCGTCCTCCAGGAAGGTGATTATAAGGCATACGTATACATCTCCAGCTCGGCTGGTTTCGAGAACCGAGTCGTATAACTCATACTTAGCTGCTAGCTACAGCACCCAAACCGTCAAAATTCAGGTTCACCGATGTGGAGTGAAATTTCATGTAGTCAGACACTGTTAGAGCATGAATTCTGATATAACTGCAGTGAAATTCGAATTGTGGAACTACTTGGTACCGTCTAAGCGACGGCTGATCCGCCGGAATCAAGGTGGAATGCGGCTGACTCAGCACGGTGAGTACTCGTATTTAATACGGGCTTGCGTTTGCAAACAGCATTCGCTAAAAATGGAGCCCACAAAGAATTCCTCTATAGACGATCCCAGTCCCGCGGCGGCGCCCGATTCTTCCAGCCTTGGCGAGCAAGTTGGGGAGTCACCGAAATCATCTGTGGGGAAAAGTCGCTCGTTTTACCTGTCTTTCGTCGCGATCATGGCCGCGGTTTTCCTCAGTGCTCTGGACTTAACGGCCGTGGGGACAGCTCTACCCACAATTGCGGAGGCGCTAAACGATACGAGGGGTGATTATATATGGGTGAGTGCCGCGTTCATGAGGTTTTTACATAATATATATCTATCTTCATAGGTGGGTTCCGCGTACGCTCTGTCCAGTACTGCGTTCATACCCTTGAGCGGAAACCTCTCGGACGTGTTCGGAAGGTTAGTTTTTACTCGGATTTCCTGCACGGCATGCTAACACGATATCGGCAAGAAAAATCGTCATGCTTGGCAGCATCGTTCTTTTTGTAATCGGGAGTGCGCTGGCCGGCGCATCTCAGAACATGGTCAGCTAATTGTTCTGCAATTCTGCGGCTGGGTGTTTATCTGAATTGATTCAGTCGATGATGATCGCTGCCCGTAGTACGTTGGTCAGACTCTACCATCTAGCAGCTGATAGACAATATGCGTCCAGCTATTCAGGGTGAATACGCCCTCATCTTGCTTACATGATTGCTGATAAACGAATGCAGGCCTTGGCGGGGGAGGAATCCTAACCCTCACGGAAATTCTGACAGCCGATCTCGTTCCACTGGCTGAACGCGGGTTGTATCAGGGACTCGTAGCCTTGGTATGGGCGGCTGCTGCTGTACGTTACCGTGTAAATTCTATATGCACGAATCTGCACTGATTTCCTACAGTTCTCCGGACCACCGATCGTACTACTAATTGTTTCTTTTCGCGTCTTATTCTGACGGGAGACTTCAGGGCGGGGCGCTGGCAAACAAGGGAATGAAGACATGGCGCTGGCTCTTTTGTCAGTATTTAAATTAATTCCCTGCTTTCGAGACTCAAGGCACCCTGAAGACCTCAACCTCCCCGTCGGGGGCTTGGCATTTTTCCTGGTATTGATTTTCCTGTCAGTCCACCGGCCGGCAGGCTCCGTGCGCGACAAAATGGCCAAAGTAGACTGGGTGTAAGCTCCGCTGTCTTGGAAAATTGGTTCAAGTGCTCACGGTATTCCAGGGGAAACGCAATAATCATCGTAGGCACCGGGCTCGCTATCATAGGCCTCACATGGGGAGGCACCCGATATCCCTGGGGTTCTGCTCAAGTTCTCGCGCCGCTGATCATAGGGTTGGCGCTGATTGTTGTATTTATTATCTACGAGGCGAAGGTTCCTGTTTCACCGACTATTCCTCGCGATGTTGTGAGCAATCGTACGTCGCTCAGTGGGTGCGTATTTGTTGAAAGCATCCAGGAATTCAGCTAACCACAACTCGTTATATAGACTGCTGGCTACCGCCATGCATGGAATACTTATCATGGGTGAGCTCATTTACTCTTCCCATCTCTCCCATCTGCGCTGACCTTCCTGTGCAGCGATGATATATTATGTACCAGGTACAAAAGAACTGCAGGGGTCTTCGTTGACATAAACTGAGACTCGTTGCCTTGCAGTTTTCTTCCAAGCATGCTTTGGAGCATCGCCGCTTCGCTCAGCCGTCGACTTTCTGCCGGGCGCGCTCACAACCACCCCATTCGGATTTGTTACTGGTGCCGCCATAATGATTTCCAAGAAATACCGCGTCATCAATTGGATCGGGTGGGTCGCCACAGTCATCGGGTTCGGGCTCTTCAGCACCATCCGCGCAGACACCTCCACTGGAAAGTGGGTGGTCTATCAGATTGTTTGCGCACTGGGTGTTGGAACCCTGGTACGTTTCTTTCCTGTAGCTTGGATGAAGTTAACGGTGCCGCACAAGTTCGGTGCACCCGTCTTCCCGATTTTGGCGCCGCTGCCTAACAACCGCGCAGCTCCCGCTCTCGCATTATTCTCCTTCACGCGGGCTTTCTCGCAAGTGAGTTCATCCCCGTGTTGATCCCTCATGTCGAATTCTTATATTCTCGGAAGACATGGGGACTCGCCATCGCGAGTTCGATTTTGCAGGTAGACAATTCCTTTGTACTCTCCATTTGCCTCGCTGACGCCTACCTACCTTGACAGAACGAGTTGAAGAAGAAGCTCCCGGCCGCTTTTGTCGCGCAGTTCCCTCCGGGATCTGAAATTGCGTACGCGGCGATCCCCGCTATCCGGAAGCTCGAAGGGCCGCTCCGCCTGGAGGTACAGACGGCGTTCGGAGACAGCATGGCGGCCATCTGGCAGACGATGATCGGAATTGCGGGCCTGGGATTTCTGTTCAGTCTCTTCATGGCCGAAGTGCCAATGAGTACTGAGGTCGATGAGAACTACGCCCTCAAGGACAAGAATCGGAACGCTCAATCGAGTGACGCTGAGAAGCGGTAGGGTACATTAGAATCACAGAATCGTAATTGACTCCACCTCTAAATAATCAATATGCGTTTCATAAGAGATTGTTAGGGAGGATAAAATAAAGATGGGGTCCAGAAAGGCTTTCAGAACAGCCTGCAAGGTGTGGGTAAAACCGCTCAGATGGTCGACGGGGTATTTATACATGCCGCTCGGCAACAACTGATGCCGACCTGTTTTAAGCCGAACGTATGTAGTAAGGCGGGCCGACTGTTCGGAACACCGCGGCACCTATCCCAAACCTATCCCGTCATGGACATCATGGTCGGAGACTTAATGCCAAGTCCAACAAGATTATGTCTGTGCCTGGAGTGATTTTTCCCGCCCGCCGACCATTTGCTTTGTTGGTGATTGTGGGGCCTGGACGCATCAACAGGCCCTTGTAAGTTATAAATTACCAGAAATTAATGATGAGATTGATGATTCATACTGTGGATTCAAACCACAGAGTCATAGCGTGCAAAGAGTCCCCAAAAATCACATCACAAACACAACCAGGAGAACATTCACAACCAGCTTCTCGAGCATCCCCTCCGAAACAAAGTGCACTCGCGCCTTGCCGACAGGCGCGCCCTCGGGTGCCCTCCAATCGGTCAGCAAGGTCACATCCGCATCCGCAAGCGGCACTGCGCCGCTTTCCTCCACACGCGCCCGGAGGGGGTCTACCTGGCCCGGGACCACCGGGAATCCACCGGGCATTGGAGAGTTATTGAACGTCCCGCGCATGGGAGGGAGTTGCTGCTGCTGCAAGGGCGAGCCCCTTCCCCTCGGATCTTCGTTGAAAATCTCCACCGGGCGGTCGATGGGCCAGATGTAGCCCCCGGCGGACCAGTGCAGCGCCGGTTGAAGCTTGTACAACTTGAGTGCGTGGTAGAGGAGGGAGTCACCGCCTTTGAGCTTCAGAGGCTCGCATAAGTTGAAAGCGAAGAAGAAGGGTAAGACGGACGTACGAAGGGAACGAGCGATTCTGCGAGCAGCACGGACGGGTCGACGTCGTAGTCGTGCGTCAGCATGAACGCGATCTTACGGCCTCGGGACATCTGGAGCACGGGCGGCAGGAGATCGAGGAAGGGTTGGCTCGGGGTCACCAGCGGGTCAGGCGTGAGCGCCGTCGCGCCGAACGAACGCGCGAAAATCGCATACGAGATGGAGACGCGACACCCCTTCGTGACGGTCTCGACTTCGTAATCGCACTCGCCTAAAAACGCCGTCCATTCGAGGTCGGTCGTCGGCGCGGCTGTGTCGAGGTGCTCTTGGTTTCCCTCGCTGTCCCGAATTACGAGCGCACCCCCGCGAAAGCGGACGGGAAGGCCCACGCTCAGTGTCGCGATTCGCCCGTCGTTCCGGAGGGCACGGGGCTGCGGTGCCATACGGCCTCCGGTAAGAATAACATCCAGTCTGTCGCGTCGTACGGTCAGGAAATGGCCGACGGGGAGGGTCGGGAACAGCGTGTTTCTGACTGCATCGAGGATGGGGTGGTTGGCGATCTCCAGCGAGGGTGTGAGCGGGAGATTCGATGGGTAATAAAACGACTCGTAGAGCTGGCTGTCGGGTCCAGCCGGTGCTGGGTGGCGTTTGCATGCCGCGACAAGGACGTCGAGCGCCGGCGGAGTATTGAAGTCGATGTCGATGGGGAAATCCAGAGAATGCGTGATTCCGGTCTGCCCAACACAGCTTAAATAAAAGAGTAATATAAACGGAACAAGCGGCACCTTTGACCGAAAGAACAACACTAAATGCGAGGGATCGAGCGGGATCCTCCCGGAGACACTGAACGGCCGCGCTTTGGCCGCAATGAGCTTCGAGACATTTTCGCGATACATGAATTCGGGGTCGTATGTGGGTTCTGGCGGCGATCGGTTCGCCATTGCGGATGGCGGCCTGGAGACATGTTCTATCTGAAAGGATGAGAGATTGGGGCTCCGGCTGCCATCGGGAACAATCGGACGCGGGGTGCTGTACAGGGGAGTGGCAGCAGAGTACATTGGGCACAGATAGATGAGTGGGGGTGGTGCAAGGCTATATGAAGGCGAAGGAAGATATCAGCCGGATCGATAAATTTAGGCGCACACGCCGAAACAACGTGCCCTATGATCCGGGATTAGCACGGCAAGTGCACACTGTGGAGTCCGGCTGAATCCAGGCCAAAGCTCCAGAGATACAGAAACTGAGAAAGTATCACGCACGCTAGTAATTATGGTGGTCAGAGTGCACTTTTATTATTTCTCACACACACATGTAAACTTCTCTCACACACAAATGTAAAATTCTGCCTACTGTCTCTTCTGGGGTCCTGCCATGCTTTTCTGCCCTACCTTACCTTCTTCCGCCACTTGACCTCCTTCAGAGGACTCTGCAACCAAAATTTCAGCGTGTCCGGAGCTACGGCTCCGAGAAACCGGTGGCTGTGCCAACCTCCTTTGGGATGCCGAAAATTAGAACAGAAAATCTCTACCGTTTTCACGACCACTTCCCGGACTCCTTACAGGCCCATCATGGACTTTGCCTAAGGCACTCCTTCTGGGCTCCCTCTCTCCGAGTCTCGCCAACCTTGAGATCATTTGTGGACTTCAAGACGATGCCGGACCATTGCCGGTGGTGCTCTCCTGGACTTCGAGATGCCGGTGATGCTCTCCACTGCCGTCTCTTGGAAAGTTCTGACCACATTAGACCGGTGGCCTACACTACTCTATGAGTAATTGACTGACTCGGACTTCTCCTTAAATTTTCATTGATGTAGTTGAAATCATAAATGACCACAGTACTCCCGCCCTTATCCCGACTGCCCGCTTGATGCGCCATCAGGTAACACTGCCACTGATCGGATCGTGAGGGGCTTTTGCAAGGCTTTCGATGGAGCCGCATGCATAATTGACTCCATCCTAAATCATCTCAAGTTATACGGAGGCCTTGGAAAGGACCCAGAGTTGACCCAGAGGTTTTTTTCAACCTGATGTGAGAGAATCTTGACTTTGTGTGTGAGAGAAATCACCAAGTTGTGTTAGAATGAGAGATTTTGTGTGTGAGACTCCCGAACTTGTGTTAAAATTTACATATATGTGTGAGAATTTACATATGTGTGTGTGTGAAATAATAAAAGTGCATTCTGACCGCCATAAGTAATTGCGTGATCCGGCCAAGGCAAGCAGTACTAGAGAAGTCTTCTGGAATATTTCTGAATAGTGATACGAAGTTGAGGCCAAGTTGAGGCTCAAGCTCGACTCGGAGCTCAGGAAGGAATCGAAAGAGCTCGCCAGCGTGTATTTCACAATTCTGTATTCAAGAAGGGAACGCCCGGGCCGTATTGGGTAGATGCGCGAGTGTCGGAGATGTACAAGCCAGAGGGGTCTCAGCGAATACCTGGGGAAGTTTATCGCGGCGGCGGCGAAATGCGGCAGCTGAGGGAACTCTGAGCAAGCGTGCTCTCAAATCAGTAATGATACGATTTCGTTTGATCAGCCAACTTGAACACGTACCTCCGCAGTGTGCGCAGACCAGGGCCTTAGATAGCCAATGTGCTCTCTAAATCGAGAAACAAGCAACTGGGATGCAAAGTGGAGTGCTGCCAGTGCCAGTCCTATATATTAAGAGACAACGAACACTGCCACACAAAAAGTCACCTGATAAAGTCACATGAAAAATCACGGGACTCGGATCCACCCGTGCACGGCGAACCCCGGGACTCGGAATCCGCCGTGTATTGGCGAACTCGGAATCCACCGGGGTTTGGGGCGGAGCCCCAACAAGCTGTGGACCCGCCGAAGGTACGGACCGAGCGCAGCGAGCGTCCGTGCCGAAGGCAGGGTCCTAAAGCTTGTGGTAGAGTGAAAGTCGGAGGCGTCACGGGCACGTGATCAGGACGAAAGCTGAATCAATTAATTCCCAGGTATTTAATCTACTGTACGTTGCAAGCGAGTGTGAGTGAGATGAGCGTATATATACAATAGTTATTGGCCAGTCTAGTCAGTCCGTTTCTTCATGTACGAATAATTCCATCCCAGTCTACTTACTAACTTGGAGCCGTCAGAGTAAATTCGAGAAAACACGAAGCAAGGTGAGGTGAGGAATGGTTATATCATGCGACTGCCATCTCGATCTTCTTCCCCTTGATGCTCCGCCATTCAATTATCAGCGCGCCAACAAGCGAGAGGGACGACATCGCAATCGCGACGTAGAACGCCGCCACAAGCGCCTACGCATACCCAACCGTCAGCTACACACGGCGGATGAACGAGAAACAAGACGGACCTCGTTATAAACAAACAACACGGCGTCCAAAAACTCGGGCGCGACAGCGTCCTTGAGCGACGTGGCCCCGGCGGAGAGGACGATCGCGGGGGAAACGCCGGGCACGCGCTCGATCAGGCCCTTCACCAGCTTGTTCGTGAAGACGTTCTGCCCGATGGAGATGAACAGCGCCCCGCCGAGTGTCTGCGAGAACATAATGATGCTCGTCCCAATCGGCACGTCCTTGAGCTCGAGTACCGCCTGCGCGGCGAGCATCGGCTGCTGCATGCCCAGGCCCACGCCGAGCCCGGCGATGATCTCGTACGGCATCCACTTGGTGTGGCCCGAGTTGACCTTGAGCGTCGAGATGAGGCCCGTGCCGACGGCCGTGACGACCGAGGAGGCGATCATGAACGGGGTGTAGTACCCGACGACGGTGATGGACCCGCCCGCGATGATGGACGCGACGACGAGCGAAAGGATCATGGGCAGGTTGTCGATTCCGCTGTGGACCGCCGACACGCCGCGGATCGCTTGGAACCAGATGGGGAGCTGCAGCGCTGTCAGCGAATGGAAGGAAAAAGATACGAAGACACGAAGACGCACATAGAAACTCAGGATGAAGAACGCGGAACTGATGCAAAAGATGTACACCGCCCCGCTCCAGATACTCCGCTTCTTCAAAATCCTCGGCGGGATGGTCCCGCTGTCCTGCTTCCACAGCTGGATCGCAACGAAGATGCTGATGAGAACGCCAAAGACGACGAACAGCGCGATGATGCGGCCTGATTTCCACGGGTACTTGGAGCCGCCCCATTGCAGCGCGAGGAGAAGCGATACGATCGCGGGGATGAACACAAGCGTGCCCCACGGGTCGAATAGCGCAAACCGCCCCGCGAACGTCGCCGGCACAGAGTGGACTTGGGCCCGTTTAGGCATCTTGAACAAGAAGATCACCACGGCGAGCGTCACTGCGCCACTGTTGGAGAGTCAGCGCTGCTGTTTATATTCTAAGCGTAAACTCACATAGGGAGATTAACTACGGAATCAATCAATTTCCGATGTAGGATGGGATGAAAGAAATAGACGTACTATAGAAGCACCATCTCCACGACAGTTTTGAATCCGTGAATGCACCCCCTTATGACCCCTTTGGTTAGATTCTTTCAATCAGCCTTGCTGAATGCGCACCCATCAGAGGCCCAGCAACGCTCGCAATCCCGTACATGCCGCCTATCATGCCGGTATAAACGGGACGCTTGGCCAGAGGAACGGTGTTCGCAACGATAATCATGGCGCCAGAGAAGATGCCGGCGCTGCCCAGGCCTGCGATAGCACGTCCAACGATGAGCGCGTTGGAGTTGGGCGCGACACCGCAGATCAACGAGCCAAGTTCGAATGTAGCGATGGCGACGACGTAAACCCATTTGATAGGGAGAAACGTGTAAAATTTGCCAAAGAGAAGTTGTGTTGCTGCCGTAGTCTGTTGGGGCACAGTTAGCGCTCAACATATAGCCGCAAAACGAAAAAAAGGCGACGCACCAGGAGATATCTATACAGTCGTTCGCGTAGTGAGTGGGATACACGAGGGAGTGACTGGCAATTGGAACGCACGCAGATCCGTACCACCCTACATCATCCAAGGAGTGGAATTGGTCGGTTATGTGGGGAATTGCTGTGGCGATGATCGTGTTGTCCTGAAATCTTTCAACAAAGAAAAGATCTGAACTCAGTGGCGCGACTCACCAGAGCAAGGAGGAAGACCGAGAGACACAGGGCGAGACTTAGAAGGGCGAGCTTGATTCCGTGAGGGTACTCGTCCTCGTCTTCAGCGGGAATGGTGTCGTGAATCTGTTCGGCCTCGAGCTTTTCAACAGGCTTTTCGGGACTGGACTGGGTAATGGAGCCATTGAGGGTCTCGACATCGTGGTTTTCGTTGGAAGACATGACAGCCAGAGACCGTCTTCTGCGCAGAGGCCTTCCTTATATATGTGGACAGTCTCACGTTGAGAGCCTGACATATCGGGCCTCCGGCCAGAAATGGGTCATCGTGATTAAGTAAGCTCCTTGGCCGTTTCTCGCAAGTGCCAGGGATTGCCGCGTCAGCGACGGGCCGAAGGCTTACCCCGCTGTACGACATACGTAGGGTCCCCGCTTGGTCCCCGCATGAACTGTTTGAAACTGGGTTGGAAATCTGAATATCCAGGAATAGCCTTACCTTTACGTGACATCCCACGCGGCGGCGGCTTGGCTGATTTGTCGCTGATTTCGGCCCGACCACTCCTTGTAAGTTACGGTGAGCAATGAACAGCGAAAAAGTAAGCTTACTTTTTCGCAACGAAAGTCAAAGAAATTGTAATCGAGGTTTGAAACGACACATAACGGAATGCGAACGGAATAGTACACGAAGAAATAGAACAGACGCAGCATCAGCCAGAGAGCGAATAAAGAGAGAAAGAAAAAAGAGCGAAAATACCACGCACACCCCACCCTCAATCACGATCGCGCGCGCCTCGCGCGTGATGTACTGTACCGGCGTGCGTGGAGTGCAGTTGATGGCGCGATTTTATTACGTCGGGCGGGGCGGCAGGGTTATGTTAGCTCGTGGTAGTTGATTTGAGAGGAGGAGGAGAGGACGCACCGAGCGGGTAGCACGCGAGCCAGTAGGCGATCTGTACGAAACAAACAATAGAAAATCGAGAGAAAGAAAGAAAGAGATAGAGACGCACCCCGCCCGTCGAGCCGCTCGCCAGCAGGGCCCACACTGGGAGTGGCGCGTCGGGGTACCGAGCGCCACACTAGCACTAGCGCTGGGAGAATTCGTACGCGGTAGAACCTGCATGCGTTAGCCAAGTTATTCCAGATCGAAATAATGAGACGCACCCGGCGTAGGTGGGGATCTCGAGTGCTATGATCGGATTGATAGAGTTCAGACATGGGAGGAAGGAGTAGCCACGCACCCTGTACCCAAGCATGACGCCCTTGCGCAACCCCGCTGGGCCTACATCTCGCGACGACGATGCGCAGGCGCTGATCGGAGGCGCCGCCGCACTGCCCCTGCATGCGCACTGCCCTCCCTTCAACATCGCGACATCATTCACAAGGCGAATGACGACGCACCGGGACTCGCGAGCACCGCGTTCGCCGCGCCGGCCAAGCTCCCCGCAAGCGCGGTCTCGGGGAGCGAGAGCTGGAGGAAGGGCGAGACGATGCGGCGGGTAGCAGCCTAGGACGCGAAGAGGAGAGTTGATGCCACGGTTTTGACGCCTGCGGAAAAACACAAATAAGACTTGGGGTGTGGTGCTCGCAGAAAGTCAACTTGGAAAAACGAATGCGGTGGTGAGCGAGGCATCAGGACGCAAATTAGGATGGGAAAGAAGAGAGTTGGGAAGAGCAAGTCAATCCGGGCGCATATGATGGAACGAAGAAGTGATTAGTACAGTCTTGCTGCTATACCCGTAAACGGGATATATGAGTCAATTGCGTGCATAATAAGCGCCCAGGGAAGTAGTCAATAAGATAAAGGAGGAGTGTGTGGAGGGGCCGCAGACACGTGCCAAAAAAGGCTCAAGAGGACGTCCAGACTGGAAAAGGATCCCGCAGCTTGGGAAATCACCTGATGACAAACTTGAGAGGGAGGATTGAGAACGAAATATCGGTCCTGGGAGTATTTAGGATGTTCCCACCGTAGTGGCGCCGACGCGCCCTTGTTGGCCGGAACGCCCTAAAACTGGTATTAGGCCTGTTGAGGGAACAGAAATTCCAAATAGAACCGAGATTGGAACGGGAGGCCTGTGGGAGTGATATGAGTAAAGTCGGAAAGGACGGCGCGAGCGTAAACGCGCAGGGCGAACGCGACTGTGGTGGGAGGAGTAGAATGACCCAAGATGGCAAGAATGACCGGAGTTTGAAATTGCAGCTTTACAATGAAATACAGCCAAACAAACCTTCAACCTGAACACTCTCGCGGCCGGGTGACCTATGACGGGGACTCGCTGGCTTCAAAATTTATTGGCACAAAAGGAGTTGGCTTGTTCTGTGGGGCCAATAGACGAATCGAGTATCAATTTTTTTACGAAACCCCTCTATTATTTCGAAAACGGCTGTACAAACTTTGTAACGCAAAAAGAAAGAAGTCAGTTGAAAGTAGTAAGCATAAGACGAGACGCACCGATTAAACTCTAATGCATGCGGAAAAAATATACTACAAACTCTGCGACGCAAGAAGAGGAAAGTCAGTTCAAAGGTAAGGGATAAGAAAAGCGAGGAGACACCGAGTAAGCTCGAATCCAGATGTTGACAGGTACCAAATTCGATGAAGAAGGTGTATACTTCTGAAGGAATAAAAGGAGGTTTCCAGAGCCAGTCCCCGTACATCCATGACTTCGTGACAATAGAAGGAGAGGCCCGAGTATCTATTAACTCAGTGAGTAAGTTGGGCACGTTTAAGTATCAAATTTACTTACTCAAGTAACATATTCTAACGGGCATACATCTTGCTGTACCCTGCCCAGTCAGTAACTTGACGTGATAAGAGTTGAAGAGTATACGCACCTGGTCTTATCCAACTAGTCTCGGCATACAAGGAGCCAGTGGAGCGCCGCGGGATGGTCCCGCTGTTGAGTTAAGTCAATAAGGGTAGATTTGAATGGGGAGTGAAACCTTAAACATACCTGACCATAGTCTCCCCATCGGACGGCTCGCGGTGTATGATTGTAACCAGTCAATCTAATCAAGTAGAATCAAAGGTCAGTGCTCAATTGGAGGGAGAAATAAATGTGGTGGACTCACCTCGGTCCGTACATCCGTGCTTTCGTGACAACAGAAGGAGAGTTCCGAGTGTCTATTAACTCGGGGAATGGGTTGGACAAGTTGAAGTATTAAAGTAACTTACTGAAGTATGTTTGAATGAACCTAGACCCTGCTGCACCCCATGTCAGTCAGTAACTTGACGTGATCAGAGTTGAATAGTATACGCGCTTGGTGTTAGTCACGGCATCCAGTAGGATACTGGAACGAGCATACACCCCTGCTGTAACCCAACGTAGTAGGTCAATAAATAATGGTGATAAATAGTATACGCACTGGGCATCACTCAGTGATAATTTCGGTATATGAGCATTCGGTGGAACGCGGCGGCATAGTCCCGCCGATGATTCGAGTCAATAAGCCTAGATTTGAATGGCGGGTAAAAAATTGAACACACCTTAGTCTCCCCGCCAGAAGGCTCGCGGTGTATGATCGCGACACGTCAATCTAATCAAGTAGAACGAAGAGTCGGTGCTCCCCCACATCATAAGTTCGTTGGTAACCCACGCGCCGAAATTAGAGAGTATATAAGAGGGTCCTCGACCGCGCGAGCGGCCTTGGAGCCCGGGGGGGTTAGCTTTTTGAGGTGTACCGTAGTGAAACTAAAGGGTCTAAAAGAGTCAAATTTACAAGTTGAAGTAATCTACGAGTGTAGGCGAAGTACACTGCCCCGCTCCAGATACTCCGCTTCTTCAAAATCCGCGGCGGGATGGTCCCGCTGTCCAGCTTCCACAGCTGGATCGCGACGAAGATGCTGATGAGCACGCCAAAGACGACGAACGGCGCGATGATGCGGCCTGATTTCCACGGGTACTTGAAGTTATATCATGCGACCGCCATCTCGATCTTCTTCCCCTTGATGCTCCGCCACTCGATTATCAGCGCGCCAACAAGCGACAGGGACGACATCGCAATCGCGACGTAGAACGCCGCCACAAGCGCCTACATACACGTACCCAGCCGTCAGCTACATACGGCGGATGAATGAACGAGCAACAAGACCGACCTCGTTATAAACAAACAGCACGGCGTCCAAAAACTCGGGCGCGACGGCGTCCTTGAGCGACGTGGCCCCGGCGGAGAGGACGATCGCGGGGGAGACGCCGGGCACGCGCTCGATCAGGCCCTTCACCAGTTTGTTCGTGAAGACGCTCTGCCCGATCGAGATGAACAGCGCGCCGCCGAGCGTGTCCGCGAACATGATGATGCTCGTCCCGATCGGCACGTCCTTGAGCTCCAGCACCGCCTGCGCGGCCAGCATCGGCTGTTGTATGCCGAGGCCCGCGCCGAGTCCGGCGATGATCTCGTACGGTATCCACTTTGTGTGGCCCGAGTTGACCTTGAGCGTCGAGATGAGGCCCGTGCCGACGGCCGAGATGACCGAGGACGCGATCATGAACGGCGCGTAGTACCCGACGACGGAGATGGACCCGCCCGCGATGATGGACGCGACGACGAGCGAAAGGATCATGGGCAGGTTGTCGATTCCACTGTGGACCGCCGACACGCCGCGGATCGCTTGGAACCAGATGGGGAGCTGCAGCGTTGTCAGCGATTAGAAGAAACAAAGACACGAAGACGCACATAGAAACTGAGGATGAAGAACGCCGAGTCGATGCAAAAGATGTACAGCGCCCCGCTCCAGATACTCCGCTGCTTCAAAATCCGCGGCGGGATGGTCCCGCTGTCCTGCTTCCACAGCTGGATCACAACGAAGATGCTGATGAGCACGCCAAAGACGACGAACAGCGCGATGATGCGGCCTGATTTCCACGGGTACTTGGACCCGCCCCATTGCAGCGCGAGGAGAAGCGATACGATGGCGGGGATGAACACAAGCGTGCCCCACGGGTCGAATAGCGCAAACCGCTCCGCGAACGTCGCCGGCACAGAGTGGACTTGTGCCCGTTTAGGCATCTTGAACAAAAGGATCACCACGGCGAGCGTCACTGCGCCACTGTTGAAGAGTCAGCGCCGCCGTTTTTCTTCTTGAAACATAAGCGTAAACTTACATAGGGAGATTAACTACGGAATCAATCAATTTCCGATGCAGGATGGGATGAAAGAAATCGACGTACTATAGAAGCACCATCTCCACGACAGTTTTGAATCCGTGAATGCGCCGCCTTATGACCCCTTTGGTTAGATACATTCAATCAGCCTAGCTGAATGCGCACCCATCAGAGGCCCAGCAACGCTCGCAATCCCGTACATGCCGCCTATCAACCCGGTATGAACGGGACGCTTTGCTAGAGGAACGGTGTTCGCGATGATGATCATGGCGCCAGAGAAGATGCCGGCGCTTCCCAGGCCTGCGATGGCACGGCCAACGATGAGCGCGTTGGAGTTAGGCGCGACACCGCAGATCAGCGAGCCAAGTTCGAATGTGGAGATGGCGACGACGTAAACCCACTTGATAGGGAGAAACGTGTAAAATTTGCCAAAGAGAAGTTGTGTTGCTGCCGTAGTCTGTTGGGCACAATCAGCGCCCAACATATAGCCGCAAAACAAAACAAAAAAAGCGACGCACGAGGAGATATCTATACAGTCGTTCGCATAGTGAGTGGGATATACGAAGAAGGACCTGGCAATGGGAACGCACGCAGATCCGTACCACCCTACATCATCCAAGGAGTGGAATTGGTCGGTTATGTGGGGAATTGCGGTGGCGATGATCGTGTCGTCCTGAAATCTTTCAACAAAGAAAACATCTGAACTCAGTGGCGCGACTCACCAGAGCAACGAGGAAGACCGAGAGACACAGGGCGAGACTCAGAAGGGCGAGCTTGACTCCGTGAGGGTACTCGTCCCTGTCTTCAGTGTCGTGAATCTGTTCGTCGGTTTCCTCGGGCTTTTCAACAGGCTTTTCCGGACTGGACTGGGTAAGGGAGCCATTGAGCGTTTCGACATCGTGGTTTTCCTTCGAAGACATGACAGTCAAAGACCGTCTTTCACGCAGCGCCCTCCCTTATATGTGGACAGTCTCACGTTGAGAGCCTGACATATCGGGCCTCCGGCCAGAAATGGGTCACCGTGTAAGCCCCTTGGGATCAACCCAGCCGTTTCTCGCAAGTATCTCGGTGTTTGGGATTGCCGCGTCAGCGACGGGCCGATGGCTTACCCCGCTGTACGACATACGTGGGGTCCCCACATGAACTGTTTGAAAACCTGAATATCTTACCCTTACGTGACAACTCCCGCGGCGGCAGCTTGGCTGATTTCGGCCCGACCGCTCTTTGCCACTCTCCATTTACCATCAGGGCGATCCTTCGTGTCTGGGAAACTACGTGGTAAAAAAAAAAACTGCCAGCGGCAGCCCACTGGAATTTCTAGTCATTGTCACTGCGCTCAGACGGCCGCGCGTGTCCTATAGTCTGGAGCTGCGCCGAGGTGCGTCCAGGTTCCTCGGCACAGTCTGCCGTAAGTGCCGCTATAGTGGAGGGACGTTCTCGGCCGTAGGTTCGTGGAATGGGTCGGTGATCCGAAGATGTTAGAGTAGATTTTGGAAATAAGAAGCTGAAGTTGGTCCCGAGCCGTAGAGTAGGAAAAATGGGAGGACGAGAGAGTACGAAAGTGCGAAAATGGGAGGAAAAGAGGGTGAGGTCATGAGGCGTGATTTTGAGGTTCTGGTGGCTAAACAGCCCACTGGAGACTTTCCGAGAGGAGCGGTCGAGGTGCTCCGATGCTACCTCTAGGCGCTTGCCTTGCACTGGCCGCAGAAATGGTGGTACGAGCGTAAGAATTGATTGTTGGTCCGTGTTTACAATACAAATAGTGATGTAAGCTAAAAAGGTAGGTTCGGATCAAGCCGCCGTTCCATTGCTTGCTGATGCGGTCTAAGTTTGGGGACTCCGAGATTGACCAGCTCGCCGGTCCGGAGACAGGCTTGCTCCGAACCTAGGTTAATGGAAAGAATGCGAAGAAAATCGACATAAAATGGGATTTCCACATGCCGGCCATCCAGCTCTGCCACATCGCTGGCCGTCTGAACACAGTAGTTGGCGTGGCAAGCGCGTATATTACTGTACCATTTCGACCGTAGGTTCAGGTTCAGGTGACAGACCGTCGTGAACTGAACCTATTTGGTAGAGGTGACGGTGACGGTCGGCATTTCTGGCCCAAATGGGCTCAAAAATGCGCAAATTTTTCCTCCGGCGGTCGCCGGGTTACCATAAATGGTACTTTTGCAGTGATTGCCGAGGAATGAACATCTTAGAAAATGAACATGTAAGGTGACAGGTGACATGGCGTGAACCTACGGTCGAAATGGTACAGGATAAGACTCAGGATAATATTTTAGTTCAGCTAGGTCCCCTTTCGGAACGTGCCGAGTTGTAGCGTATAGTACACCGGCCTGGAAATGTACTACCACTACGCCACAACCCACTTACCCTCGACGAGCTCGCCGCTTTTAAGGCTGTCGATCTCGGGTCCGCGAGAAGCAGCCGAAGAGTGCGCTGACTTTCCTGTGTGATACCAGAAATTAAAACCCCCGGCCCACTACTACACCATGCAGCCTGAACCACACCACACAGAAGAGCAACAATCTCATTGCACGGCCGGCCTTTGACGTAGCAGGATGGACGGATAAAACCCAGTGGGGGCCCGGTCCGAGTTCTCTCCTCCCAGGCATAACTCTCCGCCATCCACCTGCAATGAGAGGTTGATCCAAGTATGACAGGTCCAGGATACATTGCATCGCAGCAAGCACACAGGTCCAAGTTTCCAGCGTTGGAATGACCAGGCACTAAAGACCGAGCCGATGTACCATCAAGCACACCAGCAACCGGTCAAGGCCTCGAGACAGTAAGCACATGCACGGGGGCATGGCTTGGGATATATTCCCACCACCGCCACCAGACAGGGGTCCGACGACGACGACGAGACGAGCGCGAAGGCTCACAATGCGCGAGCATGGCTTGAGATAGCAGTGCAGGGAGCACAGAGAAAGGCGAGCCAGAGCGTGAGGGCACAGCTCTGGATTGCAAGATAGTGCGCAGAACATAAAGTCGGGCCAGTGTGCATTGGACAAAATAGTGGCAGCAGTGCACAAGAGTGCAATGGGCATTCTGGAGCAGAAAATTCAGCAATAATACATATGAGTAACACTTACCGTATTGATAAAGTACCCAGAAGACATCGAGGATAGCAAGCCAGTGCAAAAAGACCACAATAGAACGACACCCGACATATGATCACAGACTCCCAACTATAGTGAACAGTGAAGGCATGGTTGGGAACTTCAGCAGAAAGCAAGCCAGTGTACGGGGACACAGCTGCAAAGCACACATGGCACCGAGGTTTGCCAATCATCTTAGAGTGGCAGCACAGTGGAAGTTATAGTGCAGGAGGGCATATATGCAAGCCAGTGCTCGGAATCACAGATACAGGCTCAAAAAGATGAAAAACAGCGGGAGCCATCAACCCAAAGAGACGCGAGGACTCGCGGGCCATTCGGAACATTTCGGGTAGCGCGCAATAATGATCACATGCATGGTCCGTGCGCTCGGGATACCCGAACAGCAAAATTGATCGCAGTCGCGAAGGCGGGCTACAGACCCCTCAAGGTTAGGAACCTCTTGAAAACTCGCCAGGGGACAAGCGGGTCCAAAATCCAGGTCCGACAGCAAAGATGCGCAAAACATCGAGGAGATATATTCCCACCGCCGCCACCAGACAGGGGTCCGACGACGACGACGAGACGAGCATGAAGGCTCACAATACAGGAGCACGGGGGCTCGAAGTGAGCACGAGGCCTCGGAATAGTATGCTGCGATGCTCGAGGCAATGGGCACCGAGTTTAAGAGACAGCGATATATCTTGTAGCCCGACGTCGACGACGAGCCTTCAGTACAACGGCAAGCGCGGGGGCTTCCGCTATACATTGTACATGTAGGTACTGCCAGAGAGCACCGGGGGCATGTATCCCAACGAGAAAATAAGTTTTTGAAGAATAGGTGATGGTGGTGAGGTCGAACATGGGTACTTATTATCAATCTGCCTCGGACAAACATATCATCATCTTTGTGTTTTGGCTTATCCAAAATGCCCTCCGGAATGTACAACTAAATAATTTGAGTAAACTGGTATGTGGTTCTTCCGAGGACGCAGTGCCCCAATTTCCAAAAGCCATCTCCCCTACCCTCTTCCTCTTCCCGCTCGACGTCCAAGATATCCACGCAAAACAGGCCTCACCAACAACGGCGAACTATCGTATGTGGTTGAATCCGGTCAATCCCGTGCACCGCCACGGAGCAGAATGGCTTGCACTCGGCGCCGTGGAGAAAGTCAGATGGCTAGGGTTATTTGTGGGGATCCTTTCTATGCTTCTACCCGACTTACAATTGACTTTGAAAAAGAAGATCAAACCTTATAAGTATCTATCTCAAATTAGGGAAATGGCCAAACGTCTACTTCAGTGGCTGGTTAGTAAGAGGAAGCTCGACCGCGCGGGTTGCCTTGGAATCCCCGGGGGTTCGCTTTTTCAGGTGTACCATAGTGGAATTAAATGGTCGAGTATTTCTAGATGTACAAGTAAATTTACAGTAACAGCAAGTAAAAATCCATAACATGCATCACACCCCAAGCCCCCTCACCCACTCGAGCAGAACCGCATTCAGCTCCCCCGCATGCTCCTCCGCCGCCCAATGATCCCCGCCGACCTCCCTCCTTGTCACCGGCCCCTTGGCATACTGCGCGTGGACGGCGTCCGCGATGCTCGGCAGCGCGAGGACGTCGCCCGTGAACGCAACGAATAGGAGGGGCTGCTTCACTTCTGCTGCCTCGGGTGGGATTTCTAATTTCCGGGTGGTTACTAGTTAGTTAGAATATTGCGGAATGCGGAACGAGCGGTAGGACGCACGCGCGTCGTCCGCCGCCGTGATCCCCTCCGCCGGCGCGCGGTACCAGCACAGCGGGGCGGCCATGCCGCCGGTGAGGAGCGCCGTCTTGAGGTGCTGTTTCTCCTACGCCATCGTGTAAGTTGGGCTTCGTTTAGACCCGGTCTGCGCGCACCTCGGGCGTCAGGTACGACGGGAGCGGCGAACGCGCGTCGCTTTCGATCCATTTGCGCGCGCCGCCGTCGACACTCAGGTGGTCCCTCCACAGCTGTACGTTCTCGGGATAGACCAGGCTGATGAATGAGTCGATCTGCGGGCGCAATGAATAAATTCGAATTCTGCTTTTGCATGAATATGATGATATAGGCTTACATGCCCCTCGATAATCGCCGGCGCGTCCGGGTGAACAAAGAAACGCATGTAGGCGAAGGCGTCGTACCCGAACGTCTTCTTTACCGCCTCTTGCTGAAAAGCACGGTCCGTACTGCCCTTTTCGGCGGGCGGGCTGTAGCCTCCAGCGAGGAATGCGCAGGCTGCGACACGCTGCGGGTGATAGTTGATTAGGCGGGACACCGGGTAGATTCCCCTTCGACGTCAATACATTGGCTAGGTCAAATGCATAGCGCAAATCAATGGAAACGCACCGGTCATGTCCAATAGTGACGACCTGTTCAATTCCCTCTGCATCCAGAATATCGACGACATCGCGCGCGTGGCCGCTGCCGATATAAACCGTCGGGTCTGTAGGTTTGTCTGTGGCGCCGTAGCCCAAAAAATCCGGGACGAGGAGCCCGTAGCCCAGTGGCTCGAAGAACGGGACCTGTTTGCGCCAGAGGAAGGAGCCGGCGGGAAATCCGTGCGCGAAGAAGATGACGGGTTTGCCGGGGGAGGGGGGGGACCAGTAGTATGAATAGTTGAACCCGCGCTTGGTCTTTAGTTGCTTGTAGCGGGTGGGGTCCATCGTGGGCTGAGGATGAGGATGAGGGGCGTCGCTGACTCCTGAGTAAATTGCGTGATCTGACGAAATGTTCGCTGTGTTCAATTCTAGGCAATCCTGGCCATATATGGCGCGAAGAGGTTGATATTTAATGAGGGTATCGTCCAGGATGTCACCAGCGAGGAGTTTGCAGTAGAGACAATACTTACGGTGAGAATATACGTGTGGGTGTAGCCGAAGCCACATCACAAGCCAGCTGCCACGCCCGCCCACCAAATTCAAACTCCGTTTGGCCCGGATCATTCAAATGATCTCCGGAAATATGAGGTCAGAAGTTGCCGGGATAATTGAGGAGGCTGGCGCAGCAAAGGAACTGAACCCCAGCCTTGCCGGGAGAGCGAACCAATCTTCTTCCAGGTTGAACTCTGAACATCTACAATCGATATCATCGTCCGACTCCTGGATTATTTCCAACCGGAAGTATCGACAAGGTGAAATCACTGACAAACAGTTCTCGGCACTCGCGTTCAACCCAGCTGATAATGAGCTGATTTGGAAAAGATGGATGGCAGTTTAATATTCGCGACGCCTCAGTATAGGAGACATTCCTGATTTAATGCTTAGAATCACGGCGATCACCCGTATCCGGGAGACTGCAAAA
Source organism: Mycena galericulata (assembly GCA_029289565.1). Taxonomy (NCBI): domain Eukaryota; kingdom Fungi; phylum Basidiomycota; class Agaricomycetes; order Agaricales; family Mycenaceae; genus Mycena; species Mycena galericulata. The sequence continues at coordinate 398,434 of JARKIA010000046.1, forward strand.
ACAGTGCGTAGGAACTTCAGTCGCCTGGGGATCAAGCCTACACGGAACGGCAGCTGCTGCAGGTGTGAGTGAGCATGGTAACCCCTTGAGCCTGTCGAGAACCGGCTCGGTTATCGAGGTTGTGAAGCCAGCATACGCAAAGTGGAATTCCATCACGGCGCCAAACTTGAACACAGGTTCTTCCGAACGGGGCTGTTGAAGAAATGAGTTGTCTAATTGAATTAGATGGAACAGAATATGTTCGTAGAGGGGAGTACAATATAGTCGAAGGAAAGAATCAAGGAAATCAGTCTAGTCGATCTTGTGCCCGCATTGCAGGAGGACTGTTGCTACCACACACGTTTCTAAGAGACCAGCGGCGACCGCAGCGGAAGTCAGCTGAAGTGAGACGGTGTCGTTGTCTGCCCGGAAGATTCGTGCCAGGAGCTCGGGTGTTGGTGTTGCTGCTGGATACAACTACCAAAAGACAAGTCAGGCTTGGTTGACGATAATTACACCGCGCGGCGACGACTCACGCATATAGTGCTCTTTTGTGGGGCCCAGATGTATTGCTTTCCGTTGGCTTTCATCACTCGATGGCTGATGAAAAGCGAGGGTATATTTTAGTTTACCATCGACGTTGGTATACCACGGCTGACCTTGCATCGGGAGACAAAGTGAGCCACTCCGAGACGCGTTGTTTCGACAGCACATCCCGGATCTCGACGAGTGGGCGATCCTTCCACTCAATGAGCGCAATAACTTTCCCGTCAGGATTCTTGATGGCTGTGTAGCCAGGCATGGAGGAGTCCATCGTGACCTTGAAGTACGGGTACGTGTTCCTGCCGATAACGGTACAGTTGAGGATCGTCGGGTTGAAGTCTTTAAAATGAAAGGTGACTAGATTCGATGCCGACGGGTCAGCCGCGAAAGGGAGGGCTCCATGGACGGAGGGAACACCAGGGACCGCTTGTCTGACGTTGGAGTTCGACCACGTCGCGTAGGGATTGATGTGCGAATACATCTAGGGTCGACGCTCAGTATACCCGCTGCAGGGTGGTATTTATACTGGTGGAGATTTTACAAGGCGCTCAACCAACTTGACCTACGTCAGACGGTAAAATTGTTCCGCTGCTTTGTGACTCGCGTCGTGGCTAGATGCCTCTCAGAACTCTAAAGAAGGAGGTCAAGGCAATGTGATCGGACCGAAAATGACCACCAGAATTAGCGGCGATGTGGCAAGTGAGATCTTCAGTGTGATATGCGGAGGACGCGTAGCAGCCGAAACGCGCCAGAGAGCTCCTCGACGATGAGAGCTAGGAGACAGGCAGCAAGAGCATGGGCATCCGTCGACAGGGCCAATGCGAGCAAGAAGAATCCCGGACGGAGATCAAGGAGGGGGTTACATGGTGACTCGATGCGCGCACAGGAAAATTGGGGATGGTCGGATACCGTAAACGAGCTAGGCTGCAGCCTCTTTTTCAGAATCATGGCGGTGAGTCGAGGAGCTGACAATTTTCTGTTCGGTTTGACCGAGGTGTTGCATGGCCATCGATTGTGCACGCTGAGAAAATTCTAATCCAGTCGGGTCCGAAAACGTAAGGCTGTTCGAGGCAACTTGGGTTCCCAAGTTGATCCGTGCTTACATAGCCGAAATTGTTTCCATTGTGATCCTCGCCGGCAGGAAACGAGTTGGGATATCCCGCCCACGGAAGATCGGAAGATCGTCTGTGGGGCCCCGAGTCGCTGGACACAGGTAGAGGGAGGACTAACTCCCCTAGAACTATCGGTATGCTTGATTGAGCCATGTCCGTAAATTTCTTGAGTATATAGATCCGAGCAGCGGATATCAACCTTTTGGAGGCAGGTTTAGCGGTACGTTGTATACGTAATTGCTTTTTGCCACGTGGAGGAGGATGCGGAGCCGGCGCTTGTTTTGGCACTCGGCAATAGCCGATGCACCGCCACCGACTATCGACGCGTCCTTGCTGAATTCATCCAGCCGGTTTCGAGAAGACCGTTTCAATTAGATATGTCCATGGCTCTACATGGGTAATTATTCCAGATGCCTACTTCTAGATGTCAGATATTACTAGTTGACTACCAGTATATACTTGGACAAGGAAACTTTCTAACTTATACAAGATGGCACGGGATATTCACGGTATTCCCGGTACGTCGCCGAGTCCTCTTTTGGCCTTTTCAATTGAATCCACCGCAACCAGGATCTTCGGTTGCCGTGGAGCTTGTTTTCTCGGGAGGACGCGACACTATTTCCCTTCGTCGACCCCCTTGCAGCCTGGTGCCATCCGGACGTTGATGGTGCTCAAAGCAGAGTTGCGCATTGTGCGCAAGGAGATGTTGAAGGTGTTGGATGAGGTGGATGCCATTAGTCTTAGCACATAGGCATATTATTCATTTCTTTGTCCGTACGTATCACGTATTACGGCCGTATTTTAACCGTGCCGCCCTCGAGCCCTCTTTCCGGTGACCGTACGTATCGACATACGGGTCCGTATCCACGTATTTGGTCACGTACCGTATACGGTACGTACGGTGCGATTCCCTAATCTCCTTGGTAATGGATCCCCTAGTATGAATGATAAGACTCCCAGTGACTCCTCAGGACTCGTTATTGCTGAACCTTTAGGTTTGGCTGCCCAGGAGAACATCGATTTTGCGAATCAGTTTTTGATCTGTTTGTCATGAAGCATTGGTCATCACAAGAAAAAATTGAAACGCAAGTGAGGAAAGAGAAAATAAGCAATGAAAATGGAATCATATTTTTCCAACCTTCCTTCTGCTTCGAATTCCTGTGTGCTAGCTCATTTCATTCACAGAAGGCAATGCAATTCTCTTCAGTTCAATTTTGGTCATTAGTCATTTCTGCTTGATGTCCGGGTCAGTATCCGTTGACGTGGGACTTTCGGACAACATCCGAAATTCGGACGTTGTTCGGACGAGGAGAGTGATTGGCGAATATTTTCGAGTCTCCAGCGACATCTTTGCTTGCTATTCCTAGTCTCCATATTGGTTCTTGCTACATAACAAGTATAGGGCACTACCCGGTAGAGCCCACTCACTTGGGACTGATTCAAAATATTTTTTTTCCATACAAATGGATGCCAGTCCTTGCAAGCAGAATCTCAAGGACTCCCGCTCTGGTAGACCTGTTAAATCAACTCGGGAATATTCTGAGGAGCTAATAGGACTATCTGGTTCAATTCTTCTTTTTCAGTACAAATACATGCCAGTTTTATACATCTACTAGCTCAAGCCCGTGAATAAATTCACGGGCATGAGCAAGTTAAAAGAAGTGTTTTATTACAGAGTTTCCCTGCAAACAACATTTTTGTCACGTAGGCCTCTTCTTTTTTCTGTTCAAACTCCTTCTCCGGGCCCTTCCTCGAGCTCTTGCCAAGAGCCTGTCCCGTTGAAAAAACTCGTGGAGTCATCTAATTCATGCAACAGCATGTCCAAGCACTTGCTGTTGGATTTGCACATTTTGCCTCGAAGCTTCAAAGCTTCACTCCGTATCTGCAACAACCTCCGGCCTGGCTGCGGCATGATCACATTGGCTCGGCCCTTTCCGCTCGGCACGCCCTCGACCTTGCGCGGCTTTAGCCTTTTTTCTGGTCCGGACCCTTGCCATTGCCAATTACTCCCCACCACTGCTTTTCGGCAAGTTCAAGCATCAGCATTGCAAAGTATACGGCTCACCACATTTGCGGCTTCTTTGGGCCTGACTCGGCCCTGCCGGTACATGGTTCGAAGCACTGCCCGGGCTCTTCTCGGCTCGGTGCATTCTCGGCCTCGGCATGAGCATGACCGTGGGCGTGCGATTTCGAAAGTTCTTTGATGTTCGTTATACCACCCCATTTTATTATAGTATAGATCAGAACCAAACATCAAACAAACAGAACCTCGGGGACTCCCACTTTGGTCATCCCCATTGAATCGGCCCAGGAATATCCAGGGGAGCTTATAGGATGCTTATTGATGTCCAGAAAGATGTTCCTTGTTCACATATTTTTTTTTCGGTACATGTAACCAATGCACCCAAGTTTTTCAGATCTATCAGAGCAACCAAACATCAAACAAGCAGAATCTCGGGGACTCCCACTCTGGTACCCTGCGTTCAATCAACCTAGGAATATTCAGGGGAACTAATATGATTCTCATTAATGTCCAGAAATATCTTCCTGGTTCAGAAAAAAATACACAGCAGGACACTGGTGCATCCACCTAAAGGTTCAGCACCTGCCTCAAAGAGGCCTAATCCCAGTCATATTTTCTGGGGAAAAAAATGGAAGATGGCGACTTGGATTAGGTAAAGAAAGACTCGGCTTAGGAAGGATTAGGCAAGGAAAGACTCGGCGTGAGTCGACGGAAGTGGACCTTGAAGAATTGAACGGCATTCAGTATACATCGACACAGGCCAAAACGGAATGGACACTATTATTTCAAGCAACGAGATAGAATGTATGTCCGGTCGGGCTTCACGGCTGCATGTAGATGATACGTGGTGTCGCGAGTAGTTCGCCGGCGATTCGAAACAGGTAGATGCCGGGGTCTAAGTGGATTGCATAGCCAGACACAGCACCGCGAGTTGAGCGCCAACAATTATCGAGTTTAGCTGGCGCCAGGCGTTTTTGCCAACGGTAAAATCTTATTCCGAACTGAAATCAACATCAAACATAACAAGTTCGAACACGTCTTACATTTCTGTAGTGTACGACCAGCCTATCAAAGAATACCCATCGAGATCGAAAGAGATGCGACTTGCTTACCATACACCGCCCGAGCAAGAAAACTTACAAAGGCTTTGGATTCCCCAACCTCTCCATCGCCGCCCGATTCATCTCTTTCAATTCCGCCAACGAGGGATCCTTCGCCTCTATCCCAAAGCGCGCCAGTTTCCCAGCCATCTCTTCGCGCAATAGCTGCTGCAGTCGCTGCGTATTATGGTCGTCCCCAACGAACTCGACCATCAGCCAAGGGAGCACGTCCGTCGCCTCACCGCGGATCGCCACGCCGAACGTGTCGAACAATCCAAGGAGCCTCGCCGCTGGATTGCTGATCATGCGCGCCCGACACATCATCATAATAACGGGGAGGAGGTGCTTGCATGCCGCGGGGGAGGATTCGGCGATCTGAAATAACAGAGCATCCATGATTTCGTTTTATTTTCCAGCGGTCCAGGTAGGAAGGGAAGGGACCGACTGAACCTGGACTGAACGCACCTCAAGGATCCTATCGCCCGGTACCGTGCGCCCACCCGGAGGGCCAGGCCTTCCAGGGCTGAGCATGGCCAACGCGACGTCGAGGATGCGCGTTCCCACGACCTCCGACCAGTGCTTCTGGATCGGGAGTGCCGCGCACGACAGCAGCTGGTCGATCTCGGAATACGGACGCGTCCAGCTCAAGCAGCGCCCGATGAGCTGCTCGATGAGGTCCATTGTCGGCTGACCATGTGCAAGCAGAATTGTGGTGCCCGTCTCCAGGCGGAAGCGACCATCATCGTACCAGCGCCGACTGGCAAATATGTCGAGGAGGGCGGTGTTTTGTGCGGGGGTGAAGTGCCGCAGGTGCGGAAAGAGGGCTGAGAGGGCATTCGCATTGACCTTATACCGCAGTCAGTTCAAGAATGAGCCATAGAACATTCAAATGCAACGCACTTGGTCCTGCCACATGGCGTTATTGTGGCTCGGAAGTCTCACATTGAGGACCGCATCTAGGATTATATCAATCCATTCTCGGCCAATGCTAGATGTTGCTAGACGTCAACGAGATTGTCGGTTTTACCTCCAGTAATTGACGGACCTTAGAGGCGCCAGGTAGGTCATCCAAAAGCGCTGAGACTTCCGATTGTGCACCTTGGCTTTCGCTTCCCATTGTTCTCTCACTGGCGCTTCCAAACGCCAAAAATTCTCAGATCCGTTTTTCTCCTCGTAGAATTCGGCCCCACTGGGCGCAGAGCCTTGAGTTTCAAGTACCGTACAGAAATATGAAAGAAAACACACCTTGCACCAGAAATCAGAGACGGATCAAGTCCCAGCGCCATGCTCTCATCGTAAATCGTAACCTTGGCGCCAACGCGCACGAGCTCCTGCAGTTCGCTTGCAGATCCTTGGCGCAGTGAAGGTCCCGATCCTACGCCGGCTCCTCGAGAAGCAGCCACTTTACACTGAACCTTGTGAGTCTTCCAATCACCTATAAGATATAAGTCTATGAACAAGGGCATAAAACCCTGGTAGTCATCGTAATGGCACGAACGGCGTTGGCATTCCGGGGAACAGTACGACACTGATCTTGGGGGTTAAACGGACAGAATAGCACACGGAAACGATGACTTGCCTGTTTTGCAAGCGGAGCAACGGTTTGTCGCGGGCTTCGTGCAGATGCACACAGCTTGCGTGGTGTCGGACATGGGTCACCGACTCTGGGTACCCGGTAGCAAAGTCGTCGCGCGGCCGCGTCTTGCAATACTTCAGTAAGGACGAGAATGCTACAGTAGCAGTGGCTTGGAGTGAGACGAATCAGAACAACAGCGCACTTTTCTTCGAAATCTTCGGGTGGCACAAGATTACAAGACGGAGGTCAAAGCCAAAAGAGGATTTTAAATTGATTGTTATTTGTTTCGGCCATCACCGAACCGCCGGATTTGCCGAATCGGACGACTGCCGAGATTCGGGCGGTAACTTCCGGGTTCAGCCTTCCCGCGCTATTGGTGGTGTTAACTTCCGGGTCTAGGCTATCGATGCGCCTTTAATAAGGAGGTAACCGAGGCTCAATGTGAGCTGACGTCGACCGAGTAAACCTTGAGCCTTAAGAATCTGAGACTGGATTGGATTTTCGAACCAGCGTTGAAGTTGCTCCGGCTTGTGAACTCAGTCTATGCTAGGGTGCAGGGTGGAGGGCTTTAGGAACTATTCAAGACTCGAAATTTGACGATTTTAATCGTAGACATGTAGATATGAGCCTGGGCAATTTTGAACCTAAGTTCCAAGAGTTGAACATCATAAATTGAATAACAATTCATATGATGCCGACTACATCCCCATTTTGATCGATAAAATTCAACGATATGTCGAGGCCCGCATCTTCCAAAGCCCGTAGGCGCCGAGCGTACCCATCTTTCAGCACCCGGTTCCCCAACCAGAGCTCGACGACATTCAACGTAAACTGAGGGTCATCGCCGGTGCGCGACTCGAGCATGTTCAACAAGACTTCATCCCGGAATCTATATGTCCCATCGATGCGGAGGCGTGCCAATTGCGACAGGAGGGTGGTTTGCCCGGTGCGGACGGCGAGCGCCTCAAGGAGCCTGTCTGTCACGGCCGTCGGGTCAGCCCCATCCTCCACGGCAAAGAACTGCAGGCCCGGCGAGAGCTCAAAAATTTGTAGGACCTCGCTGATGCGTACGGAAGACTTCCGGAGAACGAGCCTCTTCAAGTCGCACTGGGATCGTTTGATTAACGCCCCGGCTTTGGCGTGACCCACGAGGGAGACAATTTCGAGCGACGCGAGCGCCGGGGCCGTGAAGTAGTCGAAGAAGTTCAGCGGGGTGGATACGGGGCTGCCGAAATCAATCGTCCAGGAAGCCAAGCGGGGAAATGTGACATGTATGTACCATCTGCGCCGGAACAGAATATCATTCATAGAGCATGTCAGCGAGGTGAGCCCTGTGAATCTGGCGAGGCCGGGGGGGCTGGCGCCGTGCTGAAGATGCAATGTGTGAATCTGGGAGAACGGAATTCCATCGTGGATGTAACCGTCGTTGATGATTAGCGTATGCAAGCGCGGTGCGATTGCAAATTGGTCGGACGAATGTGCGGGAGGCAGCTGTAGCACTTCTAGACGCGGCAACCTCCCACGGAAACCGTGTAGTTTGATTGGAAACCAGTCCGTCCCGGTGAGGTAAAGGCCAGATATCTGTTCTGAATGCCTGGCGAGGAGAGCGATCATATACCCCGCCATTATCGTCTCCTTGTGATTTTTCGTCGCGTTGACCTCGACAGTAACTGTCGCCCCTCTGCATCGCCGCAGATATATCTCCAACAGGCTGATTTCAGGCAGCCCGCCAAACAGCGAGCACGAGAAGGAAGACCATAGAGCCGGATGGTCGCACGCCACCACCCTCCAATCCGCGCATACCTGCGCTAGAATCGGAACAAGGCCTTGCCCAACCCGCTGGATTCCCTCCGGCTGCGAGGCTGCTGCCATAAAAATTTCGAGCAAGATCTCGGTGGGAATAAAACGGATGCGCGAAGCGCTGAATGACTCCGCCGTACGTGTAGTTGGACTTCCAAGCGCCGTCTCCGTGGGTCGCATCATCTGTCGCTCGCTTTCCGATTGGACCTGGCTTCTCCGAGCGACGCCGATATCGCATTCTGTGTCCTCGATCCCTTCGCCAACGTTTCTTGGCATCTGAAAATGAATTATGGACACCTGCGGACGGAATGCGTCCTCGGGGAGTTTCGGGGTCAAAGGTTTTGGGTGCAGGTCGATATGGAGAAGACGAAGTTGAAGTTGAGGAGTTGAAGGTCAAATCCGGAAGCGGGCGATTCCGATGGGAGTTGAAAGCGGAAATATGTCGAAAATCTGGGAGTAATCGGAACATGGACGGGGCTAATATACAGCGATTATATAGTAGGCAAGATAGGAGGTGAATTTCGGATACCATGTCTCAGACAATACCGGTAATGAAGTTCGCCGATGGCTGATGGCAAGCAGCAGCGACGACAACATCAGAGAATCTGAAGGAACGGGAAGGGGAGCAACGAGAGCAAGCCATGAGGCGGTTGAAAGTAGTCGATGTTCCGCCTTGAAACTACTACAGCGTTAGGGGTCAAATAGACAGGATGCGCAAAAGCCGCATGGGCCGCATGCGGCTTCATGCGGCTTTTGGACATTGTGCAAAGCCGCATCCAAAACAGAAGATTAGAGGCATCAACAACGTATATCTCACTAGAATACATGTAAACCAAGTGGGTAGTAGACCGTGGTATATTGAGGCTGTCCAACTAGAGCACTAACAGTGTATTGGAGGGCCAAGAATTCAGCGGCTTGAGCCATGCCGTGAAAATAAAAACGGGTTTCCCGAGCTGTACTCGCAGATGAATTCCCCAGTACTGGAGATTTCAGTGTTTCAGGCGTCGAATAGAAGTTTGGGGATGTAATGACGGCGTTTAACTCAAAATAAACACGCAATCCGCTGCGGCTTTGCATAAGAGCCAAAAGCCGCATGCGGCTCGTGCGCATCCTGTCTAATATTTAAGTCATAACCGGGTCAAAGGTTGAAATTCATTGCAAGGCAAAAATGTTAACATTCTCGTGGGGGTCGCGAAAAGTTGAGTGTCGTTGTATAGCAATTTTCAAAAATATGCAGGTAGGTTCGATCAGCATATTGACCCTAGCGGATGTCATCCACAAAATAACCTTCCGCTTTTGCGGCCAGTAGCTCCTTCCATGACGGCAAATCGAAAAAAGAGGGGAGCTCCTCCCATAAACGCTTCGCCCCCTCACCGTGATGCTCCCGCCCCAGGGTCACGCATGCATCGCACAAGCCGTCTTCTGCACCCGGGCGCCAGTTGAAACGCAGGCTCATACCGGGTGGCTTCCAAAGTTCTACAGAGTACCGCAATTTCTTCTCGCTGCAGGATCGGGTTGCAGTCTGCCTACAATTGGGCGACGCGACTAGAGACTCGTCCAGCCAACTGAACAAATATTCGGCGTGCGCAAAACGCAGAGCATTCATCGCGGATAGGATAGTATGTCTGTCGGCGACGGAGATAGAATTGGCATGGTCATTTGCCAAGATGTCGACGTGTGTCGCAGCATACCAGAAAGCGGCAGGGAGTAGACAAGGAAGATTGAGTTCCCGAGCGAGAAGTATTGTGTCAATGGCGATTTCGCCTCGTCGTTCCTTGTTGGTAGGATCGTGGAACCGGATGCGGGTTTCAATGGGATTTTTGGTGTATTCATCTTTAGTCGCTGGGAATACGAAAGAAAGGCGATCGAGGGCACCATCATACAGGGGTTTCATCCCCCATTTCCGACCTAACCGCATGAAAGCCACGACGACCTCGAAAGGCAGGGCTTCGGCGTCGGGGAACGACCTGTAGACGATGTGGTCCAGCGAGATGAGTTGCGATGTGAAAGACAAGAGAATCCCCTGACGTACCAGCGGTCAAAAATGGCTCGAAAAACGTGTTCCACGTCGATAGACGAGTCGGGGAGGTACAAAAGGGGGCATCCTTCAACGCTTTTGGAGGTCTCTCCAAGGTTATTCATTTGTTCCTCCAATATTGCGGATAATCTAGAACCAAGAACGCCCTTGTAGGCACGAAACTGCGTGTCCTGGGCCTGGACTACAAGGTTTCCGTCCTCGAACCATATATCGGAGCGGACTGGGTTGGGTGCTTCGGAGTCGATGTGCATGATCAGAGATGGGAGCTATACATAATTGAGGGGCGCCTGTCTAAGGGTCTTTCCCACGCTGCGCGCTCCGTTGTCCCGCTGATTAAGCATCAAAGTCTCAAAGACGTGACCTTCAGGCATTTCCATCCTAAACGACGGCCCCCGGAGTCGAAGACAAACTTGCAAAAAAAAAATCGATCGTTTTACTCTTGAAGGCGAAGAAGATTTTTTTTCTTTGTGTCGAGGTTTTTCAACACCTTTGACTTCTATACTACTTCGTTTTTCTTGGTCTCTAGAGAGTTTAAGTATAGCACGGAGAACTCCGGAGCGAGCTCACGGATCCCGACAACATGGACAAACGTTTCAGAGGACCGCGTGCTTTGCTTGGCTGTTGGAGAGGAGAAGACAATTTTTTTTTTCGAAATTTCCCTACATGTACCTAATTCGGATTGTGATCGTACATTTACAAGTAAATACGTTCTTGATTCATACTGTACCACCAGTACGCGGAATCTGTTGAACCCGCTCGAGAAATTCACTAAAATTTTACTTGCGCAACTACGGAGACGGACGCTGGCGAACTCGAAATTTCATTCAACTGTTGGGGACCGACTGCGAACAAGCAGCATGTGCTGCACGGAACCACCAAGGATCCTATGCTTGGAGGACATTTCCTTTGATAATATCCGCTCCTGCGCAAAGGTTGAAAGTGGTAAGATAGACGACCAATAAATATTCAATACCCCAAAAAGACCTACCTAGCTCGCCCAATGCATAAGCAGTTGCTGGCAGAAATAAAATTGAGCTTGCGACATAATACGAAGGTAGAGAATCACACTCACCCTGGGTATGAGCAGCAATATGAAGCGGAATGATAGAAAGATCAACCACGCGGATGTTTGTGGTATTGTAAACCTGTCGGGGATCAGATGAGCTTAGAATATGCGCAGTCACAAGATGATCGTACCTTGAGCTTTGTATCCACGACCCCTCCATCCTCCAAGGGAAGCATGGAGCACGAGCCAACAGTGTCTAACGCACAGGTCAGATGGAGAATCGGAAGTGGGATTTGCAACAAACGCCAAGTGGAAGAGAAATTCGTCTTGAGCCAGTCTTGTAACATTGGAAGTTAAATTGGAACGGAACGCAAATTACAGCGCTCACCTCCGATCTGTTCATCTGTGACACACTCCGGACCGGGATTCACCTCGACGTCTAGATTCATACTTCAGACCTGGAGAGTTCCTGAAGATAAGGTTGACGTACCCTCCAAGATACTACAGAGAGGCTCCTGGCGAACCACACGACGATTGAACTTGAACATTTCGACAAGAATCTGCAGGTCTACAGTAGCCCAGTCTTAAATCAGGTATGACGGCCGCAGAAATTACTCGCCGTAGTCCGACTCAAAGTAACGCGGGTCGATGACTGGTGGCTCAGTAGGATCGTTCGATTTGACGTGCTGCGAGGAATTAATGCATCGCATAGCAGCAGTACCAGAGAACTGACGATGGAGCCTCGGGAAATAGGATGGTTGAGGCACCCGTGGAGCGAAATGTATTTTCGTCCTGACTTAGCGGGGTCTAGCAAACAAGGTCACGTCAGCAGTCGATGTTGGTGCATAGGTTCGAACATGAGAAACTTACTAGGCTTCGAATTGAAGGTTTGCGCAAGAATCAACTCGAGTCCAGGTTCCTGCCTGATAAGGCTCTCGAATTGAACGTTGAGCTGTTTCTGGCGCGCCGCCGAATAATGTCCAGATTCCACGCCAGCTTTAATCGATTGCTCCAGGGACTTTTGGAAGACCGCTGCGTCAGGAGAGAAAGCCGCCAGGGACTCGAAGGTCATGCAGATTGGAGCCATACCACACACTCCCGTCCCATTGAGTGCACTGGATCGCCAAAGAGATCAGAGGCTGGCTATCCTTAGAAGAGTGAAGTGAACATACTACTCCTGAAATTGCTGGGCTGCAAAGTCGGAGTCCTTTAAACAATCAAACGTTCTGTATAAATGTTCTTTTTCCTTCCGGATTTCTGTTTTCAATCACATCGGCTTTCGGTGAAAAGATTCATACAAATAGCTCACCATAGCTGGCTCCGCTAATCAAGTAGCGAAGGTACGCGACATCAATCAGTGGTTTGTGTGACGCAGATTTGCACTGTACCAATTTATATGTTCTTGCACATTTTCCCCGACGCCGTCGAGGGCAATGTGGACGTCGATGCCAGCCTTGCTCAAGACGCTGGGATTCCCGATTCCCGAGAGCTCTAAGATCTAAATATTGTTTCACTGATAGAGAACACGATGCTTGGAAATCGTGTACTGACCTGCGGAGACATGATTGTCCTACAGAGTTCATCAATGACGGACCGCGAACAAAGAGGAAATTGTGTACCCGGCAGACAAGATCACCTCTTTCGTGATTGCGACCTCGTAGTCCTTACCATCGACAGTGAAGCGCACTCGTTCTGCCGTCGCGACCCCGGTAGTCTGCTTCAAAATGAGTTTCGTCACCTGTGCCAAAACCACAACAGTGAAGTTAGGGCGCGAAGCATTAGGTTGGTAGTGCATCTTTGATCTAAATGAGTCCGGCGCAAGATGAAGAAGTCGTGACATACGTTTGCAGCGTAGGATCGGACGCGCTTAGTTGGGTGTATCGATACGGGCGTTAGCCACGTTCCTTTGGTCTAGTGAGGAATCAATCCAGTACCAGGTCTAAATGAGCGTGCAGATACTAACATCACCCGAGAACTTTTCCAAAAATCAGAAAACGGGATATGTGAAGATAAGAAGATGACAGACCGGCTCATCTGTACGGTTTATCCCAACCTTTTGAAGGGACTGCGAGACAATTCCAATCAAACAAGGGCTACAGCGTAGGAGCAAAATAGACTCGCCTCATGATAGGGACCTTCGAGATTCGACATTGTCAAGGCATACCCAAACGCAAGAGGACCTGAAGATATGCATGGTGATCGGACTCCACCGGAATAGACACTATTGCGCCTACCATCAGATCCACGCTGAGCGACATCGAAATTCATGCCATCGTCCTGCACTACCGGTGCGATGAAGCTCTCAGCCTTCATATAATACTTTTTGAGCAGGTTCCAGTTCCATCCTCTATTCCCGAGCTTCTCGAAAGCTGGTTGGAGCTCTTAGATGAGGGAGAAGAACGTCAGCCGGATGAAACACACCGTCGATATCCGATCTGGCGGGGCGGTGGTACTGGAAGAAGTTGATAGCTGAGCTACCCCCCAATCCTTTACCACTAACGGGAAAGTTGGAAACGGGTATTTATTGAATCGATTCCCGTACCGTGGAAAATAGACGCTCCTTCCGCTGGCGTTTGATTGACCAACCTAGGATTTGTAGCTTGGGCAGTGAAGCGCACCTCTTGTCTCTAACTTACGGTGGAGAAACCCCAGTCGTACTGGGGGTTGGTGAAATGAATGCCAAACATGGCAGGGGTCACTACGAGGGAGCGAAATAAGTACGGTGGAAGTCATCGATATTATTAATCATACAGATGGTGGCATCATCTAGGTTAGCTGGGCCTGCCTCGAGAACTAGAACCGATACGTTGGGGTCTTCGGTTAGCCGTGCGGCCAGAGGAAGACCAGAAGTCTAATGAGTTATAGGTCGACTTGTCCCATCCTCGATCAGAGATATCGCTCACGCCACCACCTGAGCCCCTCGAATGAGATAAAACTAAAGAATTGAATGCTTATGCTCACCGACGATAACGAAGTCAAAAGCACGTCCAGCCACATCTTCAGCGGAGGCAATCATGGTGAAAGAGATGTAAAGAAACAGCCGTTTCGACGAGTTTGGCTGTCAGTGGGCGTTCGATGTGGCATTCGACGCAACCTTCTAAACAGAACGTCAGAAACCAGTCCCTGAGCCCACCAAATGTCAAGGGCGGTCTTCGGCTAATCTCCTGCTATGATAGCATTGTCAATGTGACCGGGATTGTGGGCGCATCTGTGGGTCCGATCGCTGTCCCTGGTACGTCTGGACAACCCTGCCGTGCTCAGGATTGGAATGAACTCAGCTGACCTTGAAAAGCCTGGTTCTTCCGGTGTGTCGTGGTTTGAGCACACGCCTGGCTGGCCACGACCGGGGACCATTCAAACCAGAAGAAGGCCAAATGCCGATACTAGACTAGTACATAGGCCCCCGTTGTCTATAGTCTGATTCAGGTCTATCGGTAAGACCCAAAAAGGCTCCAGTGCCATCTCCAAAGTACTAGTGTGGCGGATGAGACTGCAGCAGGCCGCAGGCCTAAGTACGGCCACGACTCTGGTGAGGAAAGGAAGCCGGCCCGAACAAATCACGGCATCAATATCTATCAGGCTTGATCTCGCCATCTCGGCCATCACTTGCGCTACTACTGAACAGCTGTACTTACTAGTAACTTAGCTTGCGAACAGCGCGCAAGACCTCATCCATCGCATGATGAGATCTCAAGAGGAATTTAGGGCCTGTCCGATCATGGAGCCCCGAGATTGCAACGTCATCACACGACTGAAGGTGTTGAAGTTGTCCGTCGGTGAATCCTTTTGCGGTAAATCCTTTTGGGACTGCGGCTAGGCTCGAGTCCAGCCTGTATATGAGATGAGACACGTCGTCGATATACAGGCTATCGACTCGTCATATACAGACCAGTTACTGGTCTAGACTGCGGCGATCATTGAATGGTAAATAATTGATAATGGTGTACTCCGAGGGATGATTCCAATGAGAAACCCGGCTTTCAATGGAAACCCCACTAGCCGAGAGACCCGACCAAAAGGTCTAATTGAAAACCCCTCCGGCGGCACATCAAGGCCACCGGATCAATTGATCCAAAATCAAATGTCAACCAACACCCCATCCATGCCGTCGATTTCCCCACAAATTCCAGGGGCGAAGGGCCTCAAGAGTCTGTTGAACTACAGAGACAATTATATTGTTCACATATTTTCATGAGCTGATCTTGATGTAAATGCTATCTGAAGGCCTCTATAATGAAGTGTGCAATGAGGATTGTCACCAAGATGCTGAGACTCACAACACATAGGAACCTTGCCAAACGACCCAATAATAATATGAGAGCTTCTCCAATTCCTCAGTATGCTTGGAAATAAGAGATCAGGCTAGTAAATTACTCACCGCTACAAAAGGATGTGGTTCAAACTGAGATCAAACTCCGTCATCACAGCCGGCAATTGCCGGCACGAACCGCAATTTGCTGTTCTTATGGGCAGTAAGTACTCAAACATGAGAAGGTGTGCATGTCGAACAAGTTACTAAATATGTGAACTACGCTGCAGGCAAAATTAGGCCTTATTGTGGCACAATACCAACCTGTTGCACGGCCATGATGGCTGTGTTTCAACGGGCCGTTGGGTTGGAAAACCGTGCCGTAGCTGTGCCGCGGGCAAGGTGGCAAAATGGCTAACGGAATGGGCACGGCACCCGTGCCACGTCGAACCGTGGCCCCACGGGCGGCAGCCCTAGATTGAACATTGATCCTCTTTAGGTGTCCATTGATCACATCAGTGATGGTTGGTCCGCGGGCCAAATTTTCGGATCGCCGCCGGTGGGAGAAACCCCCAGAATATGGGTTTCCAAATAACACGCCATTTTTTAGAGGGGTTTCCATTGAAAACCGGGTTTCTCAGTAGAATAATCCGTACTCCGAGTCTCCGATCAACGCCCTCGCCCTGCCTCTCCGAGAATCATGATCGCTAATTTTCGATATTCAGGAGTACCTCGGTATATTGACGCCGTGTTGCAGCTTCAATCTCAATATTTATAAGTCCAAAGAACCTATTGACTTGATATGTCCCGCGCGCTCGCCCGCGCGACATTCGCGCCACAAGTTCAGGGACGCCACTTCAAAGAAGACTGAATCAATTCCCGTCCGTATGACAACTGCGCTAATTATTCTCTTCCATTTCTCGTATAATTGTGGGTGATAGTGGGTCCCAAGCCTAACAACGACAGTTCCGCAGGAACATATATTCTGGCGGCGTGCATACTCACCTCGCAACATGTCCAACCCCACTACTACTCAGCCAAGCAGTCCCGAGAAGACTGTTCTTCTCGTTGATCCCTCCACTGTGTGCGTGTCTCCCTCTCATTAATATGCGGTGCCTTGATATTTTCCTCCCCTGTAGGATCGGGCCAATTGTGTGTGCAGTCCGTCCAATAACCATGTACACAAGTATGATATATCTCGCACAGTTCCTGGGTAATTCATTCAATTGGCTGTTCATGGGACTTCTGGTAATGCAAGTCTGTACGTTGCCCGGTCCTTTGAAGATTTACATCCCTTCCGAACATTGACACGTCTCTAGATACTTACTGGCGCAATTTTCCAAAGGATCGAGTGATGGTCAAGATGTTGGGTAAGAGCCCGACGTCTCCATCATCAATTATCTACCACTCATTTGATCAATCCTTTGCAGTGTATATCATTTTTACCCTGGACCTGACACAGACTGCATTCGGGACCCACGAGGCATGGTGGTTCGCAATTCAGAACTGGGGCAATATTTCTGCACTTCAAGGTGGATCTTGGACTACTGTTATAAGCCCCATCATGTGCGGCATAAGTGAGTTGCAAAAATCTCTGGTTAGATGTAACTAATAGATACCAGTTTCCGCGATGGTTCAGATATTCTACGCTTAGTGACGTATTCATCTCGGGCCCATATTCCTTACTCACCAAGCCCTGGATGAAACAGTCGTATTTGGGCGTTGCGGCGAAACATTATGCCTCGTCTGCTTGCCATCTTGATCATATTGGTACGCCGATCTTATCAATCCTGTCGGGATTCGAACTAAATCGTGCGTCGTGAAAGCTTGCCTTGACCCAAGCTCTTGCTGCAATTATCGGATCCTTACTTGTGCGAAACATAATGATTTTTTTTTTCTGAGGTGTCATGGATATTTTCCTAGCTCGAGACAAATCTCACCCAAGAGAATCTCATTCGGTTGCATCCTATATTTTCGGTCAGCGCTGCCATCAATCCTGAAAGAAACCTTCTCTCACTTCGATGTATCAGCTCTGGCTGGCGGGAAGTTTTACCACAGATGTGCTCGTCACAGGCAGCATGATTTGGATTGTAAGCCATACCACTCTCTGCATTTCTCTCTAATTCTGGTGTAAAGTTGCATACATCCAAATCGACGTCTCGCGTCTCTCAGACCGATAGCTTGCTCAACAGGCTGATATTGAACACCATTCAAACGGGAACAGTGACCGTAATCTGTGCAGGTGTAGGCCTTGCGCTCTTCATCGTATACACGGACAGAAATTATTATTTTGCCTTGTGGGTCTATGAATTCTCCGCCAAAACACGTGTTGATATTCAGTCGAATTAGCACATACATTCTTGGGAAGCTGTATGTATCCCTGTGATTCTCGCTCTTTAAGTTTCTGAAGCGGCCCTCTCCGAAGATACTCAAACAGTTTCATGGCGACAATTAATTCACGCGCTCCCCGAAGACACTCGGAGCAGTCCGAGTCGATTGGCATGCGTATTCAAGTATCCCGCCGGACAGAACGGGAAACGGATGACCTCGAACTGGCGTGCCCAAAGAGCAGAAACCCGATTGCCATTTGGCAGACAGTGTGTTGACCCCGAGCTCAATTTTTTTCAATCGTGTTTGATTTGCGGCCATTGAATAGACTTCCGATTTGAACGCTGAAAATATAACGGCTCAACGCAAGGAGCAATACGATTTGACAGACACAGATGCCCTGCCCACGATTCAGACTGAGGCAGTATAGTAACCCGTGGTCAACAGATTCATGGATTTCTCAAAGAACGTTATATCAAGCTTACCTCGAAGTTGGAATTCGACAGCCGAATTTGGACAAAAATTGGATTGCACTGGATGATCGGTCGGCTGTCCGTCAAAATATTTCCGGAAGATATTTGATGTGTGTTCGAGTGAATGATATTGCCCCCACTTGAACCCATTGACGCCGTTTTGTAAGTTGTATTCGACAAGCTCAATAAGGGACGAGCCTAGCGCGGGCGACTGCATTTATAAATTGCCTTACGCTATAGGGTTAAGGATGTTGAAGTATCATTCTGAACTCGGGAGTAGCCGTAAATTTGACAGATATCAACCCCTTGGACCCACAAGCACTTTTCTAGAAGTCTGGATAAGTGACCTTTCTCGGCGATGAGGATCCCCATCTTGTCTTCCCCGCGGATACTATCGGAATGGTCCCACGGACCGACGTCCAATTTGGGCTCTCATCAGGGACGAAATCAGAATCAGACACAGAAGTTCAGACCTAGGAGTGAGAACGCTAAGGTCATGCGCAGAACCATGCGTCGCAATGGGAAGGTGCTTCGAAAACGCTCCGCGACAATCCGGCAGAACTGCGGCAACCGCGTGGCCCATTTCCCGCACTGCGCCCACCGAAACATAAATTCATCACGATAGGTGCTAGCTCATATAACTCCCCCTTGACTGATTGACGCTCCCTACGGCCACTACAATGATTCCTCTATGGATACCTCTCATCCTTGCTCCGCTGTTACTAGTCATCCGCCGCATGCGCAAGCCAGGACCTTTGCCTCCGGGCCCACGTCGAAAGCCGTTCATCGGGAACCTTTTCGATGTACCGTTCGAAAATCCTTTGGCTGCTTTCAAGACCTGGAGGCGGCAATACGGTCAACTATGAGCCTGCTTTTAACAGATGTATTCCAAACAACTGACGAATGTTGATATAGGCGACGTTGTCTACATAGAAGTCCTTGGCAACTCGATCGTGGTTCTGAACACCATGGGTTCGGTCGTTGATCTTCTGGAGCGGCGTGCTTGGAACTACTCGCATCGCCCTGTATTCACTATGGTCGGAGAGCTGATGGGTCTGGATAAGGTACGTTACTGCAGGCAGCTCGCGAGCGGGATCACAAAGCTCTCGATAGGCCATCGGTCTCAACAACCGCGACAAAGTCTGGCGACAACAACGGAAGCTTGCCGCAATCGCGCTGAGTCCAGTTGGGATTAAACAGTATATTCCTTTGCAAGAGAGACTCGCAACCATTTTACTATCGGAGCTCAAGGAGCACCCAGAGAATTTTGCGGGTCTCTGCGAACTGTAAGTCCAGTATAATTTGATCGAGAGTCGAAATTCAACATTCTCAGTACTGCGGCACGTCTTATTCTCGAAATCACATACGGCATATCAGTTGAAACAATGGACAACTCAGCAAGTTTGAAAACTCGTTAGACAAGGGTAAACATTGAACTTGTTGCTTTTCAGTACATCGCCGAGGCCGAGGGGATCTTCGAACTAGTAAGGAAGTCCATACAACCCGGAGCATATCTAGTTGATTTTGTCCCATGGCGTAAGTCATCGGCTAGGCGAGTGGTAGACCTTCTTCTCTGACACCTTATTTGCAGTCAAGCACATTCCAGCATGGGTCCCATTCTCGAGCCAGGCCTCCGCCGCCCCTCCTAGAGCACAGGTAGAAGGGTTCATCACCCGACCGTTCGAGTATGCGAAGGCTCAAATGGTTGGTTAACTTCCATCCCGAGCGCGAAAGCAATACATACTAAGGAATTCACAGAAAGCAGCAACTCACAAGCCCTCACTGGTGGCCACACTCCTTTCCAATAGAGATGATGTGGAAGGATTGGATTATGAAGAGATTGTTAAATGGACAGCGGGTACGATGTACGGAGGTCAGTTTACCTAATTTAGGAGCAGAGCTTGCACTAATCGTGTTCGGGACAGCCGGAGGAGAATCGGTATCCAGTCTTTGTGTCCTCGCAGATTTCGGGCTAAAATCCGATCCGAGACCGCTGTTACTCTCAAAAGTTTCATCCTCACCATGGCGCTCCATCCAGACGTGCAAACGAAAGCGCAGAAGGAGCTGGATCTCCTTTTGAATGGGTCAAGACTACCGACAGTGGAAGACCGGGCCTCCCTTCCGTACGTGAATGCTTGTATCAAGGAGATAATGAGATGGCATGTGTCTTTACCACTGGGTATGCAATCATCGCTTTTATTCATGCACGACATGCTGAGAGTTTCCATCATACAAAGGAATGTCTCGCCGGGCAGATAAAGACGATGTCTACCAGGGTTGAATAATAGTACCCGTTACTTGCTCTTATCTCACCCACTCTATAGGATATCTAATCCCCAAAGGATCGATTATCCTACCGCATTCACGGTAGGTCTTCCGCCATGAATTTCTACTGTCGGCGCTGACTCACTCACAGTGCAATTGCCGGCGAAGGCGACTATTTAAAGTTCACCCCAGAGGCACATCTGAACCATCCTGCGGACAACTGTCTAGGAATACAAGACCCACTCTCGTATGCATTTGGTTTTGGGAGAAGGTCAATCATCCTTTTCGCTTTTTTACTTTTTCTGAATCTGATTCCTCAGAGCATGCCCCGGGAAGCTTCTGGCCGAGAACTCGTTATTCATATTCATTGCCTCCATCCTGAGTGTATTCCGAATTGGAAAAGACATTGATTCCGCAGGGAATCAAATACCTATTGAACCAACATTTCACTCCGGCCTCATCAGGCAAGATAGTCCTGTTTATTTTTCTCGGGGAATACTCCATTGACTTTGAATTCAGTCACCCAAAACCATTCAAATGCAGGATTGTCGTGCGTTCGCTAGAGACAGAAAAGCTACTTGCAGACCATTTGTTGGGAGAGGCCAACAACTGAGAGATGGTTCAGAATTGAGCTGTGAAGTGTTAATAATGTTGCACAATAAACTTGTACTTTGATTTGAAGTTTGAACCATGCAGATTGCCCAATAAACCTTGACCCATATGCTTTTCTACTCTACAGTTTTCCAGGGATTGCATTGTGCTATGGGACCCTTGACGCCGGACGGAGCTTGGAAACAGCGGGAGCAGGCGGGCTTTCATAAGGGTGGGTCCACAAAAATCATCGGCATGGATCGGCCACCATATTGCTTTTAGCAATTATTTTCCCTGGCCTCTAATCATGTAATCGAACTGGCATGAAAACTTGGTAAAAGAATAGGGGCTATTTGTACCTGCTAATTGTTCCTGTTCTCGCCAAATAAGCGACACCGTGTGCCGGTGGCAACCATTCTTAACTGCACTCACCAACGATGGATTCCGCCGAACTTGTCCACAACACTGAATTCTGGTTCGAGGATGGAACTATTGTACTTCAAGTGGAGAATACTCTGTACCGTGTTTATCGTGGTCTGCTATCCTCGCGCTCGACAGTGTTCCGCGATACTTTCTCGATCCCGCAACCCACGGAAGAAGGGACTCAGGTAGAAGGCTGCCCTGTAGTCCAGCTGCATGACAAGGCCAAAGATATCTCGCGTTTCCTCAAAGCCCTGCACCATTACGGATCTTAGTAAGTTCACCGCAGCGTGCATTGGCCATTTCCCGGAAACTCAATTCTCCCTCAGTAAGACTTGCCCGGTCTCTGGAATCAACGAGCTGTCATCCGTGCTGCGTCTGAGCGATAAATATGACGTTCCTCTCCTCCGGGAATCCATGATCTCCGTCCTCTCCGACATCTACCCCAGTTCCTTGGACAAGTGGCTCATTCGTCGTACTCAAACACCACCCGGCTACCGTGCCACCACCTATGACCACATCACCGTCCTCAATATCGCCCGCAAACTTGACATCCGTAGCATTCTTCCGGGCGTCATGTATCAGGTTAGCCGACGCCATGGCCTTGAGGAGATCCTATACGGCGTCCCCGGGAAACGATACCTCAAGATAGATAATAAGGAGGACCGAAAGCGATGCATCCTTGCCATTCCCGAAGTCATGGTGGCGCGTCGTCGAGTTTATACCCGTTACCTCGTGCGTGACGAGGAGTACGACGACTGCGTCAACGAGGCCGCTTGCGACGAGGAAAGGTTGCGTTGGTTAGCGGATGATATAGACAACGGTGATGCCTCAGACCCATTCGCCGATGAAGTCGAGTGGCATGCATTGGACCTTTGTTCCTCCTGCCCTGAAACCGCCCAACAAATCTACACGGACGATCGCCAAAGCCTGTGGGATGAATTGCCGACTATTTTTGACCTTGGGTCGTGGGAGGAGCTATTACATTAGGTATTTTAACAACCCTAGTTGCGCAACAAGGTCTGACTTGAAACAGGTGATCTCCAGTTGAGCAATCCCTAGACTCACTCCATTGTGCATCTCGTTCCGCCTGCGCTTAAACTTATCCGCTCTTTTACTTACTCTTGTTCGTACTCAACGCGTCCACTTTCGCAAACATTGCGGCTCTGCTCTAGGCGTATGAACAACTCCACCCGTTCGGCATGCTGTCACGGACTCGTCTGCTGATTCCGCCGTAAATATAACAACCCTCAGTACTCGGCCGCTTCGTCACGTCCGCGAATTCATATCACGATCTGACAAATATGAAACCCTCGAGCTTGTTTCCCCCCATGGATCCCGCTCCCTATATTTGCAGCCTTGAATTCTGGTTCGAGGATGGGACGTTGACCCTTCAGGTCGAGACAACTCTCTACCGCATGTATCACGGCTTACTGTCCTCGCTCGACGGTGTTCCGCGACGCCGTCTCAATTCCCCGACCTGCCGAAGGAAGGGGTGAGATTGAGGGTTGCTCAGTAGTCCAACTTCACGGCAGGGCTACCGGCTTAAGTCACTTAACGTTGTTTTGAAAAGTGCTCCATGGGTCTGGTACATAGTGAGCGCGCCCGTACTGCATCTACATGTGGGCTTTGGTTAACTATTTCCACCAGTAAACTTTGGCCCGTCTCTGGGTTCTCAAAACTCAGCACTGTACTCGCCTTGTACTGACCTTGAGTGGCAAGTACGACATCCCAAGCCTTCCCGACTCGATGACTTTGTTCGACCTTTATCCCTCTAATTCACTGGAAGAATGGTCCGCTCGCAAGCCTCCACTAAGATATACTGCCTAGATATCCGACCACTTTGGCGTCCTGAATCGTGCGGTCAAAATGGGCATTCATCCCATAGTTCCGGTCATCATGAGATTTGTTGGTGCTCCAACATCGAAGCGAATGCGTATGGCCCCCGGAGCACCGGGGTCGGCATCGAAAAGGATTCATCTTCGTTTTCCCTGGTCTTCTAATGGCTGACTGTAACGCGTTGGGATACCTCAATCGACATACCGAGGAACGCAAAAATGACGCGTGCAATGCGGAACGTGTTCGCTGGCTGGGCCTTCACTTGGATGAGGAATTTCGATCTTTTAGCCGACGAAAACCTTCCATTGCTGGATACAAACCTGGAGTCGTGGTCGTCCATGGCTTTTGGCTGCAAAGAAGGGCTCTGGATATGCTCGCCACGATTTATAGGAAAACTAGCATGAACCCGTGCTCCGCACGGAAAGCAACTACAGAATAAGCAGCCAAACAAAAATCTGAGAGCTAAATGCAGTAAACGTACCAGGGAAGCTTCAAAGCTGTTGAACTTGGAATTCCTGTATCCCCAAAGACACTCGTCACCACCTTCGGTTGGTTCCTCGTGTCTCTCATCCTGGTTGCAACAATTTTTCCTTGTTCTCATTTACAAAATGATCTGGTCAATCAGAGCTCGAATAAATTAGGTTACACCAATCTCGTGAAACTTGAATCCAACTTGCCCACTATTTGTTGTCACTGACTGTTCCATTAGGGTAGCTTAGTCAAGAGCTTAGTAATTATCTTGTTACCTTCATGCACCCGTGGAAAGGTAGCAGAAAACTTAGTAGACGTTCATGCATCCAGAAAGCTTGAAAGCGTACTTTTCCCTGCTTCGGACGTAGAGTTTGCTTGGGTGCCGAATATGTCCGATGTTTGTCCGTGCTTGGACAAACGCAGAGACATTCCTGATTGGCTGGAAAGCCTTACACGTGACTTCCTTTAATTGTATAAGTAGATCTGCCCGACATTTTTGGTCTTGGAATCTGGGATGAATGGGATGATATGATAGTCGTGGACCGGACTGAGGGAAAATAGCATCAATTCGACGATCGCTGGCTCTGGAAACTCCTGTTGAGGTCGAAGCCCGTTGGCGTGTCGTCGTGGTATGAAACAAGCAGCAAAGCCCCCGTATTTGACGTACAAACAATGTCTAAATACTCGGCACTCCGGCCCGTAACTACCTCGTCAACAACTCCTAGGTTCGGAGCAAAGCCTAGCAAAGCCTGTCTCCGCGCCGGCAAGCCGGCGATTCTCGGAGAGACTTCAAAGCACGTGCATGTCACGAGGGAAGGCGGCTTGTTCCGAACCTAGGAAACTCCAAACAATTTTACTTGAAATGACTGGGATTAGGCCTCTTCGAGGCGGGTGCTGAACCTTTAGGTGGATGTGCCAGTCCACTGTCTGCTCACCTCTTTAAAACTTAGATGCACCAAGCTCTGGTGAAGAGTTCCAAACAAAATTGAGGCTCAAGCCAGTAAACATGATACATATATCCTGCTGTGTATTTTTTTCTGAACCAGGAAGATATTTCTGGACATTAATGAGAATCATATTAGTTCCCCTAAATATTCCTAGGTTGATCGAACGCGGGGTACCAGAGTGGGAGTCCCCGAGATTCTGTTTGCTTGATGTTTAGTTGCTCTGATAGATCTGCAAAACTGGGGTGCATTGGTACCGAAAAAAATTATCTGAACAATGAACACATTTCTGGATATCAATAACCATCCTATAAACTCCCCTGGATATTCCTGGGCTGATTCAATGGGGATTATCACAGTGGGAGGCCCTGAGGTTCTGTTTGTTTGATGTATGGTTGTTCTGATAGGTCTGTAAAACTGGCATGTATTTGTACTGAAAAATAAGAATCAAACCAGGAACACATTTCTGGATGTCCCTGATAGTCCTATTAGCTCCTCAGAATATTCCCGAGTTGATTTAACAGGGGGTACCAGAGCGGGAGTCCTTGAGATTCTGCTTGCAAAACTGGCATCCATTTGTAAGAAAAAAAATATTTTTGAATCAGTCCCAAGTTAGTGTCTACCGGGAAGCACCCTATGTTGGATTTTGAGCCTAGGGATGAAGCAGATGCTCAGTGACCCTCTGCAAACGCGCAGAGGTCTCGATAAAATAATGGTCGTACTTATACAAAAATGAGTAGCTAACACAAAAGGAGATAATTACGAATGGAGAAATAACGGCAGGGCAAACGTCGGTACAGGGGAAACGTCGGTGCGGGGAGAATGTCGGGGGCGGGATGGATGAGTCGGATGAATGCTGGCACGGAGATAAGAGTGGTCGATTGTCGGTGCGCGGGTGTTTCGGTTGATACTCCAACACACCCCCACAAACGATAGCACCCGAGCACACCCCCACAAGCTTGACAGGGTGGCTCACCAGACTCCGTTGTAGTCGTCGGAGTCGTACTCGACCGCAGCGGCAGTTTTGGCGGACTTCTTCTTGGACTCCTCCCAGCGCTGCCGCTCGGGGCAGTCAGACTTGAAGTGGCCCTTCTTGTCGCAGAAGTAACAAGTCTGCGACGAAGCGGCAGAAAGGCGGCGGGCGGCAAAGGCGACGTTATTGGGATCATGATCAGCGTCGACAGGTGGAATGATGGTGGTGTCCCCATTGGACTGCTGGCGTGTTTCCTCATTGAGCAACCGGCTGATGACATGCTCAATGGTGAGGTCGTTGGGGGAGGTCACGTCGAAGTTGACGATGACAGCCTCGTATGCGGCAGGGAGGCCCATCGTGAATGCCAGGATCTTGGAGTCCTGGGCAGTGACAGCAATCCCGGTGTATTCCATGCGAAGAACCATGGACTGGATGCGTCCAATCCACGCTTCCATCGTCTCGGTGATAAGGCGTGTATCATTACACACCTGAATTCATCTATTTTACACTAGTACACGCGGATAGCTGTATACAAGAAGTAAGACTAGAGGATGCTAGTTTAATCCCGGAACTGAGCGTTAAGCCTTTGAAGCGTTGCAAACTAGCATAACTATCAAAGTCAGGCAGTATTAACGGTACCTTCACAAATGGGGCCTGCAATAGTGACTGAGCAAAACCCAGCTAGCTATAGGAATATCCTGGCAAGTTATATGTCAAAGATGTAACAAGCTTGTATTCAATATGGACGTCAGGCAACTAAGGGACTTTGGAAGGATTCAAACAGCATAAGACTATTAAAATGTGCACTACAGAAGTAAGGAAATAAACTAGACCAGGCTACTAGAAGGGCATTTAACTGGGAGCGCGGTTGATCAAAACCCGGCCCTGAAGTATCATGTGATCGCGTTTGATCACATTCTAAAAAGAGAGAGGCGAGTTGGCTTCAAGGAGGTTAACTACAACAGACAGATGACACTTCAACGGTCTAGACAGACCTATAGGCGTAGGGACTAGGCACGGAAAGCCTTCCGGGAGTTCTCTCAGGCCTTCAACAAGGCTAGGAGCCAAGTAAATCCCAAAGGGCTTGGTTCAACATAAATGAGCTCAAGTCCTTCAGTCAGCAAGAGACTGTTAGCCAATAGAACGTCCAGGAGATCAAAGGTATCCGGATAGCTATCCGAAGCTATTCACCTCGGTGGTTAGATTAATAGGTAGTAAATACTATAAAAGCAACATGTAAAGTAATAATTAGGCAGTGAAATACTCCCCCAGTTGTTGGCACCCAGCTCTTAGTAGCTCTGAGTTTCATTTTGTTAAGACCGTGCCTAATTAGCCGCTCTTACAACTTGTACTTACACCCATTGAGAATTCAATAAGCTCTTGAACTAGAGTCTTAGTTGTCTTCAAACCAACCAGCCGTTAAAAACTAATCAACTTGGGGTTGACTCTATATACACTCTGTGACCTTAAACCAGTCCTACACATTGTTTAGAACACGAGAGTAATCTAATTGAGGTGCTTAATAGACCCTGTTTTGACTATTCAAGTTAAGGAGTATCGAGTTGGCGCCAGTTTGAGATTGAAGGTCGATACACCTGACCTACATCCCCGAACACACACACGTTAGTATTGGA
Organism: Mycena galericulata; assembly: GCA_029289565.1. Taxonomy (NCBI): domain Eukaryota; kingdom Fungi; phylum Basidiomycota; class Agaricomycetes; order Agaricales; family Mycenaceae; genus Mycena; species Mycena galericulata. The sequence goes on from JARKIA010000046.1 coordinate 425,798, forward strand.
GTTGTTGGTTGTTAGATTTGGTATTAGATTTTGTGGGACTTCGTTTCACTCAGTTTGGTATTAGATTTCACGGCTGCATGCCACTGCACCGTTTCATCGGAATCGAGCTTCTTCGTGGTGAGAAATTGCCGGCGAAGGGCAAGACTGGTTGCGAACCCGGCGGCACGGTGCACGCGTTCGAGCGTCTGCCAAATGATCATGGGGTCGCGGGAGGTCATGTGAGAGAGCTGACTTGGCTCGACACATAACACCAGTTCTGCACGTGCCTCTGCCATCTTCGTCACGTCTCACGCAGCAATCAACCCATTCCGCTCCACCGAAATCTCCGCCTCCGTCTTGGTGGTCCCATCAGATTTGGTTCGGCTGACCAAAACCTGAACCACACCCCACAGGCCCTTTCGTACAAGCACGGCCTCCATGCGTAAATCCCAGTCGTTGGCGTAGTTCTTGTTCCCGAGGCGAACGAAGGAATAGCGAGTGTCGGACATGATGGAAGTGAATCAGAAAGATAAATGTAACGAGAAAACTGAATCGTATCGTCTGCCCCGTTGTCGCGGGGACTTGCTCCTTCGTCGTCGATGAAGGGTATGGTACCTTGGTGTCGCAAGGGCTTTCTCCTCTGTCATCAATAGAGGGTGTCGGCTTGCCTCCGTCGTCAAGGGAGGGCTTTCGGCGGTAAGAGTCAGGAAGACGATCATCGACGAAATCCAGCAATGGCAGGGAGAGTCGAGGGTATGAGTGTACTGTACCATTTCGACCGTAGGTTCACGGTATGTCACCTGTCACCGCACATGTTCATTTTATTTGATGTTCATTCCTCGGCAATCACGGTAAAATTACCATTTATAGTAATCCGGCAACTGCCGGAGGACAAATTTTCACAATTTTTAGCCTATTTGGGCCACAAAAACCAGCCGTCACCGTCACCTATACCCAATAGGTTCAGTTCATGACCCCCCGTCACCCGTCACCTGAACCTACGGTCGAAATCGTACAGTATGCGCGTTTGTGTTGGATTTTGAGCCTAGGGACAAAGCGGATGCTCAGTGACCCTCTGCAAACACGCAGAGGTCTCGATAAAATAATGGTCGTACTTATACAAAAACGAGTAGCTAACACAAAAGGAGATAAGTATGAATGGAGAAATAACGGCAGGGCAAACGTCGGTACAGGGGAAACGTCGGTGCGGGGAGAATGTCGGGGGCGGGATGGATGAGTCGGGTGAATGCTGGCACGGAGATAAGAGTGGTCGATTGTCGGTGCGCGGGTGTTTCGGTTGATACTCCAACACCCTACACTTGTTATGTAGCAAGAACCAACATGGAGACTAAGAGTAGCAAGCAAAGATGTCGCTGGAGACTCGGAAATACTCGCCAATCACTCTCTGCGTCCGAACAACGTCCGAACTTCGGATGTTGTCCGAAAGTCCCACATCAACGGATACTGATGACCCGAACATCAAGCAGAAATGACTAAAGACCAGAATTGAACTTAAGAGAATTGCATTGCCTTCTGTGAATGAAATGAGCTAGCACACAGGAATTCGAAGGAGAAGGAAGGTTGGAAAAATATGTTTCCATCTTCATTGCTTATTTTCTCTTTCCCCACTTGCTTTTCTATTTTTCTTGTGATGACCAATTCTTCATGACAAACAGATCAAAAACTGATACGCAAAATCGATGTTCTCCTGGGCAGCCAAACCTAAAGGTTCAGCAATGATGCGGACGAGAGAACGAGACTATATCACACCTAGTGTTTTCCGGGTCGGGCCGGGCCTGAAAGCCCGGGGCTTGGGCCGGGGAAAACCTCAGGCCCGACCCAACCATCGGGCTTGAGGCTGGGTCGGGTCGGGCTTGGGCCCAGGCCCGGGGCCTAGCAGTAAATAATTATAATTATATATGACTTGGATTAGGCCTCTCCGAGGCGGTAGCTGAACCTTTAGGACTTTGCAGGATTATCTCATCATTTTTATCGAGCAAAACAATAGACGCCAGGGGCGCTTAGATATTAGATAAAGGCACACAGATCACGCAATAACCGCAAAGAGGACAGCGTGATCCGGTCATAGCACAAGAAAATATAGCACGGCCGTCAAATCCAGTGGAGACAGCCAAAATGGCAAATTGCAGAAGATAGCAAGGAAGGACATGGAGAGAACCAAGTTTCATATGCGCTGGCAAGATCGAGACAAAGCGATTGATCTCGGAGATTCGGATTGATATTCTCCGGGTTTCTATTTCAATGCACCCGCTGTCCCGACGGCGACAAACACAACAAAGAATCCAAACAGGAGAAAAGAGAAGGGAATTGAATGAAATTTGCCAGGTCATCACAGGAGCGTTCAAGAAGATTAGATTAAATATACAGCAGGATGTGCAGAGTACCAGTAGTACTTCAAGAAGTTGAGGTATTGAAATTATCATGATCTCTGTGTACATTTACTGCCATTGTCCATACCCCTGCACCCCTGTAATTGGCCACATTTTTAACAGTGAATCTTGTATACAACCTTGCAGTCTAAGGTGTTGTGCTTTCTGGGGCATGTTGACTTCTCACACCATCGGCAGGTGCGGACTGCTCTGATGCAGGGTTAGTTGAAGAAGTGGTTGCACTCCCTCCCTTTTTTTTCTGCTCTCCTGCAAGGTTCTGTTTGTCTTGCCAGCGCTTTAATCTGTTTGCTGCAATCAGGCTATGGTTCGTGAAGCACACCGTGGTAAACTGAAATGAACCTTCCGGGTCCTCTTCATTGTCTTTCCTGATCCCAGGATGCCCTCGGGAGGGGCATCCGGTGGTCGCTTTGATCCCTTGGGGCATCTGGGGCAGCACCGTGCTTATGTTACTGACAGAGAAGAGCAGTTTTTGGCAGGTTTTCAAACCTCAACATACGCAAAAGTGTATATCAGAGACTTTGAAGGTCACAGGAGAGCTGAGCTAGAAAGACAGATGAGGCACTCCAGCCCGATGAAGGACGATTAAATTCGAGGTGGCTTATTATTTGTCCAAGTCAGCCACAATGTTATTTGGTGCCGAGCCAAGCTATTACATGCTGGATGGATTTTAAAATTTTGGACACACTAATCTTCTCTAATGTACCTCTAGTGCTCCCAACATTATTTTCGTGATTTAAGAGCCCGAAAGTAAGTCGATTTTTTTAGCATTACATGCAAGATTACATGCCAAGTAACGCCAAATAACGACCCATCTGATCGGAATATTACATGTCCGGGCCCAATTCTCACGTCAACGGATAATGCCCCGAACATCAAGCAAAAATGACTAATAGCTAAAGTAGAAACGAGTGAATCTCGTGAGTGAAATGGAGTGGCCCACAAGCAGATAAATCAGTAAGGTTGGGAAAAAATATCTACATTTGAATTACTTTTTCCTGTTTCCTTACAAAGGTTCAGTAATTAATTTTGTGCAATGACTAATTCTATATGACTAATTTTTGTTTGTCCTTGTAGCAAAATGGCTCGAAATCCATGTTCCCCTGGGTAGCCAAACCTAAAGGTTCAGCAATTAAATAGTGGATTTTGCTCGGGAGACTTCCAAATAACAGAAGCATGAATACGGGATTTAACCTGTTGCTATCTATTGAAGTTTGGCCTTGAAGTGAGAGCAACGAGCCTGAAAGCCCAATTGGGAACATGAGAAAGTCACTTTTAGTCCGTTGGCGATTACGGAAATCCGACTTGCAGTTTTCGGGGTCAATAGAATCAGACTCTGCAAATAGTTTTATTGACTATCATTGAAAAATTTTGTGTAGAATCTGACTACGGGAGACTAGGAAAAGCCCGGGCCTAGGCCCCGGGCTTCGGGCCTGAGCAAATCTCAGGCCCGACCTTAGGCCCAGTTGAAAACCGGGTCGGGCTTGGGCCGGGCTCAGGCCTGAGCCCGAGCCCGGCAAATCACTAATCACACCGTGATACTGTACCATTTCGACCGTAGGTTCACGGTATGTCACCCGTCACCACACATGTTCATTTTCTTTGATGTTCATTCCTCGGCAATCACGATAAAATTGCCATTTATGGTAATCCGGCAACTGCCGGAGGAGAATTTTTCACATTTTTTAGCCTATTTGGGCCATAAAAACCCGTCGTCACCGTCACCTACACCCAATAGGTTCAGTTCACGACCCTCTGTCACCCATCACCTGAACTTACGGTCGAAATGGTACAGTACTATTATGAAAATGTCTTCTTCTGAATCGTCGAAGTTCATTTAACTGAAGATAAAGCACAAGGGCAAGTAGAATGTACGGCACTACGAAACACCGAGGATGCTACGCCTCGAAGCAATTTCCTTTGATAATATCGGCTCCTGCGCAATGGTTGAAAGTGTTGAGATCGACAACCATTAAATATTCCATGACCCAAAAAGACTTACCTAGCTCACCCAATGCATAGGCAGTTGCTGACGGAAATAAATTTGAGCTTGCGACATCTACAAAGGCAGCGAATCACACTCACCCTGGGTATGAGCAGCAATATGAAGCGGAATGATCGAAAGATCCACCACCCGAATGTTTGTGGTACTGTAAACCTGTCGAGTTTCGCGATGAGCTTGGAGTAGCCCGGAGTCGTGAGACGATCTGCCTTCAGCTTCGTGTCTACGACGGAGGCATGACCAAAGTTGTAGAAGTAGAAGTCACTTCTACCTCAACGGACATCGTTTAGTGGCAGTAGAAGTGACTTCTACTTCTACTGGCTTGTTCTACTTCTATTGGGGGTTGTCACACCCATTCCCCGCCCTCCGGAACCCTTGCTGCCTTCTCCGGGCAACATGTGGACATCAACTCTCCCTTGTAATGTTTTTCTGTGTATGTAGTTCGATTTAACTCATCAGGGTCGAATCCAAGGGAGAAATATCATCATATAATTAATATGAATACAAGTAGTCATTGACATCACAACCCGTTGGAGGGCTTGTTCTCCGCGAGAAGAGGGGCGGGAAGCAGACTCTCAGCACCAGAGACTAAGACTAGGCCACGGAAAGGGCCTGGTAGCGACGGTGTTAATTCAATTGAGGTTGGAACTGAACTACTAGTAGCGCCAGAATATTGCGGCGAGGAAGTCAGAGGGGCAGGTGAAGACCCGGTGGCACGAGCTCGGGCCGGAGTGTCTGGATGGCGGTGCCATTTACCACCAAAAAATGTTGTAGAGATCATGCCCACCTGCGCAGTATGTGCTGATACACACTCCTCATTGGCAGCGGCAACAATTTGGCGAATTTTCTGGGCTACGGCGGGGTTTAGAGAGTAAGGGGGAAGACGCAGGAAGGGGACTGGACTGTGGGTGGCATGCATGCAGTCCATATTTCCTGCACCATTGGACCTCGGATGTGAAATTGTGATTGCCTAATTGGGCATCGGACGCGTCGCGTTCAATGGCGCGTTGATGGCGCGCGTCAGATGACGGCACGCGCACCGACGTGTCACAGAATATTCATGTCACTTCTACCCAGTGCAATCCACTTCTACTGGCTTGTGCTTCTACTCAGCTTACTTCTACTGCTACTGAACCACTTCTACTTCTACAACTTCTGTATATACTCCTACGACGCCGCCATCTTCTAAGGGAAGCATAGAGCAAGAACCGACGGTGTCTAGCACAAGGGTAAACAAGATGATTACAAGTGGAACATGCGACAAACGCCAAGTCGAGGAGAAGTTCATCTTGATCCAGTCTTATGAAGTCGGAGGTTAGAGAGGAACGGGGACCCAGATTAAGCCGCTCACCTTCGATTTGGTCGTCCGTGATACACTCCGGACCAGGATTCACTTCGACGCCTGGGTTCATATCAGACCCGGATAACCCAAGGTATGAGGGTACACGTACCATTTAAAATACTGCAGAGAGGCTCCTGCCTGACCAATCGACGATTGAACTTGAACATCTCCACAAGAATTTTCAAATCTGGCCAAATATCGAATGGCGGTTGGCGACCAAAAGGTAGAAGTAACGAACCGTAGTCCGACTCAAAGTAACGCGGGTCGATGGCCGGCTGCTCAGTAGGATCGTTCGACTTGACGTGCTGCGGTACCAGGCGATTGGTATCCATCATACAGAGTGATTGTCTACGTCGCACTTACAATGGAGCCTCGGGAAATAGGGTGGTTGAGGAACGTATTAAGCGAGACATGCTTTCGTCCCTTCTTGGGGGTGTCTATCGCAAACGTGTCGCGTTAGTGGTCCAATCACAACAAGGAGAGGAGGTACTCGCTGGGTTTCGAACTAAATATCGGAGATAGAGATAACTCGCACTCAGGTTGCTGCTTCACGATGCTCTCAAGTTGTACAGCGAGTTGCTTTTCGCGTGCGGCGGAATAATTTCCCGATTCCACCTCAGATCTGATCGATGTCTCCAGCGACTGCTGAAGGACCGCCGCGGCGGAAGAAATGGCGACGAGCGGCACGAAAGTCATGCAAATTGGAGCCATGCCGCCCACTCCCGTCCCGTGAACCGCGCTGGAATCCTAGTTAGGTCCGATGTCGAAGATCCATGGGAATTCGACATACTACTCCTCAAAATGCTGTGGTGCAACGGCCGGGTCCCGTAAACAATCAAAGGTTCGGTACAAATCTTCCTTGTCCTCTCGGATTTCTTGGGAGGCGTATGTTAGTTCTGATAGAAAACACCCGACAAAAGTAACTCACCCCAACTGGCCGGGCTGGTAGGATAGTGGCATTCGACATAAATGATACTGCCTGGCATGGAAATGAATCGCACCAGTGTATATGCTCTTGCACATTTTCCCCGACGCCCTTGAGGTCGACGTTGATGTCGATACCAGCCTTGTTCAAAACAGTGGGATCGCCGATTCCCGAGAGCTCCAGAATCTTGACGCGAGGTTTCCGGACCGGAAACATGAGACTTGGAATCATTGACTTACCTGCGGGGAAATAATTGCGCTACCAATGCCGTTAGTAGGGGGGAGAAAGAGCGTCAAATGCGTACCCAGCAGCCAAAATCACCTCTTTCCTGACTGTGACTTCATGGTCCTTGCCATCAACTCTGAAGCAGACTCGCTCGGCTGTTGCGATTCCTGCAGTCTGATTTAGAATAAGCTTCGTTACGTGCGCCGCTACTAGCACGGTAAAGTTCGGGCGCGAAGCATTAGGTTGGTAGTGCATCTTGGCGTATGAGCCCATTTACAAACCAGAAAAATTCTCAACATACGTTGGCGGCGTAGGATCGTACACGCTTAGTGGGATGGATAGTCACTGGCGCCAGCCACGTCCCTTTCATCTGAGGGGAAATCCTGGTCAGCTATTTATCACGTTCGTTTCAGAACGCGTATACCGACCTCTCCCGAGAACTTTTGCATCAGAAGTCAGATAATGAGGCGTATCGGTCCAGAAAGAAGACATACCGGCTCCTCTGCACGAGCGATACCAACTTTATGAAGCGACTGAAAGCCCGTTGCAGAAGTGCGACAATCCAGGGTTGATTGACTTGCCTCGTGATAAGGACTCTCCAGGTTGGAGAAAGTCGAGGTATATCCAAACTCAAGAGGACCTGTCGAATCGTCGAACAACTTCTTGGAAATGAAGCCTCACAACCCACCGTCGGCGCCACGTTCCTTGGAGTCGAAACTCATAGTAGCATGCTTCTCCGTAGGCGCGATAAACTTCTCGGCTTTCAAGTAGTACTTTTTCAAAAGGTCCCAATTCCATCCTTTGTTCCCCAGCTTCTCAAAGGCTGTTCGAGTTTTCATTAGCCGAGGCTGCACAACTACCAACTGTGCTACACATACCATCGATGTCCGATTTGGGGGGACGATGGTACACCAAAAAGTTGATGGCTGAGCTACCACCCAATCCCTTCCCGCTATCATTGCGGGCATCAGATACTTGCAATCGTGCGACGAACGGGACACTTATACCGTGCAAGGTAAACACTGCCTCCGACGTTTCCTTGGGGAGTCTGCGATCACAGCATAGGTAACAGTTTGAACATGTCCCTGGAGACCTACGGTAGAGAAACCCCAGTCATACTTCGGATTCGCGAAGTGAGTACCGAACTTGGCGGACGTCACTATGAAGGAGGTCTCAGAGCACATTTTATATATGCGATTCATCATACGGATGTTGGGATCGTCGAGGTTAGCATTTCCCGCCTCGAGAACCAGCACTGATACTTCAGGATTTTCCGTCAATCGCGCGGCCAGGGTGAGTCCGCAAGTCTGGTTCGAACTTGGTTGGGTCAACTTGAGAACCCTAAGCATCACATACCCCTCCGCCTGAATCGAGTTTCAGTCAAATCCGATAACAGAACTGAAAATACCCACCGACGATGACAAAGTCAAAGATTCTCTGTTCCAAAACGTCTTCAAGGGAGGCGATCATGGCAGATAAGATGTGGACGAATCGGTCACAACGTAGTACTGGGCGTCTGAGAACGAGATGCGAGGGAAGAGTCCAGGATTTAAGCGCTGGCGGAGGTCCAAAGAAGTCGAAGCAGAAATGATCGCCGTCAGCCCAGTCATGAGGAAGCTTTCGAGGCTTCGGAAGTCGTTAACGTGCGCTACGACCATCCACCCAGAGTTTCAGTCGACTGTCGTGGAAATATGGACGTACTTGTCTCCTACTAGGTAGGGTCCTGGCAGTGCCAGTGGAAGTTATTCATCGTCAATATTTTGACGCCACGCCCCACGATATTCCCATCCCAGCAGTATGTGAGCCTAAACATACTTACCTGTGTGGAACAGTAAAGATAATCCAGGTGGTCTGAGCCGAAGTGAGAATTTTATGAAACTTCAACGGTCGCGATCGATCGTCAAATGAATATGCTGCTTATACGTGATTGTCCACCTTGGCAAACACACCACAATGCACCGCGATTTTGAGCTTTCTCAACGATAATACGGATAGTTATGTCAGTCCTTATAGAAGAGAGTCTTCGCCGTTTATTGCACATGAATACGAAAATCCTGCATGTACAACATCGGCTGCAGAAATATATGGAACAGGGTGAGTATGTAGTATGCACATCTCCGCGCTCGAAAACCCAGGACAAGAAAAGTATCCGACAACACAGGTATGTACCGAAAAAGGCTACATTGGCCGAGACACAGAGACCGGGAGATACAGAAACAGAAGCAGGGAAAGGAGAAAGAAAAAGAGATAGCAAGTAAAAGACAGCGGTCGAAAAACCGCGATGAGCATACGACGGAAGTATCGACAGGCTCCATTTTGTTTTGTGGATTCCACCGGGGGTACACCACTGTACGTTCGTTCGTCCATCGATATGTTTGTTGGATCGCACGGAGAAAGCAAAGCATGTATGCACGCAGCGCCTCAGGCGTCCAAGCAAGAACGCTCTAGGGCACCGTGCGCCACGGGTTCAGGAGTATATACGTCTCTCGATGACGAGAGTACGCGGGGTACGAAACACACACACACGAATACAACGCGGCGCCTACCCCACGTTGCCCCACAGCTGCGACATGGGAGCGATAGATTGTCCGGGGAACACGCCGCCGCGCGGGTCATGCATCCCAAGCGAGGCGTGCCGCGCGTGCTGCATAGGCCCCGGTCCCTGCGCCGAAAAGCCCTGGTGCCCCGACGCGGCGGGCGACGTCGCGTAGAACACTCCAAGCTGGTCTTGTCCCATTCCCCGGCCACCACCGCTGTCCATTGCCATACCGCCGCCGTCCATCCCGCCAGCGTAGTGCGGCGCGGGCCCCGAAAGCGGCCCATACCCATACTGATCGCCTCCGCTCGGGAACAGCTGCGCCGCCGCCATCGAGTTCGACACGACGCGGTGGTGGTGCTGGTGCTGCGCGGTTAGGGGCTGCTGCACGAAGCCCGCGGGGATGTTGTGCTGGCTAGCGGTGGGGTACGACGACGACCAGATCGTCGACTGCGAAGACGTGTCCTGCGACGCGAAGCGCTGGTGCGTCTGCTCGCTTGGGTACTGCGCAAATCCGAGTCCGGCGCTCTGTGGGAGTCCCTGATAGTGCGGAGCATGCTGTTGCTGTTGCTGTTGTTGCTGTTGCTGCTGGTACTGCTGCTGGTGCGAGTGGGGTGCCGCACCAGTCGCGAACATCAGCCCCTGTTCGTCGCGCGACGCGGACCAGATCGACTGCGCTGGTGCCACGCCCACACTCAAGCTCGGCCCCGGGCCCGCGCGCGCGCCGAACAGCAGCCCTTCGCCAGGCGGCTTCGGCGGCTTGGGTACAGAAAAGTTGTTGAGCAGGTCGAGCGCGGTCGTCGCAGGAATCTGCGTGCCGGGCGTGATGGGCTGCGGCGAGCGGAACGGCGACAGCGGCGAGGCGAGTGGGCCCCTCAAAGGTGGAGCAATCGGAGGCGGGCGCACGGGCGTTTTCGGGCTCGTTCGCGCCGTAGGAACGATCGGCGAGACGGGCGCTTCCCTACGAAGTTAGGGTTAGCATACGCCCCCCCAATGATAGCTGAAAGGTACCTCAAGTCCCACACAATCTCGTCCTCGTCGCTCGCGTCCTCCGCCGCGTCGTCATTGTGATTCAGGAACGAGAAGGCGTCGTGCAGGAGGTCTTCGTCCGTACGCGACGTCTTCTCCGTCATGGCGTCGTCCTCGAGGTCCATCTGGAGCGCGAGGCGCGAGTCGCGAATCGTTGCGAGCGGGTCAGCAGGGGCGAATCCCGCGATGGCGTTCCTGAGCACTGGTGCGAGTCCCGGTGCGCGTGGAGGCGCCGCAGGAGCAACAGGCTTTGCCGCTTCCACGCCCTTCACGACAAACTGGCCCCCGTACAGCGCCAGTGGCGAGCCCTGCCACATATAACGATCAGTACACTCCCATATGCAATCTAGAGCTGATAGAAACACACCTCGAGCGCCACGATGCGCCTGGCATCACGCAGCAGATCCGCGATGCGCATGAGCTGCTCGACATTCGGGTGCACCTCCTCGCGCTGGCCGACCGTGCGCCTCTCTCTCTCCTTCTTCTCCACCATCATATTCTCCGCGCCGGGCCCAGTTTCCGCAGGCGGGGGCGGGATTGGCCCGCCCATGAGCCCACGCAACGGTAGCCACCCGCGCATGTCCACGTCCTCCTCCAATTCCAACTCGAGCTGCACCTCTCCTTCCCGTTCCCGTTCCCCATCCCCTTCGCCCTCCATTTCCCGCGCAGGCACCGACAGGGCAGGCAGCAGCGCAACCGGAAACGCCCTCGAAAGCCCCCTCAAAAACTCCGCGTACGTCGCCCAAAAGCGCGCCGCCTGCGCGCGCAGCTCGCGCTCCTCTGCGCTCTCCCCTTTCTCGCGCTCGCCCTTCCCCTCGTCTCCCTTCGCTTCCCCGCAATCGGAGTTAGACGAAGCAGCCCCCGCACTTGCAGCCTCACACACCCACCCCCAATTCCCCAGCACCCACTTGCTTCCTACCCGCAGCGCCGGTAGCGTCCGTCGGAACGCCGCGCTAATGCGCTCCGCGAGCTCCTGCCCTTGCGCGCCGACTCCGCTCGCGGGTGTGCCGATGTTCCCCCCGACGTTGCTGTGCCCATTGGTGGGAATCCCCACGCCGCCCGGCGCGTTTCCATTCGCAAGCATCCCCCCGCGCCCCCGTCGGCCCCGCCCGCCTCCACCCCCGCCGTGCCCATGCGGATGCGCCGCCGCTGCCCCCACCGCCGCGGCCACCGTGGCATTCGACGCAGCCGCAACACCCACAGCCGTATACAAATCCACCTCCGCCAGCTCCCTCACACCCACCCCCAGCAGCGCCGTATGCAGCGCAAGCAGATGCGCGAGCTGCGCCGCCTGCAGCCTCGCGCGCTCCTCCGCGCTCTGTACCGCCGCTGGTACACTCATGCTCGGGGCGGGTGCTTGCGCGGCCGGGCCAGAAGGATGCCGGCGCCGCCGGCCCTTCTCCTTCTCCTTGCCCCCGATATCCTTCTTGTCGCCATCCCTCTCATCCCCGGCAGCCGCGGTAGAAGGCGATGACGACGAAGGCGAGGCGATCATGCGCCCGACCCACACCGCGCCTTGCGCGAGGACGCCGACGCGCACGATCATCTCTTCGGGGAGCGCGCGCGCCGACACGAGCCGCGCAAAGGCGCGCGCGGTGTGCGCTGAGAGGGCGAGGGTGTTTGGGATCGGGGGGCTGGAGAAGAGAGTCAGTGGGATTCGGCTGGTATTCGAGGAGAGAAGAGAAAGCATGTAGAAGGGGAAGTAGAGGGCGGGTGTGAATGAAGCAAAACGGCCATGGGGAATAGAAGGACGGGGTCGGTATGGGGAAGGCGTTCGAGTAGAGACGGGGAGGATGGCGAGCGGTACGGGAGGGGGGCGTGACAACTCGACCACGAGGAGGAGTGGTGGGGCAAGGGGGTGGAGGTGGAGATGGAGGGAGGGGCAGGAATGAAGGAAGGAAGGTCGCTCGATCGGGAGGAGAATGAGGAAGGGGAAGAGAGTGGGGCGAATGGCGGAGCACCCAGCAACGAAACAAGCCCGACACGGCCACGGGCCACGAAACAAAAAAAGAAAAGAAAAGAAAGACCCCTCACCTCCCCCGCCACAGCGCATGCAGCAGCACCAAATCCCTCTTGAACCGCTCGACCCTTACACGCGGCGGCGCCCCCGCGTCCTCGTCCTCGCTCTTCCCTCCCTCTCCTCCCCCTTCTCCCCCTTCTCCCCCTCCTCCTCCTTCGCCCGCGCCCGCGCCCACTCTCTCCCTTTCCTGACCCGCACCCGCACCCGCACGAGGCGCCCCGTGCGCATGCACATGCCCCTGCTGCGCGCGCACCCGCGCCAACACCCCCGCGAGGTTCTCCCCCGCCGTGTCGAACGCCGCGCGCACGCACAGCGCGCGGAGGTACCATGCGACGCTCGCGAGGGTGTCGCTTTCGTATCTGCAGGAGACGGGGTTAGCCTCTGCTTCAGTGGGATGGGAGGAGAGAGGATGTGGGAGAGGGAGAAAAGAGAGGGACGAAAGAAGGAACATTCGCAAGAGAGAATCGAAAGAGAGGCGGAGGGAGGAAGCGGAGTAAGGAAGGAAGGAATTGGGGCGCCGAGAATCGGAATCAGCCGGGGACGGGGACGGGGAAGAACGAAAGCAGCATGCGATGAAAAGGGAGCGCGTGATATGGAGGGAAAGACGGAGGGAGGGGATCGAAGGAAAGTGGGTGAGATCGAATGAGTGGCGGGGGACGCGTACGCTGCGATGCGCAAGGATGGGAAGGGGGGAGGGGAGGAGCAGGATAGCTATATGGCTGGACGCGTGGGCTACGAAAGAAATGGGAAGGATGAACGGATAGATGATGCATGGATGATGAAAGATGAGGCGCAGAATACGCGCCAGGGCGACAGAGGGGGGAAGACGGACGTGTTCGAGTGGGATCGAGGACGTGTATGGTATGGGATGTGATTCCGAAGGGAGGGGTGATTCGAGAAAGAAGAGATTGGGTACAAGGGCGAGAGCGAGACAACAAGTCAAGCCGAAAAGAAAAGGAAAGAAAGGAGAGAAGAGAAGAGAAGAGACGGAAAAGGGAATGCCACCGAACGCGGTCGCCGCATGCGCCCAATATCCCACGGCGGTGGACAGGCGGGCGCACAAGCACATCACCCACACTCTCCCGCCGCACGGGCACCCGCGTACCACTCGCTTGTTCGCGGCAGACACAGACGCACACCATGACCACACCATCGCCACCCCCCCGGAATGCACCTCTGCTCCAAAACGCCACACCCCACCCCCGAAGAAAAGAAACGCCAGCTCTCGCAAACTCGGAGGAGAGGATCCGCAAAGCAAAAGCAAGAAAGCAAAAAGAAAGAAAACCGGACACGCACCCCGCCAAAATCGCCAACTGATGCGCCGCGTTGCCCTCATGCGGCGCGAGCGCGTGCGCAGCCATGTAGAGCGCGCGCGCGCGCGCGTAGTGCGCGTCGGGGGCGTAAAGCTTCTTTTTGTTCGCGTCCTGGAGGGGAGGCGAGTTAGTTTTGTTGGAGCGAGCGAGCGAGGAGCGGGGAGGACAGCGAGGAAGGGAGCGGTGGGGAGGGCGAGAGCGAGAGAGAGAAGGAAGGAATGGAATGGAAAGGAAAGGAAAGGAAGAAAACCGCACCTTGCCCAGCGCACCCTTCCCCCCCGCGGGCCCCGGCCCAGACGCGCCCTTGTACTGCTCCCGATAGCGCGCAATATCCCCAAGACAGACGAGCGCCTTGCTCAGCACGCTGTGCGCGTGCGCCTCGTCGACGACCCCTCCGCCCTCCGCCCTCTCCTTCGTCCCCGCCGTGCCTCCGTCGTTCTCCACACCACCCCCCTCCGCCGGGAACCCAAAGTGATTCATCCTGTCCTCCTCCGGCGCCACTACACCCACACCCACACCCTCCTCCCCACCCGCCGCGCCGACGCCCACCCCAACCCCAAGCAGGCTGAGCACATGCGCCGGCAGCCCCGCCCCATACGCGCGCTGCACCCTTAGCACCAGCGCGCGCCAGAAGCGCTCCTCGTCCGCGAGGAACTGCCGGAAGCGCTGCAGCAGCTTGCGCGTCTCCACCGTCGTGTTATTGTTATTATTATTATGGTTTCCGTTGTGGTTGTGCGCGGGCTTGGCGAGGAGCCGCTGCTTGTAGAGCGCGATGAACGCGTAGGAGGTCTGCATCCAGAGGTGCGTCCCTGCGTCGCGCGCCTCGCGTGCATTCGGGTGCAGGAGGAGGAGGTGCAGGTATCGGCGCCGCAGGCTGCAGATGATAGCATTAGCATATGCGATTCAACGAATGGAGAGAGAACGCACTTCTTGCGCTGAAAATCGGCCTCGCGGTAGTTGGCCCATACGTCGCGCGCGAGCAGCGTCTTAAGCCCGGCGTGGATGCTGCGCGCCTCGCTAATATCCGCAGTCAGTATCTCGCACATATACACCCCCTCGCACATCTCTCTCTCATCGCATGCGTATCCGAGTCTCCTGCATCTCCCTCTCCGCACAATGCACATCGGGTAATAAGCGGCCGCAGGATGGCCCCCGGGAGAGCTCGGGATGCACTACAGGGGGATCGGGACGTACCGGGCAACGACGGCGGCGGCAGGCTGGTCAGACATGCTGATCCTGTTGCTGAGGGGCGGCAGCAGGCTAGTTGGGCGCGCCGATGACCATGAGGGGGTGAGGAGGCGGAGGCGGGAAGAGCAAACACGAGCAAATATGATGACAAGGTGTGATCACGCCACACTGCCGAACCGGACTCGGAACATTCTGGACCTTGCCTGGATAAGATAAGGTCGGCTACCACTATGTGTGGTAGGGGGGAAGCACGAACACGCTAGGCTGATACCGTGTTCGTGGGTGTGGGGGAAGAGCCTTCGGCTCGCCAACCCGGGCGCCGCTGGGACGCGTCTGGGAGGGGCGCTGCGCGCCGCCGCAATGGGGGAAAGGGGTGCGGGCGAGAGGAAGGGCTCTGAGCGCGTGGAGAGACTCCCAAAGGGAGACGGGCTGGGGCGCCGAAGGCGCGGAGCCAACTCTACCACACACTGGAAGAGAGAAGAGGGAAGAGGAGGGCGGGCAAAGAGAGCGGAGGCGGAGGCGTGATGGTGGTACGCGTCCAAGGGAAGATGTCACACTTGTGACTGCGACGCGTACACTATCCCGTTCCGCCTCCACCTTATCTTATCCTCTGACAAACCCAAGCCGCTCGTGCCTCGCGTTGGGGTTGTCTCGGAATAAGATAAGGTCGGCTACCACTATGTGTGGTAGGGGGGAAGCACGAACACGCTAGGCTGATACCGTGTTCGTGGGTGTGGGGGAAGAGCCTTCGGCTCGCCAACCCGGGCGCCACTGGGACGCGTCTGGGAGGGGCGCTGCACGCCGCCGCAACGGGGGAAAGGGGTGCGGGCGAGAGGAAGGGCTCTGAGCGCGTGGAGAGACTCCCGAAGGGAGACGGGCTGGGGCGCCGAAGGCGCAGAGCCAACTCTACCACCCGGAGCGAATGCTCACCCACAGTTGGCGAAGCGCCGCCGGCGCCTGTGGCGCGCCGACTTCCCCACACAGAGCAGGAGCGCAGGAAAGAAAGAGTGTATTCATGTTAAGGAATGACAAGGTTGTGTAAGAAAGAAAGAAAGGGAGCGCAAGGTGCGAGGAAAGGTTGTTTAAATTGGGTCGTCAACGGATTGCACAGGAATATTGTTAGCAACGCGGAAAGCTTCGAAGGCCTTGGCTACTTCCGCGATCTTCGCTTGGTCGTAGGCCTTGCCAATGTTCATGGGGATAATGTGCTCAATCTTGCGCCAGTAAAGGAGGAAGGCTAGCGAAGTCCAGCCGCTGAGCGCTGCGACGATGTCGCATGGGACGCCCGCGAGAAGGAGCTCGGTGGAGCCGCCGATGCGGAAGCTGTGGCCTGCGACAGCTAACAAGGCCGCGAGCTTCCAGATGGGAAAGCAGCGCCGGAGGAACCAGTCCTTTGTCATGGGGGACCAGTTGCCGTTCTGGGTCTCGAAGGCGAAGAGGGGGGCATCGTCGGGGACGAGCTTGTTGACCGAGAGGTGGTTTCTGAGGGCTTTCGAGGGGCATAGGTCGTCGTCACGGTCAGTGAGGACGAGAGTGCCGCCGTGTTCGCGTGTGGATTTTGTCCAAGGGAGGGGAATGGCGGTTGCGGGGGTAGAGGAGGAGGGACGAATGCGTTTGAGCTTCGCGCCGCGCTTGACGTGGAGTTTCTGGTCAAACTTGGCCGGGCTGGGTATAGTGAGCTCCCCGAGGCGGCGGCAACCCCAGAAAGCGGCGGTGGCGATAGCCCAGACTGCGGCATCGAAGGGTTTGGAAAGGTCTAGCGCGGCCCTCAGCGCGATCATGTGTTCAATGGTGACGGGGCCTCGCTGGTCGCGCTTGAAGGCTGTGCCTTCCTTGTTTGCTGTGCGTCGCGCGAGCTCGACCCAGCGGTCGTCGCCCTCCCACGGTGCGCCGTTTATATCGTGCCAGGCCTTGATGCCTGACATCCAAGATTTGACGGTGCCGCCACCGACCATGCCGACGTGTGTGGCGATGAAAGCAGCAAGAAGGAAGTGGGAAGCAGGCATGCGCGCGCGCTCCGTGATTTCATGCTTGTCGCAAAATTGGTGAAATCGCAGCAAGCCGGCCGCGTAGTTCGACTGCGTGGCGCCCGCGAAGGCACCGAAGAGCGCCGCGTAGGTCTTGTCCACCACCTCGGGAGGGAAATCACGCTGGAAGGACTCGTAATGCTCGATCGCATATGTGGACTTCCAGAGCTGTAAGCGATCCTCTGTGAGTACGTGCGGCCTGAGGTCGTTGTTGGCGATCTCTTGCCCGGCGCGTGGTTTACGTGGTTTTGGTTTGGGATCGGCAGGAGGCGGCGGAGTGACGGGAATGGGGGTAGCTGGTCGTGCGGCCGGGGTGCGCCGCGGAGGCGGTGGGACGTCCAGGGGGCACCGGTTGAAACCCGTGAAAAAGCGAGGGGCCTGGGGAGGTGGGGTGGCAGGCGAGGGAGACGAGACAAGAGGAGCCGCAGAGGATGGCACGGGTGGGCCGGTAGGTGCGTGCGTTGGACGAACCTCCGGCTGTGGGCCCGGAACATACTTGAATCTTGAAGAAGATCAACTTAGAAAGAAAGAAAGACATGGCAAGAAAGAAAGCAGTTAGGAAGAGCGTACTTAAAGAACATGCGCAAAGTACGGTACAATGTCAGAAGGAAGAAAGAAGTGTGACTTTAAGCGTGACGCCCGCGGACCAAGCTCGCCTCGTGAGATGGGGTCGGCGGGGTTCTCCGCAGAATGGATGTAAGTAAGTTCGAGGGCTACGTTGCATGCGTCAAGAATGGCGTAAGAGCGCTGGATGGAAAGGTTCATGGGGTGGTTGCGGCTTCGTCCCTTGTCAAAGGCGCCGATAACCCCTTGATTGTCCGAGTGAACGAGCAGGAGGACGTCGTGGAGCCCCGCCTCCTCAATCGCGTACACCACCAGCTCGAGGGCGATGGTTTCGAGCCAGCCGATGTGGCGAGAGCCCGTGTTCCAGTCATTGATGCCGCACCAGGCATCCCAGCGTCCGCGGATAAGTATACCGATGCCCCAGTCCGTGGAGGCGTCGACATATATGTGATGGTGAACGGCGACGCCCCGCGCGACGATGGGATGCCACACCTCTGGGACAGAGAGGGTACGGGACCACCAGCTGAGGTCCGACCAAAGGGATGGTGGGGCATGCCGGTGGGAGAACTTGTTGCCCTTGAAGGACGCCGAAAAGTTGGAGAGGCTGGGGAGGTAGGAGGGGCCGAGCGTGTGGACAAAGGTGATGTGGCAGAGGGATCCGTGGAGCTCGTCGACGTCAAGCAGCTGGCAGCCAGCGGTCCGGAAGCGGGAGATGAAGGAGTGCACGCGCCCGAGGAACTTGAGGCGCTTCTCCTCGGAGAGCGAGACGCGCTTCCCGGCGATGTCGAAGACGAAACCTATGTACGGCGCGATGAAACCAAAATCTTGGCCCTTCTTTTCTAGCGGGTGCCACAGCGTGCCGATGGGCGCGATGAGCGCGAGCGCCGAGTCGCGGTCGTAGGCGTAGGTGTATGAGGTGGAGCCAGTGACAGCGTCGATGTGGGAGGCGATGGGAAATCGGAACGGGAGAAGGTCGTCCTCGTAACGGTTTTGTGGCTTGACGCCTTCGCGTTCCCAGATATCGACGATGGCGATAGCGATTGAGCCCGCGTTGCTGCTCGATGATGCGCAGCCGAATGGGCAGTTGTGCTCGATGTAGAACCCTTTCGGGCCTTGGAGGACAAACAACATTTGTCGGCTGGGCAGATGGGACAGGTGCGATGAAATTTCGCTATGTCCAAAACCATCGCTTGTGCGCCGGGCGGGGCATTGGCGATCTGCGGAAGAGAGAAAGGAAGAAGGTGAGAAGAGCGCTCGGAAGCAGAAGGAAAGGCGAGGAAGGAAAAAAGAGGGGGCGGCGATGACGCACGGGCCCGGGCGCTGCTAAGTGCGAGCGCAGCGGCGAACGAAAGGAAAGGAAGAAAGAAAGGAGGAAAGAAAGGGCCGCAGGAAGGAAGGAAGGTGGGCGGAGCCGCAAGGAAAGAACGGAAGAAAGAAAGGTAGGCTCACGATCTCGGAGACTTGCGAGGCCTTGCCGAAGCGGGTAGGGAAATCTTCTTTGTCGATAAAGTGGTTGGTCGAGGGGTGCAAGTCATTCCCTTTCGAAAGGTGACGAAAGAGACGAAGCTTGTCCGGGAGATCCGGTCCCTGCGGCTGGACGGCGACGATGATCGGCAAGCATTGAAAGAATCCTTTAAGAATCGTCTCTGTAACCTCCCGAGAGAAGGGACCGCTCATGCGCCGCGCCTTGACCTCTTCCTCGAGCGACTCGTCGATGAACTGGGAGTAGGGGATTGCTGAGGGGTGGTTGGGCCAGATTACGGTTTGCGTCAAGGTGGGGAAGTCGCCCATGGGAAAGCCGTGCCGGAGGTTATGCGTAAGACATGGGTGAACGGCCGAGAGGTCGTGTTTTTTCAAGAAGAGGTCGAGGGCGTCGGCGTTGTAAGGCGTCGTGATTCTGTTAAGGATTTCGTTGTGGTCAAGAGAATGCGGCAAGAAGGGGAGGGAGGTCAAGAAAGAGGAGGCATCAGGCAGGGTTGCGGCGGCAGGCCCAAGCAAATGCATGGTGGTCGCTGCTGCCGCAGTAGGAGCATAGGTGGGCACGCTGGGCCGTGTCGTGGTTGCACCGGGAGGCTGTACCTCTGGTGTTGAACATCCTACATAGTGTCTTGCCGGATCCCGACGCGCAAATGTCGCCGCCGCGTGCGGTGCCGTAGACGGGACTGCCGTTCTCGAAAGTGGCCGATTGACACTGGTTCCAATAATGACCGTGTCGCGCGCAGATAAGGCAAGCGGCAGCGGACGCGTCACCGCCGTTGCCTTGTTGAAAGGGGGGCGCGCCGCCGCGCCCGCCGCCAGCGCCGGAGCCCCGGTGCCGCCGCCACCGTTGCTGTAATTGAAGTTGGAGGGGCCCGCGCCATTGCTGCCGCCCGCTCCCGGTGCTCGTCCACGCCCCGAAGAGGTGCTGGAGTTCAACTTATCGTCCAGCAACTTGAGGGCCAACTTGTTCTTGGCGGTATCTATTTCATGCGCATAAAAGGTGGCGTCGAACTGGAACGGGGTCGTGGAATATTTCTTGCGGAGCTTTATGTCGGTGGCGAGGACAGCGGGGTGGTGGGTGAGGCCATCTTCAACGGAGTCCAGGTGGCCGAAGTGTTGGTGCCAGCGGTGCGCCTCGTGGGAGTCAGGGCCCGCGGCTTCCTCGATGAAAACGACATAGTTGCGAGAGGCGCAGAGCCACTCGCCGTGGGGAAGCTCGCCCTCGGACCCATGGTCGCGCTCGAACGCCGCCGTGTCGAGAATGTTTAGGTGCTTCTGGCCTTGGACAAGGGGGTTGAGCTTCCTGGTAGCGAGCGTCGCTGCAGATGAAGTGATTAGTTCGAGGTTCGAGGGTGTGAACAGAGACAAGGGGATGTAAACGCCGTATGTGCGTAGCTCGTGGAGGAGGGAGTGGAAGGAGACCGGCAGGCTCATTCCCGGGTGCAAAACGATCTCCTCCCGAATCCGCTTTGCCGCTGCCCTCTCCTCCGAAACCTCCTCCCGCGGCCGCTTCTCCCTGCTGTTGGAGGGGCCCCAGCCCCGGATCATTGTCGTGGCTGACTTGGGGGAGAGGTGTCGGATGACATTCCAGAAGGTGGTCGCGGGAGAATCCGGCACGTCCGAGACGGTGATGATAGACTCGTTGTCGGAGGCGTCGGCCAGGCTAGATTGGGTGGCGTGCTTGGTGCGTTGGAGGTTGCGCTCGGCATTCCTGCTGAGGATTTCGGTGTTCTTTCGTCGCTTCACGTCGTTGGGGAGGGCTCTGAGTGTCGCAATAACGGCTGCTGAGATATGAGTTTTTCGCTGCTTGGGAGGGGGAGACCGAGAGCGGCGGGTGTCGGTCATGGTTGAAAAAGGTGTAGTACGACAGGAGGGAGGTACAGACAGGAACAAAGAGAGCGGAGGCGGAGGCGCGATGGTGGTACGCGTCCAAGGGAAGATGTCACACTTGTGACTGCGACGCGTACACTATCCCGTTCCGCCTCCACCTTATCTTATCCTCTGACAAACCCAAGCCGCTCGTGCCTCGCGTCGGGGTTGTCTCGGAAAAAGGGAAGGCGGTGTTCACATTCGAATCGGATTTCGGCGGCCGCAAAACGTGTTAACTACGTACCTGAGTGATGTGTCGAGGAAAAAAATAAATCGGAGAGCGACAGACAGGACGGGAAAAATGACGTGGGATTGGGCCTCTTCGAGGCAGGTAGGCCCCGTGAAGCTCCCGCCAAGGATTGTCCGGAAAAGTGACTTTTTGAGGCCGAAATTTTGCAATTTCCTTGTCCGAAAAGTGGCTTTTTGAGGCCCAAAATCTACTGGCCCTGTCCGCCGAATGGCTTTTTAAGCCCGGATTTTGAAAATTTTGCCTTGGCCGGGGATGATTTGCAAAGAGGTAAAAAAGGTCACCTTCAAGGTATCCACAAATGATAATGGATTGTTCATTTTTCTTGTTCAGAGCACTGGCGACGCGCACCGGAGAAAAAAAAATCGATTATTTTTGGGTGCCTCACGTCACACGTGTCAACCCTTGTCCGATAGTGGCTTTTTTTGGCCGGGGTTGGCCCAAACAAGTGGCTTTTTCAGGCCAAATTTGGCGATTTTCCCGGACAATCCTTGGTGGGAGCTTCACGGGGCCTAGGTGCTGAACCTATACAAGAGGGAGGCAACAGCTCAACTATGACAAAATGGAATACGGAATAATCATCTCAAACATGTTCATGCGGTACAAATCATAAGGTACAAATCCTGTTTCAGCGATCAGCGTTCTAAATCAATTCGTTATTGTAAACCTGATGGTTTACAGCATATATAGCCCGCCGGTAGTCAACAAGCAGTTGTTGATTATGTTGCCTTTTGGCCTAGTGGTCTAGTACGCGTCGGGTGCTGGCTTCCAGTTATGCATCGAGAACTTACTCGTAATGAACCGACCATTGGAGTGCTCATTTCTTTTTTTTTTTTTTTTTTTTTGGAGCGTTTAAAATAATGCTACCCAGTCTGCAAAGCATTCCAGGCGCATCCGCTGGTAAAACCGTTTCCAGTATAGCCGGGAAGTGTTCCAGGAGGAAATGCCGTTATGCACAGGTTTCAAGCCTTCATGTGGGACTCTGGCCGCTTGGTATTATCCAACTGCATTTTTCCGCGTATTGGGCCGTATACCCACTAAAACCCCCTTTGATTTAGTCCAGTCATCCGGCAGGGAATCTTCGTCAAGGAGTGTTCCACTCCAAGTGTTAAGCACTAGTCGTTTTTTGAATGCGAGAGGACCGAACTTGGTTCGATTGGTGAGTAATTGATCTCGCCTTAAAGCAGAGTTCATTTGTGACACCCACCGGTTATGTATCTCGGTTTCTGATGCAGGTGTAGGTGTCTCGAACACTCTCGCATTCCTCAAATTCCAAATCAAATACATTGATGTTGAGACAATGATCTCGAAGAAACGATTCAGAGCAGGTACTATTTTACCCTTGCTCGAAGTAAATCTTGCGAGGCCGCATCCTAGGAGTAGCCCCCAGTTTAATTTGGGCCAGGAGGGGTATCTTAGCCTCCAGAGTCTTTCTGTAAGTTGCCATACTTGGCGCTGGCCAGGTGCCTCACATTCCAGCATAATATGTTCCAGCGAATCGGGGACTTTGCATGTTGGACATTGAGCGAGGTTTTCCAGGTTTGGAATGTGTTCCCAGAAGAAGCCCACACGGTAGATATCATGCAGACTTTTCCATAAGAAGGCTCGGGACAGTCTGGTCATATTGTTGGACCTGAGAGAAGTCCAAATGGCGCTATCGGTTGGTTGGTATCCAAATATTTCCGCAATGGAATAGCGGATGCGATCAAGATTGGATAGTGTTGATTTCCGCGAAGGTTTATCTCTCATTGATGTGATTATTTTTGTGAAAAGTCGTTGGTTGCCTTCCTTTAGGAGTATTCCCGGGTTAGTGAACATTAAGTCAGCTTGTATATCGAGGAGGGTCGGAGTAGGTATCAGCAACTGCAGTTGCTTCGCAGGATTGTTATTCACGTCCTTGAAGTAGACCCGTCCAGTTCTCTCTTGCATGGCAGCAATGATGGATTTTATTAGTTGAAAATTCGAAATGAGTGGATTGTTTTCGCTGTTCCGGCGATTGGTGACAAAAGTTTTACCCAGAAAGGATGAGTTAGAGTGAACGGTGATCGAAGTCTCAGGTGAAGTTTCCTGGAGAACATATAGCAGGCCTCCCAGTATCGCAGTGTTAAATGATGGGTATTCATTTATGTCGAGGAATGAGAGGAGTAGAGAGAATTCCCTCTTGAGGTGTTCTTTCCCCTGGATTGATATCAGTGCGATCATTTCTGTGCGGGCTTCCGCAGGATATTTAAGCTTGGCATGAAGGTAAATGTCGAGAGGATCGATTTCGGGGGTAGGTACCGTGTAACGCTTCGTTGAAAACTCGGTTGTGTGGTCCTCAGAGGCAAAGATGCGGAAACCGTTTGAAAAATTTGTCAGCCGGAACAGCGGATCAAATGTCAGTGTGCTATCTTCCTCGCTCCCACTGTCGTTTCGGGCTCTTTCTGCGTCAGAGAGTTCTAGCTCTTCACAGAGATCGTTATTGGCCATAAAAGGATTCCATTTTGGCTGGATACACTCTATTAACTCTTTGGCAACATCTATGCACTGTCCAGGATTTTTGCACCCGTATTCATTGCGGTCTCGTCGACATAGTGGGCATGGGCGTGCGGCAACTGTGGTCTTACGTCCTGCAATTTTTACGACGTCGGCCACGAGTCGCGTCTGGTGATTTTGCCGTAAACATTTAAGTGCGTCCTTCCTCCGGATTTTGTCAAACCTGTTTTCAATAAGTTCCAGGTGGCTCCAAATTGGAATTTGAAGCTGTATGTCCTTTGAGACGGAAAGTGCTGTGAACCGCAGTTGGAATTTTTTTGCCGCGTGGATCATGCACCGAATATCATCCGGTAGCGGGTCAATTCTCCAGGATGGGATATGTATAGCTTGTAAGAAGACATTGTACATCGATCCATGGCTACCCACAGGTTGGCTTGCCTCCCAGCGCTTTATAATGGTATGTTCAGCAAAAAATGGCCAATTTGCTCGCTCATCTCCTTGTCGTAGAAATTCTTTTAGATTCCATAAGTCGATTGCCTCATTCCGTGATTGTATATCTAGGATCTGCTTTCCGCCCTGGTTGAGCGGAAGGCACATGGTCTGGTGGGCTATACGTGGCTTCTTGCCTTCCCAGAGAAACTCATCTTGCATTCGGGTCAGCCTTTCCTCAATTTGACGGGGCAACCCCTGTACTCGTGTCAGGTATTGAGTCTTTCCGCCAATGACTTGGGTGGGGGGCCGTGGCGGTGCCCGGCAAAAACTCGCGCTTATGCTTTGTTTCTCTTCTTTTTTCTTTTTTCTTTTTTCTTTCTTTCTTTCTTTTTTGGAGTGTTTGGGATAATGAGACTCAGTCTGCAGAAGCATTCCAAGGTCATCCGCTTGTGTTGCTGGTTGTTGGACCAGTCGTTGCCAGGTCAATTGTCCAGGAGGAAATGCCATTACACACAATGTTCAACCAGTGTGGGACTCCAGCCCGTAAAATTTATCCAATCCCATTTATATTGTTCATGGAATCATGGGCCACATGACAACTAAAACCCCCTCGTATAGTCTTCTGGCAGTGAGTACTCGTCCATGAGTAAGCCACTCCATGTGTTCAAGACCAGTTCCTTCTTCAAGGCAAATGGTCCAAATCTATTCTTATCAGTCAAGAGTTGTTCGCGTCGTAAAGCTACATTGACTGCTTTGAACCATTGATTGTGGATTACTGCTATAGTAAGTACCAGGTCTGGATTTT
Source organism: Mycena galericulata (assembly GCA_029289565.1). NCBI lineage: Eukaryota > Fungi > Basidiomycota > Agaricomycetes > Agaricales > Mycenaceae > Mycena > Mycena galericulata. The sequence continues at coordinate 450,663 of JARKIA010000046.1, forward strand.
CAATAACTCGGGTTAGTCGGAGGTTCCAAATAAGATGCCATGCAACTGAGACTAGGATAGCAAATAATCTCCACTTTTCTGGGATGTTTGTGCCTTCGCTGGATTTAAATTTTACAAGGTTGCAACCCAAAATCAGGCCCCAGTTCAATGTAGGCCATTATGTTTTGTTTCTTGTATGCCTTTATATTTATGATGAACTTAGATATCAGCCAAGGGCCAAGGCTATGTGGATTCCTTTGTATAAAAATTTATGAGCAGCCAGATTGTTAGGTGATCCGATGACACAGCACAGAAAAAATACCAGCACGGTTCTAGGTTGAACTTCAATGAAGCAATGCTCCATGTTGGCTGCAAAGATCGGCATGGCACCAAAAGGATTCCCAAGGGAGCAGCATCAGATCAAATCGATCAATTTATGATGCACCCTTGATGCGCTCCAGCAAAGGGCGTGCCAAGGCTGTGAAACTCTTGTGAAATGTACAAACTCTAGGTCTGCTCAACGGTGGCCTATGTATAACTACTCATCTATCTTATCTTATGGTACTAATCTTCTCACAGATAAATCATCAGGATAAATTACAGTATAATAATATTGCTCAGCTAGGTCGCCTTTCGGAACGTGCCAAGTGGTAGGAAATGTACTACCACTACACCACAAGCCACACACCCTCAATGAGCTCGCCACTCAATGGCTGTAGATCTCGGGCATGGGACCTGCAGAGGCCCCCGGACACTACCTATAAGCCCCGTCCGGGCATAGAGTAAATAAACGACCCGTTTTCAGGGGTATTTTTTCCGAACCAGCGACTGCCAGAAGTTTTGTACCATCTGAAGCAATGCGCAGCGACCAAACTAAGACATCTGAACGGTGGGGAGGAAAAATTCGGTTTTTGTGCGGCGTCCAGGGCCGTATTACCGTCAAAACATAGAGTAAATCAGTCGAAATCCAGGAAATTTTCCGGACAGGGCTTATAGGTAGTGTCCGGGGGCCTACCTGCAGTTGATAAAATAAAAATTAACTGGGCATTCTTTATAGCACTAAAATCCGTCCGACCATGCCAGCGGCAGTTCTTCAAAAATTCGAAATGCCTGATGAGTAAACTTGGCAACCTGGCAGATAGTTAACCTTAGAACAGATTACAGAGATGATAAATTTCCTGGATAAACTCCACACAAGAGTCAGTAGAATCTGAGCCCTGAGAATTCACACTGTTCCCCCATCGTACACCCGCGGTATGACAGGCGCCTCCAGGGTGCATTACAAATTGATCTATATGATCCATGGATGCAGCCACATGGTGCCAATACTCTGTTTATACCTAAGTATAAGTACCACCATGCAACAACATTGCTTACCTGTACTACACAGGGAGGATAACCAAAAGTTCTGTGCCAAAATATCAAAAAGAAATAGGTAAAATATTTACAATAACTTTTGCGTTCCAGCACACTGCAAACACAGAACATTTTAAAAAGGGCTTTGCAAAACTTCATTGTATCTCGGATGTCTTTCAAGTTCCATGGATTATAGGAAAGGCATTTCTGAAGAAAACAAAGATATTTCAATGTTAAATAGCTAAAAGATATTGTAAATCAATTCAATTTATGATCATTTTGTAGCAGTCTGATATATATATATATATGTATATACCACTTCCCTTACAGCAGGACCGAGTTGAGTCCTTTCAAGATGGGGCTAATCGGTGTTACAAATACAGAACGATTCGAAAATGTAACCTAAGAAGTGACAGAGGCAGCCCCAGTCTCTGGGGTGTGTGTCCTAGAAAAAAGACGGGAGATGTGGTGATACATACATAGCATGTGTGAGCTTGAACACACTTGCATGCTCCCGCACTATTAGGTACCTGTCAATACTTCCAGCCTGAGACCAATTACCATTAAATGGTCAAGTACACCTTACTGAGTATGTCTCTTTCAATACCAAAGCACTGAAAGGAAGTGAGAAGATGATGTTGGCCACAGGATATCCCTATATTGCTGAGATCCCACCAGTGAAAAGCCAAACTTTTATTTTTCCATGGTAACATCGAATTATATATGATTAACCACAGACAATGATAAGAATAACAGAGTTAAATTGGATGATTAGGCTTAGCGACATGGAAAATAGGTACCAGCTACATGGACAGATAACTCAACTCGTCACCAGTCTGTTTTGTGGCGTGCAAGCAAGTAGACTTGTACAACTCCGGCGGCCCAATTGACATTTATCGCGATCGCCTTGCGGAGTTTAAAATTGAAGCAGGTACGAGGCCGAGAATTCAGAATCGAAGCACTGCACGGATTTATAGTATTTATACTGTTCTGAACCCAGGAATATAATGTCAATACCCTCTGTTTTGACCTCGGAGTTCTAGCATGTCCGTCTCAAGCCTTTGAACTTCACTCGGGAATTTCCGACGTGAGTCGAAGCCGAAGTGCCGGGGCGCTACATGTGCTCTCAGAAATTTAAACTCCGCACGCAGCCCAATTGGGCAACCCGAGTTGTAAAAGTCCGGCAGCAACTGGATGCATACCTGAAAAGCAAACTGATGTTCAGTGGTGATGAGTCTAGGCCAAGGTTGTCATGCATAACATGCAAGGTCGGGCAAAACTCTGTGGTGGGATAAACATTGCCAGTGGATCTTTCTGGTCAAGATTGATAGTATCATGGTGAGAAGACTGAAGTGGGAGATGCACATTGTCTCAGGGCATTCTTTAGGCTTTTCATTGGCATAGTTAGATACAAGGAGCGACAATATTCGTCCCAGTAAGTAAGGCAAGTCTCATCAATTTCATTGAACACGTTAAAACTGGAATTAAACAATACATGCATGTACTAAAATCATCTAGCATGTGAACTTGTATTGAGTTCATCTACACAACCTCAATAAAAGCGAGCTGACCATATTGTTTGTGCATGTTAGTATAGCTGTCCGCTAGATGCGGACAGCCACAGCGTCCCATTGAGATGGGGCCGACCCAATTTGGCTCATCTTACTTGATGCCTCGCCCACCACAATGGAATAGATGCAGTACTGTTCAACAGCGCGCAGTTGGATCTTAGGGCCTGATCGGCAACCGTGAATTTTTTTGCGTGAATTTTGGCTGAATCTCGTTTCTGTCTATCTTTCCCACGGATTTCGTCCCTAAACCCTCCTAGAACGAAAAGTACATGCATTTCCTAAAATCTTGAGGAGCATGAGTGGAAGCAGTGTGATGGTTTCAACATAAGCTGAGTTGAACTTGATTTTTTTGCATCATCTGTGAAATCTATGGGAGATTGTGTGTTACACCATGTCTCCCACTCTCCAACCTCAAATGTTCATTAAAAGGGGCTATTCGACCATCTGGGGTAGTTTAGGGACGAGTTTGGTACTCATCAACAATTCCACAAAAATTCATGCGTGAATTCACGGTTACCGATCAGGCCCTTAGTCTAAGTTTGCTGCTGTCTGGACAAAATCTGGAATACAGTACGTAGATACAACTTGATTGTCACCTCTTATGTGTGGACTTCGGGGTGCTAACCTCGGTGCGTCTCCACATGTCCATTCACCTGCATCACTGGAACACAGGTACATGCGTGGGCATGTCTGACAGGGAAATCCTATGATCAGCATTAATCGGCAACATTCGGCATTGGGAACGGATGGTCGCCCGTAATGTACTTCCTTTTAATTTAATCATCCATTGCATTTCATGCCAAATTGGCGCATGGGTGATATAGGCCTGTCCTATTTTAATCTGGGCTTCAGTGAATGTTGCTCCTAGATATATATAATCTGTACGCACCGGGGATCGAACACACACCAGGATGCGGTTACAGCCACTATTTTATCACAAAAGAATCTAATGAAACTCATAAAAAAGACTTCAACACAGCCACTATTTTATCATAAAGATCCCGGGGGACTGACTTGTTCAGAGGTCGAAAAATCCTCATATCGATTTCCTAAATAGACGATTACTTATTACATTCAATATGGCCCTCCGGGCATGCCTGGCACCTCTTACAGTGTATCAACCATCAATATACGCGCATCCACCCCCATGAATTAGTTCAGTGCTTTGTTATTTCTGGGACCAACGTTTCAACAGACATTAGGTCTCAGAGTAAAATGTACTCCTACCTCCACAAAATCGCATACACATACATTGCCATCTACCACCGGTACAGACAGAGGGTCACACTCTTGGAGCTAATTTTTCGCGCACACTATATTCGGTGTACGACGACGCATCATCATTTTTTGCAAAAGCTCTGTTCCAATCTGTTTCAGTCCACATAAATTCGAAGTCTACACGCACGAGAGCTTCATTCGATCATCGACGATCAACTTGTGGTTCAATTCAACACTGTGTGCCGGGAGACGAAATCACTATTACATGTATTTCTGGCTTTTCAATTCACGGAGGTCAACAATTATGAGTCCAGGACTACTACACATGCACAGTCTGTCCAACATGGCGACGTTCCTCAAGGATTCCGCACGAAGACAAGTACTGCCTCATCTTTAGAAACGCAACACCGCTTTGGATGCGAGAACAAGTCTGCAGACCGCGCACTTTGTCTGATATTCAGCGTGCAGAACAAGTAACAAACGGACCTAAAACTTTCGCCCACCCTTGCTGACGCTGCCATGGCTACATCAGAGCCTGGAGGGAGGGACGCCACGGCCAGCGAAGTCAGCAGGTCTGCCCACTCAAGAAATGAATAGGAAGGGAGGGTTCATGCGGACCTGCTTCTTCCTCCTCCTCACAGAAAGCGCTACGCGGGAAAGACGGAATGTCGAGGGTAATCCCTGTATGTAGCGACACCAGTTAAATTGTACCAGCCATGTCAGAGGTGGAACTGTCCAGCACGGAATCGGGAGCCTGTAGCAGGTTAACTTCAGTATGCGGAATAGGGGACACCGTACCAATGGAGCCTGCTGTGAGTGCGGTCAAAATAAGTTATCTGTGTCGATAAGAGCTTCAGCGTCCCAAGGGAGGGGTGCCAGAGTCGGAAAGGCGACTCAGGAACGTCCGAGTCCTCGGTAGTAACTCGAGACTCCAAGTCGAGAGGAGGGCTAAGGAGGGAGCGTAGCGACACAAGGCCACACTGATGGACATGAAACGTGATGGGAGACCCTAACCTTACGAAATAAACCCTAACCTCGGTCAAAAAGGTCTTTTTTGAATTGGACTTTGGAGGCCTGGTCCCTAAGTCGGTACCAGGAATAAGCACTCGTAACCATATTTATGACATGCCTGCGTCCCTCGAGTGAGGGTTTCTTAGTGTTCCACCGGGCTAAATCCCTCGCAATCTTTTCAATTATCTCAGGCCATGGTGTCAAGTAAGGTACGTTGTTTCCGACCCATGCGCCGAGGAATCGGCAAGTTTGTTTATCTGGTATAATTCTAAAATCGTCCCGGATCTTTGCTGACGTTGGGCTGATCTTTCGATCCAGGACCACTTGTTTTCTGTATTCGGGGGATCCAAATGGTAATATAACTGTCTTTTGCATCTTGAATTTTGCCGTTGACGCTGCGCACCATAGATCGAGGACATTCCAGAGTGTCGTCCAAGAATCTGTGTTTGACAGGTAAATTGTGGTGTCGTCAGCGAAGAGAGATATGAGCAGTTTCCGGTCTGTACCGGGCACTTTTACACCATTAAGCTCAGATTTCCGCAGCAAACAGGCGAGCGGCTCGATAGCCAAGTTGAAAAGTAGGCAGGATAGAGGGTCTCCCTGGCGAACACCGCGCGTCACTACAAACCATAACTCGAGTCTTAGCATCGGTGTAGAGGAGTTTGACCAAATTGCCAAACTTCACGGGGAATCGCATTCGCGCCAGGACGGCTAGTAAGTACTCGTGGTCCATTTTATCGTACGCTTTCTCTTGATCAAGAGCCACCACAACACCATTCTCTTCAGAAGCGTCAGCGTAGTTAAGTAGGTGTTTTAATTGTTTCACTTGGTCTTCAATCTTACGACCTTTCATGAAGCCCGCTTGATCACGATGTATAACTTCTGGAGCAATTTCTGCGAGTCTCAGTGAGTAACTCTTTGTCAACAATTTATAGTCTATATTGAGCAGTGTTATGGGCCGGTAATTTGCGACTTCCGCGCGATCACCCTTCTTGTGTATCGGGCACATCCATCCCGTGTTAAAATCCGTACCCGGGGTAATTCCATGTAGTTCGATGTCTTCGAAAAGGGATTCAAGAATAGCTATAACATCCCACGCATCTTCGTCTCTTTCAGTTTTAATATTGTATTCGATTTCTAACCATTTGTAGAACTCGTACGGTAGTCCATCTAACCCAGGGGCAGAGCCATTTTTTGACATTTTCAGGGCGGACTTCAGCTCGACGGCGAGTAGTCTCTGATTCATTGAATCGTGTTGATGTTTGATCAGGTGAGCGTCACATTGGTCCAGGACTATTGATGTCGCGAGGATTTTTGCATACTCATCCGGTCTATCCTTATACTGCACACTATCATGGTATTCACGTCCCATCTCAGCCATCTGTTTCGGACGAGATTCGTATTGTGCTGAATGCATCTGTGAGAGGTCCGGTTTCACGAATTCATGTATTGACTCCTTCATATGGTACCCCGCTGCTGATCTAGTCCAGAAGCGGCTGTGTAGGGTTTCCCCTTCAACATCGTATCGAGTTTGTGATAGATCTTTCTTGTCTTGGGCTCGCTCTTTAAGAGCGTCATTAATTTTTTTTTGCAGGAGGTACGCTGCAAGGTTCCGATCATCAGGCGGAATGGTGGTACATAATTCAGGGCCAACTCGTCCGTCTGATCCTCTGTCGGTGCACCTGGGTCCGTTCCAAGATTTAACGCTCGAGTCCGAGAACAATAGGATGACTTACCCATCTCTTGTGGTGAGAAGTTTCACCTCGCCTTCCGGAATTACCTCATAGAACCACGACAGCCGCTCACGGGAATAATTTTTTGTTTCTGCGGCTTTGAGCTCTGTGCGTCTGAGCTCTTCTCGGAGCTCTTGCGAGATGTGGTTTTGAATACGATCGAGTCGGAAGGGTCGGAGGATGCAGAGGCCTTCGAAAGTGCGCACCCGCGAGAGCATTACATATGCACTCTGAATACTGGGGCAACTTGCTAGGTCTATGCAGCAGACATGCAGGGAATGGCCTTGTGCATTGTGGGATGTAAAAGCGAAGGCCGGAATCAGAGGGAGTTGGGAACGAGTGGCGTGGTAAATCTTCTCAGATCCCTCCAGGTGGAAGTGAATTTGACTGGTGCATGTTTTCAGCATAACCCGATGCGGATGTAGAGCATCCGGATTGCTGTTTCTGTAGGCCCTGAAGTCGACCTCCGCCAAGATCGCATAGCGGCGACCTTCAACCTCCTCATAGACGACTGAGACGAGTGTTCCTGGGCTCCCATTGGAGATTCCCAGCTCGGTTGCAATGTTCTCCGTGCAGAAGACCGGCATGCCGGGCACGAAGGGAACCTTGCCGCCGAGATCATTGGCCTCTTTCACAGGTATTGACCAAGCGACTTCAGCGGCCAAGCCACTAAGCTGCCGCTTCTTCCTCCCTCGCCCCCTGGTGTCCTTGGCATGGTACAAATGGTACTCTTGCCCTGTCGCAACTCGCAATCGCAAAAGCCTCAGCAGTGCAATTATTATGATAGTCCCGAGCGACGTTGGTATACACGATGAGTGGACACGCGCGTTCCGGTTCGTTGATCCACCTTTGAACATCGGTGAGACTTTTTGTTTCTGCACTACATCCCTCGTTCGATAACACATATTTGTCCAGAATGGCTTTATCCTCAGCAGTACACAGGCCCTTCCGCAATCGTTTGAGTATTGCAATTAAGACGGGGTCTTTTTGCCGCATGATCTCCTCGAGTACAACAACATGCTTTACTTGGTGCCAGACTTGAATTCCTTTCACATCCTGGCGGATATTTTCATGTAAGTCATTCAAATCATCATTGAAATGGCATTGCATGAGTTCGTTGGAGAACAGAGACCTCCCTTGAGTCGGGGGAAGTTGGCAGGGATCCCCGCATGTTGCCCAATTTAACCCGCCACATATTTCATCGGTCATTCCTTTTCCCATACACAGATATTCAGAGAGGCGGGCTAAGAGGACCAGTGATTATGCCTTTCGAGGTAGGATACCGGAATCCGGACAAGATGTAAACCTGATGGTTTACAGCATATATAGCCCGCCGGTAGTCAACAAGCAGTTGTTGATTATGTTGCCTTTTGGCCTAGTGGTCTAGCACGCGTCGGGTGCTGGCTTCCAGTTAATCAACAACTGACAACAAGAAAGCATGAGGTCGCGGGTTCAATCCTTGCGAGGTGCGAATTGTCGGGCAATTATGTGATTGAGTTGCAAGGTTGGTCAGCCCTTCCCAGGGTCCGTGTTTGTTCATGGTTGGTTGTGGTATCCACGTTAGGAGAGCCCACTCCAGGCCAGGTTCAATAGCGGCTGGTGAAGGTACCTTAAAAGCCCTTGGGTGACCCTGTAAATGCACTTCCTCAAATATGGAGGGGAAGGGTGTAAACCTGATGGTTTACAGCATATATAGCCCGCCGGTAGTCAACAAGCAGTTGTTGATTATGTTGCCTTTTGGCCTAGTGGTCTAGCACACGTCGGGTGCTGGCTTCCACAAGATTTCGTAAAATTCTCGACCAAAAAAAACACCAAAGTGACCGCTTCACCGAAAAATTGATTTCTGCAGTCTCAAAAAGCGTGGGAAAATAAAATTAGTCCGGACAAAAGCTACAAACAGGCGATTTTCAGTATCCTACCTCGAAAGGCATAATCACCGGTCCTGGGCTAAGTCATTCGCATTTAGAAAATAGACTTCATCCAGAATGAGAGTTTCAAGGTGAGCGATCCGTTCTTCAAGATTGGTGCGAATACTGGGAGTGGATTTCGTCTTCGCAGGTGAAACTCGTAGGCTTGCTTCCGAATGAATAGTGCAACCTCCAATATCACTAGCAACAACACCAGTTGGAGCTGTAAGCCGTAAATGCTCTGGATGTCCAACTGCCTCATAGAATTCTTCCCAAGCTCGAAAAATAACAGATTTCCCAGTTCCACCCGGTCCGGTGCAGAGGAGTGTCATCGGTGAATCTTTTCTCCCTTGTTCCAATTCAACACCAATCTTGTCTGCTGCCAGGAGGAATGCCCGGGTTTGCTCGTCGTTAAGGGATTGTTTAATGATCAAGGAGAAACATAATTGCTGATAGGGGCGTAAAGATGACCATGTTGAGCTCCTGCTTGACTTGAGGGAATATTGTTCATATAATTCTTGAGCTCTTTTGGCCTCCTCTTCCAACGTTGTACAGATGGCATGTGCAATTCTTTCAGATGGTCGACGAAGATTCTGGGAATTCTTCTGATTTTCTTCGACAGTCTTGAGACGACGCTTTATGAGCGAGTTTTTCTCGTCAAGAAGATTCTTGCTTGCAATGTTTGCATTGATCATATCGTCCTCATCACCAATTCGAACTCTCTGTCCAAAACGGGCTTGTATCTCCTGGCTCGGTGAATTTTTGACGAGGTAAAACCCTCCATCTTCTGCTTCTGAAATTATAATTTTCGCATCTCGTGAAGCTCTTGTGTCTCTGGCAACATTGTATTCATCAATATTGACAGCAGCCTGCATTGCATTTTCCCAAACAGGGTCGTAATCGTCATCTCCCTCTTCGTCATCCAAACACATTCCAGAGTCTCGTGCCTTTCTCATGAGCTCTCCGAGTCGTTTCTTGCGTTTAGCAGCAAAGTCAACTTTTGCGTCCCGCATTTGGTACAAAAGTTGCATGTTGAGTGTAATCCGAACATGTTCGGGAGACATGATCATTTGAACTTGTGAAATGCTTCTTCCAGGACATATCGGGAGATTTGAGAGGAGATGATTTGGTGTTTGACCACGGTTTGAACAAGGCAAGAATGACAACGGCATACTTCAAATTGTCATTTTCGGAGTCATTCCTAGGCACACGATATCCCTTTAACACCGGAATCACGGGTTCATCGAGTTTCTTCAAGCAATGCGTAGTATGCTGAGGATGTCCGGGCTTGAATTTGAGAACGGTCCTTCGTTGGGTCCGCGATTTCGGCTTTCTCTCCTTGACATAACTTCTGAACATATCCCAGGCGCAAATTGACTCCAATTCCGAAGGCCGGTAATAGATATCATCAAACAACCTTGAGTATTTTTTCTCTCGCTCGTCCCCATCCCGGAAGTCTGGCTCTCGGTCCAAATTGTCAGCCGAGAGGAAAATCAAGGAATCATCTTCGTCCTCGGGAATGATCATTTGTTGGGGCAGCTCAGACTCTGTGGTATCACATTCTTCGTTAGACACATCAAAATTCGCATCTGAAGTTTCCCGTTGCAGATCAAGTGAAAAAACGTCGCGGGCAATGTCTCTCAACATAGAAGACCACCAGTAAACTTGGTAATCATCTGATGTATAGTGATTCTTCCGACCAAGTAAAAAACTTGCAACTTGTTGACCGGTGAGTTCGCGTTTCCCAACCAACGTATTTGTTGCTTTCACCATCATCAAGCGGCTCATTTCGGAACTGTCAACGTTCCCATCGATATCCATTGGTGGATTTTCATGCAAGCCTTTGATTGAAGCACAGAGAGCCGAGAGGGCTATGGAAGTATCCAGCTGCAACTTTATGGTGTAATTTGCCATGTACTCGACCATGGCCATTGCAACGGGCCCGGAGGCAGTTTGTTTGAGGTCAGTGTTGCATCCAAGGCAAAGTGTAGCTGTCGGATTATGCCCGTTCAAATGGCCGTTCTCACATCTAATGACAAGATCACCATCTTCGTCAAAATGTGTCTCAGGAACGAGAGGCCTGGGAAGTTGGAAACGGCAGTCATTATCCGGGTCCAAGAGTGCGTGAATTCGACGAGGGATGTGTTTGAAGCAATTTGCATTGTGCTCATGAACCAAGCCGGTGGTCTCACACAGATTCCGGTGCTGCTGAGCCCGTTTGAGATCATAGTCTGGAGAATCAGGATTCAACGGGCGGCTCAAAACTGGTAGCTGTTTGGGAGTACCTTCGATGGGAACGTAAGGAATTGTGTCTTTTGGAAGGCTCTGACAAATTAAGTCGTCGTACCATGCAGTCAATTTCTGCTTACAGTGCTTTGCTTATGTTCGTGAAAACAAAAAAAAAATCTGCACGATCACGTGGATGATGTAAGCCTGTGATGTGACACCGGAAACCGATTTCCGGTTTAAGCGCCTGCTTCTCGTCCTTTCGTACTCCCATCTCGACTTGCGGAAATGTCCCTTCAACGTCTATTCCTTGAAAAATAACATTGAAAGGGCTTCTATGACTTTCTGGCCCGCTCTCTCTGCTTGTTTCAGCCCCATTCTGATGTCAGGGCTGGTAACAGTCACCGTAAACGGAACACTCGGCTTGGTTCTGGCGCCTTATTTCCCCTCTCTTCCGTCCCGCGAGCTATGGCCCTGCATTCCACGCAAAATAAAACAATCCAGAGGTCCGTGCACGCTGCGAGTCTATAAAAGCAGGCATTTTCAACGGTGGTCCAACATCATTCCTGTCTCATCATGTCCGCTGGACGACGCAGCTTGAGAAATCCCGAGAATCCTGGTCAAGGCACTGCCTTTCATGAGCTTGTAGTTGCACCGACGTTCACTCCCGACCTTGCCCGCCCATATCGCATCCCCGGCACAGACACTATCCTTAATCCTCATGCGCCAGGTGCAGGTTCACCACAAGGTACGGTCATTTCTGGGTTCGGGTTCTGTTTCTGATGATTTACAGACACTCCCTCCCCTCAAGACGAGCCTGAAGTCGGTGAATTTGAAGATCCTGGTGCCGGCAGTACGTTGAAAGTATTCATTTGTTGGCGTCTATCTCTGACCTGTTCGTAGATGCTGCCCAACCTCGCCTTCTCTTCATCCATGTTACATTAGAGTGGACTGAACGCGCTAAATCGATACGCAGCAATGCACGTCCAAAGAAGCAGCACGAATCGAAGCTTGTTGCAAGACCCATCGACATCCTTTCCATGTCTCGTGTTGAGTTCATCCCCATTGCGCTCAGCGCTCACAACTATGAGAACAAATACATTGCGGGCATTGCCAGTGGTCCTTTGATCAAGCTCTCCTGGTCCGGCTCCCCGTGAGTTTATTTCGCTTGTTCCTCCCCCTTTCTGAAAGAGACAGCGGCAGGAAAACTGGGGCCGCAGTCATCGCTGTTGATTCGGACTGGAAAGTCATCATTGAGAAGCTCGGCCTTACTTTGAAGTCTTCGCCCAAACTCGATACGATCTGCGTCATCTTTGATCTTGATTCTATGGAAGGTTTTTTGCAACGTTCAAAGCGGGTATGTGTCTTGTTCTCTACCCGAAACATTGGTTGAAGTCGCACTAGCTCCATTCCCCTGAACCTTACGAATCGGAGCTCTCATTTGGAACCAGAGTACGTTGTCATGTCATTTCTCCAGCAATTACTCAACTGGATTTATTCCAGGTTCCGTCCACAGAGAACTACAGCCCCGCCCAGATTGCTCTCGCCTCGGCAATTGACCGGCTCAAAGCTGCTCATTCCTGTGCGGAGCACGGAACCTGTTTTATCAACGGTGATCTTCAGCACCTCGAGATGAACCGTTTCCGGCTGAATATGTGGGGGCAGGCCGTTGTAAGTGCTCCTTTCATCCTATTCACGCTCTATAATCACCCTGATTTTAAGGTTGCGGGTCAATGCGACGCCGGGAGTCCTCCTCCAAACGAACTTCTGGCCTCGTGGACTGGCAGTAATGCATCTGCCTCGACATCGAAACCCAGGGGTCGCTCGGGACCATTTCCGGCCCACCTGCATGCATCAGGCCCAGCATCGACACCAACCTCCGATCCAGCCAATCTACTACTCACCACGATGGTTCCTGTCATGGCCATGATGGCCCAAAACATGGCAAGTAACATGGCGCATGCGACCGTGCCTACTCCGGCCTCCTCCGCTCCGGCTGCTCCTAGGCTTCTTCCCCGCCCCCGCCGGTTGAGGACGAGCTGGATGTTTTCATGGATGCGTTTCGCCGCGCCAAGAGCATCGGCGATGCCGCCATTGATGAGGCTAAGGCCCGACTTCGTGACAGTCGTTTCACACCTGATGTTCTTTCGGAGCCCTCAGTCACCACTGAACGGCTGCAGGAATTGACTGGGCTTGCGGAAGGGGAAGTTCATCAGCTCAGGAAATTTGCGCGGCAATGGTCGGGAAAGATCGAGGGGAAGAGAGCGCGGCGAGGAATGACGATTTAGACTAGTTATGGTTACTTGCAGCTCCCGAACACTTCGCTAATTCACGCATGTGTTCCTCTATAGTTTTACTTTCTTTTGCTTTCTACGATACAATCCACGCAATAATACCGTTTGACTACATATATCCACAATCTTTGAACCAACCGCAAGCCATCTCTGAAGTGATATGTGCAATCGCCTGTGTGATCAACCACGGCAATTTCTCCGGTCCGGTGTACTCTCCTTCGTGACGACGTAAAAACGCCTTGATGGACGAGAATGCCTCTTCGATGGGGTTGAAATGGGGGGAGTAGGGTGGAAGGTAGATAAGCCTCGCCCCTGAGCAACAACGTAAATCAGAGGGTTCGGGCAGAGCTAGCGCTGGAATGGATGGGTACATACCACACTCTCCTTCAATCAGGGCACGGATATCTTCGTCGTGGTGGATGGAGCAGTTGTCAAGGATAACAACACTGCGCTTTCCGGGGTACGGATTGAGAATTGGTGCCTTGGAACTCGGTATTAGCGTATATTCGGAAGGGATACCAGCCATGCTTACGACTTGCTCCCGTAGGAATCCAAGAAAGCGGTCTTTGTTGACTGAACCCTCGAAGATATCAAGTGCGACGATACCTTCCGTAGTCAAGGCCGGGAGGACCGTGAAACGCATGCCCCTGATGAATGTAGCGCGCTGTATGCAAGGTGTCCCGACAATGGACCTCCCATAGGACCTCTGAACCGTCTTGTTGTCCACTGCGCTCTCGTCGAGCGCCACAAAAACATCAGGATCCAGATATTCTGCCATCTGCGCCTCCCAGAGCGTACAAAGCTGGTCGTCTCGCTCAGCCGCAGCCTTGCTAACCTTCTTTCGGGTCAACTCCAGCTCTGCAAGCGAACATAAGCAATGAAAACAAAACAAAAAATCTGCGCAATCACGTGCCTGATCTGTGACCAATGTAACGCTGCCTTGCGGACGCCTCGCGCAGAACTCGTTGCCTTTACCACATATATACAGCCTACTGAGCCGATGAATTACATCTTCCGACTCCCATGGCCCCCGAGATCTCCTCCGATTTGAAAGAACTCATTGTCAAGTGGTACCTCGACGACACCCAAAAACGCACCATGCAACAGATCGCCGACCTTGCAGGCGTCTCCCTCGGCCTCGTTTCAAAGACCATAAACAATCACCGTCAATATGGGCAAGTAAACAACCCATTCAGTCATCGCGGTGGACGGCCCAAGACCTTGAACGATGGCGATCATGATTACCTCGCAGAGATTGTGCGGGTGAACCCCACTCTATACCTCGACGAACTCCAGGCGAAACTCCGAACGGTTCGGAATGTCCATGTATCGCTTGCTGTGGTCAGCCGAACGCTTGCAGAGCTGGAGTTGACCCGAAAGAAGGTTAGCAAGGCTGCGGCTGAGCGAGACGACCAGCTTTGTACGCTCTGGGAGGCGCAGATGGCAGAATATCTGGATCCTGATGTTTTTGTGGCGCTCGACGAGAGCGCAGTGGACAACAAGACGGTTCAGAGGTCCTATGGGAGGTCCATTGTCGGGACACCTTGCATACAGCGCGCTACATTCATCAGGGGCATGCGTTTCACGGTCCTCCCGGCCTTGACTACGGAAGGTATCGTCGCACTTGATATCTTCGAGGGTTCAGTCAACAAAGACCGCTTTCTTGGATTCCTACGGGAGCAAGTCGTAAGCATGGCTGGTATCCCTTCCGAATATACGCTAATACCGAGTTCCAAGGCACCAATTCTCAATCCGTACCCCGGAAAGCGCAGTGTTGTTATCCTTGACAACTGCTCCATCCACCACGACGAAGATATCCGTGCCCTGATTGAAGGAGAGTGTGGTATGTACCCATCCATTCCAGCGCTAGCTCTGCCCGAACCCTCTGATTTACGTTGTTGCTCAGGGGCGAGGCTTATCTACCTTCCACCCTACTCCCCCCATTTCAACCCCATCGAAGAGGCATTCTCGTCCATCAAGGCGTTTTTACGTCGTCACGAAGGAGAGTACACCGGACCGGAGAAATTGCCGTGGTTGATCACACAGGCGATTGCACATATCACTTCAGAGATGGCTTGCGGTTGGTTCAAAGATTGTGGATATATGTAGTCAAACGGTATTATTGCGTGGATTGTATCGTAGAAAGCAAAAGAAAGTAAAACTATAGAGGAACACATGCGTGAATTAGCGAAGTGTTCGGGAGCTGCAAGTAACCATAACTAGTCTAAATCGTCATTCCTCGCCGCGCTCTCTTCCCCTCGATCTTTCCCGACCATTGCCGCGCAAATTTCCTGAGCTGATGAACTTCCCCTTCCGCAAGCCCAGTCAATTCCTGCAGCCGTTCAGTGGTGACTGAGGGCTCCGAAAGAACATCAGGTGTGAAACGACTGTCACGAAGTCGGGCCTTAGCCTCATCAATGGCGGCATCGCCGATGCTCTTGGCGCGGCGAAACGCATCCATGAAAACATCCAGCTCGTCCTCAACCGGCGGGGGCGGGGAAGAAGCCTAGGAGCAGCCGGAGCGGAGGAGGCCGGAGTAGGCACGGTCGCATGCGCCATGTTACTTGCCATGTTTTGGGCCATCATGGCCATGACAGGAACCATCGTGGTGAGTAGTAGATTGGCTGGATCGGAGGTTGGTGTCGATGCTGGGCCTGATGCATGCAGGTGGGCCGGAAATGGTCCCGAGCGACCCCTGGGTTTCGATGTCGAGGCAGATGCATTACTGCCAGTCCACGAGGCCAGAAGTTCGTTTGGAGGAGGACTCCCGGCGTCGCATTGACCCGCAACCTTAAAATCAGGGTGATTATAGAGCGTGAATAGGATGAAAGGAGCACTTACAACGGCCTGCCCCCACATATTCAGCCGGAAACGGTTCATCTCGAGGTGCTGAAGATCACCGTTGATAAAACAGGTTCCGTGCTCCGCACAGGAATGAGCAGCTTTGAGCCGGTCAATTGCCGAGGCGAGAGCAATCTGGGCGGGGCTGTAGTTCTCTGTGGACGGAACCTGGAATAAATCCAGTTGAGTAATTGCTGGAGAAATGACATGACAACGTACTCTGGTTCCAAATGAGAGCTCCGATTCGTAAGGTTCAGGGGAATGGAGCTAGTGCGACTTCAACCAATGTTTCGGGTAGAGAACAAGACACATACCCGCTTTGAACGTTGCAAAAAACCTTCCATAGAATCAAGATCAAAGATGACGCAGATCGTATCGAGTTTGGGCGAAGACTTCAAAGTAAGGCCGAGCTTCTCAATGATGACTTTCCAGTCCGAATCAACAGCGATGACTGCGGCCCCAGTTTTCCTGCCGCTGTCTCTTTCAGAAAGGGGGAGGAACAAGCGAAATAAACTCACGGGGAGCCGGACCAGGAGAGCTTGATCAAAGGACCACTGGCAATGCCCGCAATGTATTTGTTCTCATAGTTGTGAGCGCTGAGCGCAATGGGGATGAACTCAACACGAGACATGGAAAGGATGTCGATGGGTCTTGCAACAAGCTTCGATTCGTGCTGCTTCTTTGGACGTGCATTGCTGCGTATCGATTTAGCGCGTTCAGTCCACTCTAATGTAACATGGATGAAGAGAAGGCGAGGTTGGGCAGCATCTACGAACAGGTCAGAGATAGACGCCAACAAATGAATACTTTCAACGTACTGCCGGCACCAGGATCTTCAAATTCACCGACTTCAGGCTCGTCTTGAGGGGAGGGAGTGTCTGTAAATCATCAGAAACAGAACCCGAACCCAGAAATGACCGTACCTTGTGGTGAACCTGCACCTGGCGCATGAGGATTAAGGATAGTGTCTGTGCCGGGGATGCGATATGGGCGGGCAAGGTCGGGAGTGAACGTCGGTGCAACTACAAGCTCATGAAAGGCAGTGCCTTGACCAGGATTCTCGGGATTTCTCAAGCTGCGTCGTCCAGCGGACATGATGAGACAGGAATGATGTTGGACCACCGTTGAAAATGCCTGCTTTTATAGACTCGCAGCGTGCACGGACCTCTGGATTGTTTTATTTTGCGTGGAATGCAGGGCCATAGCTCGCGGGACGGAAGAGAGGGGAAATAAGGCGCCAGAACCAAGCCGAGTGTTCCGTTTACGGTGACTGTTACCAGCCCTGACATCAGAATGGGGCTGAAACAAGCAGAGAGAGCGGGCCAGAAAGTCATAGAAGCCCTTTCAATGTTATTTTTCAAGGAATAGACGTTGAAGGGACATTTCCGCAAGTCGAGATGGGAGTACGAAAGGACGAGAAGCAGGCGCTTAAACCGGAAATCGGTTTCCGGTGTCACATCACAGGCTTACATCATCCACGTGATCGTGCAGATTTTTTTTTTGTTTTCACGAACATAAGCAAAGCACTGTAAGTGAAAAAACTGAGCTCCAGCAACCGGGTTTTCGGCCATCGCACGCGATTTTGCCATGACACTCTTGCTTCATATTGGCGACGTCTCCAACTGAGCCTGGAATATGATCAGCGACATAGTTGAGGTACTTCATCATATCTGCTGCGGCTTTCTCGCCTTCGGTTTCTGGTTTTGCAAATGAATTTTTCTCCAGCTTGGCTTGGTAGGAATCCATCGATCCTCGGTCGAGTTTCTGCATCAGCCCGTGTATCTTCGGAAACCAAGACCGGTTGACTGCAAGACGGGATTTGAAAGAAGACTGGCGCCGTTGTATGATGTTACTCATAACAAAAATGAAAGATTTATGGACTTGGAAACGATTATCGGCAATGCTCAGCAAGTGTTAAACATGAGGCCGTGTGTCAAGCTCGCGAAATCCGATGTCTGTGCTCAACCTGACATTATTGTTGTCAACCATTCCGACCCCATAAGGGAAAAGAGTTGGAAACAGCCATCCGAATACTCTAGGATTTTTAGAAGTTGACAAAGGCGTGCCTCCGGACGGAAATTTGACAAATCCCGATTCTTGCTTCTTCAACTTTCGCAGTGCTTCCAGTCTACGTGCCTGTAAGTTGACCGTAGATTATCTACATCCACAAGCGTCGTAGCAGTGAGCTCGAATGTATTGGACCCTTCGAATAACTCAGAATTTGCTTGATCAGAATACGACGTATATGAGGATCCTTGTTTATTTGCGGAATTTGTTCGAAGAAAATCAGTTGTTGCGAGTGGACAATCATGCTCTGGATACTCCTCTAGATTATGAACCACTGAGTCCTTGTCGAGGTCAGAGTAAAGTGGATTATTCTCGATGAGCCAAAACAGAGCTCTCCGAATGCATTCCCGACGAACCAGGAGTGGAGACTTCCTCAGCATATCGTGGGTGACTTCAGTGTCTGGAGAGCCAACGAGAATAACACATATCTCATCTCTGATCCTAAACAACGGAGCAGGCATGGCAGACACAAATGAACTGGAGTCCTGAGGTAGAATGCAGACATTTCCGCGAGCAGCCATTTGGCCAGAAGGGCCGATCGAGAGTTTGTACATACATTTCGTCGCTCGGGCGCGCGCAATGCATTGTTCTTCCAAGAACGTCAAACAACCAAGTTCGTCCGGAACATCGCCAATCCAAAGTCCATTGGCATAACTGCGAACAGGAATCGAGCGAAATGAATCCTTGACTATAGATGAAAGACATAAATGACAGAGAACATACACATTACGAAAAATAGACTCCGGTCTGAAACACTGGATTTGCGGCTGACGACAAAGATCGCTGAGACGGGGGCTCTCGAAGTACGGCGGGAAATATGCTATCAAGCCGCTAAGTGCAAATGGACAAATGAACTATCCACTATACACTAACAACCAAATCACACTACAACCAATCACTCCTCTTGTGTTGAGAGCTTTGAGTCGGGTAGTTCGGGGTTTGAATCAACGGTTTGTTGACCCTATAGCTAGTCTGTACTCGTAGGGGTACTTGCTAAGATCGCTACTCAATTAAGGTGTCTTATTTGAGTAAGGTTCTTGGATATTGTCTGGGTAGTTCTGGTCTTATTTCAAGACTAAATGCGGTACAATGTACGATGTTTATAGAGTTTAATGACACAAGGTCGGGTTTGGGTGTCTAATAGACGGGTTTGTGGTTATACACCAAGGGTTTTGGATGGCTTTCGGCCTTAAAAGAGCTTTCGGCTCAGTACAGATGTTCGGCTTTCGGCCTTAAGAGAGCTTTCGACTCAATATGATTCAACGAGACTGGTTCTGACGGCTTTCGGCCTTAAAAGAGCTTTCGGCTCAGTACTGATGTCGGCTTTCGGCCTTATTCAAAGGGTTTTCGACCCAGTTCTCGAGGTTTCTTATATTTTTAATGGTCTGATCCAAATCCAAATCTATTTCTGGTGCTAGGTGTCTGTGGGCTAGGCCCGAGCTAATCAAATCTAGTGGAACAAACAAGGACAACCAACTCTGGTGCCTGCCTCCAAGGGATATGCGCTCCCGTTCCTGCCCTTTCTGCCCCTTATTTATACTACTCTCAACCTGCTTACACTACTTGGTTTACGCTACTTGCTCTCTAATATGACTCGTACGGCCTCCTGTCTCCGTCGGCGTCCCTCGTTCTTGATTGGCCAGTAAAGGCGTGCTCTGACAGCTGCACACGGTCGTTGGTTTGATCCATCAAGGAGCTCTTCTTGGCAACTGATGCCTTGCTCGAGTAAGGTCTTCTTCGTCTGTGGCTCTATGTCCCGAGCCCGGAAGGGTCTTCTTCGTCTAGCCTGCCATCGTAGCTTCAATACGGTACCCCATAGTCATAGGTTAGCTCAACCCGTCTATCCATGGTTCGATTAGGAACCTAGGATGCCTTATCCGATTTAAGGATTATCGCGATCTCTATAGTGATGCTGGTTGCCTAGGTCCGGAATTGCCGGTTCTATTCTTGGATGCTATCCGTCTTGGCAGTATCTGCCTTCTCCCAATAGCCATTCCCATCATGTGGCCTGAACGCGCTAGTCCTTTGTGTCAAACACGGACAATCTTAGTCTAGTCAATCTTTTATGAAGGACTTGGTTCCGCCACTGTGCAAATATGATAGTTTCCTTCCCATCTCCTTGGTAAGTGTCCCAGCAAGCAGCCTTAGGCTTTATATAACCTAGTTTCTCTGCCACGATGGTCTAGTTCCTTACTCGAGTAAGACATATATTGGCCCCATTTGTGGAGGTACCGCTATAGATCCTCCCGGTTCATTCCCTAGTGCTATTAGACTTGTTAGGCTACTCGTTCGGAGCTCCCGAAAGCCTCTTAGGTATGTAGCACACATGCTTGACAGCTGGAAATGCGTAAAATGCGCAAATTCAGGTGTACTTGATTACACGGCTTATCAACGGGCTTTGAGCGCCTTCAGCCAGTGCTCACTTTCGTCCTCCGAACGCGAAACTCCTGAGGCACGTCGTACGGTGTCTAGCCAACCCTCCAGCTCCTCTGAATGTGGAGTGTCGGTGCGCACGTTGTCGAGGGCCTCTGAATACGGTCGTCAGTGTAATGATCCCAAGGTGAGATCCACCACTTACGCTGCTTTAACTCGCGGCCCTGTGCATTGAGCGTCATGCTTGCTGGAAGGTCTTTAGTCGAAGGATCCGGTGCTGCCATTTTGCTAGGAGTGGAGAGGGATAGATCCGGCACAAAATAGTGATCATCCATATAGGGCGGAAAATTTTGGGCACGAATAATAATATTACAATGTTACAGATTCCAGAACACCTACCATCTATCATCTACTGATAGATGCGATACGCCGCACTCGGGGGCCGACCCGCGATTGTTTTGACAGCCTCCTCGAGAGAGCGCACCACACGAACCTCGGTCGCTCCTGATCGACGGGTATCCGCATGAGCATCCCGCCTAAGAAAAATCAGACCAGCCACGAAGCTCGAAATGTTACTCACACTTCAAAGTAGATGGAGCCTGTCTCGCGGACGACGAAGAAGAACGGACGTGAGTTGATGTCCGAGACCGTAGCGTCGAGGTTGGGCGGGGTCGGATATACGGCTCTCCATCCAATTAGGGCGGGCGCATGTTCACGATGCGCGTTGCGTGCCTGACACTGCACATGGGTGGCCCGGCAATACTTCCACCATTCGTACCCTGCTTCGGTCGCAGTCGAAACTCGTTGCCAAGGAGGTGCTCCATGTCGAGCGGTCTTGCATCCCCTTCTGTTAGCGCATGCCGGAGATAAGGAACAAATGATGAAACGGTTAGGAGGAAAGGGACGTACAGAGTAGTGTAGGCCCCACGTTCGGTCAAATAGTAGTATCGCGCGATATGGGCGCTGTGAGACTCGTGGTTCCTGAAGCCCTTGCCAGGAAAGAAGGGGGGATCACAAGCTTCATAGCCGTCGTCGAGATTGGGGGGCGCGGCAGCAACCAGGTGGGACATCAAAGACGGACGAAAAGTAAGAGATTGAGAGCAAATACAATCAAATTTGGTCGAGCTCCATTAGGTCGAAATATTTGATTGTCAAGTTCGCCTACATTGGGAAATAACTTTTGCACCAAATTAGCCCTGGATGAGGCGCCGCAGGCGCGCCTGCAAATTGTGGCGGTACTGGCACGAAATGTCATACGTGAAGTGCACACCCCGCAACTGGCGCAACAAGTGTGCCAGTTGCCGCTCGCGCACGCGCCGACGTCTCCTCTCATCCCTCAGTACGTCCAGCACCCACTGTGCGCCTTGCTCGCTAGATGATGGTGAGCACTGATTGATGTCAATGATAAAGAAAATAATACCTCCAGGACCATCCAACAATGTAATTCTGCAACAGCGCCTGCATGGCATCAAGGTAGCGTATCTGTCTCTCTTCTTCAAGCACTTGTTCCTCCCTGATATTTTTGTCAAATTTGAATCAACACGGACAGGAATCAACACGAACAGGAACACGCTCGCGAAGGGGCGCCACACCGCAAGGGGATCAGACATAATATTTGCCAAGTTCTTCGACATGCTCACCATTTTATACAAGATTAGAGAAACCCTTTAATTTTGATTTCCTCTAAACAATAGATCTAGATCCTCCGTTGCGCTTCTGATGCTTCTTCCCCTTCGCGTCGCGCACGTTTCGACTACGCGTGGAGCGAATTGCCAGGTGCTCCGGCGACATTTGTTGCGTCGGGCCCCATTGCGCTGACCCGTCGTCCAGGCTCTCCCAGCGCGATCCTTCCCCCATTTGTTTACACTCCCGTTGCGGGCGCAGTGACGCCCAAGCCCACTCCACGCTTTCTGTGCTCGTCCTGCGTAGGCGAAAAGAACTATCTATGGCGAGGTAAGGCTGATTTATTAGCGCGTGTGCGTGTGCGTAGATGTGCCAGCGAGGGATAGCCGATTGTTTCGGGCTAAATGATATCAGTCTCGGAAGCGCTTTCCATGGATTCACTGACCTAAAGCAGCCCATGGCGGTCGTTAGTGGTTGAGGGGCTCCGGCGATTCCATCGGTGCTTTTATAGTCTGTCCACATATGTTAATTGTTGTAATTGCACATGATAACTAATTGGCTAGATGGTGCGAATGTATACAGAGAGCGCCGGAGCGACATATACCATGGAGGGATCCCGTTCAGAACGCGCTAGGTAGATATCCTCACTGCGATTGCCTTCTATTGAGCAAAGGGACGAGAACACGGTTTAAATGCTCACCCGATCTGCAGGAATTGAAAGCCGAGAGGCGCGGGTCCTATTTCCGCGCGCTCAAGAGCCTTCTTCCAGGCGCCGACTTGGAGAATCTGGGCAGCGACGGCCGCCATCTGGCGTTTGGCCTGCTCGCGCTGGCGCATTGCACGCTTGACCGCGAGTTCTGCCTGCGCGACTTCAACGACGCGTCGCATCGACTGAATGTACATTTCCTTAGCACGGCCGCTGCTTATGTTGTACCGCGGACAGTATGGCAGGATGCCGTTGGGGTCGAACTCGTCCTCCGAGGATGCTTCAGACCAATCGGCCTCGCGTTCAAAGCAGGCGTAATCCAACAAGCATCCGCTGTTTGCGCCTTAAGTTACATGTTTGTGAAGGCGGGAGGTATGGGACGTACTAGTCCTTCTGCGCGGGAGGGGGGCTGGCGGCTGGCGGCGCAGATAATGCAGTGGCGAGGCGGGTTGGTGCTGGCGGCGCAGACAACGCTGTGGCGAGGCGGGTCGGTGCTTGCTTTGCATCCTTCTTCCGACTGCTCTGTCGCAGCCGGTCAAGTGCAGCTACAGAATATTTTAGCAGGATTATTGTAATGCGCCAACGGCTCTCACCGACGCGGTTCTGCCTCATCGTGGTCTCTTCAGCGGTCTCCGCGCGCCGCTGCCTCTGGAGTTCCTCTGAAAACTGAGCAGACAATTTAATCAGCGAGTTTGGGGGCTTACCAACTCGCGCCTGGCGCCGTTTCTTGGTGGTAGCCTGAGGGCCCAAAGTTGGCCCGACGCCAGCTGCGAGGCGATCCATGGCAAGGCCATACTGCTGGGGGTCGTTCATGTCGAGACTCATGGAAGGGTGTCACACGCCTGATCACACAGATGGAGACCACACGCGTTTGGGATTGAATTTTGTCAAAACATACTAAAAACTTTTGCGCGATCGGCGGCCAATTCCTCCGCCTTCGAAAATAGATCCAGGCCACGCCGGGCACGTTCTCCCGGCTCGCCGTCGTAAGCCGCCTTCCGCGCCACGCCGCCTCTCTCCCGCAGTAGCTGTTTGCCGCTCTTGAATCCATACTTCACCCAACGGAACAACGCGCCGGCAGCGTATTGGGTTATGCTGCAGCGAGTTTCACCCGGTTGAAGGGGCGTGTTGCCGTGATCCACGCTCCCCGATGGTATCAGGGCCGTTGCACCGGAGGGGAACTCCACGACGATGCGCAGTTGTTTGAGATATAGGTGGGCGCTGGTGCACGGATTGAAGTCGCCTCCACACGTGATGCCACAGAATCCGTCGGGGCGATTATTGAAATCGCGGTGGTCGAAGGTGACTGTTCGCGGGCCGCAGTTGAAAGTGACTGCAGGAAAAATTGAGTTTGAGAAATTGTGAGAAAGATCAGGATGATGTTCGAAGAGTGCTTTCAAGGAAGCTACATAATCCTGGAACATTTTGGGCGCAAAATTTGCCAGCGCGCCTCCAGGGAGTTGTCAGGCAAAGACCATATTGGAATGGAATCACGACGTACTCGATTGCAGCCCACAGATGCGACGAACGTTCTTGTTCTTCAAGATTTTGCCGACGATCGGGCGTAGGCGCGGGGGTATCACAAGCATGCCGGGGCGCTTCGCAATCACCATCAGCGGAGGATGACCATTAAACATATTATACATACCCGCTGCCCGCCACCGAGAGAAGCGCCATGAAGGAAAGGAACGTAGGAGTCACCGCGACGGTGAGAGGAATCTTCCGGAGAAGTGGCTTGGCAACGAAGTGCCTCTTCGCGTGCACGGTCGAGTTCATTGACGGCATCCTTGATAACGTCGGGCCAGTCCGAATCTTCCGGTCTCCCGACAAAAATTGCAACTATGCGCCTCTCGCTGTCTAAAATGAATAACGGATCTCTTGAAATTACAGTAAGAGATATAAATTTTACGGAGTAGGGGACCACGTACTTGCCGTCCCACTTGATATATCGATATCCATCTTCGAGTAACTCTTGGAGGCCACGCAATTTGCGAATCTGCCTCGGTGGTTGCACCCGACGCTTCCTCTTCGAACCCACCTGAAATGTGCGGCGCCCAAACCACGAGCCCGAGCCGGAGGTTGGGAGATCTTCAGCGTCGAAGGTGGTGGTTTCATTG
Organism: Mycena galericulata; assembly: GCA_029289565.1. Taxonomy (NCBI): domain Eukaryota; kingdom Fungi; phylum Basidiomycota; class Agaricomycetes; order Agaricales; family Mycenaceae; genus Mycena; species Mycena galericulata. The sequence continues at coordinate 475,685 of JARKIA010000046.1, forward strand.
GAAAGCTGGCGATGATGTTGGGAGTGCTTCGGCAGGGGCAAACGTCCGTACGGCCCACGCGCAATAGCCTTTTCCTGGCGTCTGGCCTGCCGACGTTGGCGTTTGTGGGCCGATTTGTGGCGTTGCGCGTATGTCTTGAGGGGCGAGCAATCGGGAGGAATGCTTTTCGGAGGCTCGGGACTTGGAGGGCATGAGGCGGGAGGCGAAGAAAGAGGTGAAGGAGTTAGAGAAGGGGAGGGCTCGACGGAATTATCAGAACTGTACACATCATCTGCGTCCTCCCAGCCACTGTCAGCCCCGTCGTCTTGTATTCCATCACGACGGTCGGAACGCGTGGCATCTGAGGCCAAGGAGTCCGCAAGGGCGGCTTCCAGGGATACCTCGGTGAGGACCGACGCGAAAGACGCGTCAGGAGGCGGCGTGTCGGTGATAATCAAGTCGAATGGGGAGTATTCCTTGCCATCCCGCAGTTTGCGATACATCGAGCCCCAGCCCGCTACAATCTGTAAGGTTCATAATAAGTAAGTACGCAGCATGGCTACAAAGGAGGTGGGGTGTGCCACTCAGTCGACCACCGCGAGTGGCACAGGATTCAGCATAGCGCCTCTGGTTAGGCACCGCGCATTACTCCCATGTCAAACTGGAGGTGGCCGGGGAGGAAAGGGGGAATAGAGGGCAACTCACCAATCTTTGGGCTCGGTGTGGGGGTGGTCTGAGATGAAGAAAAAAGTCAGCCGTGATGGTGGACGAAGAGCGGACACGGCGATCAGGCGTGACGTCACGACACACTCTGTCTGAGGAACAGGGCAAACTCCGAGTTTTGAGCGATGTGACACCAAATCAGCGTTCCGGACAACTTAAACAGCTTACTGCCATGTATGCGCAGATCCTTGAGCAAGAATTGAACGGTATGGCGCTGCGAACGAGTCCGGCACAGTGAGGGCGGGTTTGGCAGGGAGCCATGAGGAACGCGCCGAAACCAGCGAGGTAAGCTACATAAATTTAAATAGATGGTTTGGACCATTGGATGGACTTACCATGACCCATGCGTAGGTCCCTGAAGAGTATTTGAAGGACTTTTGGAAACCCAAAATCTGGGCATATATTGAGTGCGAGTTGTGGAACATGTATTGGGATGAATCCGACAAATGTGCTTCAACTACCAAGGTGAGCTGCAGAGACGTAGGTTGACCATTCGGATAATTCAGACAACTTACTACTACCTATTTACAGGTTCTTGAGCGCGATTTGAAGGGTGTAACGCGGCGAACGAGTCCCACGAAACTAGGGGGTGTTTTGGCAGGCAGCTATGAGGAACGCGCCGCGGCGGCTACGACGAGCTCCAGAAAGGTAAGTTGACTTTTAGGATGATTCAGTCGACTTACTATAATCCTTGCGCAGGTCTTTGAGCGCGATTTGAAGGATGTAACGCGGCGAACGAGTCCCGCGACACTAGGGGGTGTTTTGGCAGGCAGCTATGAGGAACGCGCCGCGGCGGCCACGACGAGCTCCAGAAAGGTAAGTTGACTTTTAGGATGATTCAGTCGACTTACTATAATCCTTGCGCAGGTCTTTGAGCGCGATTTGAAGGATGTAACGCGGCGAACGAGTCCCGCGACACTAGGGGGTGTTTTGGCGGGCAGCTATGAGGAACGCGCCGCGGCGGCTACGACGAGCTCCAGAAAGGTAAGTTGACTTTCAGGATGATTCAGTCGACTTACTATGATCCTTGCGCAGGTCTTTGAGCGCGATTTGAAGGATGTAACGCGACGAACGAGTCCCGCGAAACTAGGGGGTGTTTTGGCAGGCAGCTATGAGGAACGCGCCGCGGCGGCTACGACGAGCTCCAGAAAGGTAAGTTGACTTTTAAGATGATTCAGTCGACTTACTATGATTCTTGCGCAGGTCTTTGACCGCGATTTGAAGGGTGTAACGCGGCGAACGAGTCCCGCGAAACTAGGGGGTGTTTTGGCGGGTACCCATGAGGAACGCGCCGAAACCACTGAGGTGAGCTACATATTGTTAACTAGATAGTTCGGACAATGGAATCAACTTCCTATGATCCATGCGTAGGTTCTTGAACAAGTGTTTGAAGGATTTTTGGAAACCCGAAATCTGGGCATATTTTGAGTGCGAGTGTGAAACATGTACTTGGATGATTCCGTGCCTCAACTGGCGAGGTAGCCTGCAGACATGTAAGTCGGTTCGGATGATTCATAAGACCTACTACTATGTATTCGCAGGTTTTTAAATGCTACTTGAAGGGTATAGCGCCGCGAACAAGTCCCGCGGAACCACGGGGTGTTTGGTTGGCATATATGAGGAACGCGCCGCAGCGCCCACGACGAGCTTCAGCAAGGTCGTTTGGCTCTCTGGATGGTTCAGTCAACTTACTATAATTATTGCGCAGGCCTTTGAGCGATTTGAAGGATTTAACGCCGCGAATGAATCCCACGGAACTAGGGGGGCTTTTGGCAGGCATGTATGAGGAACGCGCTGCAGCGCCCACGACGAGCTCCAGCAAGGTAGGTTGGCTCTCTGGATGGGTGAGTCAACTTACTATGATAATTGCGCAGGTACTTGAGCGCGAATTGAAGGATATAACGCCGCGAACGATTCCCACGGAGCTAGGGGGGGGGGGGGGGTTTGGCAGGCATGCATGAGGAACACGCCGCGACGGCGACAAGAAGCTGCAGCAAGGGAGGTTTAGCATTCGAATAATTCAGCCGACTTACTATACTCCTTGCAAAGATCCTTCAGCGCGATTTGAAGGGTATCCCGCCGCGATCGAGTCCCGCGGAACTAGAGGTGTATTTCGGAATCGGCAACCGACTACGAGCATCGCCACTCATCAGATCTTACCAGCTACCCTCATCGAGAAAAATATGGGGCCTTCAAAACGAAGGGGGCGAGGCGGAAGCGTCGAAACCAGGTACGGAGGGGTGGGTTTTCATTATGTTCGGTATTCTAAAGACAAAATAGTGCACCTCTGGCCGAAACGGCACCCGACAAAAAAGCCCGTGCACGAGCTTCTACAGCTGCGTATTACCAGAAAAAGTACAGAACTCACACCCTCGGTTCTAAACTAATAACACCCTCCAGTGCTTCACAAATTCGCAAGAAAAAGAAAGAGGAGATGCGTGAAAAGCGGAAAGGCCTCCCTCTCCTTGTTTCAGGAGTGTGGATGTAGCTAACGAGATACCCAGGTTAAAAAAAGCGGCTCAAGACAGGGAGAGGCGGCAGAAATACGCCAAACCCAAGGACACGATGGTCGCTGCTCCTCAGGCACAGCTGGAGGGACTAAATAGCTCGGAGCTAGAAGTCTCACAAACCCTAGCAGCCATGCAGGAACAACGCCGCCTGCATTTGGAGCATTCACCTCAGGCGCGGAGCGACTGTATGCCTTGCGGGGACGCAAATTACCCAGCAGATGAACAATTGGACGAGGAGCAGTCAGTAGCGACACCCCCGGATTCACACATGGGACGCGATCTTGCAAGGCAAGTTTTTTTTGGGACTCTTATTATTATTTATCATGAATTTGTAGCACGTCGGAGACGGAGATGCTTCCTCCAAGCGATGAAGAGGACTCCGACGAGGAACCGGGCGCACGGTATGTAATGAGGTCCGGGATTTTGTTGGGCACAGTACCTAATATTTGATCAGGAGCATCTCCGAAGTCGCACAGGACAACGAGGGACAGGGCAACGGGTCAGATGAGGATCGGGAGCCGGATCCAAGGTACGGGCTTGATGGCATCGCGCGATAGCGACTGATTTTGAGCAGTTGGTCCTCTGATGAGGAAAAGGAAGAAGAACATACGCCAATCAGTGATGAACCACATTTGAGAAGCGACCGAAGGTGCGCATAACCTTTGTTTTTTAACACCAAGTTCACAGAGCCTTGTATCAGATATCGTCCCCGCCTACGCCTTGCGACACCGAGTTACGACAGTCCCAGCCCCGAACTGCAGGCAAGATTGCCAAGTTTCTATGATGCCCTAGACAAGTATGTCCGGCGAGCACACAATTGATTGTGATCTGTCAGGCGGGATCTGCGGTCGTTCTGTGATGTTCCACATTAGGGTACTATCTGGTAGATTTTCCGCGGAAGCGTTTCGAGTTCATTTTGAGTAAACCATGTATCCTTTATGGGGCAATTTATTTATTTGGGCTTAATCGTGAATAGCGGGCAAAAAAAAATGCATTGGGGCAACAATCGGTGAAGCAGCAGTATCTACACGTCAACCTCAACCCATTTCTGGACTCCGTTCCCATCCTGCTGGTTGTAGCGCTCGCGGTACCACGCAAGCGCCTCGCGGCGGCTGGTCTTCTTCGCCTTGAGCTGGTTGGGGATGCCATTGCAAAGGCTGTCGGCTTCGGCGCTAAAAAAAGATAAGCCAAAGGGTGCGTGAAGCAGTGGGTATAACGTACGCAGTGCGATACATGCCGGGCTCGCGGCCAATAATGACGACGTACCAGACCTCGCCGGAGCCTTCTGGAAAGGCAGCTTCGAGCGCAGTCGGGGTGCGGGCGGCCTGGCGAACGAGGAGCGGGGAAGCTGCCGCGGCCGCGGCTGCTGCTGCTGCTGCTTCGGTGGAGGTAGCTGCAGCTGTTGCGGCAGCGGAAGCTGCCACCTCGGCGGCGACGACGGCAGGGAGCTTGGCTGAAGAGAACTGTGAGCATGTCAAGATTATATAACAAGGACGGTGGCGAACCTTGGACCTCGACTGCGAGACGTGTGGCGTCGAGAGTAGCTGAGGAGAGGCGGGCCACGAGGGCGACCAGTGCCGCCATCTCGGAAGAGGTGGAGGCAGTGGTCGCGGGTGCTGCAGTGGTGGTCATCGTGAGGGAGAAACTTGTCGTTGTTGGGGGAAACTTGAGGTATTTATTTGAGACGCACGGCCCACATGCGACCGATCACGCATGAGGTGGATCCTGGAACATCTGATGGGTTCCAGAAATCCGAATCGAGGAGATCTTGGAAGTTCTTTGATTTGGTGGTAAAATGCGTAAAGGTTTCCTGTTTAGGATAAGAGACTTGCAAAAACGCGTCGATACGAATAGGATGTTACCGAAGAAAGTTGGGGAATTGTAGGGAAATTTGTTTTGTTGGTTGACGCGTCGTGACCCCGACACCGTGCCCCACATCTCTGTCTGTCACTGAGCTCGTGTTCAGTCTCGTGCGCTTTTTGTACTCCCTACCACTGGAACTTGCCTTCGCGTCGAGAAACAATGCCAAGAGGCAGAGTCAGCCCCTTGCCCCAAGAGCAGCAGGAATTCTTGCGGTCGCACGAGGCGGAATTCGACAAACTTCAGGCGGCGCGGACACTAACTCCCTTCTGGAGCAAAGTGTCAAGAGAATGGTTCCAACGCTGGCCTGTGGAGCCCCGGTTGGGGCTCGCTATCTTGAATACAGGCGGGGTCGCAATCGAGGACTCCGGTGTTCCCCTCGAACATCAGCGCGCGGTCGGTGCGGCGCAGGAAGCTGATAGAAAGGTGGATCTTGTACATCGCTGTGGCCAGGATATGACTTACTAATACTCAACAGAAAATTCACAACTGGTTCAACAATCGATCACAAAGCAAGAAAAAAACCGCGAAGGCGGAAGGAGGTACCGGCGTGGCGGCGGTGGCAGATGTGCAGCACTTGTTGACGACCTTGATCGGCAAACGGGGGCGCAAGCTGCACCACACCGAGATCTGGCAGAAGCGCAACCAGCAAGCGATGACGGACGCGCTGAGGGCGGAGGGGTACGAGGAGTTGATGCCTGCATGGAAGGAGAATGAGTCTGCTGAGGAGAGAAAGGCGGCGGTGGGTCTCGCCCGTAAAGCACAGATGGAGATGAGGCGTAAAGTTGTGCGTCGAATGTGGGCGGCTGCGAAGGAAGGCGAGAAGGCGGAGGTGGAGAAAATTTACAACGCGCAGGGGAGCAAAGGAAAGAGTCGGGCGGAAGAAAAAAGGTCGCCAGCTGAATATCAGGAGTAAGTGGTAAGTCCCCTCAAGAACGATAGGGCGCTGATCGTCTTGTTTAGAGGCCTCGACAGCGTCGGACCGATCCTGCGCGGAATGCATGAGGTTTTGCACGAGGTGACGGGGTGGATAGGCGCGACCGTAATGACGGGCCCTACGCCTTCCCAAGGAGGGAAAATTGGGACCCAATCGTGAGTTTACCTCGAGTGGCGAACATATGTGTTGTTAAACAGGTCTAGATATTGTTTTGGTGTCACACCGGCTGGGAACACGTTGGAGAAGTCAATGCCCAGGTGGGACGAGGAGGTCATGAAGCCATTGGGCCAGTTCGGGAAGCGCTGTTTCAGTAAGTCGAAGTTCATCGAGTGTACAAGGTACCGAACCTTACTATGTTCGCAGATCACGAGATTAGGGCAGAGCGTGCCCTGCCACCTACCACCACCACTGAACAGTCCGACAATCGGGCGGAACCGAATGTGAACACTATGGCCGCCCCAAGCAAGCGCCAGCCGCGAAAGAGGCCCCCGAAGAGAACTCAGGCGGCAAACGAGGGTGGGGAAGCGATCAACACCGCCACTCATCTTGACACCACCAGTCTCGACAGCGGCACTGATCGTGACACCGATATCGACCCTACCAGCTCCAGCGTCTTCGCTACCACAAACACCGGCATTGACGGTGATACCATTCACTCCCGGAACGCGGATCCCACCTCCATTGTCTTCGGCAGTACCACCACCAGCACTTACGATGATTCCAGTCGCTCCGAGACCACAGGGACCCCCAGCGGCTCCGGCGCAAGCATTTTTGGCGCCAACAGCAGCGCTTTCGACTCCGGTAGCTTCGATGACGCTGTCGCCTTCGAAAATGGGGGCGAAGATGACTTTGGCATGTTTGAAGACACGAGCACTGGCAGCGGCAATAACGGCAGCATCTTTGGGCGCAACAGTGCCGACAGCAGCTCTGGCTGGGGCGCATTCGTGGACTTGAACCCCCTCGCGAATACGGAGGCTCACGTCCGATCCACGCTACCTACGCACCCTTTCGAGCTGAGGTCGATTTCAGCGGATTCGCCGTCCCGCCAAATACTGGACATGGACGCTCCTTTCATTTACAAACCGGATCTCTCAACTACTCCCTGGACTGCGCCTCCCTCGAACAACCCCGCCCCTACGACACCGCCGAGTCGCACGCCGCGCCCAACGACTCCCTGGACTGCGCCTCCTCCCAACAATCCTGCCCCTATGACACCGTCGAGTTGCGCGCCGGTCCCAACGACGCCCGTGGCTGCGCCTCCCCTGACCAATCCCCCCCCTACGACACCGTCGAGTCGCACGCCGCGCCCAATGCCGCGGAGGCTGGTACCGCATTCCGCACCCGGCGCACGTCGTACTTCTAGCGTGGGTGCGCCCTCCCCGCTTCGCTTGGTGCATACCGCACCGCCCACTCCTACCGGAGCAGGAGCAGCATCAGCTGTCTCGACTCTTTGCCCACCGGTACCTCCTGCGGGGAGCGTCGCCGTCTCGACTTCTACTTCTTCCCCACCGGTACATCCTGCAGGGAGCATCACCGTCTCAACTTCTTCCCCACCGGTACCCACTCCGGGGAGCGTCGCCCTGGAAACGACGGCATTGCTGCCGGATGACTTTCCAGAGTCACGACCGATGAGCAACGCACCGCACGCAGCGAAGCCAGCGGCCCGAGGCGGTGGGCGAGGCGGAATAGGGTCTCGAGGCGGGCGTGGTAGCCGAGGCGGACGAGGAGGGCGCGGGGGGAAGTCGCAAAGGGAAGGGCGAGGAGAGGAGCTAGGGGGGGGCTTGTTTGGAGGGGAGATCACGCTGGGGGGCTCGTCAGGGCAGGCGACGGCGACGGCAGGGCCTTACCGGTTTCTCCAGACGTATGACGATGACGGTAACGTCATCCCTCTACCGCTGGACACCCCAATGCCTGGGCCGTCCGCTGCGAGAACGAAGGAAATCCGGGAGTTTGAGAAGAAGCGGGATCAGCAGGAGGCGAAGGACAAGAAAGCAGCTGGCGAGCGCGCAAAATTTACGCAGGAATACGGTAACGTGGTCGTAATGCCTCCCCCGCCTGCTGGAACGGAGCCGCTGGGAGCGCGAACGAGGCGTGCACCTTCAAATCGAGATGACTACGTGTCCGCCCCGCTGCGGAAACGCACACTCGCTGAGATCCGGGCGGCGGCCTCGGAGAAGAAGCTACTTGAGCGAGAGACGAAGCTGCCGACGAAGAGGAAGGGGAACGCAGAGAACGAGGAGCCAGAGCGTTCGAGCAAAAGGTGAGTCGCCGACTTGGCTACGAATGTCGTTAAGCTTACGTTCTTTTTCCTGCAGGCGCAAACATTGAAGATTTTTTTGAAATTGCTGCGTAACCAGCCAGCCACCATGTAGTATTAGTATTGTTACTGTTGCCCACGTTCAACCGTGGTATCTACAATTTTTATCTACGCTTGCTTCTATATAATTGAGTCAGATGTGGACTTGTGAAAAAAATATATATATACATTTGAGGTCTGTTTGGTATGTATAGAGCCATGGGTATCAAGCTAAGCAGTAGGCCTATGGCAAAGGGGTAGGCTCCCCGGAACCCTCACCGTATCTCTGTTTGGGATGCAGTGAGTTCGAGCCGCCATGGGACTACTTTTTTTCTTAAATTTTATTTCTCATTTTCATTATTTATCTCGCTGATCGCACACGACTCGTCAAGTACATGGTCTATATCATGTGGTTTTATAGATATTCAATTATGGAATGTGGCAAGGAAACAGGGTGGGGGGTATCGGAGGAGGACCCCGCGAATATCCCAACCAACGGCTGATTATGGCAACTGAGGAGCATAAATGGTAAAAGGAAGGTTCAATTAATTATTTGGCATGTATATACTGTGGAAAGGAGCCCAATATCGCGTCAATGTAGTGGAGAACGCGTAGGAGAGGGAAATCCAAAAAATCCCAAAAAAAAGGTCAGAATGCGCTGGTATCGAAGCGCGGATTCTGCCGGAGTGCTTTATACAATTTACTTACATTATTTAAAATTTTAGACGCGTTCAGAACGCGTTATTTCCCGCTGTACGTGGATGGGAAGGAATTATGACGAACCCTAAGAATATATCATATCAGTCTCATTTCTTTGCTTGAGATGCTGTAAATAAGATTTAAAGCTTACTAGAAGTAATCTGGTAGTTAAGAAATAAAAAAGACGCGTTATATCGCGCCTAACGCAAAGGGGTGCCCAGGAGGAGAATTGATCTACCTGGCCCGATTGGGCAAAGTATTGGCCCGATTGGGCGACGCCAAGCCTGATCGGATGATTCGCGGGGCAGGTCGGGCCGATCCAAGCAATGACGCAGGAGCGGTTAAATTCTGCCGCCAAGGAATGATCCGCGATCTGCTCCGTGAGCGGTTGATTCCGAGATCAGAAGCAACCAGCAAATAGGCGCATACAATGGCGGCCAGCCAAATGTACGACGACGACGAGACGCTGGGCAGCCCGGGGAAAGCATTCCTGAGCTGGTGCTTCTGCAGGTATGTCTTTTAGTACTATGTTCTGATTATCCGACCCTTCATCGGTCTATTGATGCGGTATACGAATCGGGGAGCAGCGGGTGATTTTGGCTGAAGGCGGGTGGCAGTGCCACGCGCCCCGCCGTGCACAGACCAGTACGCGAGCGACGCCGCCACAGCGGACACGACCCCATTAGGCAAGTGACGACATGCACGTGAGTACCTCTAATGTTATGTATAAAGTCCGACCTCTAATTAGAGGGTTTATCTAAATACTGCAGACCTCTAACCTAGAGGTCGTTCATGTATAAAATCGCCGTATACGCCTGGGCCCGGTTCTCGTTTGCGCCCGAGCACCGAATTACGTCCACAAGTTCTCGCATCTTCGAATCTGAAGCATGTTACCGCTTTCTCCGGATCTGGAGGTCTTTTTCAATGGCTCCATTCTCTTCCCTCTAGGCTCTCTGCCTAAAGACCCCAAACTCACAGCGCCTTACTATGATTTCACTTGGGACTACCCGTGTACCGCGTAATCCATTTCTGGCAACCATAGTACCACCCACCAATGCGCATTTCGCCAAAATATTTCAACCGGATGTACGTCGCGCTACACCCCCTCAAAACCGATTTGACAGCGTATTTCCATCGCGCAGAAATCTCCCGTTCGACTCAGGCTCTGGTCTCTGTCCTGGATCGAGCATTCTGTTTATGTCCCCGGCACCGGCCAGTGTGCCTCCAAGTCACTGCATTGATCCGTGGGCTATCTTTCTTGTTGCATCTTACCTAGTTTCTCTTCAGCACCTCACTAAACGAACCCCTTGATGTGTAACTGCGAGTCTTCTGCGTCGTCTTCCTCGCACTTCTCTGATGCTCCTCGTACTCTCCCCTTTTGTCGACTCTTTCGTGTTCTGAAAGTCGTTGTTGTTCGGCTGTAAATCCCACCTATATTCGTGGCCATTTTAGTTCATGCATGACCCGACACCGGACGACCGCGGCTGCAGTACTTGAATAGAACGTGCTTTCCCTGGTTGCGAGCAGAACTCCCCAGTTCGACTCGCGCTTGGGTCACTGCATCAGGGCTTTCACATTCAGCTAACCGCGGCGAAAGGGAGGAGCAGGATTTCAATGGGTGGCAAAGCTCCCGTGTCCGGACGGTGGTTCCATTTCGCCTGTGTGCTTCTAGCTGCCTTCGTCACGGCACATCATTATGTTTAACAGATTTATAAAGCATAGTCGGTACGCGATTCGGTTCAACACTCCATTCGCGTCCGACGTCTCCGCGTAGCCCCGAGTTCGGGTCGCACCAGAGTCTTGCTCGCGCCAACATCGAAGTCCTCTGCCTAGTTCGTTTGCCCGCATGCCAATGCCAATGAAGTTGAATTCACTCTGCACTTTAGAGGTAAAACTGCGCTCCATTTGAAATGGTTACTTGGCTAAAATCACAAGTTGAAATCATTGGATTTTCCGCTTTGAATGTTGTTTGCTATACAAGACAGGACATATGATGCGCGAGAAAATCAAAGTAACATGCGACTAGTCACGGAACTAGTGGTACCAACCATCAAACTCCTGCGTGGCGGTGCTTCCAAGCGCGCCTGCCTGACGCTCGCTGACCTTGGCTACCAACCGACCGAAACTTCTCGCAATAAGGAAGGCCTTAAGGGCTGAGTGAATTACAGAACCGTATGCTGCTTGCCTAATTCGAAACCTGTGCCAGGCGACCGTGCAGTGGAGAATCATTGGATAGTGCGAATCCCCAAAGAGATATTGGTTAGCATACATCTTTATCAGGCTCAGACTTGGGCCAAAATTCTGAAAGGTGCTTCTCGCGTCAGAATCTCGCCTCAGGAAAGACACGCGTCGCAGATACACCCGCGGGTTTGTACCGGCGGGTGACGGCGGGTACGGGTACGGGTCGTGATCTCAGACCCGCGCTCAGCCCGTATACCCGCGGGTATTTGCACATCTACTATTTGTCCATCAGCATGTAGCAACTTCGGTCAAATTTTTATGCTGCATAACAGCACCTCACCCCAGCTCCAAGCTAGAGTATTTCACATCAACAAGTTCAGCAAAACAGCAATTTCAACTGTTGAAAAGCAGCCTCGCACCCAGTCCAACCTCTATCGAGAACACACAGCAGAGAATAAACCCAAATCTTTATCACACATTTAATAGTCTACATTTTACTGCACCATTCTGGCCAAAAAAAGGTTATTTATGCTGGAAATTCCGCGGGTATATTCGACGGTTTGAGGTCCCGCGGGTAATCCGTACGGGTCTAGACCCGACCCGTCCATACCCGCGGATATACCCATGTCCATCCTTATTCTCGCCCGGCATGTACTATTCGGAATAGTTAGTGCAGACTGTGGTCGAAATCGCCTGTTGGATGCCGCTCAATGTTCGTGACGTGGGCTGAAGACTTGGTCAAAATAGTACAGTACAGACTGCCTATATAAGAACCGCCCGGTCAGAGATGCCAGTCCCGACTCCCCCAAAGCTACTTGTCTCATGATGCGCAAAGCGCCAATTCATGCCCTCGCTGTACTGTTTGTCTGCCCTATCGCTCTAGCTGATCCTGTTTGCATTGTTGGTGCGGGACCTGCTGGCTTGACAATCGCAAATCGGCTCCAAGCGAAAGGATACGACACTGTAATTTTCGAGAAGGACGCTGAAGTAGGGGGGAAATGCCAGGCGTATTATGACGAACAGTGCGTAACATTTTAAGCACTAATACTTCAAATGAGGAGCTTACACCTGGTAATTTTCAGAGGCATCTTCCATCCGATGGGCGCCCTGCTTTATTCGAACCAGACATATCGGGAGACGCTACCCGTCATTGACGCATCTGGCGTATCTTCCTTCAGTGTCGGGTATAACTCTCCAGAGTGGCTGTATGACTGGCGGAACGGCTACACCGAAGAGATGTCCACTCCATTGTCCGAGCTGACCGCAAACGAGCTGTTCAAGGAGGAAATCGAAAGGTACACCACCTTTTGGAATACAGAGTTTGCTCCGAAGGCGGTGATAGGATACAAGGCAAGAGGCACTTTAAGAGAATGCATTTCGATCCTGACGACTCTACTGCTCCGGTATTGTAGAATGGTGTTGAAGGGTACACCATGTCGACGTTGGATTGGCTCCTCAAGAATGATTATCCTCTTCTGTTGCTGCTCTTCATCAACGGGATGGCTCCCTATGGCTATGGGGACGTGAGGCAGACACCCATTGTACGTTTATCAACCCAGCCGAGCAGAATCTCATTATCTGACGGTGGATATAGCTCTACATGCTGTCATACTTCACACCCGATGGTCTGCTTTTCTTCGCGGGACAGCGTGAGGCATATATCATCGGTAAGCTATTGCTGCCCGCGGCGCTGAAATATGATTTGATCCTCTATTCGCAGATTTCCACCAGGTTTTCGTTCGCTATGCTGCTACGAGCGTCAGTGGGCCTATACATTTGAACACCAGTGTCACTAAAATCGGTGAGCAACTTGTAACGGTTCTTGTGCTCCAGGCATTTAATCCGCTCTTGCAAAGATCGAAGCGGCAGCAGCCCGGTCATCACCTACTACGTCGGCGGTACCTCCCCCTCGCTCTCCACTCAAACCTGCTCGAAACTCGTCCTCGCCTTCCCACCCGTTCTTTCCGCTCTCCACGGCGCCAATCTCGACCTCACCCCATCTGAACAGAACATCTTCTCCCAAGTTGGCATCATCAAATACTGGTCGGGCGCGGTCCGCGTAGCCATCCCCAGCGGCCTCCTCTTCGGCGGCTTCCTCCGCGCAACGCTCCTCGCCCTCGTCGAGAAATTCCTCGGCACGCAATTGCTCTCTTTTTTGGAATTTGTACCTTGGTTACCAGAGGCGGCGGGGGAGCCTATTGCGCTTCTGCGCCTGTTCAACGAGTCCGATATCGCCACGACGTATTCTTGGGGGGAGTACAGGGGTTCCCAGACGCTTGCGGAGGCGAAGGCTCTCCTCGAGGAAGTTATCTCCAAGATCAACAAAGACCCTCGGATTTCCGGCGCTACGCCTCAGCCTGTCACTGACGCAGACGTGAAGGCATTTTTGGAATGGGATTATTTCCCCCATTTTGATCAGCCGGAGTTGGAAGAGGGGTATTATGACAAGTTCAATGCATTGCAGGGGGAGAACAACACGTATTATGCGTCGGGGCTGAATGGGTTCGAGACGGTGGAGTATGCGATACGTGCAGGGATTGATGTCGCAGAGACGTATTTTCCCTCTATCAATAATCAGTGATACATAGTGCTACGAGTAACTTCACAGCATGCGACGTAGTTCACCCGAAGCTATGATATGATAGAATGGAAAAGCCACAGAGCGCCCAATAAGCGCCCTGCCACGCGCATCTCGAACACAGTCATGATATCGCTGGCGCAGTTGCAGGTAGCGGAGGCCAGGTCCGATTTATCGAGGCAAACAAGAGGGACTAGTACCCACCTTCGTTACTTTGCGTAGGAATGTGAAAACAAGAGGGTATTCGGGAACCGAAATCTCCACCGTCCCGATCGCTGTAAACACGAGAATGGAAGGGGTGTCTGAGATATGGGCGATATACTGTGCAAAAATTAACCAAAGTTTACAGGGTTTTTCATTACAGTTTACATCTGTATGGTAGATCTTGAGTGACAACTTGAAGAAGCTTGCATCCTCAATTTGGATGCAACTTCTTCAAACAGCTTACAACTCTGTAAATTGGCTCACATCTCGGCAAACTCTGAGTGATCGCCGAGCTATTCGTATCAAATCTAGATCGACAGGCCGGAATCAATTTCAACTCTGTCGGCCACCTCGCAGTTTTCCCTCTCCACAGGCTCCTCGGATGTAATATTTCGAATTTGGAGCAATTGACAGAATGGTGTGTAACATATTGGAGCTTAGATATGGTAAAACAAGACCAGAATGGCTGCAATTTGACTTCACGAACAAAGAACTTTGCCCATTCGTCTAGGGATTTTGGGATTTGTATTTGAGCTCAAACATTGAAGTGGATATCCTTTATATTGATTTTGTTTGAGCTTCCTCATGTTTCCTGCTCTCTGAGGTGCGAAGACCACACAATATCCTTTTTCGGATCCCGGCGGAGTATTCAGATCACCGTTCCTATCAATACCATCCATTGCGCTGACCTCGGGATGATTTCGAGTCCAAAAATTCAAAGGCACTCGAAGCAGTCAACTGGAGCTGGGTGGTTTGTGAACCTCTACGATGGATGCAACTAAATTGAAAGATGTCACTATTTTGAGAGATGCAAGCAAAAACCCTGTTTCCACTTCAAAAATGTATTCAAAAAACCTGTCTCCACTCCCAAGATGTCCTCTAATAATTTTTGCACAGTATATGTGCCATACTGAGAGAAGGAAAAAAGGGAAGCGATTTACATGCCTCCGTTGCCTTGGTAGTAAAAAAACATACATAGCTCGGCCTGGAGGTGCGCCAAATTCGCAGGATCATCTTTTGGGTGTCTCTTCGGACGAAGTACCATGCGATCCCCGCGGTCCGAGGTCCGCGCGAAGCCCGCCGCCGCCGAAGATGCAGAAACCCATACCGGGGCCGTAAAGGGAGCACTGGAAGAGCGCACAAGAAAATAGTGTACATGAGAAATGAGCTTGAACTAGGAGTGGAAGAATGAACGGGCGCCAAACAGACACACCGTTCAGTGATAACCACGAGCTTCACGGGCTATGAGGAGAGGTGAGGTCAGATTCCAATGGAATCGGCTTCATGTTTCCAACCGGATGTTTCTGCGAGTGTGGCGGTGTTGTCGGACTTGGTCCACGCCTTCAGCCCAACTTCGGCCGAATCATGCTTCGCTTCTCTCTCTCGCCTGCGCTCCGGGCCGCTTTCTTAACTGTAATGCACGACATTTATAGGTTTACAGAGAGAATCGCTTTTGGAAGACTCCCTGTAGGATGGGTCAGAATTGGAGAATGATTTCTTGGGAACTGTATCTTTCTTTATTTATCTGTTCACTTTCTCCGAGTCCATGACTCGGGCCCGGTTTTCGTTTGCGCCCGAGCCAAGTCCGAGCACCGAACTACGTCCACAAATTCTCGCATCTTTGAATCTGAAGAATGTTACTCTTTCTCCGGTTCTGAAGGTCTCTTCAAGGACTCAACACTCTTCCCT
This sequence comes from Mycena galericulata, assembly GCA_029289565.1. Lineage (NCBI taxonomy): Eukaryota > Fungi > Basidiomycota > Agaricomycetes > Agaricales > Mycenaceae > Mycena > Mycena galericulata. The sequence continues at coordinate 491,341 of JARKIA010000046.1, forward strand.
CTCTGCCTGGCGCGATTAAAGACCTCAAACTCACTGCGCCTTACCATCACTTCACTTGGGACAGATACAATCATACGAAACCCGAAACCCGTGTACGGAACTGGTCCGTGCTCCCGTTCGAAGCAGGGCCGAGTCTTATTCGAGGCAGTCCTTATCCTAATTTTGCGTGGCCGTCTTCCCCGTGCGAGCCTGTTGTACTGTGCCTTTTCCTAGGCTGATTATTCGTTATCTGCTTCTGGCACTCAAAGTACCACACATCAATGCGCCTTTTGCGGAAATCTTTAAACTCGATGTACGTCGCGCTACACCCCCAAAACCTATTCTACGGGGGATGCCTGCCCTTACAATTTGCTGGTTGATTGGTAGTTCCATCACGCAGAAATCGCCAGTTCGACTCGGGCTCGGCCGGGGTCTCTGTCCTGGATCGAGCATTCTGTTTGTATCCCCGGGACCGGGCAGTGCGGTCTGTGGGCCGTCTTTCTCCTAGTTTCTCCCACACCTCCCAGATTCAAGCCTTTCACTAGGTGAACCCCGTAATGGAACTGCGAAAATCTTCTGCGTCGTCTTCCTCGCACTTCTCTGGTACTCTCCTGTTCAGCTGTAAATCCCTCCCATATTCCATTTCAGTTCATTCTCGACCTCCCACCGGACGGCCGCAGCTGCAATATTACATAAATAGAATTCGCTTTCCCGGGGTTGCGAGCAGAAACCGCGGCGAATGCGAGGAGTAGCAATCTTTTTCTAAAGGACAGTGGTTTCACTTCGCCTGTGTCCTTCTAGTCCTCTCCGTCACGAAACGCCATTATGTTCGACAGCTTTCCAACGCATAGTCGGTATGCGAATCGGTTCAACACTCCCTCTCGTCCGACCTCATACCTAGCGTCCGGGTTCGGACCGCACCATGTTTTGTCAGTCTAGTTCGGTTGCCAGGTTTCCAACACTCAACATGCCAATCCGAGTTGAGTTGAATTCACCGTGCCCCTTTGAGGTAGAACTGCATTTAATTCGAAATGGTTGCTTTGCTAGAATTGCGAGTGAAATCACAGGATTTCTCGCTTCGACTAATCCGCAGCTAGGATGTCGTTTACAGACAGATGATGCGCGAGACAGTCAAATTAAGATGCGACAGGATGCGACCAGTACTAGCGGTGCTTCCAAGCGCGCCTGCCTCATTGACGGTCGTTCAAGCAGGCCAAGAACCGATCAAATCCTGTCGCAGCAAGGAAGAGCTCAGCCGATTGCAGAACCGTATGCTGTTTGCCTAATTCGAAGTGTGCGAGGCGACCGTCTAACGTCAAAAACACAGTTGTGGATACCGACAGCGACGGAATCCCGCAGTGTAAAGAGCAGATACCTTTTCTTCTTGTCATACCGGCGTGCAACAGAGTAGTTCGTATACCTCCTCTGTCTACAAGTGACCAAGTCCCGTCGAGATATTGGTTAGTATACATCTTCATCAGGTTTAGGTTCAGGCTAAAATTTTGAAAGGCGCTTCGCGTGGCATGTAGTATTCGGAACCATTAGTTCATTCAATGACAAACGCTCATCGAGCTCGTCGCTCGGATACCACTCAACGTTCTCATCGAGCTGCGTGATTGCCAAAGAGAGGCTATATCCCCGTTTCAGTTTCAACATTGTGTAGATTACGATTTCGGCGTGTCCGGAGCTCCCAAAGTTTCCCTTCCTCAATTAAGTAAGGACTGAGGCGACGATGAGTATAAAAGCCAGCGTGAAGCTCACGGCTACCACTGAACCGTTTTTCTGTTCATTCTTCCACCACTAGTTCAAGTTCATCTTCATGTACACCCTCGTCTTCCTCTGCGCACTGCTTCCTTTACTGGTTTTTGCGTCTCCACCTGCGGCCGGCTTCACGCGAACCCCGGACCACGGGGATCGCATTGTGCTTCAGCCGAAGAGACACCCAAAGGATGATCCTGCGGAGTTAACGCACCTCAAGGCCGAGCCATTTGGGTCTTTTTACTACCAAGGCAATGGAGGTATGTGAATCACTCCCTATTTACCTTCCCTGAAACATCCCGTCCATTCTCGGATTTACAGCGGTCGGGATGGTGGAGATCCCGGTTGCTAAATACCATCTTGTGTCCCTCGATAAATCTGACCTGGCCTCTGCTACCTGCAACTACGCCAGCGATATCATGACTGTGTCGTTCAGGGATGCGGACTCGTGGGTCGTAGCCTCGAATGACTGGGTCAAGTACCCTGGAGGTCTAGTGGTTGTCTCATACATCGCCGGATGCGGCAAAGGTGTCGATACCTTGGAGCGTAGCTTCCATTTGGTGTCGTCGATGCAATTGCGCCACAAGGAGCGGCAGATCGTCTGCCACATTTCCGGAGTCGAATTGATGGATGTAGTACACCCGGACCACACCATCCACATTGAAGCTGAGAAATATGCTGGTCCACGTCAACCGTCCGAGAGGCCCGCTTCACATTCTTCCCCCAAGAAGCGCAGTGGTGATTTCGAGACCTTCGAAGTGGCATTCGAGCAGGTAAGTGATACATTTCCCCAGATATTGCCTCTTAAGTTAATTGACACGTTTCAATATTCAGGCAGTCAAAGACACCCACAAGGGAATGGAATGTGGGTACCGGATGATAAACTCAAGGGTGGTCGTTTATTGACCTCTTGAACAGACACCGCCAACCCGGGTTCTTTCGACTTTGATACATCTGCGGGCAGGCCGCCACCGAGCACGAGATATGAAATTCTGAATTCCACCCAGGTGGTCACAACCCAGAAAATCGGCTCGAAGGGTACTGCTGGCAACATCGAAGCCCTTGGATTATACTGCGAGGACTGCTTCGCCAGGTCTCAAGAGATCGGGTATAAAGTCACCAAGGTCGTAACTATCAAGGACGGGAGCGTCAGTTTTGGCCAAATAGCCGTGACCGGAGGCGTCAGCATGAGGTTGAAGTTCCAAGCTAATGGGAAAGGTGAGAGGTCTCCTGGCTTCGCCGGTCCGAAATTTTACTTACATTTACTTGGTGCGGCCTTTAGTGTACCTTTCGCACGCCGTAGAAAAAACTAAAGTCGTCCCCATCCCGACACCAATCACCATACACATCCCCAAGATCTTGACGATAGGCCCCGTATTCCTTTTCACCATCGGACTTGAGGGGAAGGCGACCCTAGATGGTTATATCAGCTTTGGATATGAATGTGGTTTCGGTTCAATCTCCGCCCAATTGGATTCCTCCGATGCAAAGTCTAGCACGGCGGACGAAAAGTCCGTGATGCCAGGATGCCGACGAATTTTTGACGGCAGCGTCAATGATTTTTCAATAACCCTCACACCATATGTCACGGCCGGGGTGGGATTCAAAGTGCAACTCTTCGACTCGGATAAATACAACGCCGAGGCGGCGCTCAAGATCAAACTCGGACTCGAAATCTCCCTGTCACATCAAAAAGACTGCGAGCCCAAGGCAGCGCTTCCTGACATCAAACTATCCGCAGACTTGGCGCTCTATGTGTATGCGGAGGCAGTATATGCGTCAAAGAGCGCCATATACAACATCACCTCAACGTCGTGGCACCTTTTTGATACATGTGACGAGTAAGAGTGCGTTCAATCGAAGATGTATTGACTGACCCACCTGTAGGAAGTCCGCACCCACCGGGCTGACCGCCGCCGGCACCACTGTGTACAATGATGACTCCGGATATCCGCCTTCGGATGACCTGGGAAGACCCGGTGCCAAGATTACTCGAGCGGATGGGGACGAATCGAACACCTCTGGAGCGGTCGACTCCTCCAGTAATTCGGAGCCACAGCCTGCCGATCCGGATACTGCCGCCCAGGGGGATGCCGATCCCGGCTCAAACGGCGAGACCGCTGTGCCGATGCAGCCGAATGAACCGCCTCCTACCTCGGATGCGGATGAACAGCAGGCGCGTCCTGACGGCGACTCTCAGACATCCGGTGGCGGCTCCTCGGATGCTCTCCCTTCCATCCAACCCCGGGGAAGAACCTGCTGAACAACCGGGCACAGATGATTCCAACACGGTCGGCGAAGGAATGGGGGATGGAGATACTCAGAAAGATTCTGATTCCTCCGGTGGTACGGATTCCTCCGGCGATACCTCCCAAGAAGATGATTCTCCTGAAAAGGAGGATGATGGCACGGGTGATGAGGGGGCCGACGCGGACTCAGATACTCCAGGCGTCCCCGTTTCAATCGTATTGGCCGGATCTGCGGAGGGAAATCCGACGCTTGCTCTCGCCATTTCACCCGCTAACGTACTGGTCCTCATGCCTCCGGACGGCACGCAGCCCTTCCGCACCGGGATAAACACCCAGTTCATCTACCTCTCAGCGGACGACAAACTGCAGATGAGCCCGGACGCGGAGTTGAAGGAGTACCGACGAGAAGAGTGGGAGTGGGACTCGTCCACTCCCACTATCAGTGGCCTCGATAGTGGGACTCACCGTCGTTAGTGGGACTCGGTCTCCATCAGTAGTGCGAGTTGCCATCATTAGTGGGACTGAGTTTGTGGACATCTCTGCAGCATCAAAGCAATCAAGATGTGACTTGGCACACCGTGATCGATCGACGCGCCATCACGCGGCGTCGGGATGCTTATCTCTCCCTCATCTCTCCCTCATACTTCCACGTCTGCGTCGACAATGTTTGAGACTGCAGCAGACATCCCCCTGGGTGAGATCAAAGCTTACAGAAAATTTGTGAGTTGTTTCTTTTTGTGTGTTCGGCTCATCCTTTGAGTGTTATTTTCTACCTCTAGGCATTTCCCGACTCACTGAGTGATCCAGCTAACGATCCCTTCTTCTCTGTCGAAAATGCGGCTTCCTGGATGACCTCATTTGGTTACCAGCTTTTCCTTGAACAGGATGATTCGGCAACCTCAGCCACCTTATGGAGTCCCGAGGATGCCTCGGCAAAACGGCTCAAGGCATATCGCAGCTATGTACACACTTGGAACCTACTTTCAATATTGAAAAACTGATGCATAAATTCAGATCATCAGTAAAGAATATCTGGACCATCCATTCTTTAGCTTGGAAAATCTCGACGCATGGATCAATCCTGTCGCATTTCAAGCATACATGACTTCGACCGAAGGCTCAGGCGACAACTACCGTGGTAGACAGGCTGATTCCACCCCATTCAGCTCCCGAGCTCCTTCGCGAGCTGCCTCTTCTGTTTCGCATGCTGGATCTCGCGCTAGCAGTCGGGTGTCATTCATCCCCTCCTCTAGGGCCAGCTCCCCTATCTCGTTTGCTGATTCAGATTTTCCTTCACGCCCGCCAAGTTCGATGTCCGTAGACAACGATTTTGTCGAGGTTCGGGTTCCTGAGGTAGATGAGGCGGGTCCATCACTCCCTGGGTCTGATCCCATATCTGGTACCGGTGCCCAGTCTCCATTTCCGGCCATGGTCCAACTCGGTAGCCCACCTTCTCCAACTCTTTCCGTTGTTTCTATTCCTGATCCTCCGAAATCCGGGCTCAAAAAGGGCGGTGGAAAAGCGAAAGGGAAACGCAAGGCGATAAATTCTGACCAGATTCAGATAACTCGACAGCTCTACGTCAATGAAATTGTCAAGTACTTGGCCGTTCAGTCAACTTGGGACGTCCCTCGCACTGCCACAGCATATCATCTCGACTTTTCTGCGTCCGCTAGCCTTTTGAAAACATCGGATGGCAAGGTTATGTCTCTTGATGCGTATATCCGCTCTCAGGCAACGATTATAATTTGTCTGCCTGGTTCATTCTCACTGGTGAATTTTCTAGGACCAGGAGTCTTGGGGTGGATCGGCCGGGCATGCGAAGGGGGACGTGATGGTTTTCGGCTTGGCCTCTGATCCCGAGAAGCAAGTTCTTTGCCGTCGTTGCGACCTCAAATGCAACGGTGTTGATACCTGCGAATTTATTGACCCGGATCTATTTGCAAACTGCGATCGATTTGAGGTTGATAAAACGGCAATGCAAGAGCTCTGGAATCACGAGCTCAATGCAAATGAGCGTGAAGCCGCTTCCGCCTCTGGTATCATCTCACGGTGCGTCTCATCCCGTATACCGATGCTCCTTAATTGATATCTGAAGGTTCTACGCCCGTATTCAAAACTCGAAGTGTAAAATTGAGTGTACCGGTGTTCCAATTCTGGTTCGGCGGTCAAAGGTGAGTTTCGCTGCCTGAAAGTATCTTTATGTGTCGAATATCTTCTTAGGGACCCTCTGCACACGGAAAACATTTTTTCATCGGTTGCTCAAAGTGGAGCCCGGCACAGAGAGATGAGCACATTTTTTGGCCAATGCCCCCAAATGTCAACGAGACTACTTTGCGTTTTGTTATGGAGAATGGCGGCCTCTTGCCCACTGGACCAGAAAACCTGAACGAAAAATGTGTCCTCACTGTTCACCCTCGGATCGGGTTGAAAAATTGTCGTATGTGTTCATTGAAAATCGATCCCTTGTTTATCTCACCGTCTTAATCTCCAGCTTATAGCCACGTTATCGACGGCAGGATTAAGCCGGCAAAAATTCAACGCCGGAAATGCCCCACCCGGATGATTATCTTCGTCCCTGTCGAGGACACATCTGATCTTCGCCACAAGGCACTTCTGATTTTGAGCCAGGCGCATAACCACCCGGCTCATCCAACAACGAAGCCAAGTTCCCAAGATCGTCTCAAACTCGAAACTGCAGTCAACGCGGCGGGCCTCACCGGATTAACGGTTCAAAAACTTCTCAATGGTGTGTGTTGAATCTGGGCCCGAGAATTCTAGATCTCAAATTCTCGCAGCGGCGTCGACTTCAATTGTATATGATGGCGCTCGGGTTGCGGAAAACAGTCCCGCATTTGCAGATAGCAGACGGCTTCGAGACTTCATTAGTGTACAGAAGAAGAAGGAGTATCCCCGCGGGATGGGATGGGAAGGTAATAAGTATATTGTTCATTCTTCATTCATATTACTGATCCCATCCCAGGCGTGCTCTACGAGCTTCGTGAACGAGAAGTAAAGCTTCCGAAGGAAGAGCGCTACATCCACACTGCTATGGATAAAGGTGGCTTTCGCCTTGTCGTGACGATGCACCCGTACATTGCGAGGTTCATCCACGCCATTTTGTCACTCAACATCGATTATACCTTCAAGCGTGTCGAGGGCACGATGGACGAGTGGGAAGTTGCCGGATTTTTGGACCGATTCAAGCATCGTAGGGGTATCTTCTGATTTTTGACATTTACTTATTCTACAATTCTAGGTCTTACGTTCGCGAGCTTGTACTGTGACAAGCAGTCAACAGAGTCGTTTTTGCAGCTTTTCACGGAGCTATTTGATACGATTCGGCGGGTAACTGGCCAAACACTCAAGCTTGCACCGTTTTATCCTGATGCCAAATGCCGTGCCGTCATCATGGACGGAGAAGTGCCGCAAGCCCTAGGTTTTGGACAATTCCTTGCGACGTACAACGACCCGGAAATAAGCAGCATATATACGCGGAACCCAGTCAAACTCGTCACCTACTCTCTGAAGACTTGCAACCCTCATTTTGAACGGTATTTCTGATTCCCAGTCTTGTCATTATTTTGGTACTCACTCTGCACTGTTTTGTAGCCACGTCGATGAACTATCTACCGATATTCCTAAACCGGTGATAACACGGCTCAAATCTATCATGGGTCTGGAGACCCAAGCTGAAATCGACGAATGGCACGTATTTTGCGCTTCTCAGACCCACCCCGCGATCAAAAGTTAGTACCCGATGTTTCGCCATTACAACCTTTCATTGACGCTTTGGCAGACTGGTATGCGCATAAACTGGCGAACCCGTGGGTCCTTCCAACGGTCAATAAATTCCTGTCAAAAATGTCGCCCGACGATTGGGATATTACACCTATCCACTCCAACTATGTCGAGACTGCTCATGCCGGCCGCAATGCAGAAACCTCGATCGGGGCAGCGCTTCTCACCGCCATTCTTGAGTACGTTATATTGCAGATTGAATCACAGTTCTGTTCTCACAATGGACAGGGCAAAAGGGCGTGACACCGTCAAAGTCGAGGAAATGGCTCAAACTGAGCGCGACGGCGTGATGCGCCATCGATGGAACGGCAGCGCCGAACGAGAGAAACTGTCAGCCCAGCGCCAAGTTTCAAAATTGCGAAAGACTGCCATTCGAAACGATCAGCTCAATAGCTACGAGACCCTCAAGGCGGAGCGGGAGGCTGGAACGAACGAACACAAGGCGTCCTCGGAACGCCAGAGAGCTCTTGAGTCGCAGATTAAATCGTTGCAGGAGGAGATGAAACTTGACAAGCACCGTACTGACCTGAAGGAGCAGGTCAACGATTTACGGAAAGATATTGAGGAAGAAAAGGCCCTTCGGCGCGATTGGCTTCTGCGTCGCAACCAGATTGACACTGACCTCAATCAACTCAAAGCGGGTCCTTTGGCAGGTGTCCGGATCGGAGGGCGCCGCCCAGCTGCACGGCCATCCGGACAAGCCGACTCCGGTGTTGCAACTGGCCATGCAAGCATTCCTAGGGTTGCCTCTGATTTAGGAGAGGTGGACGCTGACCCAGGTGCGTTGTAGTTTGTACTGCAATTGTTTCTCACCCGAGATCATGATCAGTGAATTCCATCGACGGGACTGAAGGTGCCGCTACCGCGATGGTAACTGAGCCGGATCCCAGAGGAGTTGGTCCAGATGCTCCAGGTTAGCCATTCCGGACGTCGTTCTCAGTTTGTTGACATGCACCACAGTCCTCCCTGACGATCATGAACTCGATTCCATGGAATCGGACTATGGATTGACTGCGGACCCGAACAGCAACTTCAGCAATGAATTGAGCAGGTTTGAGAAGACACTCTTCGAAAACCCCCCGCCGTTTGTCGACTATTTCGACATGGAAGAACTACTTCCAGATTTCGACCCACTTGCGTTCAATTTCGACACCATTCACGCTGATCCCGCCATGTCGTTCCAAGTCCTACCCGCACCTGAACCAACATCTTCTAATCTGCCAGTTTTGCCGATGCCCCAGCCGTCACCCCCTTTTGTCGCGGCAACAATCGAAGAAGAGATCCCGGCCTTACCGACCAGGAAGCGCAGCAGGCAGGCGGAAGTTGACGAGAGGAATATTGTTGAAGGATCACGTCAACGGGTTAAAAGTCGTCGTGCACAGGGACAACTGTAGTCCAACTTCAAATTTAATATATTTATGTGCAGGTTCTATTGAAACTGCCACTTGGCTAACCCAGGGTGGCAGTACACCACAGGATTATTGACCGATAGAAATTACCAGCTAGGCCGAATACATCTTTGATGGACCTAATATTGCTTTCAGGAACTTGGCTGGGAGAGAATATACCATTTAATCACAAACTATTCACCGTAGTAATGTTGTTTGAGCGGTGAAGAGAGTTGAATATTCACAGAAAGTTGGCTCAAGGAGTGATATTGCTTCGGCAGTCAGATTTGCCCCTATTTTGTTATAAAAACAATTAATTTTGCACTTTCTGCTCCTAAAGATACTCCAGGAATTTTTTCGTCAATTTTGGAGGGCTGGTGGCAGCCTCGGGCTGACTATCTCGGTCAGGGGAGCTTGCCAAACAGATGCAAACTCGGAAGACGACACCGTTTTAAGGAACATTTGTACAAATTAAAGATAGATGAGTGATTGAAGGGCCATGCTTAGACTTGCAGAGTAATCTGTGTCCGGGTTGAAGGTCGAAGAGTTCAGTCACACTGATGCCACATCAACTGCGTGATGGCGCATCAATGGAACAATAACGTCGCAGCTTAGTCTCGTTTCCAGACGTTATAGTCGCTCGCTGCGCTCGCGGGCAGGAGGAGAAGGTAATCCAACCGGAGATACCGGATCCACGGAAATTGTTCCGAGGCAGAATTTGATGAAAATTTGATTGGGGAACACTGCCCTATAACGTCTGGTGCAGTTTGGTTGGTAGGGGTGCGATCGTGTCACACTTTGACTCTCAGGTACTTTTCTTTTTAATTCTCATCCTCTGTTGCTCCGATGGCCATGAAACTTTGAATATATCATATGGACGACTCCTGAAGGCTCTGGGCATACCATGGGAAATTTAATACGATTTATTTGAGGCACAGTGACTTGAGCAATATGGGAGGCCTTCATGCATTCTTTGACCCCAGTAGATGTCAAGACTTTGAGAGAACATCCCCAGATGCATTACATTCACCCATAAACTGCTCTGCATTATGTTTTAGGTCTCTAGGAGACCTGTGGAGTACACTGGACTGAAGTACTTTTTAATCTTACTCTCAAATATGGATCCATAACGCGTCTTTCGGCCTCAAATTGATTGGGATACTTTCAGAAATCAGATTGGTTGTTTTACACTGCCAAGATCACGTATTCATGCTTCATGTCGATAGATTCATCCCTTTTACCCCATTTTATTGGGGAAATACATGATTCTTCATAGATATTCGGTGTCTTGGCTCACCTTGAAGCCTCAGAAGCATTGAGTATATCCCAACCAGTCTATTACACCTGACCTTTCTCATATCACAAGTACTGTGTGCCCTAAAAGTCGCGACGCGTCTGGAGTACGAGTTGTGACGTCCGTGACTTCCATCACGGATCGCATCCTTTACGATCAAACTGCACCAGATGTTAGGGCGGTGATCTCGCGGTTGTTTTGGCATCATTTTCTGCCTCAAATTTGAAACTCCGCTGATCCCCCCGCACCGCCCTAACATCTGGAGCCGAGATTAGTCGCAGCTATGCATTGCCGAGTCCCACTATTGATCCCCAGTCCCACTCTCATCAACTCCTGATAGTGGGACTGGGCCACCGTTAGTGGAAGTGGGTGAGTCCCACTCCCACTCTTCTCGTATGGACTCGAGTTGAAGTCCACCGGGGTCGGACACGCACGTATGGTTGAGTTCGGCAGCGTTAACCCTGGTGCTGGAGACGCATTGTGAGTTTATCTTCTCCACTTCCCGGGGCGGTACTCACATATATGCACAGAGCGTTTGATTCTGACCCGGAGGTTCCTTACCTGCGTGCTATATCAGACGGGGACAGCGGATACGATTATGATACGGCTGCGTGCCCATCAGCAGACGGCACGTGGTCCCTATACTTTTTAGGCGAGGGGAAGGACCTATCTGCGGTCAAGGAGCAGGAGCCGGGAGCAGCCTGCATCATGGTCGAGTTGCAGCAAGGGTCCGCCTGAGAGTCAATACGAATCACCAGTGATAGCAATAGACTATTCATTCACCCTTGGATTCATACGACAACCTTCGCTTGATCACTCGTGTTGATTACATATGCTCCCCTACGCCCGTGTCCCTTCTCTCGAAGCGACCCATCGAATAAATCTAAATGGAAAGAATATCAGACAGAATAAGAAGGGAAATAATTTATACCCGCGCGCGTGTTCAGAATCACTTCCCAGTTCAAGCCTTGAATCATTCGCCAACGCAAGTCCACCGATAAAATTAACGGAAGCTGCAGGGAAGAGAGGTTGGAACGGCCGATTATTCTGGAGAAACCAGCTAGCAGAGCAAGCTCGGAAGTATTCGAGAGACCTGTCGTTCAAGGGATCAATATTTAGTGGGTCATCAGAAATTAGAAATCGATGTCCGGGAAAATGCAGAGTGGGAGCCAAAAACAAACATACGCGAGAATGACCCGACTCCGCGTTGTACGGAAGAATTGTCCTTGTGCGCAACTGTTAGTCTTCGCAAGAGCGCACATGCGGTCCGCACTATTGGGTCTTCTCAGGTCTTCAAGACCTCAAAAGGGAATTTCAGGGAGTATGAGAGGCGTCAGTCGCGCATGAGGCGAGACTAAATGATGGCTCACCGTAATAACGCTGACGCGTATGACTTGTAGTTTGGAGATAGCGAGGCAGTAGGAACGATTCTTTGTGAAAGAGTAAAACAGAAGGATGAAAGAGAGGCAAAGGGCAGATATCACCTATACAGCCTGAACCGATCCCGAGTCGCACGAGGGGTCTTCTACTGGTACTTGATGTTTCGGCCAGTTTGACAAAGCGCCGTCGGGTCTGCTCGAGGAAGGTCGAGGCTGGAGAATGAGCTGTTATTTAGGCATTAGGCATAGATACGTTGAGACGGGGTTTATCGGTAAGATTCATACAATGAGACTAAGGATCGCGCGCGAAACTGTAGGGTCTCCCGGAGTGTGACTGGAGGGAGAGGCATCATCTGGATGAAGGCTGAATTGGAATTGAATTGAAATGGCGCCTTACCACATAAAGGATGAGATCCAGGATGGCGCGCAAAGAAAAATGCAAGGGAAGCGAATCACATGTCGTTCTAGTCTAAAATAATGGATCAGAATCGAACGTTCGGATGAAGGAGGCAAAAGAACGAAACGGGATCCGGCGAATGACCCGACCCCGAGTCGAACGGGGGTATGCCGCTGATGAAGAAAATGACAGTGAGCGAATGCAGTCCTCACCATCGGGTCTTATAAGTATTCGTTGGCCCAGAAATACGACAGGAAATATATTTGATCCCGGAGTCAAAAAGCAACGAACCATTGAGACAAACAGCGCGTACCAACCTACGACCCGACCCCGAGTCGAACGGGCATATTCCACGTCGCCGCTCAAGAATGGATTGACGTGGCGTAGACGAGCTACGCAGAATCAGGTCTTGACAAGGGTAGCTGGAGCGGGAATGCGAAAGTCGTTAGTTGGAGGAGTGGGTGAGTTAAAATGAAATGGCACTCCACCATAGAAACGATGGGTATCAGGAAGGCGCGCAAAAGGAATTCGAGGGAAGCGAATTACACGCCGTTCTACTCTGAAATCATGGATCAGGATTGAACGGTGGGATAAAGGAGATCAGAAAAAGAACGCATCGCAGCGGCACAGGACCGGATCCCGAGTCGAGCGGGAGTATTCCGCAGACGATACAGAAAATATGGGTACAGAGCGGTGGTCCTCATCATCAGGTCTCATGGGTAGTCCCTGGCTCAGGAATGCGAGAGGGATTCTGAGAGCACAGCGAGAGCCGAGAGCCGTTTGAAGGAATATATTCGGAATGCAGGTGGGCCGAGACGCCCGGTAATTTGCAGCGGAGTTGGAATCCCAAGCCCACGCCCTGGGGAAGTTAGAGCGTGAATACAATGACGATATCCGATAAAGGGGTGAGTTCAAATGGTGGTTGGCTTACCGAACAAAGGATACGGATGCAGCAACCCTAGGAGCTCTGCTTAATCATTTCCCGTTGAGACGCGAATCCAGGATTAATCCGGGATTAATTAATCCGTACCACTGCCTACCAAATACGGACAGTGTGGGAGATTAATCAAGATTAATCCGGATTCAACAGGCTCTTGAAGGAGAGCAAAAACCAACACAAGCAGGACTCGAACCGACGACCTCTAACTAGAGAGCATGCCATAAGCATGGCAACCTTCCAACCTTCCAACTGAGCTATGCAACCATAGCAAGCTGAGGAAAGTATGACAAGACAACCTCGCTATGGAGGTACTTCCACACCATCATCATCCAGCTGATCTTTGAAAGAACACCTTCCACCTGCACCCGATTGATTCTGGCTTGATTTCTTTCAACCTGTTATGTAACTAGAGTTAATATTGACCAGTCCCTTTCAACCTATTTCCGCATGAAATCCAGGTACTGTCCCAGGGCACCATTTAGGGGAAATCAACTTACAGCCACAGTACTGAAGGCACGGGTAAGATTTCTCCGATTTCAAAGGTTTTCAGAGAATTGGGTGTAACTCGGTCAATTCAATATGGATTTGGATGACACCTGGCTAGAAATTCCAGGCTAATTCAGCTGCAACTGGTGATAAAAAAGGACTTGCAATAATATTTCACAGTGGTAAATGATGTGTAGCATGGCCAGAACATGTTCATTCAAGCTGGATCCTTGGGATAAAGGGATAGTATACATCATGGTCCCTTTTATAGAACCCAGAATCCCAGATCATCCAATATTTCATATTTCTGCCTGTTCTTTTCTATCACTAAACAAGCCTGGCATCTCTAGCTAGTTCCCATCCAGATCCATAAATAATTGACCGAGCTACAGATAATTGTTTGGAATCTTCGAAATCAGAAAATTTGGTTCCGAGTCGCGCCTTTGGTACTGAAATTGGCTGTAAGTTCAAATAACCTACACTAGGATTAATAAATACCCTCTGAAAGAGAAAATAGATGTAATTTTGCCTCATGTGCCTATTTACCTCTCAGTTTCAGCTCACAGTTCACTTGACCATTGCATGAAGCAAGGAATCCAGGATCAATTGAAGAAACGGTGACTATTTCAGGATCAGGCATTCAGACTGAACCACAGATGAGGTATGACCCTGAAGATGAATACACACACACAATATCTGCTGTAGTACAGGTGCCTGACTACCCATATACATCGAAATACTGAATGCTGGGGCTATATGTGACACACAGAGCATACTGTTACCAAGTGCACTCCACACATGGTGGTTATTCAATATGCTCGACATCACCTTGGAGATTCAGTTGTAGGTCTATACAAAATCAATTAAGGTGGCCCTGAGCCATGTAATCATCTCTCACTGGTACTTCTGAATTGGAGCCATATATCATGAAATTGACAAAAATAATTCAGCTTCTGTATTTGAATAGAAATGAATACCAAGGCCAGCCATCTCCTTATTGTTGGGTTCCAGGACACAAGACTGAATGGCCATGTGAATGTACGTGATCTCAGTGTAAATCTCTAGTGTGTCACCGGCCTCAAAATTTACATGTTGGACTTTACCCCATTCTTCTACTGGATCTGGGAAAATCTTGTGAATAACATCGGCTAAGTCATTGCAATAAGGTGTGGCATGCACAATACAGATCTGCAAATGGGCCCTGAACAAGTCCAACAGACTCTCTCAGAGACAGCTCTCTTGCAACATTGTACAGTGTCTTGATCCAAGCGGGATGTGCAACTTTGAGGACATACCAACTATGGATCCGTGGCTTCCACAGTAATGCACCATTGGGAAAACCTAGTAGCACCAGCAAGGGCACAGAATTTTACACTGGGTGTGATGTGTTCCCAAGTGAGGCAAAGATAACCAGTAGAAATTTAAGAGAATCCAGCACAAAGTGTGCCTTGGAAATTTAATTTTTGGATGATTTAGCAGGACTCGAGAACACGGGAAATTGCGCCGGCTGGGACTTAGGCCAAAATCTCCGTGGGAGAACGGCAGGACTCGGCATGCTGGGTAGAACTTGGAAGCACACTGGGATGAGAACAAAAAAGTGTATATTGTGAAGTACTGCATAAATTCATCTTGCTACTTCCCCATCAATAAATTGACGAGCTTACACTAGTCTATACTATAATAGAAAGCAGGGGGACAACTATGCAGGCCCAGATCTCTGGCATCTCACGCATGCCCAAAAACTTGACAACACCCGGAAACCTGGCAGGACTGGAGCCGGGGCAAGAACACTGAGAAAGGCCTCTTTTGTACCGAGGCACTGAGCAGGACTCATGCCAGCTCGAAAGCGCAGAGAAAGCGCAAGGGCCTTCTACAGCCTGACCTGGCCCGGCCCTCGGAAACTTGGTAGGGCTCAACAGCAAGCGGTGAGAATGCCAAGAAGGGCCCTGTCGTGCCAGGGTTCTGGGCAGAATTCGTACCTGAGCGGAAACATGGATGCCGAGGGGCAAGCTGACTACTAACGAATATCCGATGGGATGGGCCCAGGAAAACAGGGAAAAGGAGGGGGTAAGCAAAATAAAAAATGGGGCTAGCTGGCGAGGATGGTACCAGAACCGAAAGAAGGGGACAGATTGAGGACAGATATAATATAATATAATCTTCTGTCAGCGGCACATGTGACAGGAATCTTTTACCCACCGATCGACTACGCCGACTTATCCTGTCAATATACAGAGACTGGTCAAGCTTAGCCTGCAGTGTTCAATAAGAGGCTCACACACCATCTTAACACAACTAATGTTTGCTGGCATGGGTAATTTGTCAGCCTGAGTGGATTGAGCTTCCCAGGTTGCGAGAAAGGTGTGTAGGACCCAAAGGCTGCTCTAATTCATGAAATGAAAACAACTGCCAGTTACAGAACCAATTAAATCATTGCACAAGTTGTCTGCCTGCTGTTCAATATAACATGATGTTGGACTTGGACTTGACTCCTTGCACAGATTTGCATCTCAAGCCTCCTGAAGATTGAAAATTTGGTGAAGACAGAGACAACAAAATGACACCTGAAAAGGTTCTTTGCCGACTACAAATAAATCTTAGGGTTCGACGGCCAACTGTGTTGAAAAGCTTCAACTTCAAAACTTTCGAGTTGAATTGAGATTTGACCTTTGGAAGATTATGCACTGGATCCTGGCCATTCTGAATGATGGAATAAGATTCTGGATGGCTAGACCCTAGGTATAACACATTAAGCCTGGGGGACCCAAGCATTAATGTATTATCCTGCCTGCTGGTTATTCACTCAACTTCACAGGCCGGCATCCAACTGTTCTTTGAATCAAATTTCGAATATCGCGATTCAAGGAAGTCAGGGACCACCCTACCACTTGAAAGGCCACCAGGAAGTCTCAAATTTTCCCTTGATGGATCTGCACTCTTGTATAAGTCCTGCCCACCGCTTTCAGCTCAGCAGTGTCTGGATGAGCCAATGGGATCAGATAGATGAATTGAATACCTTATGTGGTCTTCAAAGTACTGCGAAATCTTTGGGCCCATGGTGATGATTTTGTATCATGGGATAGCATTGGAGGTGGCTGCCCACCCAGCAGGGAGTACAACACGAGATGTATCAGCACCTATTTGCTTTGTTGAATCAATGCAGTTCCCTGTGGTGCAAGGAAAAAGTGATTAAAAAATGCAATGCCAAAAGATCAAAGATTCAAAAGTTCAAAAGTGCAAGCATGAGAACTTGTCAAGTTGCTGATGTCTATTGTCATAGTGAGCTTATAATGCTTGTTTTTGATCTTAGTGTAGGTTATTTGAACCTAGGTTGAATTTCCCCTAAATGGTGCCCTGGGACAGTACCTGGATTTCATGCGGAAATAGGTTGAAAGGGACTGGTCAATATTAACTCTAGTTACATAACAGGTTGAAAGAAATCAAGCCAGAATCAATCGGGTGCAGGTGGAAGGTGTTCTTTCAAAGATCAGCTGGATGATGATGGTGTGGAAGTACCTCCATAGCGAGGTTGTCTTGTCATACTTTCCTCAGCTTGCTATGGTTGCATAGCTCAGTTGGAAGGTTGGAAGGTTGCCATGCTTATGGCATGCTCTCTAGTTAGAGGTCGTCGGTTCGAGTCCTGCTTGTGTTGGTTTTTGCTCTCCTTCAAGAGCCTGTTGAATCCGGATTAATCTTGATTAATCTCCCACACTGTCCGTATTTGGTAGGCAGTGGTACGGATTAATTAATCCCGGATTAATCCTGGATTCGCGTCTCAACGGGAAATGATTAAACAGAGCTCCTAGAGCTTCTTACGGATGGAAGGAGAAGGATTTCGATGCCGGCGAGTCAGCCACAATTTTACAGTGGAACGATAGATCGGAATGGAACGTTCGGATTAAGGGGAGTCGAAGAATAACGTCTCACACCCGACCCTGACTCTAACCGTGCTATTCCGCTTGTATCTTAAATTCTTTGCTGAGAGAGCGCGCATATGGTCCTTCGCCATCGGGTCTTTCCATGGAGAGACTGGCGTGGATACGAGAGTCATTATTTAGGAGTCGCGGGGAGCGGGTGAATTGAAATGAAATGGTGCCTCGCCATAGAAAGGAGGATGGCGCGCGGAAGATCCCGAGGGCGGCGAGTCAGGCGCAGTCTTCCTTTGAGATAATAGTGCTAAATGGAATGTTCGGATGAAAAAAAATTCGAAATGAGAAACAAACCATCATCACCACTAATGACCCAACCCCGAGTCGAACGGGAGCTTTCGTGAGAGACCTTTAAATGATGTATAGGTCATCCGCTATCGGGTCCTGGTAACATTCGGGAAACACAGATACATAAGCTGAGGCACGTTAGCGAAAACTTACCTTGTGGCGATATAACACGCGGCTTGCTTGGAAATTGAATCCACCTGCACTATGAGAAGGGACAAGGGAGTGAAGCCGTGGGAGGACCCGCCTCCGAGTTGAACGGGATCTGCGAGTCTCTGTAAGATTGGCTGAAGCGGGAGTGTGGACGATTAGAGAAAGGAGTGCGGTGCAGTGGAGGACATCCCGAAGGCAGGAAGCGAGGCCGACACACCTCCATGACACATTTTGCAGCGGAATTGGAGACCCGAAGTCCAAAAAGAGCCAGTTTCGACGCTATTATGACCAGAACCCGAGTCGAACGGGTGTTCAGCCTTACCTACCACACATTGTCATCAACAAATAGCAGCTGCGGCCGTCGGGTCGCTATAACGGAGGCTTAATGCAGATCGTATCGTGGATTTGACTTACAAGGGATGATTTATCCCGCAGACGCTGCAGGTTCGCATGAGTCGGATGATACGAACGTCGCTTGGAAATGTAATTGTAAAGAACGACGAGATCAGTGAAGGCCGATTTCAGGGAAGGGTGCACCGATTTCCGGGGAAGAAGACCTGCGGAGTTGTACCGCCCTTTGACAAGATTCGTAGAGGATCAACCTGCCAATTCATCCCACGTGTCGAACGCACACCAGTGCGGTGGCAGAAAGTAAGACGGGGTTTGGAGAGTTTCGAACGCCGAACCGGAGATTGACACTTGTAGCCGTAGTTTAGAAGCGACATTGGATCCAAAGATAAGTATAACGGAGCCTATATTCAGCGTCGTCGGAGTATTCAGCGAGATTCGAAGAGAGTGGCAGGGAAACGAGAGGACACCACTACCTGGCAGGCCGGATCCCTGTGCGGATTGGAGTTCAGGATGCAATGAATTCGAAGGGCTCTACATCCCAACAAAGCGAGTAAAGCATTCGAGGACATAGACGGATGCGCCGAGATGAGAGTTCTGGACAAGGAACGGCGCATTACGCTCGCGTTGATGGCCGCGTGATCCGATTGATCGATCATGGCGGTGCTTAGGCCTAGACCTTCTACATCTCAAGGTCATGCCATCGGACCCGACCCGACTCACGGGAGCCTTGCGGGAGCCTAGCAGGACTCGAGAACGGGGTCGAGAATGCGGAACCTTGCGCCGGCCGAGACTGAGGCAGAGACCTCGATGGGAACTCGGCAGGACTCGGCATGCTGGGTAGAGGTCCGGAGCGCGCCAGAATGAGAACGAAGAAGATTCGGAAGAAGCTACATTGTATATTGTGAAGTACTACGATAAATTGGTCTTCCCCGTCACTTTATTGACGGGCGTACATTAGTTCTATTATATTACAGCTTCGGGTGTATCACCTGAAGTTACTTGTATAGCACTATGAATTACTGATTATTGATAGAGGGAAAATACGTCTCCGCGACATCAATCCCTGCACGTATCGCATACTCCACCGTCTCGAACCCATTCAGCCCCGACGCATAATATGTGTCGTTCTCCCCCTGCAACGCATTGAACTTGTCATAATACCCCGCTTCCAACTGCGGACGATCAAAATGGGGGAAATATCCCATTCCAAAAATTCCTTCACGTTTGCGTCAGTGACAGGCTGCGGCGTAGCGCCGAAAACCCGAGGGTCTTTGTTGATCTTGGAGATAACTTCCTCGAGGAGAGCCTTCGCCTCCGCAAGCGTCTGGGAACCCCTGTACTTCCCCCAAGACCACGTCGTGGCGATATCAGACTCGTTGAACAGGCGCAGAAGCGCAACAGGCTCCCCCGCCGCCTCTGGTAACCAAGGAACAAATTCCAAGAAAGAGAGGAAATGCGTGCCGAGGAATTTTTCGACGAGGGCGAGGAGCGTTGCGCGGAGGAAGCCGCCGAAGGCGAGGCCGTTGGGAGTGGCTACGCGGACAGCGCCGGACCAGTACTTGATGATGCCGACTGGGGAGAAGATAATTTCTTCGGATTGGGTGAGGTCGAGATTGGCGGCGTGGAGAGCGGAAAGAACGGGTGGGAAAGCGAGGACGAGTTTGGAGCAGGTTTGAGTGGAGAGCGACGGGGAGGGACCGTCAACGTAGTAGGTGATGACCGGGCTGCTGCCGCTTCGATCTTTGCAAGAGAGGATGGGAAACAGATAAATCTATGGAGTACAAGAACTGTTACATGTTGCTCACCGATTTTAGTGATGCTGGTGTTCAAGTGTATAGGCCCACTGACGCTCGTAGTAGCATAGCGAACGAAAACCTTATGGAAATCTGCGAATAGAGGATGAAATCAGATTATATTCCAGCGCCGCCACCAATAATAGCTCACCGATGATATATCCCTCGCGCTGTCCCGCGAAGAAAAGGAGAATATCGGGTGTGAAGTATGACAACATGTAGAGCTACATCCGCCGTCAATAATGAGATTCTGCTGGGTTGATCTGAGAGACGTACAATTGGTGTTTGCCTCACGTCTCCATAGCCATAGGGCGCCATCCCGTTGATGAAGAGCAGCAACAGAAGAGGATAATCATTCTCGAGGAGCCAATCCAAAGTCGACATGGTGTACCCTTCAACACCATTCTACAAACCAGAGCAGCCGAATCGTCAGGATCGAGAATGCATTGTGATAATGTGCTCCTTGCCTTGTATCCTATCACCGCCTTCGGAGCAAACTCTGTATTCCAAAAGGTGGTGTACCTTTCGATTTCCTCCTTGAACAGCTCGTTTGCGGTCAGCTCGGACAATGGAGTGGAAATCTCTTCGGTGTAGCCATTGTGCCAGTCATATAGCCACTCCGGAGAAGTATACCCGAAAGTGAAGGAAGATACGCCAGATGCGTCAATGACGGGTAGCGTCTCCCGATATGTCTCATTCGAGTAAAGAAGGGCGCCCATAGGATGGAAAAGGTCTCTGAAAATTACCAGGTGTAAGCTCGTAATCTGAAGTATCAGTGCTGATAATGTTACGCACTGTTCGTCATAATACGCCTGGCATTTCCCCCCTACTTCAGCGTCCTTCTCGAAAATTACAGTGTCGTATCCTTTCGCTTGGAGCCGATTTGCGATCGTCAAGCCAGAAGGTCCCGCACCAACAATGCAAACAGGATCAGCTAGAGCGATAGGGCAGACAAATAGTACAGCGAGGGCATGAATTGGCGCTTTGCGCATAATGAGAGGTAGCTTTGGTGGAGTCGGGACTGACCAGGCGGTGCTTATATATGAGGCTCTATTTCAAGATTGTTCCGCGAATTTTAATTTTGGAGCACTGCATCGATCAAAGGCCCAGTCCTTTAGATACATAAGCATAGTACATCGGCAGGCAAAAAGACCTCAAAAAGTTTATACAGCTATGCAGGATACGGCTCTCGCCACGGTCCAGGCCTCACTTGGGCTGGCTGCGTAGGCGCAGAGGTAGACCCAGAAATTTGGGTTTTATGTCCTTAGCTATAGATGAGTGGGGAAAGTCGCTCGGTCGGCATCCGACTGCCTCGGGGATACGAGGCAGACATAATGTAGAGAAATCTGGGTTCATCGGACATTGGTCTAGGTGGGCCTGGGAAACAGTGGCCGTGTCCTTAGCTAAACATAGGCGTGCGGACCGGGATGGTCGGCGAAGGAAGGTGACTGCAGACCTAAGGCAGTGAAAGAATCTATGCCATGTCCGACGGCCACGGTGAGTTGTAATAGATAATCTGGGTATAGCTATAGTTCGACGAGACAGAGCCTTATAAAAACTTCTGATACAACGAAGGTGTCGCCTTAGCTAGAAGGTAAATTGGTGACCATCGCCAGTGATTGAAATGCCAAGGTGCCGATTCCGAATGGATCCGGGGTAGTCTAGTGTGCCCAAAAATTCAGATAGCCGAACATCGCGGATACCGTGGGCAGCGAACGCGGGGCCGTACTTTAGTAACTCCTCGTTTCTCTTTCCTCGCAGACTAGTCATCCAATCCAGTGTGTGCATGCCCGTCTCGCGCGCTTCTGTCGGACAGTGTTCGCCCTAAGGCCTAAGGCCTTAACCCTTAAGGTCTTAATTAAGGCCTTAATTAAGGCCTTAAAATTTTTCGGCCCAGCGTCCCGACCTTAATAAGGCCTTAAGTTTTCACGTGTACCATTTGTAAATTTGCATTTTTTTTTGGCCGACGTGACTGTCGACTACCATCTGCTGGAGCAATGTTTCCACCAGGGAAAAACCAGGCCTATCCGGAGGGGCAGAGAAGCCCCGTAGGAAACTGTTGGCACTCGGAAACTGTTGGCACATATGATGGAGGAGAAGGAGGAGATTCCGATGGAGTTGTTGGCAGATGAGATGAGGAATACATAGGCTAATTCTGATATTTCGGCTGTGCCAGATACCGTGGGAATTTTTTAATCGAAGGCCTTAAAGGCCCTTAACATTAAGGCCTTAACCTTATTAAGGCCTTAAGGAGCCGGCCAACCCGATTTAAGGCCCTTAGGGCGAACACTGCTGTCGGATGGGGTCGGATCCTTTCAACCTCGATTTCGGCGTAGTTCGTTCCGGAGCTCTCGTACCGGTACGCGAAAGCGTCGTGTACTGTCCCTATCTTCAAGTCCAAATTCTACTTGTCCTAAACATCATCACGCCACTCCGCACGAATATTAAGTCTCTAAATCTCGGCGCCCATCTCGGCTGACCGGATCACTGGTAGTTCGGCCGGCAACCTCAACCCCCCATATTTTTTACTAGGTTTATTCGGGTGCTCTTATGGATACCCAAGCCATTGTGGACCACGGAGGTTTCCCCAGATAGGAGCCTATAGGTTCGATTCCTGCCGATGGCATGATTCACGGCATCGATCTTTTTGCTCCTGGTTCCATCTCGTCGCCGCGTATCAGCCATACGCCAATGATGGTGTTGGAAGTTCAACCGTATTCGAACCGTAGAAAGCCGAATAGGCTTGGAGACAGCGCGGAGTCACCTACGCCGCAGACGTGCAGACGTGCGGTCACTGTGCCGTAGTAATTCTTCACTCATATTGGTTGTACTTATATTCCGTAGTTATGCGCAGTATTTTTCTATAGTATAAAAACTTTGTAAAGTAATTAGTGTTCTGTACCAAACAATTGACTTCTGTCTCTTACTTAAATCCCTTCGATATATCTTACAATAGATGGCATACAACATTCGAGGTACGAGCACTTCAACTGTTGTAACATCTGTTTATAAGAGACTAATGATGCATTTAGCCAGAGAACTGCGCATACATGTATAATTGCCACACACGTAATAGCCAGAAAAAGGTAAAAAACATCTGCGAGCGTTGGTAGTTGCCCGCCTGCCACTGGGAGGCGGGTTCCAGTCCGAGATCCCAACCCGGATGGATCTAAGAGGGGAGTACTTGAGCAGAGAGACACAAAGAACAACGTAACAACAAAGTATTGGCATGCCAGACTCCAAATGGCCAACTAGGTAGGGTGGCCAGGTAGGGGGTCTCAAATAGTATGAACACCTCAATTGCTGCAGTGTCTGTTTATAAGAGAATAATTACCGGTCGTCCTTCGAAATCTACCCTGTCTGGAACCCAGTGGTGCACTACTGGCTTCCAACAGCATGCCACCTTCTATCGCTTCAGCACCACCTGTGGCATATCTGCTCCGGCCTCCTTGCGTGATTCTCTCAACTATTGTTGTCGAATTTACAGTTCGCTTTTGTCTCAGCACCCCTCTGTCTCCATAAAAGATTCCCGTTGTTCGCTTACTTCTATGACACTGCTGGCTCCTCTATAAGTGGAGTCTCCTGCTCTGTCATTGTCTTCGTTCCATGGAAATTCTTCCGGTTCAACCCGGGTTCAGGTGCTCTTCACTGTCTTGCCTGTTTCCTCCTTGGTTAATCAAAATTGATAGAGTTGCTCAACTCTTATGTGAACATGGTGAGAAAAAATGAAGTTACTATTTGGCAAAGACGGAGTTTCCTTACTAGGACACGGACTTGCTGAATGGACTCACAAATGAAGCTTTGCGGAGTTAATTCATTATGCTACTTATATTATATATCTTTCAGTATGTAAGGCCTCAAGCTGCATAAAGAAATGAGTTCAGTAATTTCTAGATAACTGTTGCTTCTTCCTCTTTATGTGCATCAGACCATATAGCCCCACACTCGATAAGCAACTGAACAATGCTTTCCTGGCCACTATAAGATGCTGCCTGCAGTGCTGTGCCATATCTTCCAACTTGGGCATTGACATTTGCACCATGCTCAATGAGCAGCCGAACAATGTCTTCATGGCCACTATCAGCTGCCGCCTGCAATGCTGTACCATATCTTCCACCCTGGGCATTGACATTTGCACCATGCTCAATAAGTAACTGAACAATATCTTCATGGCCACTATCAGCTGCTGCCTGCAGTGCTGTGCCATATCTTCCACCTTGTGCATTGACATTTGCACTATGCTCAATAAGCAGCTGAACAACGTCTTCATGGCCACTGTCAGCTGCCGCCTGCAATGCTGTGCCATACATTCCACCTTCGGCATTGACATTTGCACCATGCTCAATAAGTAGTTGAATAATGTCTTCATGGCCACTATCAGCTGCTGCCTGCAAGGCTGTGCCATATCTTCCACCCTGGGCATTGACATTTGCACCATGCTCAATAAGTATCCTAATAATGTCTTCATGGCCACTATCAGCTGCTGCCTGCAACGCTGTGCCATACGTTCCACCTTCGGCATTGACATCCACACCACGTTTAATAAGCAGCCGAACAATGTCTTCATGGCCCCTATCGGCTGCTGCCTGCAATGCTGTGCCATATTCTCCACCCTGGGGATCACCATTTGAACCATGCTCAATAAGCAGCCGAACAATGTCTTTATGGCCATTATCAGCTGTTGCCTGTAATGCTGTGACATATTCTCCTCCCTGAGCATTGACATTTGCACCGTGCTCAATAAGCAAATGAACAATGTCTTCATGGCCCCGATCAGCTGCTGCCTGCAGTGCTGTGCCATATCTTCCACCCTGGGCATTGATATTTGCACCGTGCTCAATAAGCAGCTGAACAATATCTTCATGGCCACTATTAGCTGCTGCCTGCAATGCTGTGCCATATCTTCCACCCTGGGTGTCAACATTTGAACCATGCTCAATAAGGAACCGAACAATGCCTTCATGGCCACTATCAGCTGCTGCCTGCAGTGCTGTGCCATATTCTCCACCCTCAGCATTGACATCTGCACCATGATCAATAAGGTGCTGAACAATGTCTTCATGGCCACTATCAGCTGCTGCCTGCAGTGCTGTACCATATCTTCCGCCCTGGGCATTGACATTTGCACCATGCTCAATAAGCAGCTGAACAATGTCCTCATGGCCACCATCAGCTGCTGCCTGCATTGCTGTGCCATATTCTCCCCCCTCAGCATTTACATTCACACCATGTTCAATAAGCAGTCCAACAATGTCTTCATGGCCTTGCTCTGCTGCTGCCTGCAATGCTGTTCCATATCTTCCATCCTGGGCATCAACATTTGCTCCATGTTCTACCAGCAGTTGAACCATGTGGAGGTGGCCATAATATGATGCTACAATGATTTCATAGCTGTCTGAATTCTGAAATTGTTCTTGTGTGAGAAGGAACTTGGTGATTTTCAGCAGATTTGCAGCTGTTGCAATCCACAAAGGAGATGGAGTAGATGGCCAGTCAGGATAATCCCAGGGCTGTGAATGCCAAAGTGATCCATGCCTATCATACTTCTTTTGTGGTAAAGTCCTTTCCTGAGCCACCCTAGCCAGAAACTTGAGGATCAGATCTTTCAATGCATTTTCAGGTGGCCCTGAAGCATGAGCAAGGCAATATTGGGCATAGTACAATAAAGAGGGAAGACCACGATCAGATTCATTTTTCAAATCTGATATGCTGCCAAATGCCAGGAACATGAACAGCGAACATGCTATTTCTGTCTGTGCATTCGGAAATTGCCGAGGCTGAATGCTATCCAAGTATTCTTGTACAGTGTAGTGGACAAGGCGCACTACAGAAAGCTGTTCATCTACAATGACTAAACCAGCACAGACAGAGAGGATAATTTCAATCGCAAAAATATTGTCCTCATCCAGTGACTGTGTGTCAGGTTCAATGGCTAGAGCTGTTTGTAATTCAAGAGCCGTTAATGGCCTCTTTGTATTTGCAACCCAAGTAAGAGTTGAATGAGCCAGTTGTCTGTCTTCCTGATTCTGCTCTTCAATTCGCTTCATTGCATGTTCATAGCTATCATTGAGGGTCTTTGGTAGAGATTTGAGAGCTTCTCGGACTTGTTTCACATTGCTCTTCGTGCAGAGAGATTCAATGTGGAGTTTAGCAAGTAGGAACCTGGTTGTCAATAATTTATTGGTGGCCTAGTGGTATGAAATGTTAGCACTCACATTCCATCCACGCTGCTTGTGATTTTCAAATGGATTTCCTGTCGCAAATTATCTCGGCTTTGAACATGCCTCTTGAGGCGCGGGGACATCCGGATTTGGGCATCTATATATTTTCGGATATCATTTTCTGTCGCACGGATTTCCAAAGTGCTGGCATTGCCAAGAGAGGAATCCGGAAGGATGTGGGGCCGGGATGTTATCAACAAGTTGACTTCAGGTCCCATCTTGATGAGATATTCGAGTAGGATTTCGCGTTGAGTCTCCGGACATTCATCCACAGCATCGATCACCATGTAAACCTTTGAGAACTCTGTCACCACAGTAGAACAAAGCACCTCAAAAACCTCCTCAAGGATAGGTAAGGTGTGCTTCTCTTTGTGCTGCTGATATAGCTCCTGTGCAAGGGAGCCAACATCTCTGCCAAGAACTAGTTGCCTCCAGAGAGCAGCTAGCAGCTTAGTTGGAGTCTGAACCTCGGTTTCCTTGTGGTTCAGATAAATACAAGCTACTCCAATATTTTTGTTTTGGAATTTTGCACTGAGGTGATCAACGACCAGTGACCTAAATTCCAGATAATTAGTTGAGAAAAATTAATTAGAGCAGGCGCACGCAAGGACAGTTTTTCCTGCGCCAGCTGGAGATTTCCGCGGGATTAGCACTAGATATGAATGGCAAAACAACCAACGCACGAATTCCGTGGCACCAAAGAGTCCTTCCTGAACCTGATTCCCACTCTTGAAAATCCGGATCTGCAAGCAGCCACCCCCCAGTCCCCTCCTGCCGCGCCTGTGAAATATCTGCATGCCGGAGAAAGAAATTGAGTGGTGAGAGCCAGGCAATAATTTTCATGCGCTCCGCATCTAAAGGAAGTTCAGGAAAGTAAATAATCCATTTTTATCAATGTTCACCATTCTCTGATTCCGAGCCGTGAATGTGGATACCGCTATTGTTGTTGAGCAAAATATAATGCGGATCAATCAAGGACATACTGATCATTCACGGTGAACTGTTGAGTCTTGACATCATAAAACATCTTGGGACCCTCCCCAGCACCACCGCCCCCACCCTGTTGGCCGCCCGCTCCACCATTGCCTCCCCTGCCACCTGCGCAAATAAATGATAATGATCTTCTTATCAGTTTCACTGCATACCAGAGATGTATTGATTAACTGTACGGAGAGCCATTGTGTTGTCGTTTGCTGGATACTCAGAGAGCACAATGTCCATCTTCCGTGCGCGCTGTGTGCGAGGTGGAAGCGGGAGAAGAACTGACAGATAGCGCTCGTGCATTAATGGCAGCAGCTGTCAGCGAACATTTCAGCTGACAAGAAAACAAATCTATCTAAATACGGCCGTCAGCCGTGAAATGGCGGGACCGCGGCCCGACCGGCAATATCTGGGGCCCGAGAGCCAGTAATACACGCGGAGCTGTCAACACGGGTGATCGGCAGTGGTCGGCAGTGGCTGATGCCGGCTCCCAGTGCCGGCCCGTGTATCGCCACCGTTTATCACTGGCGCAAATAGCCCTGCCCAGCGATATCCACCGGAAACCATTGGATCACAGTGGCTCTTCAGAGGGCTGCCAGTGATTTCCGATGGCTCCCACCGGATATCCCTGCCCAGTGATATCCACTGGAAACCATTGGATCACAGTGGCTCTTCCCTCACAGGACCGCCAGTGATTTCCGATGGCTCCCACCAGATATTTTTCTTGGCACCTGGTAGACTGGAAACCACCGGGGATACAGTGGCTGATAATTTTGTTCTTCAGCCATTGGAACCCACCGGATTCCACCGGAGTTCAGTGTATTGGATCTCCATTTCATCCTGCCCAGTGCGTTGCACGAAGATTTGGGTAACTTTGGGTGAATACTACCGTGTATACAGTCTCAAACTAGGAAGCGCAACGTAACGTAGAAGAGCAACACTAAGAATTATGTACCGTAGAGGTCTTCAGTTGGGCCCTAATTTTATAGGAGCATAGTAGGGCATTGAAAGGTACTGTTCACAAAAGGATTTATGGGAAATGACCCTGTGGTGCCCACAAAATCGCAGTGTTTGTGGCTGCATTACACAGCCGCGCAGCGCCATTGATCGGGACAACTTCAACTCGGATTCCGATGGCAGTAAAATAAATTGGTTCAATCGCATTGGGGGTTTTCAGGGTCGCTGATCACAGCTATGTAAGTCACAGAACCGGAATCACCTATCCCAGAACTACAATCGATGATGTTGAAGTGTTGCGCTTCTACGTTATTTGTGCAAATTTGGGTTGCCATAAATATCGGCCTCGTTCTCAGCAACCACGTATGCTAGCCCTGAGAAGTAAATTGTGGCATGGACTACACATCAAGGCAATCTAGAATATAATTTGGACTGGATGATTTGGATCAGAATTCGCTCATATATTCATGAAACAATCTAATTGTTGCGCTTCCTAGTTTAAGACTGTATATTGTATGCACCCTCGTAAAATTAAGTATGAGCAGCCTGCTCTTGAAACATTCACCAATTAAGTTGAAGCGCCTTTGGCGTCTGGTCTGCTGACTGTTGCGAACAAGCTGGGGATTTAAAAAACAGATGCTGCTTTACATCCTGGAAGATTTTTTGGGTCCAGCCTTGAGTTTGACCTCTTCCCGAACTTATTTGTCTTAGAAGCCTGGCTTCTCACATGAAGAAAGAAGTCATAGTTCATGTCAGACATCTGGAGCAACTGAGATTCGAAGCCGGTAAGCCACGAGTTTAACTGTTCCGCAGTTTCGGTGTTGAATGCACGCGTCTGATGCTTGTAGCCATTAGCGTCTTCCTCGACAATGATGAGATCATGGCCGGTGGAATTCAGTGGTTTCCGACGATTTACGATGGAATTGACTGGCTAGTCGGGACACGAAGGACCAGTGAGAACCACTGGGAGCCATCGGAGATCCTTGTTGAATGGAATTCAAAGACATTTAATACACAATGGTTGACTTCCGGCGGGATCCAATGGTGCACGGTGAACGACGGCGGGATTCAGTGGCGGCTTGGGCATGGCGGACCGGTGAAAGCCGATGGTGATTGGCGGCACCCGCTGATTGGTCCCACATACACGATGGCAAACAGGATCTGCCATCGGCTGCCACTAGCCAGTGGTGTCCACCGGCGGCCACCAGCGAACTTTCCAGCGGCGGGTATATTACTCCCGAGAGCACATCCAGCCTGTAATGATCGTTGGGTGCTTCGCTGAACTGATCTACCACTCTCCGGATCAGCATTGAAACGAGCGATGGGGAATGGGGAGGAGAAATGAACGAGATGCACTCCCACGCGCTGCCCTCTGCGGGTGAGTCGAGAGTTGCAGGAAGCGCATCTCGCCCACGGGTGGATCTTCTCCCAAAGCTGATATTATCGAAATTAAGGACAGATGGAGGGGATGGATGAAAATGAATGCGCGACGTAGCGTTCGAAAAATTTCAGGCGGTGAGATATATGACCAAGGAATCGCACTGAATCCAAGGAGTTTAAGTAAACGAGAGTTGAATTCCTAGACTTGCTCGGGAATCATCCACAAACACGTGGTAGTCGACGAGCGCCTTGAACCCACCGCCATCCGATGTCCATGGCCACTACCTGACGGTGAGGAAGGAGGGATACTCAAGTGCCGCCGGACGCGTTGACTGAGACTTTGACACGAACGCCCTCCGCTTGCGTTGTCCGTATGGGGTGTTTGGTATCAGTATGCATAATGCAGTCCGATTCATCAGGCGCGTGGGGGTGGGACGCAAGCAGCCTCGGAGAGGAAGGCGAGGAAGGACGTACTAGCGTTCATCGACATAGATTCATCTGAGATGTAAGATGCGAGAAGCACGCACATGTACCGCCCACGTCCGCCCGAAGCACTCCAATACGCTGTCGGTGTCTGAGACGATTGAGGTCAAGTAATGATAATGCTCCCCGAAAATGGTACCGAGGCCCGAAAATAATGATAAGCGAAGGTATTCATCCTCGAAGGAGAATGATAGTAGGGAAAGGGAGGACGCACATCAAGCCCGTACACGCCTTCCATCTACATAAATGCGCTGCGATCACACTGTGTACGCCGCCCCCCTCCTAACCCAAACGCCAGATGCACCGTGCGCGGAGAGGAGAGCGGAGACAGCAGAAACGGCGGAGGTGCGAAGGTGGATTTCGGGGGATTGATATACGAGAAGGCGATGAACATGGAGAGGGGGAGAAGGGTTTGACTTGAAAGAGATTCTTACAATCCTTGAACCGGCCCCAGACCCACCTGTCTTCATTGAGGATGCGTCCAGCACGTGAAGGCGAATTCGGGGACGGGGACGGGGACGGGGACGGGGACGGTGTCTTGGCGTGCCATGAAACGTGATGAAACTCGTCGTTAGTCCATCTGTTGCATTGCTGAGGAGAATATAGTGGATGCACCGATCGGTTGCGACATGGATCGCTCCCTTCGTGTCAACGATATCCCGTGCGTCGGAAAATGCTCGAGCGTGAGGGCCGCGAAACTGAGGATAGTACTCATCAGCGAGTGACATGAAGGACGAGGCCAGGATGCCCAAATCCGGAAAAGTCTCCTTCAGATACGCCTCGAACTTGTAAAACTTGACATGCCACTCGTCGGCCTCGTTGAGCGTATCCGCGGGTACGCGCACGCTACAACATAGGCGCAATTGAATCAGAGTTGGTGGCGGGTAGCGGAGAGACATCGGCAGATCCACGGCGGCCATTCATGTAAGGATGGAAAGGGCAGAGCCGCCAGAGTGTACGCGGAAGTAGATCGACAATTTCAGAGCCGTGTGCCGGTGCGAGAATTGGGAGATCCACCCTAAAGGGTGATGAGAAGCAGATGTTATGGATCCAACTACTTGAATAAATCGGGGGACTGTGGAGTTCTAGACGGCCGACATGAGAGTTCGGGACAAGGACGGCATCAATGTGGCGGATCAATTTCTGCCGCGTGATCGGAGTGTGATCCGGGCTGCTGCTTTCTCAGACATCTCCGAGCACTGTTGAGTTTCCGCCTCCACGTGCGCTCCCAAATCCGGTAATTTGATGGCGGCAGTCGGCAGGAGTTACGAACTCCGACAACCCAACAAGGATACACAACGCCCTGCTTCCTTCCTTCCTCCATCCGCATCGCCGACGCGCTCCCCAATCCTATGAAGCATCCCAAAATCACAGACAAAACCTTTAGATGCCCCAGAGAGGGCTGTAGACGCCATATACAACTCAAGAAGTGCTCCAAGGGCAACAACGCCGAGCTCTACTACCTCGCGGTGCGTAAACTAGAACTTCCCGTTGCCCGCCGTTTGTGAATTCATGCCTCACAGTGTTTTAATGATGAACATAAACGATACTGGCATTTCTTTGAGCCCGGTGAAGCGCCGCCACCCCCCAGTACCCGCCCACATTCCCGCCAGCTGCTTCCCCGTGCCTCTTCCAGTGCTTCGTCTTCAAGTCAAGCTCCTGGCTCTTCAACTGTACGCAAATCCTCTTCTACCGGGCTCTCTACCCCCACGCCGGCTTGTGCATCTGGGCCCCGTTGCAAGAACGGACGTATACATAAGCTTTGCACGCACCGCATGTGCAAGCGTCACTGCCTGGCCGCCGGTGGGTGTCTGCGCCACGTGGGGTCGGACGACGAGAGTGAGCCTCAAGTGCTCGTGTCCACTGCGACCCGCGACCTCGACTTCAGCGACTTTGAAGCGTATGCGCAGCTGTTGCCAAAGCAATGGGAGGCGGCAGCCCTAGCAAGCCTTCGTGCTGAGCGTCAACGCATCCATGCCCTCGCCCTCGCCACTCCCCTACCGCCCTCGCCGACGCTTTCCGAGGACCTTGAATACGCTTCCCTCATCGCACCAGATTCGGCATCCGCCCTCTCCTCTCCTTCGTCTGGAGCACCCTCCTCGTCCTTGGCTGTGTCTGGCTCGGTTCTTCCTACTGCCAATTTCCTCGACCTTATCCTCTTCTATTGGCTTACCAACGGCTGCGCGACCATCCAGGCCCTCTACGACCCGTCCATCCGCGGCACCCATATCTCTTTACGCGACATCAGTCATTTTATCATCACCGACGAATATCCAGAGCTAGAAACACACTATCAATGCTTCTCGATGGACTACACAGCTTGGATGAAGATTGGTGTCGATTATCCCATCAAGATTCACACAGAACGTCCCCTGTATATTCGCAGAATGGGTGTGATAGGAAGTGACGAGCACGTCCATCTACCTAGGCTCTCCGTACCCGACCCATCGTCTCCGTCTACCCAACCTCGACCCGCCAAGCAGACTTGCAGCAAGGGCAAAGGGCGCGCCATTGAAGTCCCCGACAGCTCGGACGATGATGTCCTTATCGTCAGCTACAAGCGAGCCATCAAGCAGGAGAAAATGACGCCGCCACGAGAGACTAAGCGACGAAGGCTTAGTGTCACCGTCCTCACCACCTCTCCATCTCCTCCTGCCTTACTCCCCTCAGCTGTATCCACCACTACCCCAGCCCTGCCATCCGTCGGTTCGTCTCCATCTTTCCCATTGGCTATTCTATCACCGAGGGCAAAGCCCGTTCGTCGCCGATAGGTATTTATATATACACTACATAGCTTGTTCTCGGAGGGGCTCGATTTGTTCTACATATTTGTATAGTTTTATGTCCCTGTGCATGTTTAGAATATACTTTATTGCTGGCTGCAAGCAAGACTTTTAGTTCAGAAGCGCGACCGACCTTGAAAATGTATACACGTGATTGTGACCAACTGTGGTGGAAACCTCCACCCACCTCTGTGCGTCTTTTCTCGCTATCAGCGTGCCCGCCGTATGCCAGAAGCTCGCTATGAACAACCTCAAGGGGCGCTTTCGTCTGGATCCATCTCTTGGTCATCCAACAACCTCTCCATCACAATCTTCCTCAAGCCATCCACCCGACGCCGCTTCTCTGGCCGACAGCTGCTTCACGTTCCGCGCCTACACGGATCCAACTCCAAGCTCCTCTGTACCGCCCGCCGGCTCTTTTGAACACGATGAATCATCTGGAGACTACCCGACTCGTTGGGAGACATGGCAAGATTTCGAGTCTTGGTTAGCGAAAGAACAAAGAGATCGAGGTATTGAGCTTCGTCTAGTCAACACCTACGGAGGAATGCCCGAATTCGAGCGGAAATTACGCTTTGTCTGCTCCAGAGCGGGTACCGGCGGCCTGAAGTCCTATGAGAAACGCCACACTGACCGGAACCGCAAGATCGACAACAAGCGGACGGAATGCAAGTGTCGGCTGCTTGTAAAACAGTATCCTGGTGTATCCGCTATTCTGGGGAACTATCGCGACGACCACGACCATGCTCTAGGGAATGCGAATCTCCCATTCACTCAGATTCCGCGAGAAACACGAGAACAGATTGCCGGACTGCTTCGAATGAAACTTGAGCCAGAGTACATTGTATGTAACCACTAAGTCTTACAGGAGATACATGTCTGACACTCCTGCTACAGCTGCAGCTGATTCATCGAGGGGTTTACAACAGCGACGATCTTTTTGATCAAGACTTCGACACCGACTTCGTAGCAGCGAGAACTGAATTCATCCAGTTTCGAGATATTCGGCGAATCCAAAAGGGCATTGAAGCTGAGACTATCCGATTGGATCCGGACGACGGACGCTCGACCCTCCGCTGGGTTACAATTCTTCGTGCTAAAGGCTTTTTACTCGGTTTCAAATCAAAAGCAGATCCCCCACCTCCCGATTCTGGTCTTGACGCAAACGTCTTCACGTTAATGATTCAAACGGACTGGCAGCGAAAAATGTTCGCTAAATACGGGGAATCCTTGGTCTGTATCGATGCTACACATAACGTGACGATGTACGAAGGTCTCAATCTAACGACGTTGCTGGTGCGGGATAAGTGGGCGCACGGTACGTGATTCCCCCTCATGCTTGTTTCCGTCTCCCGACCTCGACATTAGGTGTACCCGTTGCCTGG
This sequence comes from Mycena galericulata, assembly GCA_029289565.1. NCBI lineage: Eukaryota > Fungi > Basidiomycota > Agaricomycetes > Agaricales > Mycenaceae > Mycena > Mycena galericulata. The sequence continues at coordinate 525,713 of JARKIA010000046.1, forward strand.
ATGCTAGCCTCAAGCGGCTCTCAGGCGACGATTTACTACTTCCTGAAGCTGCATCGTGCACGTAACCCTTTGACGATACCCCGGAGGTTTATTTCGGACTTCGATTGGCCACAGATCAATGCCTGCTGGGATGCGTATCTAGCATGGATTCTCCTTTGTTGGTGGCACGTCCTCCACGCATGGCAACAGCATTTTCATATTTCTACCCACCCGGATCTCTGGGCTCTCCTCAAACGATGGATCCGAATGACGGACAAATCCGAATTCGACGCTGCATGGACAAAAATCCAGGAACTTGCACCGGCCAGCTTCGTCCAATATCTCAATCAGTATTGGATGACAGACAAGGTCGTTCAGATGTGGTCGGGGATGTATCGGACGGGACGCAATATCTTCGAGCAGTCTGATACGAATATGCTTATCGAGGCGTGCGCTGGATAACCTTTTCGTCTTTTGTTTCTCACTCTTACGGCTCTCTAGCTGGCATCATGTCCTCAAAGGAAAATTCTTCCACAATAAGCGCAATCGGCGGCTCGATCATCTGCTCAACACGCTCCTCAACGAGGTCCTTCCGTATTACGCTCTCAAACAGCGTCGACAAGAGCTGGGTTTTGAAGGGCCGGACATTGAGGTGAAAAAGCGCCAGGACACATCAGGAAAAACCCCCTTTGACATTTTGCTACAAGTGGGGAGAAATCTTCGGAATCACCGACATTTCACGCAGAATGTCAACAATTGGCATATTCTCGAAAAATGTTAAAATTGACTGGTCCCTGAAAATTGTTACCAATTTTCCAACAATTTTCGACGATTTGAAGCCAATAGTGACATAATGTAGCACAATGTGAGACCTTTACTTGGATTGTAATGCAGGAATAAAATAAATGGTTGTATTGCACGCCCGAACTACTGTACATGCGGTAAACTAATATACTACATTAAACTAGCAACCACACCATCATACCACACCATCATTCGGGGACCCTCCTCCTCCACCTCCGCCCCGACAACCCCACGAGCACATCAAATGTATGCAAGCAACTCTGAAGATGTCGTCAATACGGGCCGAGATAATTGATGCAAATCTTGCTTACCGCGGTCATGGGGAACACATAACCTGCAAGTCATCTAAATCATCTGTGGGGATACATAAGATACAGATGGAGGTGATATAGAACTCACCGGGAACTTCCGTCGGGCGTGGGTGTGTATTGATGGACGCCAGCGAGGTGGGTGCACATTTGTACAATCTACCATAAATTATGATCCGGAGCGTGGAATGGGTTCGTGTGCACACACCATAGAACAAGAAGGCGTAGATTGCGGCTGGAGGAGAGGCTGAGAGTGTTGACGATCGAGACTAAATGCAACAGCGATGAGTCAGCACGATGGAGCGGTAAAAAAAAAAGGGTAACACACCTGCGCTGAAACAATGTCGATGACATGTAGAAGCGGCCCACCGGAGAGCACAGGACATGCGGCACTAGACAGGCCTAACAAGAAAGGTGAGTTCAAGAATCTGGGTAAAAGAAGGCCTCACCATGCTAAGAGCCGATGCGCCCAAGCTTCGGCGATGCAGCCCATCGGGAATGGCCGATGCACCCTGGAGATCTTGACGAAGGATCTGGGGACGTTCAGCGGGGTGTTGGCTCGATGTGAAGGCCATAGAACGATACCTAGGTAAGTGGGAAGAGAAGGGTGAGTGGTGAAGATGGGGGGAAAGGAAGAAGGAATGTGACGTTGCCTGACGTGGCTTTATCAAAACGAACCATCTTACGCGAACACGTGCACATTACGGCGGCGGGCGCGGGCGGTGTTGATACGCGTCGGTTAGGACTTAGAAGGATTTCGTCGAAACCAAGTTGAAACCCAATGAAACTTTTGGCCCGCAACGACGGCAGCTAGGTTTCCTCGTGTTCCTCTTATTGTTTGAATGACTGAACCTTCGTGAATGGTTGAAACATGCTGACATGTTATTTTCGTGTCACCTTGGACCGAAAAAAATAACTTCTTCTGATTCATTCAAGCCTTGAGCATTTCAGGACCTAAAATACAGTTATGCCATTATTTAAGATTGATTCTCAGGTTTTTTCAGAGGAATGGTCAAGTGTGTCTAGAAATGTCAACATTTGGTTGACATTTATCAACAATTTGCAGCACTCTGAGATTGTCAGAAATTGGTGACAAAATTTGAACAATTGGCAAAGGGGGTTTTTCCTGATGCATCATCAAGCGGAGCAAGGCCTACGTCAAGGCGGATATACAGGAACTTGGCGACATGAAGTATCTCGTCCAATCGAAATCCAATCCATCCAAAAGTTATGAAGTCGACATCGACACCTACACGTGCAACTGTCTCGACTTTCCTTTGATATCGTACTGCAAGCACATCTGCGCTGTCCAGGAGTTATTTGACGAACCAGGCGCTTCTCCCGCCGGTCCACGCCCCAGCCCTCAAATACCGAGAGAGGATAGCACGCCTATCCAGCCTCTCCTAGCCTCCGCTCTGGCCCCGAAGCCTTCGAAAAAGTCCCACGCTCTAACCAAGGTCGCGGAGAAGCTCGAGCGATTGGCTGCCCGGCTCCGGCGTCCACGCAAGAAGGAGTCAGATCTTCAAGCCCTTCCCGACCTCGAGGCGGCACTCGACGCCATGCTTCTGGAAACGGATAGCAGCAACGTACTTCCCGTTTCTCAGTACCTCCCTCCGAACAAGACCTACGAATGGAGTACCACACGTGAGGCGATGCTGCCTGGAGTGAAGATGAAGAAAAAGGCTGCGGGAGCTGATCGCGATCTTGCATATGGCGCCGGAGCGTCAAGCGGAAGTAAATCCAAGAAGGCAAAAGTAGAAAAGTACGTGTTATCTTTTCTGCTCTGTTCATGATGCTGATCCGAATTTCTCTATCAGGTCACGAGCTTCTTCTTCCAAGGTTCCGGAAACTCCTCTCCTCCCACCCAACAATCCATCATCGTCGACATCAAGCTACTGCGCCCTGCCTCCCCCCCCTCCTTTACTGCCCGCACAGCATCCTTACCCGTATTTTCCCCCTTATTCCTATACCCACACAATGCCACCCGCATATCCATACCCAACATATTACTACCCTACGTCGAATCCATAATCATTGATAACCAGGAACCCCAATCTTGACCACTCGAACAGATATCTTTATGGCATTATTATTATTCGGGACTTCATGTTTTTTCTGTGTGCGACCGTGCCGAACCTCGCCGGTGCATTTGCCGAAAGTTGAGCCGACATCAAATTCCCAAATTCGGAACTCACGTGGAGGCGGAATTGAAACAACTCTCTCCGAGCCAGTGAGGCAAACGCGATGCTTCGATCCAGTATCTCGGCGCGCCCGAACTCTGAGAAATGCTTCCAACGAAAACAGCCCCGGTACGACGACCGTCTGGCACCGCGTAAGTTGTGACGCGTGGCTTGCCGTGATTCTCGGTGCTCTCCAGTGAAAGCTGAGGTCACCCTCCTAGTAGTCATCCTGCCTGTCGCCCGTTGACTATTCCGCTTCTTTCTTTCCTTTATGATGTTCTCCTTCCGGCTGCTTCTCGATTTTTATGTAAACAGATAAGAGTCCGACTACTCTGCGATTTCTTTCTCTCACCCTGCGAGGGCCCGGCGTCCTCATTTAACTGGGCATGCACTTCCAATCTTCCCTCTCAGGATCTCGGGAACCACTCGGTTGTTGTGCATCGGTCTACTCATTTTATAGCCATCAGGTGCATATTTGACCTCGCATAATTCCGCCGCGCACAAGTTCACTCTCATATAAGGTAGCGATACCTACCCTTCGCATCGCGATTTTGGCACTTTGCTTGTGGATGCTTGTACAGGCTTGTACAAGCTTGTACAAGACCAAAAAGGGCCGCAGGACGCCAGACCACAAGACATGTCCTAAAAACCCACAAGACCTCAAAAAAAGAAAAATTCTGACCCATCCTATTGTGCTCTGGGGACCATTTCTGTGAACTTTTTTTTTCCACACCAGACAAAAAGACGAAAAGGTCACAAGACTTTTGCCATTTTGCTGATGCATCACAAACCCGATGGCGGACGGCCGCATCTGCTATCTATAATCAACCTCCGTAGACATGCGCAGAAGATCCCCGTTCGATCCGGGGTCGGGTTGTGCCTCGTCTTTGGCTATTTTTTTCCCCGTCGGGCTCAGTTGGTAACACCCCTCATTCCTCGCTTGATTCTCTACTCGATCTGAATCTACTTCTATCCCTCAAAATCTAGCATGTTTCATCCATTGTTCTAGGATCGATATCCCGCGCTCCTCCCCAGCTATTAATCATAGTGCAATTCAGAGGTCCTCGCTTGGGTGAATGATACATATCCTGCGCGGTCCCCGAAACGTAAATTATACTAACGGTGGTGCGGACTTTCTTCACCTACATCTCATTCCTTACTTAGAAATTCTATAGCCGCTCCTCTCAACACGAGTGCCAGGATTCCATTCTCAGGTAATTCCACGTCCTCTCCGCATTCCTACCCTCACACTCCGCCTCATATAGCCCTACATACTCCGACTAGACCAGCCGTCGTCGACCAAGGCCAGGTCTCTCTCGCTCTGTTATAGATTCGGAGGTTTGTGCATTACGAGAGTTGCGGGGGTTCAACTCCCCCCTACGGCATGTAGAACATCCTGCAAACTGTTTTTTCTTACGTTCCTGATGCGAACCAGGTGTCCAAGAACGGCTCTCAGTGGAGCAGCCATTCCCGCTTGAAGGTGTGCGCTGTCGCAAGGGGGAAATGGCGGCTAATTGACTTTCCTGTCGTTTCCATTTCGCTGTGTTCATCATCTCACGGTCCTACTTTAGACTCTCGACGACGGGAGTCCCCGTCATCCACCCGCACGTATTCCCACTCAGAAAGCCGTCGTTGACCAGTGGTTGGTCCTGCTCGTCCTTTATGGCGGTGTGTTATAAACGTTCGGAGATGCACGGAGGTTCGATTCCTCCCGACGGCATAAACCGGGTGCATTTGCCTTTTTCTTCCATACAGGGAGATCCTCTAACAATCATTCAAGCTAGCAGGTTCAATTCCCTGGGATTTAGAGATACAAGACTGTAGCATTCGGATGATTTTTGCGAGTCTCCAGGCCTCCTGATCATCCACTTTCGCGGCGTACATTCAGCCATCTCCCATTCACATATCAATATTTGCAATTGAAAACGCGTAAGCGCCGGTCCAATCCGCAGATTCCTCAAATAGCATACAAGACCCGACGGCGGAGGTCCGCATCTGCGATATTTACTGTGATTCTGTCAGTGGAGTACATGCAGAGAAACCCGTTCGATTTGGGGTCGGGTCGTTGCAGGTAACTGGTGAGTTTATTTTTATGTAACTATTCTTTCTGAATTTCGTTGAGGGAACCTGCCTTGATCACGAATCTGATTTTCTTCTCCGCAACCGGCGCAACCAGTATCGGTGGACCCCGTTTGAATTAGTAGTTTATATGCAGCTTGCTTGGCCTGATTCTTTCATTCCACACGCCCGAGTATCATCACCGTTCACATACATAGTTTTGCGCAGCCACGATGGCGGACAGCCGCTTCTGCAAGTTGTAGCAAAAGTTTCCGATTCAGCGGATGAACGCCCGTTCGACTCCGGGTCGGGTTGTAAAACGGGGACTTTGCAGGAGTTTTTTTTTTTTTTTCACTCGGAGCTTTCTCGCGGATCGGCGCATTACAACATAGCGTCCGAATTTATCGGAATAAGGTAGTGCATGAACGCGTGCACCCAGGATTAAAGACATTCGATATAATATCCACTCCTCTGTTACTGTACCGGCGTTCGCGGTCCTATTAGTGTGCATCAGATCAGACGTATCCAGTTACTGCATCTGTTGTATCCTCAGTAGCTAGCTAAAGTATTATTCCAGGTGGAAGCGCTCGGGTGATACACCTGCGGCGCCTTTTATCGGGCGGCAGGTAGCAGGCGCATCAAGGGCGCATCATAAATTGATCAGTTTGATTCATCGATACCGCCACACGGCGCCACTGCTAGTGCGTTTGCACTAGACTCCTCACCGGCCGACAGAGTTATTTCAACTTTTGACTGTAAGCGTATCCTATCTTTGCTTCCGTATCCATCTTATCTTATCTTGGCTTATCATATCTTATCTGACAGACTTTTCTCTCGAACTTTGTGGGTGCCAGTACCCTTAGCAAAGAGCTAAAATGGCCTGTTCTGGTGAGGAGGGAAGGGTGAGCACCTACTTTTATTACCAATATATGGCTGACACTCTTTCGGGCGCTGGGCTTCTTTCGTGCGCGCTGAATTCCCTTTCGCGCGCTAAATCCTCTTTCGCGCGCGGTGACCTCATTCGCTCGCGCAAATGATTTTTGCACAAAGGAACCCTCATACTTAGTACTCCAAAACACCTTGAAGGCGCTTGTTTCGAAACCATCAAACTGAACCCTTGATTACCAACACTGCCACCACTCTGACATGGCGGCGCTTAACCGATCTCTTTTTCTCCCTCCATTCCTATGCGCTTCCACCTCTCGCCGCAACTGTATAGCCGGATATGGATAGCAGCGGCCTTGGTCCCCACATGCCTCGCTGTATACACAGTGTATCTGCTCGAACGAGAGGTACACTCCTTGAAAACATTCTGTATTTTCCTCTTGCGTGAGTGACGGTGCATACATCGCCGTTGGTCCCCCGAAACAAGCATTTCTTCAGTTGCAGGCCTCGTTTTGATGAGACTCTGGCAATTTGTGGCGGGATTCTTCGGCTGGTATTTCACTGAAGAGATTTTCGGTCTTTGGCGGATCATCTTTACGGTGAGAGAGACCCAGCATTGTGCGTAGATTTAAATGCCAATTACATGGTTTTTCCCAGGTCATACTGGTCGCGGCTACCACACTATAGTACGTGATCCGTGACTTCTTGAATCACGCTCAATGGCTCATTTCGCAGTGTTTGGCTGTCCGCGATCGGTGGGCTGCCATGCTTCATGTGGATTGGCGTATGTTTCTAGCATTCTTCCTAGTCGACGGACCCTAATCTACTTCAGATCACACTCGCTTCCGATATCCTCCTCTGGATCATTGACTGGTACGTCGTCGGAGCCGAAGAATTCCAGCAATATATGTTGGGAGAAAATGGTGCGCCCATGCTAAATGGAAAATTGTTCAGCTGGTTCTAACGTGATTAGTTGTCGAGTGCCTCCGCCAGATAGCGGTGAGAGACTCGCTCCCCTTCAGCGCACTCTACTCTTGGGACGCGAAGCGGTCTCTGTTCAAGAAATACTTTCGCTATCTGGGCTCTCTGCATTTGTTCTCGAAGGAGTCCTATTCTGTACACGCTATGTGGGCTCGACTGAAGTCGTACTTCCGCTATCCGTCGACTGGCGCTATAGCGCTTGCTGCCCACGACAACCTCTCGAACTCAGGCCTTGAGATGAGCGCTAATACGGCTTCTAGGACGCCCCAGTCTTTCAAGCAGCGTTCTGCATGGACTCGATTCAAATTATACTTCTGCTATTCCTCAACCGGCCCTATCGCCCTTCCTGTAGACGATGAGGTCCACTCGAACTCCGACCTCGAACTGGGCTCTAGTTCTAGTTCGTCCTCGCGGGCACCTCAATCCATGGGGAATCATACTCCGTGGACCCCTCCGGCGCAACTTTCGAAAAACTTGACTCACTGGTCCATGCTCGCGAGCGAATGGGACACAAGCAAGGCGCTCTGGGTTACTGCCGACAGCGCAAATATGCGGGCCAGCATCTCCGGGGCCGCATCCGATCTTTTCAGCCCGGCCGCCTGGCCCGGCGCGGGCGGTGTAGCCGTAGTCGACCTCAGCCAAGCGGAATCTGTTCACTGGCCTCTTATCCACGGGCTAGCACTCGCGTCTCGCGAGTACCGCACGCAGCTCGGCAAAGACCCGCCGACGATCCTGTCCGAGACGTTCGCGGCCTACCCGTTCTCGCGCGCCTTTGATACCACTACGTGGTACCCGCAGCCCTCGTACCACTACGACGACGACAAAGTGAGCGAATAATTCAAGCTCTTTGTGCCCCTCCACTGATAGGCTGACTCCAGAAAGTCATCACAGACTTTCTGATCCGCCCCATAAACCAGGCTTACAAGGAGCTAATACAGAAGGCGAAGAAGCAAAGAAAGAAGATGAAAAATGCTGATCTCGAAAACGAGCATACCCCCCAAAGCGTCGTAGTGCCACGTGCATTTCTCGTGGTGCACGGCCTGCGCAGCAAAGCGCACGCCGAAGAGGTCTGCGAGGTCGTCGAGAGCCTCCAGCGGCGGCTGAAGAAGAACATGCAGAGAGACTTCAGGATCGGGATCGTCGTCGTGACCAAATCTACGCTCCTCCGACACGTCGCTGACAGTCCAGCGATTCTGGACCGCTTCTGTACGATGCACGTTCCAGGGGGAGATGGGCCGTTGATTTACTCTGGGGTGACTCCGAGTCCTCCGATGCTGTACGAGGTGTGTATGCATGCGCACTACTGATTGACGAGTCGACCACGATTTGACGCACTGGGCAGAAAATCTTCCTGCTTCTGGTGGATGGGTTACATCGCCTAGGAGGTGTGGACGCGGAACGGTGCGTGCGTATTGATTGGCTGTGGTCCTTCTGTCTAACCGTTGACTTGCAGGATCTGGCCTCGACTGCTTCAAATTTCTGAGGAAGGCACTGCCTGGCGTCTCGAGTTGGAAGGCGTGCCGCTCTCGACGCACACCATTTTCGCGAAACTTTTCGGAGCATTGAGGGCCCGAAAAGAGATTACGGAGGTAAGGTTTCTCGTTTATGCCTTATAACGGGGCGTGCACTGAGCTGTTCTAAGTGCTTGTCCGAAATGCGCGGAATGACGCGGGCGCTGGTTCCGAAAAAGATGATCGAAGACCACATCAAGATTGGCAGTGTCCTCCAGGAGCTTTTCGTTCTGAACACATATCAGCAAGAAATCGAAAGCGTGAATAAGGAGCATGCGGGTGCTGTGCTCAACATTACTCACAAAGTAAGCCCACGGATATCTCGCCGGCGCTACCTTGCCTCTGATCATCTCCACAGATTCTGGACGACGGTCTGCCTCCCAACGACGTAGTTCCCAACTGGAATCAGTTCTCCCGGCGTGCACATCGCCTGCTCAACACCCTCGCCGCGCACCTTGACATGCTGCCCGAAGAGCTCTCCGTTAACAATGTCTTGCTGCTCAGCAACCACATTGTAAAATCTGGTGGCTTCTCGAATGTCTACCGCGGCCGCTACACCAAAGCTGATGGCGAAGAGGTGGAGATCGCGCTGAAGGTCCTTCGCATATTCGATGATCAAACCGCGGAGAGCCGACGGCTGCTGTACGAAAAGTTCAACAAGGAGGCGCTGCTATGGCATCATATGAAGCACCCAAATGTGGTCCATTTCCTCGGCGTCGATTCCACAACGTTTCCGAGCCCGGCAAGGGCGATGGTCTCGCCATGGATGGCGCAGGGAAGCGTGCTGAAGTACATTGCGGATCCCGAAAATTCGCCTGTGGCCCCGTATGCGATAGAGCTGGTGGGGACCTCTAAACATTGTCCATTCCGAGTTGAACGCTAATCTGGGACAGCTGTGCGATGTAATCGAGGGTCTCAGATACCTGCACTCGAGCAATGTCGTCCACGGCGACTTATGCGGAGTGTGTCTTCTCACTTGGCCACGACAATTCCAAGCAAGCTGACCGTTGTTATGTTTATTCAGCGTAACATCCTCATCAACGAGCACGGCGAAGCGTGCCTTACCGACTTCGGCCTGGCAGGATTTATCGAGTCCGATACCACGAACAGGGCGGCTTCAACCCGCGGCGGCTCAATTCGCTGGATGCCGCCCGAGCTGCTTGTTGTTGCTCCTGGCACTCAATTCAGGCGATCATTGGCGTCGGATATTTGGGCGTTTGGGTGTGTTTGCGGCGAGGTGCGTTTTCGGGCTTTTTTTCTAAACTGTTCTGACCTCACTTGCAAGATCTGGACCGAAGGCATCCTACCTTTCGCCACAGAGCAGGAGATGGCCATCATCTTCTTGTTCTCCAGCCACGATTCCGCGACAGAGGATGAATCGCCATCTGGATGGCCGTACCAGCAGCGACCTGCGGACAAGGTCGGCAATCTGATGCCGGAGCGGCTGTGGGAGCTCGTGCAGTGGTGTTGGAAGTACGATGCGGCGGCGCGCCCGTCGACGGGGGTCATTGCGGACATGCTTTCGGAGATGAATCCTGGGAAGCGGAGGAAGGGTGGGGAGGACTCGAAAGTCGTCGCTGAGGCCAATGCGGCGGTTGGCGCCGCGCGCGGCGTTGCAGGTGGGTCGGGGATGCGGCGCGTTCGCGACGAGGACGAGGACGGCGATGGTGTGGTCTCAAGCGCCTCTGCGACATCGATGTCCTCCGACGAGGAGGATCTCACCCCCCCTGCATCATCGGCTCCCAAAAACAAAGGTAAACAGCGCGCACAGGCAATGGTTCCGCTGCCCTCCAGAGCGGTGCATTTCACGAACGCAGATGAGCCGTCCGACTCAGATCTCTTCGTCGCGCGCTTTGGGCCATTGCCTGAAGGTATGGAATTCGGCGCGGGGCACGAGGATGTCGAATTTCTAGAGATATTCGAAGCCCTGGCGGGGCGCGTAGGCAGAAGTGGCGCGCTCGCGGAGCCGCGGTCGGTTCATCGCTTCGACAACACTCACCTGGACCTACACTTCAAGACGGCGATGGAGGCGAACAACTTTGCGATGACCTGGATGAATCGTCGTTTTGAGCCGTACCTTGAATGCGAGGCCTTCGTCGTGGACATCGACTAATTATTAACCCGCATAGACTTGAAAGAATCTTTATTTGTGGACCCTTTTCGGCGGTGTGGTGTGGTCAACAGCATCTGCCTTGGTTTGGTAGTATTAGGTTCGCATGTCGTAGGATTAGTCATACATTGGGTTTTCTGCTTCTCCTCCCATCCTGCTGCGAGCCCCGCTGGCTCATCTCCGCCCCAGAGACACTGAGGTGCTCTCCAGCGGGGAAACTGCTTTCAACTACTGTACCATTTCGACCGTAGGTTCACGGTATGTCACCCGTCACCGCACATGTTCATTTTATAAGATGTTCATTCCTCGGCAATCACGGTAAAATTGCCATTTATGGTAATCCGGCAACTGCCGGAGGGGAATTTTTCACATTTTTTAGCCTATTTGGGCTATAAAAACCCCTGTCACCGTCACCTGTACCAAATAAGTTCAATTCACGACCCCCCGTCACCGTCACCTGAACCTACGGTCGAAATGGTACAGTACTCTCGACTCTTAATTAACACAAAATCTATTCAAGACGTAGCTAGCATCCGCCACGGCCATGCTCATTCGGTATCATCCCATACTTCGTCTGACAACCTTGCCACAAGGACCAACGCCAACGCAGTGAGAACACAGAATAGCAAGTGCACAGAGTACTCGTCCGGGAGGTTGAATTCGGAGATGGTAGCAGTGGATAGGTATCGAACTAGAATCCGGGCAGCCATTCATGTCAGGATTGAAGCGCAGAAAGAAATCTCGGCGTTGTATGCGAGAGGAAATCAAAAAGTTCGGAGCCGTGTGCCGATGTGAGAGTTTGGATTTCCAGCGTAGTTAGAAGGATATGGAACAGATGCTGAGAATCTGACCACTTGAATTCACTCGCGGACTGTAGAGATCTAGACAGCATGAGAGGACAAGGACGGCATCAATGTGGCGGATCAATTGCCGCCGCGTGAGCGGAGTGTGTGATGCTGCTAATTCTGATGAAAACAGCCCCGGCGCCAGTAATATATGCGGCGCTGGAAACGGCACTGATCGGCATTGGTCGGCATCGTTTGATGTCGGCAACCAGTGCCGGCCAGTTGAGATCCAATGGAAACCATTGGCGCCCGATGGCTCACACTAGACACCAGTGTGACTCACACATGTACTGGTAGCCACCGAATTCCACTGACTTTTACTGACTACATTTCAACAAAACCGAAGTAAAACCAAATTTTTGGTAGGTAGTGATGGTGGTATATTCCACGATAGTTATCATCGGGTCCTTATTGATGATGTTCTGAATAGACCCTCTCATGGTTGTAGAGAACGACATCCTGTTTGCCACTGAATCCAGAGTTCTGTAAATCAATTTTAGGGTACTAGTGTCCACCGATCAAGCTGCACAAAGGTACTCTGTTGGTATAATGTTTCAGTATTCACTGTATTCTCGCATGAAACAGAGGGTATATCGAGGGAATCCAAGAATCTGTCTGGAGTGAATGGAATGATGTAAGCATATTGCACACAATTCTGATAGCCCCACGGACATGACAGCACAAAATGCATATTAACGCGCCCTCTTTGACTTATATTGTGGCCCACAGAAGAGTAAACACAGAAACTTCAACACTATTCAAAAAAACCTGGCGGAAGATAGGGGCTCGGCGATTTCCGGCGGAACCCGCTATCTTATCCTGGACGACACTGACATGCAGCGTCCAACAGCGGCTACCAATGGCCACCGTTATCCAATGGCGGCCACCGGTGGCCGCCAGTGAACTTTCCAGTTCCGGCCCCGGCGCCGCGTAACTTGTGACTCGTGGCTTGCGGCGATTCTCGGTGCTCTTTAGTGAAAGCTGAGCTCACCCTCCGAGTCATCCTGCCTCTCGCTCGTTGACTATTCCCCATCTTTATTTCCTACGCGAAGTCCTCCTTCCGGCTGCCGCCCTACGAGGACCCGGCATCCTCATTTAACTGGGCATGCAGTTTCAATCTCTCAGCCTGCTTAGAAGTGGCTGGGAGTGTTCTTTGAAAACAAAAGGCTTCAGTAATTGAACCGCTGCCCGAGCCGCAAAGAAAGAAACCGTGTCAAAATCTTACAGATACCTTGTGAGTCACCGCTTAAATTATCCAAATCTCACTGTATTTGTATTCTCACTGTGAGATAGAATTGACGGAGGGAAAATGGACTGGAATGGAAGGAAAAGGAGCATGGTGCGTAAGATCCGCGGTGATTGTTATCCAGATACGCATCGTGACATTATATAGACCTTGGCAACGGCAACTGTGTGACAAGGCCTGAAATGCAACCTTCGTAAGGAGAGCCAACTCTGAGGTCTGAATGATGTGAATATCTTGCAACCACTCTCTACAGAGACTGCAATAACTACTCAACCGGGGTCGAGCAGTGATCCGCCCCGCAATGATTAGGACCCTTACGAAATCCATACGAACGGTTCCGACGAATGAATAGGAGCTGTGAATGAATAGGCGCTCAGTCAGTGAATGAGTTGGTAGGCGTTAAGTCACGGAGTACTTACTAGAACAACAGAGGACAACGGACGTTCGGCTGCATTTTGACTTGACAGAACGTGTCCTCTCCAGAAAAAAAAAATAAGTTGAGTCATAGGGAAATCTAATTAGACTAATCGAACGGTTCCTCTAATATTGATCTGATCACACGGGTCAAGTCATTTTGACCGGTCATTGACTTTTTGACCGAGTTCAGTCAAAACCGGGTTTGACCCGGTCAAAAAGTCGTTGACTGCTCATCACTGGTTCCTCCTCGGGCCTTGGGGTATATAGGCGCTGCGGCGTCGGGAGCCGTGTGACCGGTGGCCTTCCATCTTCCTCGTGGTACATAATGTCGGTCGTCGACGTCGGACTAATCGTCCACCTTGAATCCACCCAAACAGATACCAGCGCCGGCTTCAACCAGCGAACTAATTTGAAGCTTTCCTCCAAATTCGGTCACTGCGTCCGTCTCATTTTCCTAGGCGCCTCGCTAGCCTGCACAGGAACCAACACGGTCGAAACAGGGTCGCATCATTGCGCAGTATACAATATACCATCTGGCAGCGGACACTTCGTGAGAAACCGGCGGTGTTTCGCTGCCGTAAGTAGTAGTTTCCGGCCACTTCGCAAGGTCACTGTTGATGACTCGATTACCCGTCGCCATATATAAGACTCCTGGATTATTTTGGTTGGCGCCATCCCGAGTGCTTTACACCGCCAAAGGACGACTTCGGAATGCTACGCCTTGCCCAATCCCTCGTGTTCGGCCTCTGTATGTGATTCATTGATGCGGTGGCACCGTACTTATATAGTTGTTTCAAAGCTCTGATCACCGTCGTCTTTTCTCGACTGAGCACGCGGGATGCGGCTCCGCCCTCGAACGTCGCGTCCGGCACGATTACGGTTGGGTGTATGGAATACTATACCGTCGTCTCCGGGGACGGTTGCGCGAGCATCGAGAGCATGTTCGACATCACCTTCGCGGAGCTCATCTCGATGAATCCCGAGCTCAACAGCGGCTGCACGAACCTTCTGCTCGGGGAAGCCTACTGCGTCACCTTGACGGGCACAGTAACTGCGCCCTCAAACGTTGCGCCCGGCACGCTTACAAATGGGTGCATGGAATACTATACCGTCGTCCCCGGGGACCAGTGCACGAGCATCGAGAGCGACTTCGGCATCACCCTCCCGGATTTCCTCGCGATGAACCCCGAGCTCAACAGCGGCTGCACGAACCTTGTGGCCGGGGATGCGTACTGCGTCACCTCGACGAGCACACCGCCACCGAACCTGGCAGTCGGCACGATCACAGCGGGCTGTACGACATATCACAGCGTCGTCTCCGGCGATGAGTGCGCGAGCATCGAGAGCACGTTCGGCATCACCCTCGCGCAGCTCATCGCAATGAATCCCGAGCTCAACAGTGGCTGCACGAACCTCCTGCTCGGGGAGGCGTACTGTGTCGCGTCGGCGCCAGTCCTCCCGCCCTCGAACCTGGCGTCGGGCACGATTACGGACGGGTGCACGCAGTACTACACCATCATGCCCGGGGACGGATGCACGAGCGTCGAGAGCGCGTTCGACCTCACCCTCACGGACCTCAGAACGCTCAATCCAGAGCTCAATACCGGCTGCACAAATCTCTTGCTCGGGGAGGCGTACTGCGTCCAGTCGACGACCATCTAACCTCGCTGGGGCACTCGCAAACTGCAACATATTTGTGTTGCTTTTACATCGGCTGTGTCTGATAATATCCCGGATCCCTATAATGTACTGTACCTTACTCTGACCTCGTATGTTAAGTTCAGAGTGTATTCACAAAATCATTGGGAGATTTCTCCCATCAAAATGATATTCATTCGTTCATCCATTCTAACTTCCCAGTCTCTTCAACACGGTCGATTGCTGGTGCCTCATGATCAGTGTGAATCTACATCAACGCCTCTGCACCGCGCTCTTCACTCAAGTCCAAGTCAGACTCCCACTTAACACGCATTGCATCGCGCGGTGCATTCCACCAGAGCCGATGGCGGCCTCCCGCATCCGCCATATACGGCTGACAATGTGCACATGCAGAAGAACCCCGTTCGAAGCGGGGTCGGGTCGTAGTAGTTGCTGGTGTCAAAAGCTTTTTACATCAACATTTGCATTGTGCCGTGTTATGCGTGGGTCAACCCCTTGTCCCATGGGATTGAGCGGGATAACATATTTACGGGCCTTCTGGGATTCATATGTATCCTCCTGACAAGACGTTGCGTGGAATCTAGTCCTAACTCTGTGGATGCGTTTCATGTCTGGATTCACTACATATTCACCGTAAGGCCGTGATACATCGAATTAGGTATATAAATGAGGCAATATACTGACTGTCGCAGTCCCTCACCGGGTCAAACTCAACCAAATGGGTCATCAGAAAATGAAGAGAACGCGAATAAAAAAGGCCACACCGATCCTGAGTCGAGGGGGTCTTCCGCTCTACCTCATACGAATAGAGAAAGAATACAGAGTGCGGATGTGGACCACCACCATCGGGTCTTGATAAACCCATGCGAGGCTTGGTATCTGAGATGTTTTTTTATAAATTGCAGTGCAGTTCGAAGGGCAACCCCACGCGCGGGCCCAAGTCGAAAGAAACGTCAAATAAATAAATTACCGAGGTATATAGTGACGCCGGTACCGCTTACCTTGCGAATTATTAAGTGATAAGACGAGCGAGGAGGATGAAAGCAAAAAAAAACAAAAACATTGTCATTAAAGCATATCATAGCCAACGCCGAGTCGAACGGCTGTACCTCTCGTCACGGATTCTCGCTCATAGAGTGCAGGCGGGACTCCGCCATTGGGTCTTCTCAAGGGAGGTTGGAGCGCGAATACCAGAGGCATTATTTTGACGAAGGAGGATCGAGTTGATGGGCTGCTTCAACAAAACAGCAATAGGTTGTTCGGAGGATGGCGGCGGCGAGGGAGGATAACACAACTTCATTCGATGAATATAGAAACAAACGGGCAAAGATATTTTGCCGCTGCATTGCCGTTGCAGCATGCAGCGGCAATCTGTGCGGCAGTCTGCGGCAGTCAAGTTTGCGGCACATGTTCAACCGGTGTCAGCCGCGGGGATTAAGACCTGAAACTGTGTATGGACATAGTAATGTGATTAATACACTGTTTACCATTGAGAGATGTAGAGGTACCTGTGGCTTTGAGGGCGCTGGAGACGACTTAAATATCGCTACAGCGGCAGTCTGCGGCAGTCTTGCGGCAGACAAACAGCTGCAAATATTGTGCAGCGGCAGTCTGCGGCAATTACAGCGGCAATTTTGGCACTTTGCTTCGGCAGTCGTGCTGTTTGCAGCGGCAGTCCTGCGTCTCCCAGCGGCAATCCTGCGGCAGTACGAGTCGTGACACAGCGGCAGTGTGACATGTCCGCGGCAGTGTTCAACGGCGCTGCGGCACTCCCACCGCCGCGTTATTCCTGCAACACACCTTCTTCCCTTCGGCTTTCCAAGGGTTCATTCGGACCCTTTTAACTTTTTTAACTCGCACAAGCTGCTTTACTTTCTTCAAGAACCTCTTTCGAAGTATGTCCTTCCCTCAATGTCGTTTGACCATGTTCGTGCTCACTGCCAAGTCACCTTCATTTAATCACTTCGACCCTAACACCATGCAGGCCGTTCCAGAATCCGAATCCACTCCCTTCTTTTGTGGCTCTTGGTCATTGCCAAACTTCCACCGCTGAAACTATCGCTTCTTGCATTCCAACTTCAAGCTCGGTTGAATTTTCGGACTCCCCCACCTTCAAGGTTGCTATGCCTATTTCTCAACTGTCTATGGTCCAAGCTCTGTACATAGTGACTCTTTCTCTTCAAAACATTCTAGCGATATTTTATAAGCGTACGATGCTTTCATCATCGTGTGCGGCACTAGCGTCTGCGGCAGCACAGCCACCCTGCGGCAGTCTGCGGCAGTCTGCGGTAATTTTTTTTTGTACGATCAAGCATACCAACAGACCGTTTTTTAGACAATGGGAGATTTGGATTGTTGTAGGCCCAAGACATGCCCTAGGACGTGCCAAACTGATCCATTCTGCCTTTCAACCAAGTTAAGCAAAAAATAGTCTTCAGTTGGGAAACCCTCGAGATCACAACATCTGTCATATATCATCAACTGGGACCTAATTTTTGAGGACTCAATAATAAGAGACTCACTATTTATCCATTACTTTCTAGATTCTCGTGCAATCGAGGGGCGAGGGACATCTAATTGCGGATTCATCGCACACTACTCTAACATCAATTTTGTCGGCGCAAAGTCCTTGTCTCGACAAACGAGTGAGTGTTTCCACGTCAGTAGCTTGTTGGATTATATATGTGAGTGGTCCAGTTTCTGATCCAATGTTGGTTGAAATAGCTAAATTCGAGTCGTAGGTATCTGGCGCTCGCAGCATACCTACCCTGCTGTCCAAGTCTCTATGGACCCTACGTTGATCGATACCTTACAACTGTAGAGAATTTCCATTGGGACACGAGAAAGAAGTCAGTTGGACTAGGGATAGTGAGTTGAAAGATGGTTGAGTGGCATATTCCTCTCCCCATTATGCCTAACCATGCATGGAGTACATATCTTTCAAGTTCGTGACCTTCTTGTGACACTTTCAATGGTGCACTGAAACAGGCTGCCACCGACCCGTCGTTTCCTTCGACTGGAGAATTCAGTTCCGAATTGGAAGCTTCCCCGTGTCCACGTAATTGTAGCTACTTGTGAAAATTCAACATCCTCGGTATGGATTAGTGTTGAGAATTCCGATGACTTTCATGTCGATCAGCAGGCCGTAGTGTTGCATATATTGAGCTAGGACAGTATCCAGGGATACCAACAAAGCTATTTTATCCCAGAGAATATTGCTACGGCTCAGCAGTAAGATTGCCTCAGTGCACGCGGCAATAAATGCGTGACACTGCGGCAGTATTGCCGCTGACTGCGGCAGTATTGCCGCTGACTGCGGCAGTATTGCCGCTGACTGCGGCAATCTAAATTTAGGCTGCGGCAGTCTGCGGCACACAGCGGCACTTTCACCGTGCCCGAAACAAACGCCGGAAGGGGCATCAAAAAATGCCTCAACGGTCCTCAATACCACGACTCCGCATCGAACGGGGCTCGCGGCGGATGGGCGGACGGAGGGTGGACACACTTACGACATGGCGTCCTGTGAGCGTTAGATTGAGAAGGGCATCATTCGGGTGTTGGGTGGCTCGAAACAGGAACTGATGGCGCGTATAGCTTGCGTTTGAAGCTACCGATGTGGGGGTGGAATAATGGATTGAACGTTGTTGGGAAGAAGATTCACAACGAATGGGAACGCACTAGTAAATGAACTAGCAGTTGCGGCTCCGCTATCGGGTCGGGATAAGGCAGCATGGACATGAAGTGTGTGGTGAATTATATTTTACACTGTGGAAAGTCTGGGGATTGATTTTAAGCGAGCAAGATCATGGAGGACCGACCTGACACTGCGTATTCCACCATCACCGCTCAAGAATGGGCAGATGTGTGGATGAGGTGCGCGGCATCGGATCTTAACAAAGAGACAACCGGAAATGGGAGCGAGAAGTGTTATCTGGAGGAGAGGCGTGAGTTGAGATGCGTAGCAGGAGAATAAGGATGGCGCGCAACAGAATTCGAGTGAAGCGAATCACACGCCGTTTTACTGTGAAATAATGGGTCAAAATCGAATATTCGAATGAAAGAGAGTTAAAAACAGAACTAGGGCACCATCAAAAGACCCGACCCCGAGTCGAACGGGGTATTCCGCCGATAACACTCCACAGGTCGCGAATGCGGTCCTCACCGTCGGGTCTTATAATAGTCGCTGGCACAGGAATGTGGGAGGCATTTCGAGAGCACGGTTAGTCCAAGAGCCAAGAGCTGTTTGCCAGAATACCCCGTTCGGTGGAAGACATTGAGAATGCAGGTAGGCCGAGACCTTCCGCGCGGTGCTGGAATCTTGATCTCGTCCCAGGAGTCTAAATAAAATGCAAAATCCCGACCTCGAGTCGAATGGGGGTCTTCAGCTTGAATTCCGAATCAAAAGCTAAACGCACTGTCAGGTTGCTGGAAGGGAGGCTTGACTAAGGGCTTGAAATGTTCGGATTCCCACTCACAACGCTCGAGCCTACGCCGGTGGGAGATTAGAGTAGTGAGGATATGATGGCGTTAATTGATAGACGGGTGAGTTCAGATGGTGGCTGACTTACAGCATACAGAATACAGACGACGTGTTGGGGATTCCGAGGGCAGTGAGTCGACACAATTCTTTAAAATGATAGATCAGAATTGAACGTTCGGATGAAAAAGAATCAAAATGAGAGGACACTTATTACCAGCAATGGCCCAACCCCGAGTTGAACGGGAGCTTTCCGTTCGAGATCCTTTGACTGGACGATGATCCCTCCGATGTCGGGTCCCGGTAACATCTGGGAAGCACACATGAGTTGAGGCATTGTATGTCAGCGAAAGTTTACCTTGTGTACCTATGCGATTCGAAATGGAACTGACAGCGCAGCCGAGGTAACATGCGGCTTCCCTCCCAAATTGAAATCACCTGCATTATGAGAAAGAAAAATGGACTGCAGCCGTGAGAGGACCCACCCCCCGAGTCGAACGAGATCGGGAGTGTGACTAGAGAAGGAGAGATCCGTTCAGTGGAGGATATTCCGGAGGCTGGGTTGGAGGGAGGTTGACACACTTCCATAAGCGAGTTTGCAGCGGAAGTGGAGACCCGCAGTCTAAAAGGGGGGGAGGGTCTCGATGTCTAGGATCCGAACCCAAGTCGAAGGGGGGGCCTTCTGCGTTTCAGTCTCGCGGAAAGCCTCAAGGGGTGCAGATGCGGCCAGCCGCTATTGGGTCACCGTAAAAGCGAGGGAAACTTACTCACAATGGAGGATTTCTCCACCGAGAAACAAACTGCCAGTTCTGAGGCATCTAATGATACAGATGTCTCTTGAAAATATAAATGAGAACTCGACGCTCGACCCAAAGGATAGTAACTAACTTTGGGAAAAGACACACCGATTTCTGAGGAAGGATCGTAGAACCTTATAAGTTCCCTCCACGCGTCGAATGCACGCCATTGCGGCAGAAGATAAGACCGGAGATGGGGTTGGAGAGTTTGGAGCGATGAGCTGCTTTAAAACTATCCGTGGTTTAGAAGGGAGATTGGGTCCAGAGGACCAGAGGATGAAACATCAGAGACTGTATAATTTCGGAGTATCCAGCGCGATTTTGAAGAGAGGAAGCCCGAGGAACAGGAACCGAGGTCCAAGATCGATGATGACAAGAAGAAAAACCGCCGTTGCATTGAGCCGGCCCAGGAGCGGATTCCAAGGCAGGAGTCCAAGCAATAGCTGTAGCTCCGAGCACTACGCGAGGAAAGAACTCAATGGAGGAGGTAGAATCACCGTCGCCCGCACGAGATGAGAGTTCGGGACACGCGTCGCGTTGATCGCCGGACCGTGTGATCCGATTGATCGATCACGCCTGTATTCCCTTTTCAATTGAAAAGCCTTTTGCCACGACAAGCTTTGTCTGCAGCTCCCCTCGGCATCGAACCAAATCTTGATTTATGTTCGCTCCGGACCGACGGGGAGTTGTTCCGAGAAATTCATGTATCATCCAGCGGCCCGGATGTATTATGTTCCAGCGAATGGAATTCAAGTTATTTTTGCGCGTGCTGCACGGGATGGCCGGAGAGACTCGGATGGGACATTCCGCAGTTGAAGGTTCGATTCTCGAAAGAGGCAGATGCTATTTTTGAGAAAATGCTTGTCTATTGAGTTTCACCTTTGTTTCTTTTGCTTTCCCCTTCCTTGTTGTTGGCAGAGGTTTGTCGCATCCAGAGCAGGAATGTCATGTACTATCCCCCCCCACCGCACCGGACAAACCTACTACTCGGACAAACAAATATTTCTCGTCCAATACTGGACCGTTTCCTGAGACCTTTGGCTTAACATGAGCGGTAGGAGGTGCCCTGGAGATATCGGGTCCAAAACCCATACAATCTGGCATCCTTTGAATATATATCACGACCATAAGTTGACAACTTGGGCCATTTTCGCGAATTTAGCCTATATTAAAGCCTAGGGCCCTCACCCTAGGGTCATATTATCTTCTGAACACATCTAAAAGATACCTTGCCATCGTAAGAGTGCCCCTGTAAAATATCATAGGCATACCTGTCTTTTAGCCGTCACAATGAACAGAAAGATGAAGAGATGCCAGCCAAATTGATATCTCAACTGGCAAAAATGATGGCCGGAAAGTTCATGCTACCTGTTGAGCATCCGGGGCATGCTTTAGCCTCTCCTTCATGGATATCATACTCCTCATTGAGGAGCTCCACTCTATGAGATTTGGAGGTGCATCGACCCCAACGGGGTCAGATACGACGCTGGAAATCCAAATTTGACCCGTTACCTACTACTCGGACACTTGGAAACCTCCGAAAAAACGATGCCGTTTGCGCAATTCTTGCCCGTTTCTCATGAGGTAAAGTTTGAACCAGGGGTAAAAGACAGATTGCTGACGATCTATCTACTCGGTTTGGCCCAAAGACATTTGAATAAAAAGCTATTGCGCGACTTTCCTTGGGTGTCGGAGATCTAGGGGGGGGATAGTATCCCTCTTCCTCCACCACAACCATGCTCTAAATGATTCAAAAATGCCAAAATATGGCCACCTTGCGACGGTCATTGCGAGCGCAAATCCTAATCAATTCTGCCCAACTAAGATGCCAAAATGGTCGCCTTTTCAATTACTTTCATGCTAGTATCACTATTTTCCGATATTGTGTGAACTCAGAAACTCGTTTTTTCAGAAAACCCTCAATTATTTTATTCTGGGGCATTTGAGCAGGTATGATATGGGTTTAATTGTATAAATCTTTTTAGACTTCCTCAACCATCATGATAGGATTTTATCTGGAGAGATTTGATGGGTTCAAACGGCCGCGTGCATTATTTTTCGCCGCAACTGTACGACTGTATTTGGCGCTGACACACAGCGCACATTGTCTTGGTCTTGAGACTGTCTTCTTCGAGGTGGAAGGTTGCGGCCCCTGACAATCAGTTCTGCAAAGTAGTGGCTTGATTCCAAAAAAGCAGAACTGAGAACATCATATATAATTAATTTACAAACCCGCTGCCAAGCCACTTGGAGGTGAAAATTACCATGAACAGGCAACTGGATGGGTTTTGGATGTTCTTTCCAAGAAGGGCTTCGGGGCCAAGCTAGAGGCGTACGATAGGCCTCGTCGAAGGCAGATAATTGTCACGTGAGAAATTATCTACCAGTTATCTGCCATCGCATGTACAGATTCTAAACTGAGAGATCTTCTCAGTATTTTTTTTTCCAGCATAGCTGTCTTATTCCAACGAATTTAGAAGGCAGGGAAGTGGAAATGGTACAACACGCGGCAGGAGATACAGTAACCGTACAGCCACTGGCAGATAACACCCAGCTGATCTAATCATAAAGCACGAGGTTTAAACGGCTGGCAGCATTCGGATCCATCAGGATCACTGGGATCAATCGGATCATGCGGAAATACCTCGGTGATTGTATTAAGTACTTAATACTCCCCTGCCACGGTTAATGAGCCCAAGCTTTAGGACCCGTGCCTTCGGCGCGGATAGAGCGCATACGTTACCGTACAGCGGGCCGTGGATTGCGAGCTCGCCAATGCACGGTGGATTCCGAGTCCCGGGGGTGCACCGTCGGCAAAGCGAAATCTCAACATCTCGACAGGCGAAACATGACTTACAAGCATCGAGTGGGGGCTCCGCAAAGCTGTTTTTAGGGAGTGCGATTTAGACGACCTCGTAAGTCCTTTCCATCCATTCGCATTCGTCGTGTGCCATCTGTTCCCGCCGATCCATCCTATCTATCACTGTAAGCATGTGACTTTTCAGGTGACTTTTGTGTGGCTGTGTACATTGTGTTTTCAAGTATAGGACAAGCTTTAGGACCCGATTCCGAGCTTGCCAACGCACGGCGGATTCCGAGTCCCGGGGGGTTTGCCGTTGGCAAAGCGAAATCTCAACATCTCGACAGGCTAAACGTGACTTAAGCATGTGACTTTCAGGTGACTTTTTGTGGCTGTGTACATTGTGTTTTCAAGTATAGGAAACCGTTGCCTGTCTATCTGCATGTCCAGCTTCACAGTATTCCCAGGGCTCTAGACGACCCTCATCGGACAGCGCATTGCTCCACCCCAACGTCTGTCCATCATTTCCGGTATCCCTGCTCACCCGGGCCATCTCTAATGTTCTGCTCTTTGTCCATGGCCTGGGCGAAGTCTCTATCCAAACCCGGTGGTTCTATACTCTGCATGTATCCCATAAATGCCTGATGCCACAGTGTTCCCCAGAACCACATCTCTAAGGCCAGGTTTGTCGGTTTGGGGTCGCGCAAGTTGCTGCTCTTTTCAAGTTCTTCATTCGATATTGGTGTTCCACATTACTTTCCCGTCTACTGATCCAAGTTCCTAGGGATGTTTAATTTTATAGACACACATGGTACCGCGACATCGTCCCAATCGCTGTATCACCCGAACCCGTTCACCTGAGCGAGATTTGGAATTTACAACATCGACCAGGAAGCCAAGTGGGTACCAGGAAGTTCCGGCAAGCGGAGATATGTACGCTTCTCTGTCTGTTGTATTTCACATGCCTAACTTGAGTCAACTCTACTTACACTACCTTCCACCGCACCATTGTCGATTGATGCATCGTCCGGGCGGCGCGATCCAATATTCCTCGCACGCCACCCTCATGCATGTACCTGCGTCGCGCCGTTCCCCGAAATTTTGATTTGATGCTTGGCATTCGCGTGAGCGAGTCAATGCATGCCTCCCCTACTCTGAGTCCGGGTGTATCCACTGAACTGCAACTTCTGTCACCGCGCACATTGTTTCCCCTCCCTCGTCTGCGTCGGTTCCCGCATCCGCCCAAAGCTCGGAAGCCCTTTTTGACTTGCAATAGAGTTCCGCGGCGGAAATAATGACTCAAAGATGTTGCACGGATACAAGGACCCTGGTTTATCCCTTTATAGGTCAAATACGGAGTTCGCCAATTCCCGCTACCTTTAGGTAAGGGTTTTAGGAGTGCCCTATTTTCATGTCCTGGTGAAAATCACATTTTGGTCATTTTGTCTGAGTAATCTGTGATCTCCAATACAAAAATGCTTCGGCTGGCAGATGGCCAACGACAAGCCGATGATTGTTGCGGAGCAACACATAATCAAGCTGATTCAACGGGCCGTGCTAGGGCTGTGATGTTATCGGCGGCCGGCCAAATTGGCTGATAAAGTCAGACCCAGGTTGCCTAAATTCATGTCATGTGGAAGGATTGGATTGAATTTAGAAGGCCTTGGGAGTACTCAGATCCTAAACTGTATATTAAGAGACAACAAACACCATGCTTTGGTGAAATGAAAATCCACGATGGTTTGGGGATGTAGCCCCAACAAGCTGTGGACCCTGCTGAAGGCACGGGCCCTAAAGGCTAAGGCTTGTTAAAATTATGGGCAGTCAATCTGTGAAGATTCAACAAGAAGTCAACAAGAAGTCGCTACAGATCACATGTTCACGTGCGATCATGGCTATCATTCTCCTTCGCCCGAATTTATTTGCTCAATCCTCGAGCTTTCTGCCATCTGGGGCCCATAAATCTACTCCCGCAGAGCCTAAATTCCTCCAGGACTAAATGTCTCCAAACAATGCACTGTATATGCCATGGGTTGGGCATTGACCCCTGTTCTCCCTAGGTTCTACCGCCGCTCTGCTAAATCTTGGGTTGGGCTGTTGGAAATGGAGTGGCTGTGCGAGCTGTTCCGAGTTCGGCATCTTGGAGAACAGCGCCGGCACTGCCTGCCGTGGTCACCTACAGTCAGTAGGAGTCGGGCGCATCGTTGGACAAGTGCAAGTCAGATGGAAGTGATAAATATTACTCATAGCAGCGCTCACAAGTAGTATAAAAGTAGTGTACTCATTGCCATGTACCCTACCGGATTACAACAAGATTCCTCACTCGGCTCGCTTGTGACGTTCCTTCGAGGCTTATTTCAATATGGGCCGTAGAAACGGAATTCGTTATTTCAGCTCCTTGTGAGATCCATATGGCATTGATACTGATGATTTTGGATCATTTCCCCCTCATCTCAGTCCATCCTGTGAATGTTGCCACAGGTGCACCCGAAAATCCGCCACTAGTGAGCACAGGGCAAGCACAGGGATTGGATACCTCTTCCAATCCCTCTGGTATTTTCTTCAATACCCTCTTCCCCGGTGATTTATCGAATTTTCCTTCTCCAGACACCCAGTAAAGTGACTGATTTGACAACTCCTATGAGATCGACAATAATTCTCGAGGGAAAAGGTTTTTCAAAATCAAATGAGATTTATGAGGTGTGGTACAAGCCCCTATTTGAGGTTTTGTGTGCCTTGTGAGTTGTGGTCTTGGAGTATATAAGCCGTGAATTGTGGTAATAAGTAAGTGCGGGAGACCCAAGGGGAGACCAGCGTGGTTTAATCCCTACAGATGCTACAACGAAAATTACTCATATCTCATAGGTTGTAGGGACCTTGGCAACAGTATGGTCAGAAAGTGATTCAATATCTTTCAAGCAACCAAGTGTAAGAATTTTGGTCACCCAGCAAATGGAGAGCTTGATGAAACTACCAGGGCCCAATGCAAGCTGGTCAACGCAGCAGCGTTGAACGAGCGAGCTTTGGGCTGCCTTCAATTCCATTTTATGTATCAATCAATAATTAATTTGCATAAAACTTGAATAGACCAAAATTGGTAGCGGGCCATGCCGCTTGTCGGCCTTACCCGCTTTATAACAAATTCCCAAGCCGTTTGACGGCAAAGCCAAAAGGTTTTGGCATGTTCAAAAACCGTGGGAATAAATTAAGCGCCTTTAAGTTCGGACAAACACAGTATTTGACCTATAAAGGGATAAACCAGGGTCCTCGGATACATGACGCGTCTCAGTCTTTCTGACTCATGACACACATATCCGTTCGATTAACATCCTCCTCCTACAACAGCGCCTCTGGAGCCCATCCCACTATGTACGCATAGCCGCAGTGTCGCATTTTATCTCACCATGCGTACCCCATCATGTTAAACATCAATGCGGTCCGCCCGAAATTCCGACTTTCTGCCGAACGAAGGTATGTGTTTCTTCCATACACAGAATCTGTGTGGAGTGCTCACCCGAGTAACGTTCCCCGCGCACATTCATGTACCTTGGTACGGTCTATCTTGTATCTGTGTGTCCCACTGATATCTCGCAGACAGGTTGGCACCTGCATAGTCTATCCCCTGTTGATCAACCTAAAAGGTCGCGCCACTGACAATCGACCCGCAGTGTTGTTTCACCCTGTCTATTTACCTTGTCCACTTTTTATTTGGCTCAGGCGGTTCAATCGCGTGGTACGTTCAGCCTTCTGAATTCACTTCATCCCCCCCCCACACATTTTTACTCAGAAAGTTGTCGTTACTGGCCAGTTCAAGGCCACTGTTCCCTTGTTGGAATGCATTGGATGCGGGAGCTACGGAGGTTCAATTCCTACCCCCGGCAATGTGAGTTTGAGGATAATTTATTTTTTCGCCCAAATTTCCGATCCGCACCAGGTCAGTAGTCTGTATTGTCCTTTTTTAGACTGGAGCCAAGTTCCGTTCACAAAGAGTAGCTACTCTATTAGCTAGGCCAAAGGCCAAAATATCCACGGCCGAAGTTGTATAGTATGATCACGGGCGGGGTCCATAGCAAATGTATGATTAGACTGTTCCCTCCTGGTTCTGTCCCTCCCACGCTATCATCATGAGACCACGTTTTTCCGCGAACTATATTATTCAAATGACAGGTGAATTTCTACGCTGATATGGGCAGGTGGTGCAACAAATAATAATGTTACAGTGTTACAGCCATACTGGGTATCGGGTAGGTAGACAGGTAGGTAGGTAGCATTGCAAGTAGAAATACACCATCACTCTGGACCTCTCTCCGTCATCTAAGCCCCAGTCGCAGACCCCATGAGTTTCCCCGTGCCCCACGGTAGACCCCAGACAACGAAAAGAGGCAAATAAGATGTCCTAGAATATTTAGCTTCAGAACTTCAGACATTCCTTCTACTTGGACGGTACACAGGGACGGCATAGAATTCTTCAAGGACCTGAACCTCATACACAAATTTTGCAACAAGAACAATAGTTGAGCGCTCGTATATGGCTTTCAAGAACTCAACGCTTGTGAGTTTAACCAATTTGTCTCTCATTTTTGGCACAGTGTGAAAAAGTTTTTCCAGGAATAAGGTGCGCAAGTTGAGAACTGCCGGTGAGGCCTGGCATTCCAATAGCGCATGTTCTGGAGTTTCTACTGTAGCCAAACAAAAACGACAGAGGCGCTCGTTCCACGGACTGGTCGTAGTGCATGATCAACATGCCGCAAGTTTTCTAATGTTCAGTGCATCCTGAATCCTGCTCTGCTGACCGCGTGGAGCACGGGTTCTTGCTATCACACTAAACACGTGATGCCCTCCGGAATACACAAGTACATATCAAAAAATCCGGACCGATCCGAGCATTATTAGTACTGTGAGACCAAGTCTGCTCTTGTACAACGAAAAACACCCAAATCTGACCCACAAAATGATCTTGAGCTGGTTAGAACAAATCGGGTGATGACATGCCCTCCGAACCCTCTGCCTGAATCGAATGAGCGTATTTTCGGGGGGAAATGGTCAAGATTTGAGCTCGTGAAAATTAACAAAAAAAAGGGCCACACCCTACGTTCCGCAAAGAGCTGTAAATTTGTCAAGAATAATTCACGAAAGGGCACTGACCATCACTTCCTTATCCCTTAAAAGTTCACAATTGCGAGCAGATACTGGAGGCAAGTAAAATGAAGAGTAAAATCATGAATTCTTCAAGTTGAGATTCAGATCCGAGTAAAATACCTACACATATAATACATGAAAAAAGATGGAGACTATCAATGCGGATTCTTCGAAAATCTCTCCAAGCCATTGAGCTCGAAATTCCGGGAGGTGAAGAGACAATATGGACCATGTGCACGTATTGTATTACCCTGATGCAGTGTGATATCCTGCATGGTGGGAAACACTCAGAGCTGGTGCCGGCCACCGTAAAACATCGGTATTCGAAGGAAATCCGAATTTGGTTCAAGTTATGGCTCAGCCGGCTCGAAGCTCAAGCCGCAGTGGAGTAGCTGAAGCTGATTGGTTGCAGCTCGGCTTACACGGCTAGCGGCTTTGAGCCGAGTCGCGGCAACACTAAACGGCATACAAGATCTAACAAATATGGGAAATCCTCAGACATTGTGGGTAGAATGAATTTTGGCCATCTCGATATCTGGTGACAAGTTGTCCGGGTTGATTGGTAGATCGATCTGTGCCACGACGTTAGGATCGTTGACAGAATGTTCGATGAATTGACACTGACTGCCGGTATGGAATGTGGGATTGTGACCTCATTCATGTTGCGAAGAGTGCTACGAGAATTAAGGCTAGCAAAATCTGAGTTAACTAGGACAGTCTGTATAAACTGACCCACCTCGCAAAGAGGGAATTCGAGTATACTGCAGCATGAATGAGACTTGAACTTGAGACATTATTCGGAGCACTCACGTCTTGTTGTAATGGTGTATACCGCGATCCAAAGATCTTGGGGCACTCAGCTAATTTGCGCATATGAAGTGGATCGAGATCCACATACAGTTTTCCTTCATAGTCACAAACTTGAATGGAGAACATCATTAGAGGCAATGAAAGCAAAGTTCCAGACGACATACAAATATAAGGCCCATGGTTGTTGCGGTACTGCGTACAGGTTTCATGAAAAATAGAAAACATTGGCAAGATAGACAACTTGCCTTGTTACCACTCCGGTCTCTTGATGATTGAGTGTCAGTTATTTGAATGTCAGTTATGAAAACAGTGTTATTTGTGCCGAACCTATCGTCCATTCAACGAGTTTATAAAGAACTGCAGCTGTCCTACAGAATAAGATCAGGGACAAGAAGAGTAGGGAAGAGCGGACTAGCCTCGTATTTGCATTCACACGTTGGCGATGAAGCTCATAGACCAGTGTTGTAGCAATGACCAAGTCGTTCACCGCCGACGTGACCCAAGTAGAATACAGAACCCAGGCTGCCCGATTTTGATATGACACGATGGGCAAATTTCGGTGGCTGCCATAAACGACTGCCGCAACGGAAAGCATGTTCAAAAGCGCCAAGATCCATATACAGAATGGGATGTAGAAACTTCCTGAAAACCTGTATATTCGGAGAGAGAAGAATCCTTGAACTGGGTTCAGTATATAGATGTGATCATAACCACTGCTTTCAATTGGCCATACCGCATGCCCGTATGGTTCCACTAAATAAGAAGGCAATGGTGAATGATAGGGGTTGAAAAAAGCGCTCTGGAAGCCCATAGTCGGAGACTGTCTCGTGGTATAGTGTCATCCCGGAGCAGACCGTATGGGCCACCTCGCAAAGCCTGAGATGCAAAATCAGCTCAGATTCTGCCCCAAAAAGAAAAAGGGATTCTGACCAGACAAAAGACACCTGGGGAGCGAGGTGATCATCACAATTTGCTCACATATGTATGTAATACATACCAGGAATTTGAGTTTGCGAGAATCGTCTGAAAAGCGCTGATAATATATGTATGCCTGAGTTGTGGTTACACCAAATAGCACATATGATAGGAGGACACCAATTTCAAAGGTACCTGGGAAGTGCAGGTGTAAGTACACGGACAACAGATGCCTGAGGAACTGTCATACCAAGAGTGCTGTTGGTGTCCAAGGCCGGCATAGTAGATGCCATCTCATTTTTGTTCAGTCTGCCCAGTCGAATATATACCACCCGATAAAACAAGAAGAAAATAGATAGAAGAACGCGGCCACCAGCCTTCCGATGGCTGTCCAAGTTCTGACATTCCCGAGCCCATTCGTAAAACGATGGCTGAAGAATAACATACAGATGAGTGCGGGAACTGGTATTCCCGACCCGACCCGGCCTCAAGCCCGGAGGTTTTCCGGGACCCAAGCCCGCCCAAGCCCTGCCCAAGCCCCGAGCTTTCCGGCCTGGTCTAGGGCTCATTCTTGCCGCTGTCCAGCTATTTAAACATGGGTTACCTGATAATAACCGATGTTTCTCCGAAGCTCCGAACTCCTGAAATCGTCTGTCTCGGTAACCCAGATGTTCCGGTGATCCGGGCCACGCGACTTCGGGTAACGCAAAGCCAAGTTACCGGCTGAATCATGGGCTCATTAATGATGCCTGTGGCTGGCTATGTCTCGGCAGAGATAGCCAAGTGCACCCGGACGTGATCCAAATTGATCCGTGACATCCGGTTGATCCTTTGCACCGCATTCGGAGACACACGCAAACTCTCTCCGAAAGCGGCCATATCGTTGAGGGTGGTTTCTGTAATGCTTCTGTACCCACAACAATGTATTTCAAGTGCTATTCTGTTTAAATTTCAGTCAGTTGCAGACTTTGTGAGCTGTTGTGGGAAGTGTGCTGCTGCTGCCTCAATTCACCCATGTTAGTTGGCTGTTATGCATGTCAGTTCGTGCACAGAGTTACAGCTCAATGATTTGACTGAACTCACTGAATGGTGCATTTTAGATCTTTTCTTACCTGGCCATGTTGTGACTTGAATGAATGTCAATTCTCAACTAAAAAAATGCAACTGCGAGATCTCACGATGACTATTACTCACAATGTACTGTGAGGCACACTATATTGCTCGAGGAAAGCAGAAGGAAGAGACAATAGGGTTGACCCTTGGCACAGTTCGACGTTCCGCCGGGGATTTTGAAGACTTTGTGTGATGGCACGGTCACGGCACGGCTCCGAGCCGTTTTCTGCCGCCGTAAACAGCCGTAAATGGGTGCATGGGTGGTTCTAAAAGCCTTGCAATTTTTTTGTTCATTATAAGCTCGACAAATTACCAGGACTTATGTACCTCACTTCTACCCAGTGTACACCTTTTCACGAACTCGAGGCCCATTGTAAAAGGCATAAAGCCCGCCAGATGAAGCCGAGCCGTGATACCATCAGGTCCATCACTCCCCTCGTAAACCTCGTTGAATTCCCTTCCCAGAATCTTTGCTTTCTGGATCAACTGTGGAGTTTTTTCTTTGCTGGATATGTAGAAATGTTTTAAACCCCTCTGTTTGGACCTTGAAGTTTTCAAATTCTATGTTGAACCTTTTTTAAACCGGCCGGTGCGACGGTGCCATTGTCTGTGCCGTCCCGTCCGAGACTTCAAAGAGTGCTCAACGGCCCATGAAAACTGTCGCTGACCACCCGTCAAAGTGACAGCCATGCCCATCACAGGCACAAGTGGTGCCCTACTAATACTACTAACAACTAGAGACGACGCACCGAGTCTGCCAATTGTTGTGAGAGAAAGCTATAAATATCTTGAATTCCATTCGCTGTGGCTATCTCTTTTTCGGACGTATCCCCGAGGGACATAGCCCTTGAATTTTGTAAGTTACTGGATATGGACTTGAAATCAAGATGGTAAATATTCTCTGCTGAGCGCTAGAGCAACATTGGGGCTCCAGAATCTCGAGTAAATAATTGCCGGTAAGTCTTTTGATCTCTCTTAGTTTCCTCTCATTCTCCCTCTTGTTCCGCAACTTGAAAACTTGATTTTTCTCTTTCAGCCACAGACATAGTACATAAGCCGAATCATGTCTGGGGAAACTTATGTCCGAAAAAGGACATAGTACATAGGGGCTGCTCACGTGGCCCATTGGTAGGGTCACTGGAGGAAGGACCCCTGATTATCAGTAGGTAGGTCAAATCTGGAGTCCGGACAAAATTTTGGATCTGAAGGGTGTAGGTTAGTGCAAAGTCCGGACAAATTGAGGGTCGGCTTGGAAGACCTGTGATCGAACGTCCGGACGCTGGTCCACAGTGAGCAGAGGTCAGATCAGAGTCCGGACAGGGTATATCCTTGCTCCCACTTACTAATGCGTGCTTAGTGTAGTGGTTGTTTGCTCGATTATAATGTGGTGTAAGTGCCTGGACACTGCCCTTGTTCGGTCCCTTCGAAAGGTCATTAGATTTCCTTTTAGCTACCTACGCCTCGCGCTAACAAGTCTTTTTATAAAATGATCTGCCCTCGGCGCGCAATTTCTACATCAAAGTGGGACGTAAAAGCTACAAACGCAAATATATATATGTTCCTTAATATCTTTGAGCCACTCCGCAAACAGTTCTGCTCAGTAAACACTAGAAGTGGCCGGGGTATGGACCAAGACTGGTGACAATGGAGATATAGGAGGCTGGGACCCTACTGAATGAACATGAACATGGTGCAGAGGAAAGGAAAGCCCAATGTGAACCTTTTGAATGTAGAGGAGGAGGATGACAACAGCGTCTAGTAATATATTCGCATTTTTCGCAATTTTTTGAGGCTCCGCCGATTTTATTGGGTGATTTTGAGGTCAGAGGCAAAGTCCGGACAAAAATTGTCCACCGCGGCCACCAGACGCAAAATCCGGACAAAATTTTCAAATTGGGCACAACCCAAAGTCCGGACAATTTTTTTTTGAGGGCCAATTTGTGATTTGACCTACCAACGGATAATCAGGGGTCCTCTGGAGGACCCATGATTATCCGAACAGAGGTCGGATACCGAGTTCGGACAAAATTTTCGGAAAATTTTGGCCAAAAAAAAAACCAAAAAGAATGGCCCTGTCAAAATAATCATTTTGGCCGACTCAAAAAGCGTGGGAAAGAAAAAAAAGTTCGGACAAAACTCAACTTTGGGCCCGATTTCGGTATCCGACCTCTGTTGGGATAATCATGGGTCCTGTCACTGGTTCGAGTCCCTGCCCTTGCAACTCATTTTTCACTCTAATGACTGGAACTCACGATTTGGCTGGATTGAAAAAGTATCAGTGGTAGACTGGTCTTTGTGGAAGAGAGAATGTTCTGTGTCCCCTGAGCAATGAGTGAAATCTGAGTAGAAATACAAGGAAATGAACTTTAATTTCAGAGGCATGCATGCATTGTCCGCACAAGCCCTAACCACAACTTTCCCCCCAAGATCTGAAAGACATAGAGGCTATACTATATAAATGGGCCACTAATTATCAAAAGGGAAGCAGAGAACAGCAGCAATGGCATCTTAGAGCAAGATAAGTATGTGGTGTGAGGTGTGGCAAGCAAGCAACACAACTCGGAGCAGCACAAAAAGGGGGGTGGCAAGAAGCAAACACAAAAATTCTCAAAACAGCTCAGGGATCTCGGAGTCACTACTTGGTTTTATAGATAAAGCAATGAGGCATACTGTTTAGCCCATGCCTGTACTCTTTTGGTCTCCCACTGCATTGCATTCATAGGTTACACTGTGTACATTGATTTTTGAATTCCATGTAATATGCTCAGAACCTCCAAACTCTGCTAAACCATGTGCTTGACTGATCCCTTAATAATCTTTACGGTACCATCTCTACTGTTCTGGAGCCAAAAAGGGATGAAAAATAACTGCAGCAGTGATTCTCTGTTGCCATTTCTGTGCCCAGTCTTTCAACAGTGGGCAGCCCCAGGACTCCCTTTTTAACTGTTTTTTTTTGGGGGGGTCATTGAGGAACTGTAGAGAATTGGTAGAGAATTGATTATTAGCGATGTTTGATTGATGTGCCATTCATCAGAGAAAGAAGAAACAAAATGCATGGAGAAAAACACACATTTTATTGGCCATTTTACACTGTGATGGGAGCAAAGACGGGGGTTGTAAAATATTGATGTACCTGAGAATCGAACCGTTACAACCGGTGGCACGTTATTGTGATGAAGCCAAAGCCGAGAGGCCGAGATCAATCTTGAATTCGATTGGCTGGGACATGGGTATTTACCTCCGAGGGGACATAGGTCTTGAAATTACATACTGATCTGCCAAAATCGGACATAGAATTCAACATAAATCAAGATGCTGAAAGCTGTATACTGAATGCTATAGTGTGTTTTGAGCTGAAATTGTCGGGCAAATGAATCTCAGTTGGCATCCTGAATCTCTCTCTCTTTTCCTCCCTTTTCCTCCCATTTTGCAACTTGAAAAACTTGAATTCGGCTGTCTCTCCCCGGACATAGTACATGAGCCAAGTTAGAACTTTGCGTCCATCATTTTTTTGGAGACCGAACCCGCGCCGGGAACGTGTGACACACGATTCTCACATGTCACATTTCCCTCATGCGAACGACATGCGAACCACGCATGTCGCGTTGACATGTGTAGGGCTTTGCCCGGGTGCCCCCAGTGTACTTAAGTTAATTGGAACTTGGTAGATACAGTTTTATGCACTTCTGAATTTTTTAGTGATTTAATGACACGTACTTTGCGGTCATTTACCTTGGAAATGGGGTTTGCGCAGCTGGGGCTTTCCACCCTAGACCCCGACCGCTGTGCGCTCGCCGCGGGGGCCTGCTGTGTGGAGCTACTCCCTCGCCGGGGAGGCCCACGGCGTGGGGCTTTTCCGCTGAAGGATATGTTTTTAAAAAAAAAGGACGCCAAGGAGTTCGAACCCGGGTGCTCGACACGAAAACATACAAACACGAGTGTTAACCACTCCTTTACTCAGACTGTTCAGTCCACTGTACTTTTAGTATCCTCATCCAGCCCAAGCGGCCACCATCACGTGCGGAAAAAGTTCCCGGCGCAAGTTTGAATTCCTCATTTTTTACCCGAAGTCGCCTGGCCCGGATCATATGCGGACCGGGATTGCTATCGCTTCTGGGTTACCGAGAAAGATCTTACCCCACTTTCCGATTTATTTTCGCGATGACCAATTACGTATTGTTTCTCTTTGTCCTTGTAGCAAAAATTGGGTGAAATCCAAGTTCCCCAAGGTAACCAAACCTGAAGGTTCAGAAATCACTGGGACATACCTCGGAATGTGTGGTGGTAAGCAATGTCTGCTATTTCTCTTCCTCTGTGACTGACTCTCATCCAAGTGCGGTGACATGGTGTACCTCGCTGATGATTGTCATCACCTGGCTGGCAGGTATGATAACCCCCATCTTTTCACATTCTTATTACTCACACTTTTGCCCACAGTGCGTGCAGGGCGTCAGCTACGTCGCACGGCTCAAGCATCGGCCGGTGGATGACAGCACGTAAACGAAGTGCACAATTGAGTCAGATTGTGCGGTACTTTTCGTGCGTTGGTAGATTACCTACGGTATGTTATCCTCCTCAGTATCTCATTTTCTGTCCCTGATTATTTCACAGCTGTCGAACTCAATTGCCTCACCCTCACTATACAAGTCAAGGCAAGATATTTCCATTGTTCGACTGATGTCTGTTTAGACTTCTTTTCTCATCAGATTGTTATCGTAGCTAGTAGTAGAAGTAAGTCTGTAGACTCCTCTAACTTAGGTAGTGTTGATAAACATCCTTTTTGTTCTTTTTGTTTATGAAATTGACGTGAAAACAATTTGAAAGCACCACCAAAATGTGCTCAAAACTGTTGCAAAACCACCCAAATTTGTGAAAATTTATAAATGAACAATCGGATTTGCACAATTCTCACAATTTAGCATTAGTGTTGGTTTGGTCAAATTTTTGTCAAAATTGGAACAAATTGTTCGAATCTAACCAAATAGTCGCAGATTCGGAAAAGAGGGTTTTCCTGATTGGCTGAATCGGAGGTTTAGCTACCCTGGAGAACATGAATTTCGGCCACTTTTGCCACAAGTACAAACAAAAGATTTGTCCAAAATTAGTCATCATTGAAAATCAGAGCAGCAGAGAAGTACCAAGGAGATTTATTGAGTCCAAGTGGTAAAATCCCTTCTGATCTCCCTTCCTCTCATTTTCATGGATTTTTTTGGTGTGACATACAATTTATTATCCCTCAAAATCTTGCTCAGTTGACGTGACACTTTCGTCTAGTGATCAAGCAGCGTATCAATTGCCATGTCTACGAGATCACTTCATCTCCATTGGAACTGCCGTCTCCTTGCCGCGAGATCAGCGTGGAGTGTATCCTGCAAGAGTTTCATAGAGTTGAGTAGCTGTGGTTTGCATCTCTCTCAGAGTCTCTCTCACTTGGTGGTACTCATTCCACAAATTTACCGGATGCCAGAGGTTCGTTTTCCAGAGCTGAGTCTGAACATGCCGCACCATTCAGGGCTGCCATCTTGGAACTGATGACAACAATACTCCTGTCGGACTTCCACACAGATCTGGCAAACGGCTGATCAGCACTGTTCAGCAATTGTTAATTAACGTCGTTCAGAATATGTGCTCATGAGATTCAAGTCGGGAACACACTGCCATTTCCGGGCCAGAGTTGCCAGATATTGACAAATCACACTAACGCTAAACCACTCTCCGTCTGCATGTCCTGCGTATGATTATGGCAGGGCGCTTTGACACGGCTGTCCCCGCTTTCATCAGAATTTGATAGGATTTGATGCCCATTCCAATGGTTTTTGCCTGGATTTCTTAGCAGTAACCTTTAGATGCCAACAGATAAGCAGATCATTCGAATCCAGCGAGTTTAGTGATGAATTCCATCAATCTGCCCATCAGCGCATCGTTTACGTTGATAAGCCGGGAATTTGGCCAAGCTTGCAGAGTTGCTTAAAGAGCAAATATACAAGTACTATCATCTCATTAGACTCAAGGAACATACCAGGACTTGCATAGAGCAGGACTCGAATGCACAAGTCCGGTTCCATTGGGAATTAGGTCCACAATCATTCGGAATAATACCTAATTCCAACTGTGGTGCTTAATTCCAACCCAATTTGTCCTTAATTCCAATAAGATGCTCTTAATTCGGAATCATGTCAATCCCATCATGGACTCAGGTCTGGACCTCGAGTCTAGAACTGTCTGGGGCTGGAACAACCATACTCCTGAAGTCTGGGCCCATCTAGGCCTTGGCTACTTGGTTGAACCCTTAGGGGTTGAATGATCGAATTAATGATCGAATTAGTGCCTCCCATCTGCCGATCGAGGAGATAGATTAGACAGTTGTTGACAGGGTAAATTAGACACATCCCCTATATGCTTGTGTGGCTCCAAGTGACTCAGCGGTAGTAGCTTATGTAAAGCCTTGGCCAAGTAGTATATAAGTAGCAGACAGTAGTGTAGTACAGCACCAAATCTGTCCTGAGAGAGTGAGGCGCTTGGTGGCCCTTACATATTTAAGGCATTGTTTTGGGGCTTGTATTCTGTTGAATCAAGTTGGTTGTGGATTGGAATTAGTGATTGAGACCTCCGTGGCATTGATAAAGACCTCCGTGGCAAACTGATAAAGACCTCCGTGGCAAATTGATCGAGACCTCCGTGGCACTAATAAAGACCTTTGTGGCATCCTAGGACAGGATTAAAGTCCAAACAAACCAAGCCGGTTAATAGCCGTCATACCTTGAAATAACAAACAACCACTGTTCGACTTAATTGACACATCGTCCATTAAGGTCTAATAGCGCGCAATTCTTAATCATTCGAAAAGCTAAAAGCAAAACCAACCAAATATCTATCGAAGAACCAACTCTACTTTGGTCCCTTAGATCTTCTATCGATCTAATAAGACCCGTATCTCGTCAGGACAGTCAAGACTGTGTGCAATTGGAGTGTGTGGTGTAGTGGAAATTAGCATTATTGAGTGTTTGAGTTGTCTGATCTCACTTTGTGAGTTGAGTTAAACTCAGTCGTTCAATTTGGTGTTAGTTCAGTGCATTATATATCTCAGTGCTTGACCCTGAGCAACCGTTTCAACGTATAGAATCCCATATTCTTTTTTTTTTCACCACAAGCAGAGCATGGACACAGACTCACCTGGCCTCTTGCTAATTCTCACACTATGAGTACACTGAATTTCTTACTTGCACTATAATCTCATGATGTGGATGTGGATGTGCATGGAGTTCAGCACGTTGAAGTCAAGCTAAGTCGACTCAACTGCAAATGACAAGGAACTCAATTCTTGATACCTCAGGCTAGTCATTTTATGGCACATATACTGTATAATAATTGAAAAACTTGACACCTTTGAAAAACCGTTAGAAATGACACTACTTTGGCCAAAGGTTGGACAAAACACACAGGTCGAGACTGCGTGTTTCCAAAAAAATGTCACAGCTAGTATTTGAGTACTGAAAATACACAACTGGAACTTAGGCACTTGAAACACACCACTGATCCACCGCATTTCACACAGCATTGCCCTCTCGATCGACCGAATCTGAGGCGAATCGGCAATCCCCGGATTATGCTGATCCGGCTCAAGACAAGATGTGAACTTTGCAGCCGATTGATGTAGCTGTACAACTACCGTACACCCCTAATAGGCGCGGTTTCTCATGCGGTTTCTGGAGTTTAGAGTTCGATGAGGCAACCACACTTCGACCTCTCGTTAGTCTTTATACAGTCGCATCGTCCCATGGGTCATAGGGCATATCGATCTGGGTATCTCGACCCTTTTCATAATGTGATACCTGCCCTAAACTCCATCACAGCTCAGTCCGATTTGGGCCCGAGTCAACCCGAGCAGTGGGCCCGCCCGCCATTCGCGGATCCGTTCTCGTGATACGCCGCAGTTCTTCGCGCACTACTTCACAATGTTCTGCGCAAAGATCACAAGTCCAAGTTGTGTGTTTTGGAAGATATTAAGGGCTGGGAACAAGCGGCCTCACTTTGCCAAATTGAGACAGGTCATGTATAAATTACCTCGCCCACTAAAGTGCCGCCTATTTTTTCTCGCTGACCCGAGGTGCGTATTTTTAACCACGTTTTTAGCATAATTATTATACACTATATGGCCTATCTCATTGAAATAATTTGCATCACATTACATTCTGGAATCTGTAGAGGCCATCAATTGCCACATCTTGTGGACTCTTTTCCTTGTTGTACCAAGGGAGTGTAGTTAGGGAATGTGCTCAGCTTTATAATAAAAAGCTCTTCATAATGTCACTACAGTATAGTGGTAGCCTTGCTCTCAAAATTGTTTTATATTTCCTAATGTTTTGTGTTCGAGTCTCCTTATTAGCAAAATTTTTGCCCAATTTCACCCGTCATTTAGCGTCCTTAACCGCCACCTTGAAATTTGATGAGGCGGCTGTGAGCAACTGCCATCGAAACGAAATGAAGCATTATGAAGGTCGTTGTGTATTCTTTTTGGATGTATGGGGGAAGTCCGGGGAATTGATGTACGGTCATGGACCCAGTGGAAGGAGTAGCAGTAGGCACAGAAGTGGCCACGGCGGGTGCGGTACACCTACTTCTCAATCACGTCGGAGAAACTGCTAATTTTACACAATTGTGTATGGGGAAGTCCGGGGAATTGATGGATCCGTGTTCTGTAAAAGTGGCAGTTTCTCCGACGTGATCAAGAAGTAGGTGTACTGCCTTGGCTACTTCCGTGCCTACTGCCTGTTCCTTCCACAGGATCCATCAATTCCCCGGACTTCCCCATACATCTCCGACATGTTCGAGAAGTAGGTGTACCACCTTGGCTACTTCCGTGCCTACTGCCTGCTCCTTCCACCGGATCCATCAATTCCCCGGACTCCCCCCATACACGATTCTGTAAAATTGGCAGTTTCTCCGACGTGATCGAGAAGTAGGTGTCACCAGGGGCAAAGGGAGATGCATGAGACCACATGTGTGCTATGCATGTGTAACGACCCTCGAGTGCAGGTTACAAATATTTATTGTGGGATGCATGTCGTACGACCCTGGCGAGTACTCGGGAGTTATAATGGTATTTTGGGGACTTGGATAAGCCTCCAAGTCCCCGAGAGAGTCGATATCAATAAAGCTGGAGACTCCTTGGACCAGAAATCTATGACCAAGTACTGATCTAGTCTCGCAGCAAGCCAATGAGATTATCTACTATGGCTTCGATCCACAACTAGCTCGGAGGCTAGGAGAATGCTAGATAGAGCTCTGAGGCTCTATGAAACGGATCAATTGCAGATGTATAGCGGATGGCAGCAGATAAGATAATTACTGCTGGCAGACACTTGAGACTCTCGCTTGGTGAAATATGCTTGAGAAGACTGAGAACCGATTCACTTAAGAACACCTGCAGGCCCAGTGCACTGCTGCCATTAAGAGGGCAGGACAATGAATGTTAGGTCGTTGGATGGTTAATGTATGGAGGATGATGGTATTGATCTCGACGTACAAAGGCATATAAATGGTAAAAATACAAGTACATAGAGGTTAGTTGAAGAGTAATCAGAAAAGGGAAAAATATGCTATATGGCCTCTACAGCATGTGATCCACATTCAGCAGAGCACTTGATAAAGGCACTTTGGTTGTACAAAGGGGGGCCTTGTCGACTCCCTGCCAGTTGACAAAGCCCTGCTTTGTACAACAAAGCTTTTGTGACTGCCTGCAAACCACTTGCATAGCACGTATGTGGTCTGACATGTGCTGAGATTTGCCCCCAGCAAGGGGGACCAAAGATAAGAGATTGGGGGTCTGGCCGACCGCCAGAAAAAAAAATTGTATGTACTTTTTTTTAGAGCCAAATATCGACACAGCTGCCTCCAGGACTTGTAAAAATATCTCCCAGGTCCATATGAGCCTTAAATGTGAACCAATACCTTGTTGCAAGGGGATCAGTCCTCACTGATCCTGCTCGTGCCAAACACGGACGCTGTACTGTTGATTACTTAAGGAATTTCGCTTCACTTTTGATTACTTAAGGTAGTTCCTCGCCCTGCCGGCTTATTAATATCAGCTGCCGACCATTGCCACCAAGTTTCACTGATCATATTATCATATTGCGACTTTTTTTGCCATTGCCCGAGGCTCGCGCTACTTACAGCCCTTTGCGGAACATAGGGCGCGGCCATTTTTTTTTTCCTTTTGAGATATTTTCGATATTTTGGACCATTTCCCTCACTGCAGACTCAATTCCCAATGTATCGCTCTGGAAACTATATGAGCGGAATCGCAATGGAATTCCGCGTTTCCTCTCGTGCTTCGTTTATTTTTATTCAATCTGTAAAATATGTAGTATAAAATTATGACTCATTCAAGCAGATCACCTCCCACAAGGGGAGATGTGGATACGGTGCTCCAGGCTGTGATTACAGCAGACATAGGCACATTTCAGAGGTCGCCTCGTCGCTGTATTTGATTTTTTGTGCCTCTGCTGCCCAAACGATGCAATTGAATGTGAAGATATTAGTGTCTACTTAAGTACAATGTTTCTGCATGCTATATTGACCGGGTACTCAGAGGTTTGTTCTGGGCCCCTATGAGGTCTTTAGAACAAACCCCACGACTCAGAGTCTGAGTACAGTCCCTCACTATGGAATGCGACGCGCCTCAATGTGACATCAATTACGGGTAACTGCACCACGTGACTGTTACAGATCGCAAAATGGCGCGCGTCGCGTTCCATAGTGAGGGACTGTACTCAGAATCTGAGTCGTGGGGTTTGTTCTAAAGGCCTCATAGGGGGCCCAGAACAAACCTCTGAGTACCCGGTCAATATAGCATGCAGAAACATTGTACTTAAGTAGACACTAATATCTTCACATTCAATTGCATCGTTTGGGCAGCAGAGGCACAAAAAATCAAATACAGCGACGAGGCGACCTCTGAAATGTGCCTATGTCTGCTGTAATCACAGCCTGGAGCACCGTATCCACATCTCCCCTTGTGGGAGGTGATCTGCTTGAATGAGTCATAATTTTATACTACATATTTTACAGGTTGAATAAAAATAAACGAAGCACGAGAGGAAACGCGGAATTCCATTGCGATTCCGCTCATATAGTTTCCAGAGCGATACATTGGGAATTGAGTCTGCAGTGAGGGAAATGGTCCAAAATATCGAAAATATCTCAAAAGGAAAAAAAAAATGGCCGCGCCCTATGTTCCGCAAAGGGCTGTAAGTATACTTATGAGAACCCATTTAGAGGAGCACTTGCCTGACATCTAAAGTGTCACAGAGCAAGATAGCAGAAACTTCCTTGAGAAATGCATCTGATTGACATGGGTAAGGAGTTCCAAACGGGCATCTACCCATGCATGTGGGTGAGGGGCGAAGGTGAGGATTCCGGCTCTCATCTCTTCCCATGTTAATTCTGCAATTCAATGTGTGCATGTCTCACAAAACTTCCTGAATAATTTGGGCTTTATTTGTGCCACACCGTTCTCGTGGTATGCCTGGCACGAAAGCTTTCGGCA
This sequence comes from Mycena galericulata, assembly GCA_029289565.1. Classification (NCBI taxonomy): domain Eukaryota; kingdom Fungi; phylum Basidiomycota; class Agaricomycetes; order Agaricales; family Mycenaceae; genus Mycena; species Mycena galericulata. Next base: position 568,295 of record JARKIA010000046.1, read on the forward strand.
ACGCTGTTTCCCGAAAAGGGAATTTGATGGCATCAGGTGGCTGTGGGGAGGGGGGGGTCCACCGACCCTCTCAGAAAAAAAAATTGTAGGTGATATCAATTTTTCTTATCTTTGGTCCCCCTTGGCCCCCAGTATGTACTGCACCTGTCGTGGCCACTTTCGTGCCTACTGCCTGCTCCTTCCACCAGTGATAAGGTGTGTATCCAGACCCGTGTGAAAATGGAATTTTCATTCACTTACATTCCCAAGTAAGACTAGGAATCAGGGTACACACTCTCCCTGGAGTGGTACACTTTAATACCTGCAACTTGTGAGCTACGGAGTTTCCGGACTGGAAAGTTGTAGACACAGTGATTCACTGCGTTCAGGCAGCCCCGTGGCAGACCCTGTCGGAGCTACGTAGACATACGACGGAGCTGTGCCGAGGTGGCTCCGTACAGTCTTCCGCCATCCCTCTGCACAGCTCCGTCGTATGGCGACGTAGCTCAGCAAGGCCCTTTTACCTGTGCCGCCGGGTCGTCTGAACGCAGTGATTCTTTATGTTGTTGTAGACTTATGAGACTGAGGTTGAGTCGAGAAAGTCTACGTGTTGAACGAAGAATGCCTACTGCTAAACTACTGGGAGTATTTATAGCTATCTAAGGATCCTTCGGATCCGTCCATGCTGACTCATAATGAGTCCTACTGACTAACTATAACTGAAACTAACTAGATATGAGTGGAAAGAAAAGAGAGAGAGAGAAACTGAAACTGGATATGACTCCTCGGCCATTTCGGGACCTTGAGCACGTGGCATATCCTTACACAACTTACGGATTCTGCTTTGCACACTCGGCCTCTCCTCGCAGCGTGGATAAATTCGACAACCCATCAATATATGCTATGGAGTTCATGCGGAGTACACTCCATTCACGACCCGACATCGACGGCCGCATCTGCGTACATTGATAACTCTGAACTCTATCTGTGCGGTTCAAGCAGAATCCCCCCGTTCGACTTGAAGCCGGGTCACTAATTGAGAAATAAAATCCACATTTTTTCTCTGGATTTGAAACCTTGTCTGCTTACCTGCTGGGGCTGGGGCAGGTTACCTCGAACTTTCTCCGGAGGACTAACTTGTTTGTACAGTGTAGTAGGGTTCCTTGGATGATGACATATCACTGGATAATTCATTTTTTAAGCCGCGCACACTTGTCATGGGCCCAATTCCTCTTGCATGCAAGATTCTATATACTATTTCTATGTCCTGAATTAATTTCAAGCTGAGAATACAGCTGAGTGCTGAATGCGACACGTTTGAAGGTCGATCAGTAATACATCAGAGCTGTGATGGACTTTCCTTTTGCTTGATTGTGATTAAATCCGGACCATATTGGCCTCAAACTATTTTTCTTATGATAGACCACAATATCAGCTACATTCTTCCCCAAAAGAGTGAGACAATCCGACCAAGACTGATGATCCTAGATTGGTATATAACCGCACCGCGTATAAAAGCGTGACTCCTGCATTTGTCATCACTGATCCATTTCCCGTTGTATTACTTCTCCCGTGGCTGGAAAAGGCCTGCATGTCTTTCAGGTCAGCACTGGGGCATAAATAAAGAGCTCCAGCTAAGTAAGAGACAAAAACCAAGATGGGATGGAGTCAATGGATGACGGTGATGCGTGACATCCAAGGAACCCGACGTGTGACATTTTCCATGTCAAATATATTTTAGTTCTATAGCCACATTCTCGCACCTGCAATCCTCGGATTCTGCCACAGTATCACTTCTTATATGCTCTAGTATGTACATAATTAAGTTCAGCATTTTCTGTAATTGATTGCAAGCTCTACGTGGGAAACATCAAAGTTGTCATCCAAGGAACCCTACTACACTGTATCGGCCACACTCCACTTCTCAAAGTTCCTACCTCGGACACATTCAGTGGCGGAAGGCAGCATCTGCAATTATATTGGACGCTAGATCTAATCTGCCTGCAGAAGATCCCCGTTCGACTTGGTGTCGGGTCGTGGAGCCAATAATCGGTTTGTATTTATTTTTCTAACTTGGCGGGCTGCACTCATAATTAATTTTATCCACTTCTTCGATTACCAGGTATTGCATTGTCTTGCCGATCAACTACATCGTGGCGTGTTAGCTCAGGGCACCTAGCGACTTGCCACGCAGACATCATTCCCTCGGACACGCTCTCTCTCCTGGTACCACTGCGTATGTCTCCCAGTTAAATTTTAACTTGTACTAATTCTTGCTTTGAGCTTAGTCCGTTGGAAGGCAGTTCCGGCACTCATGTAGAAACCGGAGCACATTCTGTTCGACCACTGCTCCGTTTCGGAGCAAGTTCATGCTCCATAGCGCGATGATGGAGTAACACAAGTTGTTGCCGACCAGTGGGAGGTCCCCCGAATTTCATGTAGGGATGAACAGCAGAGGAGTGCAAAGGTTCGATCCCTCCCGACTGCCTGAACTAAATTCGTCCAGCCGGCACCGGGGGCAAAGACCCGCGCATGTCGAAGCGACATGCGTGGTTCGCATGTAGTGCTGGCAAGGTTCGGTTTGGATCAGGTTCGGGGTGCTTTTTCCCGAACGCTGAACCTGAACCTGCGTTCGGTTCAGGTTCGGTGTTCGAACGTGTTCCAACTTTTTGATCCTCAGAACATTTCCCACACCGAAAGAGTAGTACCCACCTTCGTCACTTCGTTACTTTGCGTAGGAATGTGAAAGTTCGTCACTTTGATGGGAATGTGTGAAAGCTCGTCACTTTGCCTGGTTTCTGTGAAACTTCGTCAGTTGACATCGGCGCGTTCAGGAACTCAGAACATCGGCCATCAGTGTTCCTTCGGCATACCAGCAAAACATAACTACTTTCTTCAACAACTTTATACCTGGGGACCTAACCAGAACACCATACCTAACCATACCTAACCTTTCTAGCCACAAAATTAACCCAAACTTAACCCCCCGCGCAAAGTGAATACAGAGTTCGGTGAGTTCACGGGTTTCGGCAGCCGACCTAACCGGCCAATCTCGGCAAGTTGTTGATACCCATCACTCCGTGATGTGCCGGGGAGTCGCCGCTTGAAAGCCAAAAATACTAACTCACGAACTTACACAGAAAACCTTCCAAATTACGAACTTTCACAATTCCCCATCAAAGTCACAAAGTTTCACAACGCTAAGCGAAGTAACGAAGTGACGAAAATGGCGTGGACTCACACCGAAACTACCTCCGCGCAGTCCCCCCAGAAATGGGGAAGGGTATTTTACCGTCTAAAATCTACACCAAAGCATGCCAAGACACTTTGAAGCACATCTAGAAATATATCTGAACAAACTCGAGCTGAACAAAGTTTGATCAAATCACGTGAGTGACCATCCTCTCGCAACCTACAGCTTGAAAACATCAAGCAACTCACTTAGAATTGGTCATGAGTGAATGGTATGGATTATGGAAAGTCCAGAGGGCAATACCTTTGTTAAACTCCTCAAAATATGACTCAATTGTGTTTAAATAGAATCTCTGGAGCCCAAACCTTGAACCTGAAGTTTGAACCCCCCGTTCGGGTCAGGTTCGGTTCAGGTTCGGACCGATTTCCGAACCGGACCCTGCCAGCACTATCCACATGTCGTCCACATGTAGTACAATGCCTGGCAAAGGGCCTTTGGTCAGACAAAGGGGGGATTTGTTGGGCCCTGCCAGCCGACAAAGCCCCTCTTTGTCTGACCAACTATGCCTTACCTCATTCGGATGGCATGCAAACCACGCATGTCATTTTGTGTTGTTGTGTTCTGCCTCATGGTAGAAGCAGGCCGATGTAACGTGTATCAGTGGAGATGCAACGTGTTTCGGGATGCACAGCCAATGGGCTGGGACATGTTTCGGATATGTTTCAGCTGGACTGAAACATCTTATACTTCATTGTTCACTACTCTTATTTATCCTTGTATATCCCATTGTTCTCTACAGTATATAAGGCCGCCTCTAGCTTGGAATAAATTATCTTGATACCCTTTTCCCCCCACCTTGTCCCACCTTCTACAATAGGTTATGGGCCCTCGCCTTAACTGAATTTCTCCCTACTTCAACCTTTCTCACGCACTTTTACCACATCGCGTCAATTTGACAGACAACGTCATTGCGATTACTCTGCCCAATCAATCGCCCCATACATCCACCACTTCTCACGACCACCGCGCCAACTCCTTTGTGAAGCGCAGGCCGCCTCTCACATATTATTGCGACGCCTACTCGACGCCTCTCGCACATAGTTAGCAACACACACGTTGCCTTCCACACAACATCCACATATAACTGCGACGCCTACTCGACGCCTCTCGCACACCATTAGCGACGCACACCTCGCCTCTCGCACGACATCCACACCATGTCCGACTCTACTACCTCTGCGTATCGGATCCAGCATCTGCTCGGCGAAGATAATTATCGCACCTGGTCCGTCAAGCTGATGGATATCCTTACGGACCAGGGGCTCATCGACTACGTTACTGGCGACATCCCACGTCCCCAGCACACAATCAACGCTGCTGGCTCCATTGTTGATCCGAACGGTGCACAGGCCACTGCCATGTCGGAATGGGATTCTAAGGACCGCAAGGCCCTGTCCCAAATTCGTCTCCGAGTTGCAGATGACCCGTTGGTGTACATTACCGACGTGACAACATCGAAAGCAGCGTGGGATACGCTGGCCGACACCTACGCACCTAAAGGCATTATCACTGTTGTACTCCTCCGCCGCCAACTTGCGCGGCTTCACTGCGAGGAGGGTGCAAACATCGAGGAGCACATCCGCACCCTCACCAACCTGCGCTCCAAACTTGCAGCGCAGGGTACGAAACTCACGGAGGAGGAGTATTCGATCACCCTCCTCACGTCACTGCCGGATTCCTGGGATACATTCATCTCCGGGATCGACACGGCATCGTTGACGGAATCAACCAAACTTGTTGCTCGAGTTCTCGAGCAGGATCGCCGTCGCCAAGCCAAACCCTCTTCCGATGAGGTAGCGCTTCCGGCCAACTTTCACAAGCACCAGCGTGGCAAGCAGCCCCAATTCAGTCCGAAAATCACCTGCTATGGCTGCGGCCGCATAGGGCACATGATAGGGGACTGCCGCGACATAAAGGCTGGAAAAACATTTTCCACCGCCCAGAAGGAGCAGAACACTCGCGAATCAGGAGAGCGCTATGCGAACAAGCATCATGCACACCTCGCGCAGTCATCATCCAATTCTAGCACCACCGATCACTCGTTCATGGCACAAGACACTTTGCCGCCGCTTCCCCATGGCTCCTGGATTGCTGACTCAGGTGCCAGCAAACACATCCTCATGTCGAAGGATTTTTTCCAGTCATACACCGTCGCCGGGAACCACACAGTATCTGGCTTCGGAAGCGTCCGATGCCACGGAACTGGCACCGCTGCCATCGCTTCCCACGTTAAAAGCTCTGCCTACAACATCACTCTCCGGGACGCACTCCATGTTCCTGACGCACCTTACAACCTCATCTCCATTGGACGCATAACCGATGCTGGATTCTCTGTTCAGTTTGACGGTGATCTCATGCACGTCTATGCCAAAGGCCCCAAACAGCAGGAGATCATGTGTGGCAAGAAGGTTGGCAACCTCTACCATGTCATAATCACTCGTGCCGCTGTGCGCACCACCCCCGCTGCATTCCCAGCGATGCCGGCTTCGCCATCATCGCCCACATCAGCTCCTTTGTTTACTACTCCCGCCTTTGCCGCCGTCACCCCTCATCATTCCTGGGATAAATGGCATCGCATATTTGGGCATATTACTCCAGCATCCATCAAATTGCTGAAGAATAGAAACATGGTTGACGGAATGAACATCAATCCAACCAGTACCCCTTCTGCCCAATGTGCAACTTGCATCAAAGCCAAATCCCATGTTGCTCCGTTTCCAGCTCAGGCTGAGCGCGAGTACACAGAAATTGGTGAAATGACATTCACCGATGTCTGGGGACCATCACGTGTCACGGGCATCCGCGGAGAGCGGTATTATATCAGCTTCACCGACGGTGCCAAACGCCGCACCATGATCTACACAATGAAGAAGCGCACGGAGGTGCTGGACCGAATAAAGGATTACGACATGTACATCTTCACACAAACCGGCAAACGTGTCAAAGCTTTTCATTCCGACAATGCCAAGGAATACATCTCGAAAGAACTCCGCGACTATTTAGGCTCCCGTGGTATTCGCCTCGAGCTCACAGCACCCTATTCGCCGGAACAGAATGGTGTTGCTGAACGCCTTAATCGCACCCTCATTGAGCATGCTCGTGCCATGCTCCTTGCCCACAATATTCCCCTGTTTCTTTGGCCTGAGGCTGTTGCCTATGCCACTTATCTCAAGAATCGGTCTCCCACTCGTGCTCTTGGCGATAAAATTACGCCAGACGAAGCCTTTTGGGGAAAGAAACCGAATGTCGCTGCCTTGCAGGAATTCGGAGTTCCATGCGAAGTTCTGCAGCAGAACGGGAAGAACTCCAAAATTGGAGCGAAAACCCAGTCATGCATTTTTGTTGGAATTTCGGACGAGTCACGAGCATGGAGATATTACACTCCTGCTACTCGCCAAGTGCTTACATCGCGGAACATAACCTTTATCAATGATGCTCTCGATGTTTCGCCTCCGCCTCAGCTCAAGGGGGAGAGTGTGCCGGAACCCATGGAACCACAGATTGAGCCCGAGGCTCTGTCCAATCCATCGACTACCCCAGCACCATCTCCAAGTCTTTCAACATCGAGTACTTTAACTCCGCTCCCATCCACCATGCCCACTCCTAATCCGACACCACACAAAGCGCCCCGCGACATCAACGGCGACATCAGTGAGGACAACATTGTCCTAGGTCCCCGCATGCGCAAAAGCGCCTTTGTCGGATATGCACTAGCTGCCGTTGTCGATCCCATCTCCAATGATCCTCTCACGGTTTCCGAAGCGAAATCGCGGCCCGATTGGCCTGAGTGGAACAAAGCAATGGACAATGAAATGGAGCAATTACGCCAACTTGGCACTTTCTCCCTCGCATCACTTCCGAAGGACAGGACAGCTGTTGCGTGTAAATGGGTTTTCCGTGTCAAACGCGACACCAACGGCACAATCACACGCTACAAAGCCCGGCTCGTTGCCAAAGGCTTTTCCCAGATTCCTGGAATCGACTACGACGAGACATTTGCGCCTGTTGTTCGGGTAGAAACTATCCGGCTGCTGTTTGCCCTCGCCGCACGCTACAATCTCCACATCCACGTTGTGGACGTGATTGGCGCATACCTTAACGGCAAACTCGAAGAAGAAATCTACATGCAGCAGCCAGAGCACTACCGCGATGGCACCACCCAGGTCTGGAAATTAAACAAGGCACTCTATGGCCTTAAACAGTCAGGCCGTGTCTGGAATCTCGAATTAAACACCTCCTTCCTTTCCCACGGTTACACCCGACTCCTTTCCGACCAATGTGTATACATCAAACGCAACAGTGCTGACATCACCATTGTTGCGGTCCACGTCGACGACATGACAGTTCTTGCATCCTCACCAGCTCTTATGGCTGCCGCCGAGACCCAGCTTGAATCCATGTTCAGCATCAAAAAGCTCGGTCCCATTCGCCAGCTTTTAGGCATGGAAGTCACTCGTGATGCTGATGGTTCAATCTTCCTGAGCCAATCCCAGTATCTCGCGAAAATTTTGGAGCGGTTTCAGATGCATAAATCCACTCCGGTGGCGACACCAATGGATTGCCATGTCAAACTGGTCAAGACACCCGACTCGGAATCCTACCCCGAGATTGAGGCTGTTTACCAGCACATGGTTGGCTCGCTCATGTATGCCGCCATCTGCTCTCGTCCCGACATTGCCTATACAGTCCAAACCCTTTCCCAATTCGACTTGAAACCTGGACCGACACACTTTACCGCTGCAAAGCGTGTTTTTCGCTACCTTCGCGGTACCATAAACCTCGGCATCAAATACACGGCAGATCGCTATTCCAGCATTGAATTATTCTCCGATGCCGACTGGGGCAACTCTCCGGACGATCGCAGATCCGTCACAGGATACCTCTCCGCCCTTGCAGGGGGAGTCATTACTTGGAGCTCGAAGAAGCAACCAACCACCGCTCTTTCGAGCATGGAAGCCGAATACATGGCTCTCGCTTCTGCCGTCCGCGAAGCTCTCTGGCTTCGCAGCATGCTTACCGAACTCGGTTCAACTCCCACCCTTCCGACTCACATTTCTGTTGATAACCATGGGACCATATCGTTCGCCGAGAACTCCGGCTTTCATGCCCGTTCCAAACACATCGACGTCCGACACCACTTTATCCGGGAGAAACTTGCTTCACACGAAGTTTCAGTTTCCTACTGCCCAACCTCGGAAAACACCGCAGACTTATTCACCAAGGCCCTCGACAAATCCAAGCACGAGTACTTCGTCTCTCGTCTTGGTATGACTCGTGCTTGAGGGGGAGTGTTGTTGTGTTCTGCCTCATGGTAGAAGCAGGCCGATGTAACGTGTATCAGTGGAGATGCAACGTGTTTCGGGATGCACAGCCAATGGGCTGGGACATGTTTCGGATATGTTTCAGCTGGACTGAAACATCTTATACTTCATTGTTCACTACTCTTATTTATCCTTGTATATCCCATTGTTCTCTACAGTATATAAGGCCGCCTCTAGCTTGGAATAAATTATCTTGATACCCTTTTCCCCCCACCTTGTCCCACCTTCTACAATATTTTGCATGCGCAGGTCTCTGCCCCCGGTGTCAATCTCTCGTCTCAATATCTCGGGAATCCAGTGGTCGTCAAGCGGTTGTTGCTAAACATTTGATCTTGCATAATGCTGCCTCCCATAAATTCCCTCTCATATACAGTAGGGCAACTATCCTTTGTTGGATTTAGAGCCTAGGGATGTAGCGAAGCTCAGTGACCCTCTGCAAACGCGCAGGGGTCTCAGTATAATTGCTGCAGTACTTATACAGAAGGAGGCATAGCTACGAGTCATAAGAAAGCATAACTAAGAGTCAGAGTGATGAATAGACATGAGGAAAACAGAGCGCGCAAGTCGTATGAGTCTGTATGAGTATGTAAGCAGTCATTTGAGCGGGAATTGCACAGCACGTCGGGGGTGAACTGCATCCGTCTGTTGGTGTCTCGGTTGTTATTACAACATTTTTACAGTTCATCCCAAACCTGATGGCGGACGGCCACATCTGGTGGGGTTGTGCTTCGTCACCAGTTTGTTTTTTTCCCCTGAGGTAAGTTGGTAATATGCACCATTCCTTTTTTATTGTTCAATAAATCTGAATCTACTTTATTGCCCTTAGAACCTGCTGGGACGGTCCATCCCGGGCTCCTCCTGGCTGCTCAACATCGTGCATTTCACAATCATAGTGCATTTGAGAGGTTCTGCAGTTCTCAGAGGTTCTGCAGTTGGATTGATACGGATCTTGCTCGGCCCCCGAAACGCAAATCATACTAAGACTGGTGTGAACTTTCTTCACCTACATATCCTACCCATTCCTCACTTAATTTCCAGCCGCTCCTCTCGACGCGAGCCGCAGGATTCCATTCTCGGGCGAAATTCGCGTCCCTTTCGCATTCCTATTGACACCTTCACACTACCTCATACAGCTGTACCTACTACCCCGACTTGGACCGCAGCCGTCGACCAAGGGCAGGTCTCTCTCGTTGCGCCATCCGACATGGAATCGGAGAACTCGCGGGCCTTGTGGGATTCATGTAAATCATCCTTACAATATGTTGCATGGAGTCTAGTCCTAACTCTGTGGATGCGTTTCACGTTTGGATTCACTACATATTCACCGTAAGGTCGTGGTTCATTGAATTGCCTGTATAAATGACGGAATGGGGAAATTTAAACTTAAAATTCACCGAGTGAGAAAAACGAAGAGAGCGAGAGTAAAAAAGGCTGACCGGATCCCGAATCGAACGGGGTCTTCCGCTCCATACCTCATACGCGTGGAACAACAGTACAGATCGCGGATGTGGCCCACCACTATCGGGTCTTATTGAACTGGTGTGAGGCTTGAAAGGTGAAATGGTTTATATTATGGACAGTTCGTCAATTCAATTGACAAGTAACCTTTTTGGAGGGACCCGACAAGGAATCTTTTTGAGGGAAGCATCCAATACATAAATCGTGGGGTAGAGGGAGGGCGGCGTGGATTAACATTGGTAAATTATCAAAGGATGAAACGAGCTAGGAGCATGGATGAAAAAACACACGTGGCCGCACTGGCATGACCCATGCCGAGTCGATCGGCTGTATGCATACCTCTCGCCACAGATTCGCATACAGAGATGGCAGGCGGAACTCCGCCGTTGGGTCTTCTCAAGGGAGGTTGGAGCGCGAACATCAGAGGCATTATTTTGACGAAGGGGGATCAAGTTGAGAGGCTGCTTCACCAGAACAAGAATAGGGTGAGTTCTTCGGAATTTACACACCTTCATTCGATGGATATAGAAACAGACGGAGGAGGGAGCATCAAAGAAAATGCTTGACTCTTCTCAATACCACGACCCCGAGTCGAACGGGGTTCGCGGCGGATGGACGGACGAAGGGCGAACACACTTCCATCATGGTGTCTTGTGAGCATTAGATTGAAAAGGGTATCATTCTGGCGTTGGGTGACACCAAATAGGAACTCACCAGAGGTATTATAGGATGGCGCGTATAGCTTTAGTTTGAAGCTTGGGGTGGAGGAATGGATTGAACGTTGGAGGAAAGAAGTTTCAAAACGAATGGGAACGCGTTAGTAAATGAACTAGCAGTTGCCGCTATCCGCTATCGGGTCGGGTCGAGGGAGGGTTCAAGACACGTAGTGTATGGGGAATTATATTCATTGGGCCTGGGGGTTGATTTCAAGCGAGCAAGATCATCGAGGACGTCCTGAAACTGATTCACCTCGAGTTGAATGGTGTCTTGACTGCTCTTGCTTGCAATAGAGGTCATATGTTTCTGCTCGGAAATTTTGGTACGCGGACTTCCAGGATATCACCCCGACTTGGATTTGTGCAGCCACAAGTGGCGATTGGATGAATTCCTCCGGCCCAAATTTCCATAAGTTTCAAGTTTCGTCGTGATGGGAGAAGCCTGAAACATTACCCGACCCATAAAGAAACTCTGCGCTCGTGTTCCACAGTTCACAGAGATTATGTGAGCGTGGTTTGAGCGGAGGGACTGTCGAGGAATCTTGAACGCGGAATGTCGCGCTTCCGGAGGAAATGATGCCTCACCATTGAAAGGAAGAGAATAAGGATGGCGCACAAATACAATCGAGTGAAGCGAATCACACGCCGTTCTAGTCTGAAATGAGGGATCAGATGAATATTCGGATGGAGGAGAGTCGAAAAAGACACATGACCCCAGAAAATGACCCGACCCCGAGTCGAACGGAGGTATTCCGCTGACGACCAAGAAAATCCTGAAACAGAGAGCGAATGTGGTCCTTACCATCAGGTCTGCAATATAAATGGTCGCTGGCCCTGGGATTCGAAAGGCATTTTGAGAGCACGGTGAGTCCAAGAACAAAAAGCCGTTCGGGGTGGAAGATATTCAGAATGCGAAACACTTCCTTCTGCGCAGACCATCCGAAGCGACGTTGGAATCTTGAACTGGTCCCGGGAGTCTAATTATAAACGCAAATTCCCCGACCTCGAGTCGAACGAGAGTTTTCTGCGTCGAAATCAGGGCGCGCAGTGGGGTCCCTGGAAGGGGAGGGTTGACTAAGGACTTTAAATGTGTCGGATACCTGACTCACCGTGCTCAAGCGCAGGGCCCGGGGGAGGTCGATAGCTGCGCTGGCATACCACCATTGCGGCAGAATATAAGACCGGAGATGGGGTTGGAAGGAGAGTTTCGAGCGGAGCGGTTTGACACTTGTCGACATGTTGAGGAGTGCGATGGACTCGAATCCAGGTGAGGAGAGCGGAGCCAATATTGAGTTGTGTCTGAATTTTCAGCGAGATTTTGAACAAAGAAAGCCTAAGGAAAGGATACCGAGGTCCGAGATGACGACAAGAAGAAAAACCTGCCTTTCCATTGAGCCGGCTCAGGGGCGGATTCCAAGGCAGAAGTCCAAAAAATAGCTCTGGAGTATTGCGCGGGGAAAGCACTTGACCAGCGATGTAGAATCACAGACGGACGCGCGCGAGATGAGAGCTCAGGACAAGGAATGGTGCGTCACGTGCTGGCGTGACCGGGTGATCCGATTGATTCGATCACGGTCATGTCGGATCTGATCGCCGTCTGATCCGCGCCGGGTCGGAACCGTTGCCTCCCTTCGAGCGACTGCAGAGGCGAAGGCATCCCCGGCACATCCAGAATTTTGCCTACCCTCTACCACCTATCTAGGCTAATAGGGGAAGTCAGAGTAGACGAAACGGCCTCGATTCTGGGTCGATTCTGAAATCGATTCTGATCCGATTCCGAGGCTAGAATAGAAGGAGAATCGAGTCTTGCAGAATCGAACCAGAATCGATGTTTCGTGTTGTTCCTCCTCGGGAGGAGGAACTCCCACAGAATCGACTCCAGAATCGAAGGTTTCGAACTGATCGCCACATGTGATGGTTTGATGTGGTGAGAATCGATTCTTGAATCGTCGCAGAATCGAAAACTGAATCGGGACGGTCAAAGTCAGATTCGATTCTGGATCGATTCTGACCTCAGAATCGGACCTGAATCGAAGTCAGAATCGACTCAGAATCGAAGGTGAATCGTTCACTCTGACTTCCCCTAATCCCCCGAGTATGACAACTCACGGCTGGCCGGTGGTTCTCTCTGCATTCGATGCACACTCGCCCGACTGGTTGCCGACTGGTGACCAGTCGGCACTGGTCTCCAAGTATTTCAGTCGTACTTTTATACTGGTATCAACTCAGCTTCTCCCTCGGCGCCCCTCCCTTGCCGGCGTTGTCTTGAGACTTCTAGCTGCTTTCTCTCTCCCCGACCGGCTCCTGGTATATCGAAATGGGATTGGGTTTAAATCCTCTGAATACCCGGGACCCCGGACGTCACTCGGTCGCCAATGTTCCTCCGTCCATAGCATTTTCATTGCCACGGCCCACGCCGACCTACTTTCATTTCGGGTCTTGAAAATTCGAGCTAACGAAACTTCGTTCCAGACCCGAGGGCGGACGGCCGCATCTGCCATTTGTGTCTGTACACGATATCAATGCATGTGGAAGATCCCCGTTCGATTCGGGGTCCGGTCGTGTCATTGTGGTGATTGTTTCCGCCTTTTGCGCCCCATCCGTCCGGTACCGCACTTTTTTTCTTCTAGTGGCATGCTTACCTGAATTTGAATGCAGGTGTCCTCGAAGCCTTTCATCTCTACGTACCCGCCAGATCCCCAGACCGGTCGTGCAAGTCCGCGTCTGCCGTCTGCTCTCTGTTTGAAATTGAGTATACGCAGAAGAATATGCCTCCGGTATGCTTTGTTCCTTCTAATTTTTTTTTAGCCTCAGTCCATCCTAGGTGTTGCTCTCCGAGCTTTGTTCAATTATCCAATGAATCCGAATCGACTTCGGTGGCTGCAAGTCTCGTACAGCAGAAGACTCTACATTTCCCACTCTGGAACACCTTCCATTCTTAATTTCTTTTCTCATTCTCGAACTAATCTGTATCTCAGCGCCGCGACTCCCGGCCTCTTATTCAGTCCCGGTTATCGCGGGGTGTCCCCACGTATCTCACGTGCGTGAACACAGGTGAGCCGGAATCCTCATTTGTTATCCGACTTCGGAGCGCTGGCATAGACGACCTGTCGAGACTATTTTTACATACATACAAAGATCAGTCTATCGTTTCATCATTTCCACATAGGCACTCATCCCGATGTAGAACGAGCGTCGTTGACCCGTGGCGAATCCATCTCCTTCCGTAGCCTGAAGTTACTAGTACGAGAGGTGCGGGGGTTCGATTCCTCCTGACGGCGTAGAATGGGTATCTCCAGTCTTTTACGTTGTGCACGTAGAAACGGGTGAGTCAGTTGCAGAAGGCGATCTAGTTTTTCTTCGTGCTTGTGACTCAAACATAGGATGCGGAATCTACATGAGATGGCCATGGCTGGCACGGCAGTACGACCAAGCTCGGCGTCGCAAAGAGTAAAACGGAATTCCGATGGATCGGGAGACTTACGAGTAAAGGTTCAATTCTGCCTGGCATTCTGCATTGATTGGAGTCCGTTTTTCTCGATGTGTGCCGGTACAGATAAGCTATGCAGATCGTCCGAGGAGTTTTGGATTGTACGTCGTCCCGATGACTAAGAGAAAATCCTAACGAGTTACGGGCCATCCCGAGCTCTTCAGTTGAGTATCGAGGTACGATGGGCAATGAGCATGGAATATTATGTAACGGCTCTCCGAAGCAACACTTGAATCCTTTGGCTTTCCGGCTGAACGGGAGAGCTGTTGAAAAAAAACTTCGCAATACAACTATATAAAGACCCACTCCCGAGTCGAACGGGAGTTCCCCGAATGACAGTGCTCAAGGAAAACAGAGTGTAGAGCACGGCCGCCCGGTATCGGGTCTGCTTAAGTAGTATGGAGGCAGATACGAATAATTGACAAATCAGTAAGTCATCCTTCTTCAGTACCCATTAAATTCTTCCTCTAATGATCCCGTCGACGATTCAATGCTCATACGCTCTTTTTTTTGCCGTGTTCAAATGTTTTGCACATGCAGCGCCTCAGTTTGCTCGCGCATTGGTGTAATCCTCCTCCTTGATCCCACGCTCCAGCTTGAACACAGTGAAGTTCAGCGCAAGGAACGTCATCCCCATGCGCGAGCGGACCCGGGACTCCCACCCATCCGGGAACCGCTCCTCCCTCAAGAACGGCGTGAGGTCCGCAACCCGGCCACCGAAGAGGGTGGCTAGGGTGGCGCAGCTGCAATCCGTGAGTCAGCTACCGGACTAGTGATCTCAAATGAAGGAAAGGAGGAAGGAAGGCGATCGAAGCAAACGCACTTGGAGCTCGCGAACATCTTATGCTGCTTATCGAGCACGAAATCGGGGTTCGTGGCACGCGCCTCAGCGCGGCGCTTCGCCGAATAGCGCGATAGGTCTGCGACGGTGAGGAGTGGGTTTCCGTCGGCGTCTTTGCCCGAGGCGGACGCGAGGAGCTCATCGATGAAGGGGAGGTACGGCGTGCCCTGGTCAGCGTCGAATTTCACGTCTTGTCCTGTAGGTAATACCCGCGTATGAGTATGAGTCGAGATTAATTGGTTATTTACGTAAAACACGCACGAAGGAGCGACGCATCGTGCTCGATGCCCGCGTTGTGTAGACCTATTTCAGCTAGGTCGCACGTATCCTAGCCAACGAGGGTGTGTTGAGCCCGATTGTTAGGTACAGTGAGACGAGGGATGTAGACGTACCGTGTTGTAGTCTTTGTTCAGATACTGGGCGACGAAGAGCGCAGTGAAGGTGGGGAATGTCGGGGCGAAGTTGTACGTGTCCCGGATGTGATGGTCCAAGTCGGCGAACTTGATGTTTTGGCCGTCTAAAGATCGTATTCATCAATCGGCGAGATATTCGGGGTGCGACTAGATCGCTAAGAGGCACAGACCACGGGGGAGGATACCTGGGGGATTCATTAATGAATTTTGGAGAACAAGCGGACCAGAGAGATGCTGAAAACATACCATGGTTCGCCAGGGCGTTGAGCGCGGGGCACGGGGACCGTTTGTCGCCTGCCTTCGGCGGGATGAATTCAGGCCATTTGCCCCCAGCGCCGGGGCTCCCATGTGGCGTGACACTCCCGACGCGCCGCTTCGGGGCAACGAGGTTTAAGAGGGCGAGGAAGAAGTCGTAGGTGAAAATGTAGAGGTTTTGGAACAGTTTAGGGACCCTAGCAAGGAGCATGGTGGGCTGTGGGCGGGCGGAAGGTGAGAGGGGGAGAGAAGCGGTGGTAGGACGGTACTTATAAGAGTACGTGTTCAGGAAGCATGGACTTCTTCGCGTCCATGGCACCTAATTTCGGTGGCGATTAGTCGGCAGAGATAGTAGGAAGCGAACACGATGTTCGGTGAGGTAACATGGCGTCACGGTCGGGGTAAAAAATCAGAGACAGACGGAATGGATACCTGGGAGTCTCGCGAGGAAGAGGATTTGCCGCACTTGTCTTTATGTGAATATTTTCTCTCAATGTCATTGAGGGTTGCTCACAAATTACTGTTTTCCGTTGCCCAACCGGCGGGATCCGTCGCGAACCCATTTGCACCAGTACGTATATATGCAACTCGGCCTGGATTGTTCATTACATTAATTCACACGCCCGAGTATATTACCGTTCACACACATAGTTTTCCGTAGACCCCGAAGGCAGACGGCCGCCTTTGTGGCCAAAGGTTTCCGATTCAGCAGGTGAACCCCGTTCGAGTCGGGGGTCGGGTTATTCGAACGCCATTTCTTCGGATCTTTTTTCACTCAGAGCTTTCTCGTGGATCCGCAGGTCACACAGCCTCAGAATTTATTGGAATAAAGTAGTCCATAAATGGTGCTCACACAATTTGACTTTCCACTCTTCTGTTTCGGAGTTCGCGGTGCCATTTTGAATGATGAGTTTGTCATTTGATTGGATATTGAATGAATGACTGACTTACTACGCGCCTGGCTGCAGGGAATGTATAATGGATCTCCCCGAAGGAAACAGATCCAGAGTGTATCTGGCGTGAAGTGAATCAATGACTGGAGATGTGAAGCTGCGCAGAGAAGAGTACGGCCGAGCCGAAGACGAGAGAACCCGAACCCGTCCAGCACGATGTCCTGAGTGCCGCGTCAGAACTTCATCATGTGTAGTACATACTTGTAGTGCGCGAATGTCGCCTTCGTGAGGCAGAAATGCAGGCCGCATACGACGGGCGAATTCATGGTGAGATGGGTCATTGCTAGTATTCACCGGGAGCGAAAAGAGAAAAAAAAAATACGAGCAAGTGATGGGGACGTACCGTAGGGTGGAAATTCAGAGGAGGCCTTCGCGGGTGTGGCAGCGCCAATACGGCAGGCTGAGGTAGAAAGAGATATTGAGGATTCTGAGGGTGGAACACGGAAGGTGGGAGTGATATTCACGAGAACACGAAACTAAATGATCGAGTCAGCAAAGAATCGGAGGCCGAGAGGCAGACGTTGGTCAGTGCGCGGGGTGGTTACGAACACAGAAGAGGCAATGTAGACCCGCTTTTCGAACTGCAACGGAAAGGCGAGGAGGGAGAGAGCTTCGGACTCGGAGTGTGCGAGGCTGAAACACAGCGGGTAAACGCAAAGAGTTCAGATGTCGGTGGGTTATTCAGCTTTGTAGCTGGCTCTGGGCTCACCTTGCCACGGGTGAAAAAAATTCTCTTGGTTTTCTGTAGCCGGTGCAAGTGCCGAATGGAATACGCAGAATTCGCGAACCATATCGAGTCTGAGAGGCGGCTGTCGTGTCCGATGTGCAGCGTGTCTCCACATGGGGCGTCCCATCCAACTAGGTGAGAGGGGATTTTCGGTATGTATATATTCCCCGTGGAAACAGCCTTGGAGGACAGTGCCACGAAAACTGTGCGGCGGTGGAGTGAGAGAGGACGTCGGAAAGTGCGGCCCGGTGGCCTCGGCCCTCGGAATGACGGCTGATTTCGAATTTGATCCGAGCTTTGTTGTCTCCGACGCCCATTGCTGCTGGCATTGCAGTCCCATTGCCCTTCCTCCACAGCCGTGCTCCTGGCCACGTATCCAATTTAATCTGTCCTTCTGCTTTTATTCAACAGTTTCTGCGAGATTCGGGCTGATCCCTCTTGGTTTCTCTCAAGACAGATCCACGCGCGTTCTTTCAAGTTCAGGGACAACTCTTGCGATACCGCCGCGTCCTGACTTCTCGAACCAGCTCCGGATATTTTCCTGTTCTTTAGAATCTTCCATGCCCTTCAAATATCTAGCTGTTTCTTTATAATCCATGTCCCTAGCCCTGACTGCTCACTCCATCGTCGTCACGGCCATCCGAAACCATATTTGAAACCCAAGCTCTTGTCTGCAATACCCAAGTTTCAAACAAGACCCGGTGGCGTGGTTGAGCGCACCTCTCTGTCTAGTGTGTGTGCCCCGGGTTGAGTATACCCCTCTCTTATATCTTGGCAGCGGAACATCCGTTAGGCGAGTCTCACTCAATCTCTTGGATTCCCTTACTCTGTACCCGATTACTGGCATCTCGATGACTCTACCAAAGCCACCTTCCTGAATCCGACCCAAAGTATCTCACTCAACCTCCGCCAGTACATATTTCCCCAGACCCGATGGCAGATGGCCGCCCTTGCAATCTGCTCGGTAATGGACCACGGAGAGCTACTCGTTCGACTCGGGGTTGGGTCTCTGGGCCGATAATTCGGCGGTTTTTTTGCGTCGCCAACCTGATCACTGATTTCCGGCAGCGTTGCCGACCACCATATACATAGAATGCGTGCAAATACGTGACCGTAGTCCCTGCGATAGATATACACAGCACTGTAGCCCAAGCCATACACATAGATTAAACACGGTTAATATAATGTTGTCAGTCCGAGAAGGTAAGGAGCGTGGGGGTATCGAAACTCATGAGTCCCGAGAAAGAGAAAAGAAAGTTTATGCACCCGTACAGAGCGCCGTAGGTGCCGGAGAACTTAGCGCGCCCCAGGCATCGGGATACGTGCATCCCGCAACGGCCGTTACCCCCGGAGCCGTATCACCCGCATTGAACCACCCATTGGGAATACTCACCGTGGGCGTGACCGCCGCTGCATTTCCCGTCGCGCTAGGCATGATATACGTGAGCGTCGCAACGCTGCCTGTTGCGGTGTACGTCGGGAGCAGCGTCAGCACCGCGGCGGGCACGTGTGAGATCTGCGCGGGTGGCCAGGGCCCAATCGCGGAGGACACAGAGGGGGCGATTGTGCCCGCCCCCGCGCCACCCGTCTGCCACGCGCTGTAGATGCCGTCGAACGCGTCGCCCCCGACACCGAGGGCGCCGCAAGTGCCCTCAGAGGTTCGCGGGTCGGTGGGCATCCAGCCGCCTTCGAGGCCGAGCTGGTACGACCACAGCGGCGAGCGCACGACGCCGTCTGTTGCATTGCCAATCTAAAAAGGGACGATTAGATGCAAGAACCGCATAGAATGAGGGGCGCAAGCAACCTTCCACGTCCAAAAGAACCAATCCTGCATTGCGTCCATGCTGGCAAGGGCAAATTCGATCACACCAGCCTTCACCGTCGCGTTCCACGTTGACGAGTACATCCACAGACTGCAGTCCCCGCCGTAGCTCTGGGTCCCATTAACACCGGTGAGGTACAACCTAGGGAGAATGCATGAAATGACGTTCAACGCTCAACGCGAGGGAATTCAATGATGAAAGAAAAAGTGTCAAGTACGCACCATTCTGAGACCCGGGGATGGTGTGCAGATCGAGGTTCACGCGAATCCCGTACTTGCGTGCCCATCCGAAGACGATATATCTGCGGGAGCCGAGAGTCAGTGGAAGGGGCGAAGAAGTGGTGGGAGGAAGAAACAAAGATCCGGAGATTGAGCACTCACTTCCAACACACGCCCTCCAAGAACGGTTCTGCGACCTCGCTGGTCCCGTCCGTGCCAACGTCGGACCAAGTGCTGCAACGGAGAAGTCAGTACGTTCAAGGCGTGGAGTCCTTGTGTAACAAGGTGAAGGCACCTTATCGCCCAGAACGGAATCGGCACACGGACCCAGTTGAGGCCCGCACCCGCGATTTACGCAATGTCTTCCTCAGTCTACAGAGAAGGCGGTTAATTAGTTGGATTACTTTCTCTTTGTGAAACATGATTATGTGAATGGCGGTGGAAAGTCAACGAGAAGGAATAGCAAGAACTCACGATGAACGTGTCGTAATGCGCCTCGAGTTTCGCTTGTAGCGTGCCATCCGCACGCATGAGCGTTGTGAGGTCCCATTCGTCGGCGGCGGACGGGTAAGGCTCGAGTAGGGCGGGAGCGATGACTAGATCAACGTGAGGGCGGTGAATAGAATACAATCGTAGAATAAAAGAGACATGACCCTAAACTTCGAGTAGATCACTCTTTGAGATCCGAAGTAGTCGGCGCAGACGGAGCAAGAAGGGGGAAAGGGGAATTGAAACGAAACGTACATGGTTCAAGGACAAACCAGCCGCCCAAATTGACACCGTATACGTGGTCGGTACCCCATGTCCACGACTCGTTCAATGCGGGCGTCCAGTTATTTGGGCGGGCGCCCGAGTTGAAGGGGTTGGCGGGGTCAGCGATCCCTGCGGAAATTTATCAAGATGAGAACGAGACGGAAATGTGGAGAATAAAGGACTTGAAATGGGACTCGGGAACTCACAGTAGCCGCCGAAGGGATTTTTGTAGATGAAAGTGTCTCCGTTTACCGTAGTCACAGTACTCCCATCGCCGCCCGTTATCGCGGCCACGACCGTCGTCCCACCGCCAGTGCCGCCGCCAGTGCTACCGGTGGTGCTATCTCCTCCGGAGTTTTCTGCGCCCGAGGTGGAGGTCGCCACCGCCGCCACAGTGCTGTTATGCATATGTTTCTTGATCACCACGAAATAAACTGGTAGCACTACCACAAGCACGATGACGATCAGTACTACGATAGCAACCAATCCTACCCGCCGTCCTCGCTTCCCGGGCGTGGACCCTGTAGTCCCAAATCCAGTGCCGGTAGTACGATGGCCGATGGCCCTGGACGAAGGTGAAAGTAAGAATCCAGAATTGGCGGGAGACGCTGAATCGTCGCGGTAGGAATCCGTGAGGGAAGCCATTGTGGGAGGGGGGGCTGGGTATGTGGAGGTTGTCTGGGAAATAAGGCTGTCGGAATAGGGAAGAGATGGGGAGAGGAAGATAGGAGCGTGGTTCTGCTCAGGCTCCTGCATCTGTCGCGTGCCACTTGTCCAAGCAGTCAAGCCAGGGGGGTCGTTTCCACGGGCACGGTCAAGCGAGTCCTAAAGAAGGGAAAGGCGAAGGGCGACGCGCGGGAGACCTCGTTGCAGATGAGAGGAAGACGCAAGGAAGGAAAGATAGAGATCAAGACCAAACATAGACCATACGACGGCTAGCGCTTGCCGATAGCGTTGCCATGTCTCGGCTACGGCTGGCTTGGCTTGGCTTCTGATGGCTTGCAAGCCGTTACCAAATTGGGAAAGCCGAGCCGTTATCGAGCTGCCGGCTTATGACGGCTTCAGCTCGGCTTCGGCTTAAGCCGCGACTCAGCACCAATTAGGAAATTCAAACCACATTTGCAGCCCAGAAGGGTCAGAAGATGTTCTTATGACAGTATAATACAATCACACAAAATTTCACTTGCCCCGAAACTACAATTCCTGGCTCCGCCATCGTCAAGTTGTGCTGTTTTTCAATCACATCAACAAATCCAACATCCAGACACATGACTGGGATTAGGCCTCTTCGAGGCGGGTGCTGAACCTTTAGGTGGATGTGCTAGTGAACTGTCTGCTTGCCTCTTCAAAACTTAGATGCACCAAGCTCCGGTGAAGAGGTCTGAACAAAATTGAGGCTCAAGCCAGTAAACAGGATACATATATCCTGCTGTGTATTTTTTTCTGAACCAGGAAGATATTTATGGACATTGATGAGAATCATATTAGTTCCCCTGAATATTCCTAGGTTGATTGAATGCGGGGTACCAGAGTGGGAGTCCCCGAGATGCTGTTTGTTCGATATTTGGTTGCTCTGACAGATCTGCAAAACTGGGGTACATTGGTACCGAAAAAAATTATCTGAACAATGAACACATTTCCGGACATCAATAACCATCCTATAAACTCCCTTGGATATTCCTGGGCCGATTCAATGGGGATTATCAAAGTGGGAGGCCCCGAGGTTTTGTTTGTTCGATCTATGGTGTTTCTGATAGGTCTGTAAAACTGGCGTGTATTTGTACCGAAAAAGAAGAATCGAACCAGGAACACATTTCTGGATGTCCCTGATAGTCCTATTAGCTCCTGAGAATATTCCCGAGTCGATTTTACAGGGGGTACCAGAGCGGGAGTCCTTGAGATTCTGCTTGCAAAACTGGCGTCCATTTGTAGGGAAAAAAATATTTTGACTCAGTCCCAAGTTGGTGGGCTCTACCGGGAAGCACCCTACACTTGTTATGTAGCAAGAACCAACATGGAGACCAAGAGTAGCAAGCAAAGATGTTGCTGGAGACTCGGAAATATCGCCAATCACTCTCCGCGTCCGAACAACGTCCGAATGTCCGAAAGTCCCACGTCAACGGATACTGACCCGTACATCAAGCAGAAATGACTAAGGACCAAAATTGAACTTAAGAGAATTGCATTGCCTTCTGTGAATGAAACGAGCTAGCATGCAGGAATTTGAAGCAGAAGGAAAGTTGGAAAAACATGTTTCCATCTTCATTGCTTATTTTCTCTTTCCCCACTTGCTTTTCAATTTTTCTTGTGATGACCAATTCTTCATGACAAACAGATCAAAAACTGATATGCAAAATCGATGTTCTCCTGGGCAGCCAAACCTAAAGGTTCAGCAATAATCACCCTAAAAATATGTTCAACATGGATGGTGGATCACAAGTGGATCATAAAATATCAGTGGAATGGAGCAGATCTAAGGTGTCAAGGTGTAGTGAGAGTCGACTTGAAGCTCTGAAATTGATTAGAATGGCCTGTTTCGATGCAGCCAACTGATGAAGCATATAGTCAAAAGGCCCAAAGGTCTGTCTACTGTGCCTCAAGGCTCCAAAAACGCTCAGAAGAAGCCAATTGCTAAATAGGGCCTGAGCTGTGGCTGAGCCGGCTTCAAGCCAGCTTGAGCCGTAGCCGAGCCGTCAAAGCCGATTACCCGAGTTATTGAAAATCCAGACATAATATTTTCAGAGACCGAAATTCATAATCGCTGGTTGAAAGTAATCAACAGTGCTTTGCAACGTGACTGTCTCTTAACAGACAAAATTAAATTTGGACCACTCGCATTGAAAAAACAGTTAGTGTTAAATACATGGAGTGGTCTACTAATGAACGAGGCCTCGTTGTCGGATGACTGGACGCATGAGGGGGCTTTAGTGGGTATGCGACCCAATATTGACAGACACGGGATAGGATAATTATGTAAGGTCGGAGTCCCACACTGGTTAAAATACGTGCGTAACGGCATTTCCTCCTGGACAATTCTCCCTGGCAACGCCTGGTCGAATAACCAGCACCACAAGCGGATGAGCTTGGAATGCTTCTGCAGACTGAGTTTCATTAACCCAAACGCTCCAAAAAAAAAAAAAAAAGGCCGATTACCCAATCTGGACTCGGCGGCTGGCTCGGCTCGGCTCACACGGCTAGCGGCTATAAGCCAAGCCGTGGCAACACTACAGGTACTTATTCGGGTCCGATTCTGAAGCCAGAATCGATCCAGAATCGAATCTGACTTCGACCATCCCGATTCAGTATTCGATTCTGCCTCGATTCAAGCAGCAATTCTCACCGCATCATAACATAACATGTGACAGTTGATTCGAAACCTTCGATTCTGGACCAATTCTGGACTCGATTCTGTGTAACAATAGCAGTGCACGAAAGCCCACTCCAAAGTGGTCTACTGTATGGCTCCACCTGCCATATTGTTCTTGCCCTTTGGCTCTATGAATCGTGCGTCCCTCAGCAGCTTTCGACTCGTCCTCCCACAGGCAGGCAGTACTGGAATTGCGTGGCGCCGAACCTGCTGCGTACACACGGAACCTGACGTGCCATATGGTGGAATCTCGTACTCTGATCATACCTGGCGCGGACAGCGCACCTTCCCGCCTGCGACGTCCCCTTATCGGATTCAGGTTGACACTGGAGAGTTGGTGGACAGCGGACACATCTCTCCGTACACTGGTGCGCTGACGTGCACACTTCTCCAGTGTCCCGTCGTCTGCTGGTACAAATAAATTACCTATTTTTATCCCAGCTGGCTTTACTATCTTTTTGCGGTTAAATCGCAAGTGCTCACTGGCCGGATTCGGTTTCATGTCGAGTTGGGGCTACCCGTAGCTTGTAAGGAGGGAATACAGTGGCATAAGCATAGATCGAACGTCCTCCCTACATAGCTTCTGTATTTCAGTAGCCGTATTTTCACTTCTTAAACGACGCGTTCCACACGCCAAGTCTCCTGATGAGCCAGCCCTACGACTTTTGAGACTGGCAAAACCGAGTCATTTTCTCGATATTCTTTCCTCTGGTGTCATAAACGACCTCACCGCGACCGCCGGGGAAGCATCTCCGTCCGTGACTCGGAGAACGTGTCGGATGTACAATCGGGATCGCACTGCTGCCCATACGACGCCGACATTCGTAACTCCCGCAGCCGCGCCTCCTTCGCCGCTGTGCGCCGCGAGTTGATGATCAGCCGGGTCGTGGTCACCGTCGTTCCACACCATATGAAGCTGCAGAGAGGTGCAAAAAAGAATCAATCACCACGAGTACTTATCTCTCGACAAGGGAACGCACTAGACCACGACAAATAGGGAGGATACGGGGGAGACTGCGGCGATCACGGTGTTGGCGATTCGAAACCCTGCTCGAATGTGAGTGGGTCTGATGTGCTGCGCTGAACCCATTCGTGAGCGCACCGAATAGGATCTGGGGTTGTTTAGTCGACGTAAGGATGAACGAAAAAAAGACGTACAAGGAAGTATGCGACGCCATCACGGAGCAAAATGCGTGCTACCGCAGCGTCCGGGTCTGAACCTAGCGCTCGGGGACGGTCCAGCATATTCCAACATACCGTGAGGAATACAACAACCTCAAATACGAGCTACACAGTGAAGACGTCAATAATGGGTCGTAATGATAGGACGGGGAAGGACATACACCAATCACCCAGAGCCCCACGACGTTCGGCTTGGAGGAGAATGAGCAGAGAGCGACAAGGGGATCGAAAATGAGAACGGCTATGTATGGGGGAGCATGAGATGGTATGAGTGCAGTATTCGTGGACCGGCGGATACGCACGTATCATGTTTGCGACGTTGACCCAAGTCGTGACGGCGAAGCTGGTGAGCTGCGAAGCGACGAAGAAGGCAATAGACCAGGCTCGGAGCCGGTGCCCATGAGGAAGGATCGCCCAGATGCGCAGGAGGACGAGAAAGTTTGAGATGCCAATCGTGACCCAACCGGCGTATGTCTGCATTGAAATATTCATGGCAAACATGGCAAGATAAAGGGAGGAAATCATACCAGGATGGAAACCCATACCTTACACCTAATAGGATGGGTGAGGTCTTCAATTCGTCGAGGTGGATTCAGCTTACACCTATCACAGCGTTAGAAGAATCACGATGGATGAGCATGTACACACAGCATCGGTCAGGTGTATATTTGAGAGCCCACTGCCCACTGGCCCGATCGTGTCAGCGGACTGTACAGTGAAGAGAACAGAAAACCACATACACGTCGTCTGCACGAACAAGAAGGCCGGCACCATATACCGCAAAGTCAAAAACATGATCTTGCCGAGGCAAGTCGGCGCGCTCCAAATGTACCTCACCTCCGCCTCGAATGTGAGGAGGTGGTCGTAGAGAAGTATCTATTGGCAAGCATTCGTAAATATGGGCTCATCTGGAGAGGGACTGCATACACACCACGAATCCGGCGGCTGCAGCATGTCGGGTGAGCGTTGGTAACCAACGCAATGATTCAGTGAAGGATGCTCACCGCTCGCACATCGGGTAACGACGATATCTTGGAGCGCAACGATGATGCTGTCGAGCTCAGCGGTGTCCATGGGGGATCATAGGTGGTGGGCGTATAACGAGAAGCACCAACCAAAAACACAGTCCTTTGAAATTTGTTTGCAAGCCTTCAATTTACTTTTATGATGGAATCACAAGGGATCATTGTTGTCGTTACGCCGCTTGTCCTCGCTTGTGGCTGCGCCGCAGAGAAGCAGCTGTGGGTCCGTCAAATCGGACTACAAACCTTCGCGTTTGAGCGTCGAGCATTTGTGGAATGGCAGGATACCTTCGATGGCGAGTACCGGTCGCAGTGAGCAATGAGTTGAGATGAGGCGGCCGCAAATTCAGTAGTGCCGGGTCTGAAAGGCGGTATAAAAACGGTGTATTATACAAGCAGTATTATACATGGTATAATACATTTCATACCCCAAGGCTCCCAAAGGCCATGTATTTATTATCCATTAAATACACCGCTTACGGCGGTTGGGACACTTCAAAGGCCGTGTTTTGAGGTGGTTCTGGATCAAGAAGACCTCCAGTGAGTCTTTACACGCTTTTATGGGGAAGCCCTGAAGATCTGAGTGCAAGGTGGACGATGGAGGATGGCGGAGGACTCCGAGAAGATGCAGCCGAGATTGACCCCTATCCTAATAAGGTAATTTGATGTCGGCAAAGTGCGTGTATTTAATGTATTAAACAAGCCCTTCATTCGAGACATGGGGGCCTCTGCGCGGCCGTGTATTATACAAGGCCCAAACCATTTCAGACCCAGCACTAAAATTCAGGGTAGTGCAGGGTCGTAAAACACTCGCGCGACGGTCGGAGCCGCTTTGATATAGGCGCCGTACGTTAGGCGGTTGGTCACAGCCCCTAAATTTCCTGGAATCAGTAATCCAAATGGGGAGGCCGCAAGTTCGGCATGACTCGGACACGCGCTCGGCGTTCCGGGTTGGTTTGCATTTGTTTCCCATCGATGCCACTAACACTCCCTCACAAAGCTACGGCCCCAAGGGCGAATTCATGACTTGGGATTGGGCCTCTTCGAGGCGGGTGCTGAACCTTTAGGTTCAACTTACTTGTCAATTTTCAACAATTGGGGTGGATAGGCACCAAAGTACTTCGATAATCAAGCTGCTTCAGATTGTGATAAGTATGGAACTGCTACAGACCCTGATTGGTCTGTACATCTTATTTCTGTCTATCATTTCTCCTTCCCAAAAAAAAATTTCCGGGATACTATACTTACTAGTGCAGCCGTATTAGAGATGGAGTGTCAACAACAGATGGGAATTTGCACTGGAGCACAGGAGAGCACAATCCTTGCTATAGGGTTGGCTACACTGTTGCAGTAAATTTGTGAAACAAATGCTTCAGCAAGCAGTTCTCTAGTGCCGAAAGCATCACGAGGGATTATTGGTCCATGCGACTGGAATCCATCCAAGTAAAATTCAACAGAAAATTCTCGTCCTGTCCGGAATGAATTGTGGAGACTGTATCTTTCTCCAGTTGAACTTTATCTTGTTGCCAATCAGAGACAATAGCAGTAACTGTGTCTGCCGCAGTCTACGTGGGCCAGCGGCAACTCAAAGGTAAAAACCATTCTCTGTATATATTCTCATTATTTCTGATTTCCTGATTCAACTAAGTAATACAACCTACTAGTGCAGCTCTGAAACTAGAAAGGAAACCACAACAAGACCTGAATAAGGGTTTTAGCTGATAGGAGTACAGGCACTTCAAAAAGAAATCAAACATTAGGAACCTGGTAGTATTTGCGAGGCAGAATACAAATCAAATACATCGACCGAGATGCCCGAGGAATATTATTACTGACCTTCTGCAATATTTTACTTGATTTTCAGGCTCTGCAACTGTTTTCAACAAATATTGTGTAGCAGGATACATCAGACATTCCAAAAAATATTTCTTGGGTGCACAAACTTGAAACACAACCATTTGGGGGTGAACACAAAGCAAAAATGACAACGCCGCAGAAAGCGGGCGATTCGGAAGCAGAAATGACTAATCACAGAAATTGTAAGTAGGTCCAGAAATATTTGGATCTGGTGTACAGCGCCAATTGAGGCAACAAAGATGTACAATTCAATAGGATAAAATACTCGAGAGTTGTAAATTTGAATATTTTGAACAGAATGCCTTTCACTCGATTTTTCCTTCCATTTGGAGATGACCAATTTTAAATGACTAATTTTTGTTTGTACATGTAGCAAAATGGCCCGAAATCCAAGTTCCCCAGGGTAGCCAAACCTAAAGGTTCAGCAATTATAAATTCTACCATCATCCGCATGCTGTCGAAACGTGACGAGGATCTTAATAATAATCAACTCTTCAACTCAATGGAAGCTATATTCAAGGAAGATGAGAATAAATTCGACGAATACTGTACTATTTCAACTTGATTTCAACCAAGTCTTCAGCCATGTCACGTGTCACCTAAGTCTTCAGTTTATGAGGATGGGGTTGATTAGTCCCACTGGATACGGATGTAATTGACACATCACATCCGATAATCGCGTGGCCTGGCTTCGCGCCGCCGTTGACGCGCCTTTGATTCGGGGCGCGCTGTGGCTATGGCCAAATCCCAGAATCTGACGATTAAATTTACATGTGTACTAGACTGACTAACATAATAGGAATTTAAAACCTGTTTTCCATGCATTTACCGTTCTCTTCAGTTGTAGAGATGAGGAATTGGGGCAAAAATCTGTTTATGTATCAGCTAACTAGACAGGATACAAGGCGGAGGTGAATAAAGCGGGTAAGGCCGACAAGCGGCACGGCCCGCTACCAGTTTGTAGTCTATCCAGGCTTGATCTAGATGTACTATTATGCCAAATCTACTGTTACAGAAAGTAGAATTGAGGACTACAGCGGCCCAATGCTCACTCGGCACCGTGATACTAGTTTCACCTACCTCTCAGCTTATACACTGGCCGGCCAGGTCAAAGAAATTTTTAGAACTGGTCGGACGTTTGAACGTACTCAAACCAAGCTTATTAGCACCATACGAGCGGTTTTTTTGGACGACGGACGGCGAAATGACAGCCGTCGACGGGTAAACGGGTGTCTGTCAATGGGCAAATTTTCGAGTTTTGGATCAGAATCCTGCGGAACAGGTTAATGAACAACCCTAGCTTGAGTTGAACCTTCTCTGGTCCCTTGAGGCTGAGCACAAGCCAAAAAATTGGTATCCGGCAAAGTAGAGCCACATGTCCCCTTTCGGTATGCACCTCCGATACTACATTCTGGCAGTTTCACATTGATATGCAAGCTGAGTATAAAATAATTGATTCTGGCCCAATTCTGTGTCCTTAATGGATCCTTGGGAAGCCCTAGGCATTGACTTCGTTGGGCCGTTGCCAGAATCAAACAATAGTGATGGAGCTTTCAACTCGATAACCATTGTAATCTGTCTCCTTACGGGGCCGGGTATGGTTTATCTGATCCCGAGCCGAATCAATTATACTGCCCGTCAGATTGCTGAACTCATGTTCTGTTGAAAACCAGTTAACCTGTCCACTAGGGCTTTTGAACTCACACAGAGATGATATTCATTTGGCCGACGTTCAGCCCGACTCAAATTCCACAGATTCAATGACTTTTGAAGGAGGATGTGTTAAATGCAGAGGACAAAAGCGCGCACAAAGACATATCGAAGACAATCCTCTTGTGTAAATCTGACAAACAATATATAGCGTCCATATTCCAACAGGATGAGGCCGTCGACCTGTGACGACCGTCTCGTTGCCCATCCTGTCCCGTCACATATATAAAAATCCAGTCGACGGGCTGTTCAGGGACGGGCCATTCCTGTCATTCACCCGCCGCATCGACGGCTGTGCTCATTGCCGGCCTGAGGACAGCACGCAGCCATACATACGAGGTATTTTTGTTGTAGCATGTATTTATAACAGACTAGTTTGCCTTCGAGAATTATTGTGGCACACCTAGACCACGCCCCCAGAAACTACCTAGTAATTACCTCTGCTGTAAAGTAAATCAATGCTCAAATTTTCTCTCCGTTTTACACGGTAAATGAATGTCCGGACGAGGCTAATTGCTCCGTCAGATAGTAAATCATGCACTGCGAGAATGGATTTTGGGTCTGTGTTTGAACTTTGGGCTATCACAAACCAGAGTTCAACTTTCGATGCATCAAGAACCGCTGGGACAGCCCGAAACAGGTGGGACATGCAAGAAATGGACCCTGGGAGAAGAAAATACAATTACTGACGATTTTGGTCGAAATTTTGTCCAAATCCCCTTCAATCAAGACCCTGGAGGCCGAAAACCTTGAGGTAATCCGGTATTTTCTGCGGAGGTAAGTTAGTTAGTGGGTTCAGACGGGTGAACTTGGTTGAGTTAGTTAAATCAGCTTGATTATGTTGCTCCATGGCAATGATCCGCCTGTCGATGGCCGTCCGCCAGCCGAAGCATTTTTGTATTGGAGATCACAGATTACTCAGACAAAATGACCAAAATGTGATTTTCACCAGGACATGAAAATAGGGCGCTCCTAAAACCCTTACCTAAAGGTAGCGGGAATATATCTGAACAACAGGAAAACATCTGAATTAATGGAGACCGTAAACTGCATCCAGTTTACGGTCTCATGTATCAGGGAACGGGATGTTGAGTCATTCAATGGCTCTGATACATGCGGCCGCAGATCATATGCATTCTGGACGTTCGAATCTGGAACTTGACGGTTCAAGCGAAAAACCCGCAACTTCAAGTGAAATGCGAGATAGAATTGTAGATGACTCGGATGTTGGATTGATAATTACAAAGGAAATTCCAAAAGCTTTAACCTGCAGCCTGGGAGGGTGGAGATTTTTTTTAAAAAAACAAGAGAACAGGTGGAGTTTAAGGCAAGCTTGAAGCCAGACCCCTCGGATCAATTGATTACAGCGGGAACTCGGCCTCGACACCGGCACGGTCCTCTGGCATCAATCCGAGGCAGTTCCGATAGCTGGCGTTGATTTGACAGCTATTACGTCGCTTCCGAGTAGGACTAATCACAGGGGCGGTTCGCCAATTAAAGGCTCATTTTAGTTAGCTCAGGTTCTTTAAGTATTGTAAAAAATAAAAACAGCCCGGAAATTGATTTTAATATTTCTAGTTTCGGACTTAGCACAATCTAATCACTAATCTAATCTGTCCAAGTCCAAATACAAGTCCACCAAACTCCAAGTATCGTCGCGACTTTCGCCAGCGATAAAATGTGATATAAAAATTGAGGAGTAAATGTTCTTGAAGCGGATTTCTGCAGATGATCCGCAGATGGGTTTAATGGCATCTGAAACCTTAAGTTTGTTATTCAGTTTCAGGCACCTTTGAACAGGAATCTATACTTCTCATGTTATCTTCCTCTAAACTTAATTCCAAATCTAAGGTTTCAACAGGGATATCGGCGGGCAAGATACTTTGAATTTTGAAATCCGCTTCAAGAACATTTACTCCTCAATTTTTATATCACATTTTATCCCTGGCGAAAGTCGCGACGATACTTGGAGTTTGGTGGACTTGTATTTGGACTTGGATAGATTAGATTAGTGATTAGATTGTGCTAAGTCCGAAACTAGAAATATTAAAATCAATTTCCGGGCTGTTTTTATTTTTTACAATACTTAAAGAACCTGAGCTAACTAAAATGAGCCTTTAATTGACGAACCGCCCCTGTGAATCGACCCTCTTCTCTCAGTTTATTAGGTCTTCATTCTGACAAATGCGATCAAAAATTGCTTTAAATGGAAGGCCGGCTGATGCCGGCAAGACTTTTTGACGGTTTTTAGCCCTATTTGGGCCGAAAAACTTCAGTGTCACCGTCACCACGACCGAAAGTCTTCAGTTCAGAGGGCCACGTCATGCGTCACCTGAAGAATTGGTCGAAATGGTACAGTATGACGAAA